>CM076577.1:121228032-121873560 GCA_034641835.2 Pinus albicaulis | reverse complement strand
TTTCCTAAAGGAAGAGATCCGTGGCTTATCGAGTTTAACCACTTGCAATGAGTCATTCCTGAGGTGGTTAAAGGAAACTTCCACCTCCAATTTGTTAAAAAAAATTCCAAAAAAGGCTGGTGCGGGCACAACAGAGAGACAGAGCGCCAGCTGGCGCGGGGCTCTAGTGTACTTTCTCCACATTGGCACGAGGGGTGAACTGAGTACCCGCGCCAATGTGAAAACATGGGTTTTTATGGGCTTTCTGAGGAAATGTTCAATAGGAGGAATCATGTCCTTATGCAGAAGGATGAAAAGAAGGTATTTGCAGAGTATGACACTACTCACAGGTCACAGGAAAGACCCTCCAATATGCGGGGCGAGGGATTGCAGGGACGGTGACAAAATTTTGTAACACTGTTCCAACCCTTCTGCTTCACCGAGTACATTGTCTCCTTTTCCTTCAACAGCTGGGGATTCGGCCTCCATCTCTGTATCCAAAGGCCACATATCAGAGTTAGCTTTCCATTCAATAAGAGGCCTAGGTTCATGCGCATATGTTGTGGATTTAATCTTCTTCTTCCTACGTGTGATGAACCCATTAGGATCATAGTGCCAGACAACTCCCCACAGGAAATTCATATCCTGCAACATCCTTTCCACAGTGGAGAGGGAATGCCTTGAATTAATGATGAAATGGCCTACAGAGTTTGGGAGCCTGAAGATGTATCCATTTTTTGCAAGCACGAAGTGGGCTTGGTCAGCACTTAGGACCTGACGGATGAACTCGAGGGCGAAAATCCTCATGGATGGGAACACTGGCAAGTGATAAGGAGGTACTTCAGCACCATAGAACCTGATCTCGGTGTGATCTTCAAACAGGTACCAATCACCTGTGTAATCTGTTTCACTGAACTGGAGCTATTATTTTTGCTCAGGAAAAATCCTGGGTAGGGAGTTGTCGTGTATCATAGCATAGGCTATGGACATGAATTCGGTAATGAATTTCTCATACCCCTTCCCCTCTAGATGCTGGCGAACTACCGGAGTCCACTCTAAAACATATTTAGGTACAGTATTTCTCTTGGAGAACATGTTCAGGCCTAGACCTTCAAACTTATCCGCATGCTCAAATATGAATAAGTAGAAAACCAAGGAGAAATATTTGAAAGAGAAAAAGGAAGACATATCTTGGAATTGGGCTTTGATAGCTGAGGCCAGAAAGGTGGGGATATCCAAAAGGATCTCAGCCTGCATCATGAGCCATAGAAACCCTAAACCCACCTTTGTCACCATATTGTCATCTTCAAACCCCAGCATTCCCAAGATGACCTCTAAAATAGGTTGTATGGTGCTCCAGAATGATGACATCGAAATAGACTTTGTATGAGGGAAAGCTAATAGGCGTGAGTCAAAGATGAGGTCGAGGAAACCATTCTATTTTTCCAAGGGTTGATTCGAGAAATGGCAGGAGAGAGCGACTTTGGTGAACTCGACACAGTCTTGGGCGAGAGGATAACATAGGGCTTTTATGATGATTTGGGGAGTAATCTCAAGAATCTTGGCCCCCCGAGTGGAAAGGAAGATGTCCTTACACTCGACGTAGGCCTCCCCAAGCCAAACAATAAGCTCTAGGAATGGGTGGGTTGTCAGGGAAATTTGGTAATAAATCCCTGACTCAACGACCCTAAACACATATTCGCCCCTTCGCTGAAAGTCGAAGAGCTCGGCCTTGGTGCAGGCTACATTGAAGGGATAGACTAGGTCGCAGAGTTGGGAGTGAGCATCAGTGAGGGGTTCGGGTCCAGATTCAGTCTTGACCTCGCGAGCTTGAGGGGTTTCGAATGCGGAGCGTTTCTTTTTTTCCATGATAATTTGAACTAGCAGTAAAAGGGAAATAACGAAAGGGACATGACCAAATACCTAAAGTAGCAGGGAGGTAGCAGGGAAAGCGATGCGAGAGTGAAAAGAAGCCAATACTTGAGTTTTTACTCGTCTGACAGAGTGAAATATCGGTAAGTAACCTGTAAATTCACACAGGCGAGAGTAAAACTTGCTAAAAAAACATGGTTTTACTAATTACTGAGGCGGGGCAACACATGTAGGGTTGGCGTCATGAGGACGCTGACAATGGGATACGTGGCACACTGTGGTTGGCTGACAATGGCTGGGTAGGTGGGGGCCACGTGCCAGAAAAGAGGGGTACCAGCTTTCGTACCCCAAACCTAGACTTACCTTACCCTAGAACGTACCTGTGCCAGCTGTCATGCTTGGTGGGTCCCTTCAATATTCGGCGGGTCGAACGGGGGCCTCCATCTCTTTTCTCCCCCCCCCCCCGAAATCATTCTGATTGGCCGCGAGGAGGGCTGACGTCACCTCCTCCGGCGGGTTGGCTTCGTCCACCTTTGCTCCATTTGGATGCCGACAGAAATAACCATATGCCACCGGTGTTTGGTGGGTGGCTCCACCGCTAGCCTATGCAAGCGGTGGTTTTGGGGGAGGAGTGATCACGTCGGCGTCCTCTTCATCCCGTCCACCCACAAGACTGCGATGCTTGTTTTTTGTGAGCTCCTCCGATAGCTTTTCTGCTCCCTGTTATTTGAACCTTCAGTTTCTTTGCACAGTCGCTCATTTTATTTTGCTAGTGAGGCCACAAACCAACATTGGCTCCACCTGGGGACGGCACGCTCGTTCTCAAGGGTGTCGAGAACTTCGCAGACTGCCTGCTTGGGTACTTGTTAACATACCCAGGACAATTATCAAAAAGCTTCAGGTACTTCTGAAAAATAGCAGAATGTAAATGCATGCGAAAATAAAAGATGATATATGTAAAATGTCAAGGATATATACAATGGGCCTTTGCGGCCAATGTCAGTGCTGAAAATAGGGCTTGAGAAATTTCCCATTCACAGGCATTTCAATTAGGTCCCCCTCCAAATTTTCCAACGTGAAGGTGTTATTGCTTTTGACTTCTGCCACCTTGAAAGGTCTGAACTAGAGTGGATCGAACTTCTTGTGTTTACCTTTGTCCGCCCGCCTGACGTCCCATCGGAGCACGAGGTCCCCTGCTTGTATCTCCTTATCTTTCGCTCGTTGGTCAAACAGGAATTTCATATTTTCCTGATATTTGCCAACTTGATGTTTACTTGATCTCGTGTTTCATCCAGCTCTACTAGCTGATTCATCCTCCTAATGAGGTCATTTGGTTCCTCTTCACTGTATTGTAAAAATATGGCCACAGTTAAATCAAGTTGAATGAGGAAAACCATCGCTCAGCCATACACCAACTCGTAGGGGGACTTTCCGGTGGATCTTTTGATGGTAATGCTATTTTCCCAAAGTGAAAATTTGAGCTAGGAGTCCCGGTTCTTTTGTTTCTCATTTATGGTATTTTTTAGAATTACTCTGCCAACCCGTTCCCCTGTGGATAATAAGCCGTGGAGTGTCCCAAAGTAATATTATATTGTTGACAAAAGTTTACAAACTTGGCAGACTTAAAGACCTATGCGTTATCAGTGATGATTTTAGTTGGGCAGCCAAACCCAGCTATTATGTTTTCCTCCATAAATTTGATCACCACCACATCCATGGAATTTCTTGCAGGCATAGCTTCGACCCACTTGGTGAGGTAGTAGGTGGTAGTGAGAATACAACGGTGTTGGCTACTGGAGGCTGGGTAGATCTCCCCAATAAAGTCGATGCCCCATTGTCTGAACGACTCCTCAACATGTATCGGGATCAATGGTAGTGGCACAAATTTTTGTTTTTCTACAAAAGTATGGCATTTTTCAGATGCTCAGATGTGAGTGTGTACATCTCCAAACAGCCGTGGCCAGAAAAAACCCGCTCTCAGGATTTTGTGAGTCATAGACCGCCAGCTATAATGCCCGCTGCATACACCTTCATGAAACTCGGCCATCACCTCGTCGACCTCCTGCTCTGTTAAACATAATAGTAGAATTTCGGATGGATATCTCCAATACAAACGTTCATTCACCACAACGTACTTTTATGATCTTAATCTCAGGGTACGGTACTTCGGCCCTTCGTAACTGGGAGGACACCTCAGAGTCAGAAGGTATTCCACCACGTCCTTATACTATGCAGACAGAAGGTATTTTACATGTGTTCTTTGCGTTGAGGTTTCTATTACAGGTTGTACTTATGCACCCTCGGGTACCTCCCCCTCTTCCATGGATAGATTTATACCCAAGGCCTAGCAATTGGATTCTGATAAGATTTTAGCCAACCCATGTCCTTTAATGAGTTTGGTGGGTTTGATCTCGAACTCATATTCCTGGAACTTGGCAATCCACTTGCCCCTCTTCCCTTCACTGTCTCCCTGTATTAAAATTTCCTTCACTGCTGTTGTGGGGACAATGGCAGTTATGCCTTATTGTAATACATATATATGGAAAGCCTTTAGCAATTTGACCAGGGCATAGGCCTGTTTTTCCAGGATATTGTACTTTAATTCTGCGTCTCGCAAGACCTGACTAAAAAATGCGATAGGTTGTCAGTGCCCGTCTTCGTTCTTTTGTAACAACACTGTAGCTACTGTGTGAGGGGAGGTGAAAGATAAGATCATGAAAGGCTTTCTATAATCAGGACCTGCCAGTACTGGAGCTTCAGCGAAAGCCTGTTTGATTCTGTCGAAGGAGGCCCTTGATTGGGGGGTCCATTTTACTTCGTTATTTTTCTTGAGCATCTCAGTAATATGTCGGATGATCTAAACATAATTGGGAATGAATCTTCTCAGGAAGTTTATTCTCCCCAAGAATACCTAGATTTCCTTTTTATACTGCGGGAGGGAAATGCCATTGATCACCTCTACCCTTTTTGGGTCAATTTTCACTTTTTCCTTAGTTACTATGTGCCCCAGCAGCTTTCCTTCCTCTAGGGTGAACATGGAATTTTGGGGGTTTAAAGATAGACCGTACCTGTGGCACTTCTCGAAGGTTCAGCGAAGATGTTCAATATGATCAGCATCATTCTTTGAGAACACAGTGATATCATCCAAATAAATCACTACGAACTTCTCTTGCTCTCCTAGGAAAGCAATATCCATTGCACATTGGAAAGTGGCACCCGCATTGATCAGACCGAATGACATCCGAGCATACATGAAGGTTCCCCATGGTGTGGTGAATGTTGTTTTCTTCTGATCTTCGGGAGGACTGCCACCTGATTATATCCCAAGAAGCCATCCATCATAGACATTCGGGAGGATCCCACCACCTTTTGTAAAATATGGTCCATCTTCGGGAGAGGGTATTTGTCTTTGAGTGAAGACCTATTGAGATTTCGAAATTCCACGCATAATATTATTTCTCTATTCTTCTTCCTCATCGGGACCAAGTTGGCCACCCACTCTGAATATCTTAGGGGAACAATGATTTTATCCTGTAGCAGCTTTTTGATCTCCTTTTCAGTTGCTGGGAGTAGCAAAGGATTGATCTGCCTCAATTTCTACTTATGAAGCTTGGCGTCTCCTTTGAGAGGTATTTTGTGCTGTATGACATCAATGTCAAAATTCTTCAAATCCTGGTATGACTAGGCGAAGAAATATTTATATGCTTGGAAAAACAGGATATATTGGACCTAGTATTCTTCCGAAACTCCCCTGGACAACTTTACCACCTTTGGGTATTCCTCCATCCCGATATTTATATCATTGACATGCTCATCCTGTGTCGATTTACTGGGGTTGGTTGGGATGTCATTTTTATCAAAAATTATTTCCAACGGCATGAGGCCTTTGGGAATGAAATTTCCCTTGAGCTGTAAAATGCAGTGCCCATCTAATGTCTCCTCCCATTTGGTTTGCGACTGATCATTGGGCTCTGCATCCACTTAATCAATCACCAAATTGGAGAATTCGCCAACCATTTCCATGAATCGTTTAACTTGTTCTTCATCCTCAAAGACCTTCCAGTGCTTCACATTATCTGGAATGGAGGGGTGATATCATACCTCAACCTCATACCTGAGAAAAGGATCTGTGGCGGGCAGAAATTTTTGGCTGCCACATCAAGCGATTCAACCATCTGATTCTTGTCCCTCGGCATGAACTGTATGTTAAAAGCCAAGAAATTTTTTTCCACCAGGTCCCACACCTCATTTCTATAGGCTCTGAGCCATGGATGTTTAGCTTGGCATTGATTTCTGACTTGTCTTACTACTAGTTCTGAGTACCCGAAAACTGTCAAGATCTGAATGTTTATATTCTGTGTTGTCTGTAGTCCTAGTAGCAAGGCTTTATATTCGGCCACATTGTTTGTGGCTTCGTAATCCAGTTTGAAAGAGATAGGGACCAAACATCCTTCGGGTGAGACCAAGAGCACCTCGGCTCCGTTCCCTTCTCGCGAATTGGCCCCGTTGAAATGTAGAGTCCAGATCTTGTCCTCATCTTTACTCGTGGGCTCCTTCTATTTTAGAGGGCAGACTTTAGCTTCCTGCAGGAATCCTTCATCCTCTTCGAACATGAGACAAGCAAATTCACCCTCCTTACCATATACCGGGGAGTTCGTCGAGCCATCAACTTTGGTAACCATCTTCACGAACCTAGACTCCTGGTATAGCCTCCTTTATTCCCCTCCAAATATTGGAATAGTAGTGTAGGTGAGATCCATCTTAATTGACCCGCCAATATTTGAACCCCAAGATCTAGACAACAAAATTTCGAATCGGGCTGCGATATCAACTACCATGATATCCATCACCACGCTCTTAGCTAGGATTTGGGCTAGATTTACCACCAGATCTTTTATCATGCCTAGGAACTTTACCCTCTTGGAATCAAAGAATACAGATCTTTATATGGTCTGGTAATCTGCAGCCCCAACTTCTCCATGATAGATAATGGAAATAGGTTGTGTGATGCCCCAGAATCTATCATTCAGTTATGCAGCAGTAGGTCATGAATAACCAGACACATAGAATGGGGGAGTTGCTGAGTCTAACTCTTCTACATGAGGGCCAAAGACTACCATGGGTCTTTCCTCCTAGAGATTAAGACTGTCAGGGAGGGGACCTATGCCATGGGGGAGCATGAATTGAGATACTTAAGCTTTATACGAAGGCTGCTTTAAGAGTTCGACTAGAGGAAATGGGATTTTGACCTTTTCTAACTCTTTCTGGAGGTTAAATATTGCGGGGGTATTTTCTGTAATGAATTCCTTAGGTTTCTATTTAGGGTGGAGGGTTAAGTTTGAGGTTGTAGAAGAAGCCTTGTGATTCGTAGGAGGATCGGAAACTGGCTTTGTGGAGGAAGAGGCAGTGGCTTTATGGTGTAAGGGCTTTTTTCCCTTGTTGGCAGAATTCGAAGGGGTTTGCTCTTTTGGTGTGGACTCTTTGTCTTGCTCTTGTACTCGGGTCCTCTTTCTAGAGGATCTGAGGTCATATTTCTTATGGAGCTGAGCTTGCATGAAGTCCACAAATTGCCTGCAATAATCATCAATATCTCGATCTTCTGGGGAAACTTCTTTCTCTTCTAACTCCTCTTGCAGAGTAAGCTCCCCTTCTTCGTCTTCTGAGTAAGAAAGAAATTGATCCTATTGAAATTCAGGAACTTCCTCAGTTTGTCCTTCCACTTTCCCTTCAAAATATAGAGGAGGCTAGATATGATCTTCCTTCTCCTTGCTTTCCCGCTATAATAATTGTAGAGGTGGTTTCCAGTACTATGGATTGAAACCTCAGTTAGGGGCCATCTGGTTGGGTCGAGGAGAGGAATTCTTAGCCTCCAATTTAAGCTTCACCAGCTTATTGGAGAGGTTCTTGATCATCTTTTTCATCTCCTCAATCTTATACTCCGATGATTCTCTTTCTTGATTAGAGGTAGAAGCCTCCTCCTTACCCCTTCTCCTGGCCTCATGCTCTATTCTTCCTTTGGATTTTCCCATGGAAGAAAAAATTTCTTCTACCTCTAAAGCATCAATCTAGATCTGATCTAGGGATGTAGATTTTCTCTCTCTCAAGGTGAATCCAAACTCGGGCTCAAATGCTCCAGCAAAAACCACTTTGGTTGCTTCTTGAGGAGGCTTTATTTCAGCAAGTATATTATTGTACATCTTATTGAACCTTTTTATAAATGTTGTTACATCTTCATTGTGTTTCTTCTTCAGAGCATTGAAATCTATGAGGATGTAACCGTGACCCCTCTTTTCTTCCCATTTTTGAGTGAAATTTTTTTCCATTTCCTCCCAAGTGGTGACTGCATTATCAGCAAGATATTTAAACCACTTACGCACTTCTCCATCCAAGGATAGGACAAAAATTCTTAGCACCACATCCAAGTGTTCCACGTTGACATTTTCAGCAATAGCACAGAAGTCCTCAACATGCTTCTGAGCTGAAGTATTGTCTTCCCCGGTGAACCGAGGCAAGAGTTTTAAATAGTCTTGAGGAAGATCATGAAAAACTTGTGGTAAGGCCAATGGGGCATACTTGTTAAGAAGGAAGCCAAGCATAGCCATTAGAGGCAGTGGTGGTGGATTCTGAGGGTGATTTTGGTGGATTACAATAGGTATATGCTGAGATGGGATTTGGATATTGAACTAAGATGAGCTCTGGAGTATGGTAATTTCTTTGACTTCCTTGGCCTCTGGAGTGGGAAACAAGGGAGGAAAAGGGATGTTCACAGACTCGGCTTCATATTTTATATCAAAATTGGTTATGGTAGAGGTCTCTGGTGGAGATAAAAGTACTCGGGTTGTGGAGCTAGGGCCATAGACTTCGTCTTTTTGAGATGAGGACGGTGAATATTCTAACGAGAATGAGGGCAGTTCAACTTGGACAGGTTTCTTTTCTTTCCATATTCTCTTGAATATAATTTTTTCAAGATTAGATAAAGATGGGGTACTCAGCTGAGAGGTATTTGGCCTTAGATGAGGCCTGGTGTAAGCCATGATTGCAGCTGATTTGGATATATATAATAGTGGAGTCACCAAGGTGAGGGCCGTGTAACTCTCAACCCTTCTTGCCCACCTAAATGAAGGGTGAAAACAATGTCGTATCCCAGGGAAAATATTTTCCAATTCGTCCTCGGCAACGGCGCCAAAAATATGTTGTCACTCCTAGAGACATTCTTGAGTTGGAGGAGACCAGTGCCTAGGACATCTTAAAAGCATGAGTTCATATAGGTTTTCTTCATGTTCTTTGGAAGGGACCTCCTGGATATCAACTTGTTGGAATTATTTTGATAAATGGTTCTAGATAACAAGGGGAGCAAAGTAATAACCGTGAAATTTGATTGTGAGAGAAAGATATAACTCAGAATGGGCCTGTGGCTTTAATGAAGGTCATATTTGCTGCAAATAGGGCCAGATGTGAAACCAATGAATAGAATTTAAAGATCATTGGGATAGAAACCATGAAGAATAAGGATGTTAAGTCAGAGTGGAACAGGATTATGAAGGTATAAGGATCCACCCTCCCGAGACTTAAGAAGACAATGGTTGAGATGAAAATTTTGGAATAGAAATCATGCACCGAGCCTCACTAAGGTAGCATTATAGACCATTGTATGAGTATCATACAAGATAAGTTCATAAATAATCTATTAACAACCCGCATTCCGAACGCATGATAACAGGAAAGAAAGTATGACAAAACAGAACAATATATTAAACCAAACACATAAGAAGCATACATATTGTTCATAAGTCTATTTGGAATCCATTTTTCGCAACAAACAATCGTTATATTATTTCTTCAGAATGGCTGTTACAGATATACATTAAGAGCAAATCCCAAAATTACAAAATGTGCTACACAGACTATGCACTCCAAACTTCTTGAGAAATCAGAACCTTATCTTCATCTGCGAGTTGGCCTTTTATAGCTGTTACATGGGCAGCGTGGCTAGATATTTCCGCAAACAAAATATTCCCTTCTTGATCTTACAGTTTCATACCTAATTCAAAAAATGATGCGACGTAACGGTATCGCATCCGAATCAATATTCTCCGACACAGACTATAAAAAAAAAACATAACAGAAACATAAAATGCAGATAGTGTGTAGGGTTTACATTACATTGAAGTTGAAAATAAAAAATAAAAACAAATGTCGCATGGGCCTGATCACGATGTCCATTAGTGGGTACGATGGGGAGTGCCAGAACCTTCTGAGTGGTTTGATCTAATTGAAGACGTGGAGGAGCCAAGCTGACGGGCGGCGGAGGTGGCAGTCGCTACAAAGTAGAGGAAATTGGAGGATTCGTGTATTCTTAGCACCTTTTCCAGGTGACTGCTTCGGATAGCGGTGCTGTGGTGAAGAATTCGAACATGAACTGCAGTTGGGTGAGCTCTGAATAATCCAGACAGGCTGCAAAGAATCTCTTGACCTGAGAAAGGAGGAAGAATTCCTTACATAGCGTTGATACTAAGGTATTTTCCTTTAACCGAGAGGTCTTCTCTAATGTTATATCTTCCCTGCACTTGATTTCTGACATTTCCTGATCTTAAGTGGTTAGGGGAAGCAATGCCCCTGACTGCTGATCCCAGCATGCCGGGAGGTCACCTTCAACCAACTTGCGCCATTCTTGAATGAATCTCTGCACTCCCTTTGACACGAGTGCTAAAAACCCCAGTGCTTTTATGTGTGCCTCCTCTTTCTCGATAATCTTACTGACTTCCATGATAGTATTGAAACGATCAACCACTCCCTGGGTGCTCAACTCTTCAAACGGGAGTTTGTTGAGATACCTGACATATCTCCTTGTTGTTGCTACCTTCTCTTCTCCTTCCCTGCGACCAACCTCCAGTTGTACCTTATACTCTCGAATAGCACTCTTCTTGTCGTTGGTCAGCATGAGGAGCTCCCAATGCTGCTTGACCTCTGTTATGATCTCTCCCCATACCATTTTCCTTGCTTCTACCAATGACATATTACCTTTAAGGTGTGATTTCAAGTATATGATAGACTTCTCATGTCCCTGGGCTTCCTTGCTGAGGTTCTCTACCTCTTTCTGTAGGGATGAAACCGTATTTTGATTCTCTGTGTATGCAGCCTTGGCCTCGTCTAAGAGCCGGTGGGTAGTGCGTGTTTCATCTTCTGACATCCTCAGATCTGCCAGAGCCTTGGTTAACTGTTCCAGGGCACTTTACGGATCTTGTGGTACAAGAACTACACATGTATGTTCACCCCACTTAAGTTGTAGCTCTAAAAACCTCTCATTAAATCCAACGATCTCCTTATCCTTTTGAGCAATCTCTTCCTCCCTTTGAGCGAGGGTATCAGCGAGGATTGTTTTTTCCTTTTCCACCTGGGCAAGTTCCTCAGTCTGGATATTTTCAGAATGAGGGATATTCAATTTTCGCCTCAATTCTTGTACCTCCAACTCTGATTTGGTGAGAAGGGACTGTAATGTTGAATTTGCATCAACTCCTTTCCCTCTTATCAACTTTATGCAGTCCTCCAGGTTAGCAGCAACAACTTTAGCACCAGCTCTTTCCCTTTGTTGGGTGGCCTTCATCTAAGTCAATTTCCTTTCGGTCCTCTGCAGGGTGACAGTATGTTTTACTACCCCAGTCCGTAGCATGTCCCTGATACATTGGTGCAAATCTAACTTATCTAACAGGGGAATGGAAGCTAAGTTCAAAATTATTTCCAAGGCTCTGTACTAGGATCCCGGGGGTAAGGGATGAGTGGCTGAATGTTGGATAGCCAATATGAGTTGATCTTTATCTATATCTAGGACCGAGGAGAGTCTGGTGTGATGTTTGTCTACGAACTGAGACATTCATCTCTCAGCTTTTCCCTTGCGGATTTGTTCTTGGCTTCGATTTGTTCCTTTGCATTACCTCTGCTCACTGAGACAACCTGTGACAGCTCTGAAGGTGCTGCGGAGGAGGCGAAATCATAGGAGAGTAAGAAGCCTGGCATGTCTTTGCCTTGATCCCTAAGCAAGGAGATCTCATCGTCGGAAAATTCGATGTCTTGGTCCTCAGGCGCTTCAGTCCTCTACCTTTTACTGGGGTGTCCTTCCTCTTCCTCCTCCATGGGCCCTTGACTACCTTGGGGGTTTCCCTATTCCAGCCCTTCTGCTTCACCAAGTACATTGTCTCCTTTTCCTTCGGTAGCTGGGGATTCGACTTCCATCTCTGTATCCAAAGGCCACCTATCAAAGTTATATTTCCATTCAATAAGAGGCCTAGGTTCATGTGCATATGTTGTGGATTTAATCCTCTTCTTCCTGCTTGTGATGAACCCCTTAAGATCATAGTGCCAGACATTTACCCACGGGAAATTCATCTCCGACAACATCCTTTCCATAGTGGAGAGGGCATGCCTTGAATTAATGGTGAAAGTGCCTACAGAGTTTGGGAGCCTGAAGATGTATCCCTTTTTCGCGGGCACGAAGTGGGCTTGGTTGGCACTTAAGACTTGAAGGATGAACTCGAGGGCGAAAATCCTCATGGACGGGAACACTGGCAAGTGATAAGGAGGTACTTCAGCACCATAGACCCTAATCTCGATGTGATCTTTGAACAGGTACCAATCACCTATGCAATCCATTTCACTAAACTGGAGCCATTCCTTTTGCTCAGGAAAAATCCTGGGAGGGGAGTGGTCATGTATGATAGCATAGGCTATGGACATGAAGTCGGTAACGAATTTCACATACCCATTCCCCTCTGGATGCTGGAGAACTGCCGGAGTCCACTCGAAAACAGATTTGGGTTCAACATTTCTCTTGGAGAACCTGTTCAGGCCTAGACCTTCAAACATATCCACATGCTCAAATAGGAATAAGTAGGAAACCAGGGAGCAATATTTGAAAGAGAAAAAGGAATACATATCTTGGAACTGGGCTTTGATAGCCGAGGCCAAAAAGGTGGGGATATCCAAAAGGATCTCAGCCTACATCATGAGCCATAAAAACCCTAAAACCGCCTTTGTCACCATATCGACATCTTCAAACCCCATCATTCCTGAGATGACCGCTAAAATAGGTTGTATGGTGCTCCAAAATGATGACAGTGGAATAGACTCTGTATGAGGGAAAGCTAATAGGCGTGAGTCACAGATGAGGTCGAGGAAACCATTCCTTTTTTCCAAGGGTTGAATCGAGAAATGGCAGGAGAGAGTGACTTCATTATAATCGACACAGTCCTGGGTGGGAGGATAACATGGGGCTTTTCTGATGAATTGGGGATTAATCTCAAGAATCTTGGACCTCCAAGCGGAAAGGAAGATGTCCTTATGCTCGATGTAGGCCTCCCCAAGCTAGACGATAAACTCGGGGAACGGGTGGGTTGTCGGGGAAATTTGGTAATAAAGCCCCGACTCGACGACCCTAAACACATCTTCGCCCCTTCACTGAAAATCGAAGAGCTCAGCCCTGGTGCGGGCTACATTGAAGGGATAGACAGGGTCACAGACTTGGGAGTGAGCATCAGTGAGGGGTTCAGGTCTAGGAGCAGTCCTGACCTCGCGAGCTTGAGGGTTTTCGGGTGCGGAGCGTTTCATTTTTTCCATGATAATTTGAACTAACAGTAAAAGGGAAATAATGAAAGGGACATGACCAAATACCTGAAGTAGCAGTGAGGTAGCAGGGAAAGCGACATGAGAGTGAAAATAAGCCAATACTTAAGTTTTTACCCGTCTGACAGAGTGTAATATCGGTAAGTAACCAGTAAATTCACAAAGTCGAGAGTAAAACTCACTACAGAAACAGGGTTTTACTAATTACCGAGGCGGGGCGACACATGTAGGGCTGGTGTCATGAGTACTCTGACAATGGGACACGTGGCACATGGTGGCTGGCCGACAGTGGTCGAGTAGGTGGGGGCCACGTGCCAGACAAGAGGAGTTTCGACCTTCGTACCCCCGACCTGGACTTACCTTAGCGTAGAACGTACCTGCGCCAGCTGTCATGCTTGGTGGGCCCCTTCAATCTTCGACGGGTCGAACGGGGGCCTTTGTCTCTTTTCTCCACCCCCCCCCCCCCCAAAAAGCATTCCGATTGGACGCGAGGAGGGTTGACATCACCTCCTCCAGCGGGTTGGCTTCGGCCACCTTTGCTCCATTTGGATGCCGAGGGAAACGACCATATGTCGTTGGTATTTGGTGGGTGGCTCCACTGCTAGTCTGTGCACGTGGTGGTTTTTGGGGAGGAGCGATCACGTCGACGTCCTCTTCGTTCCGTCCTTCCACAACACCGCAACGCTTGTTTTTTGCGAGCTCCTCCGATAGCTTTTTCGCTCCCTATTCTTTGAACCTTCGGTTTCTTTGCATAGTTGCTCCTTTTCTTTTACTGGTGAGGTCAGAAGCCAACAACCTGTTCCTCCGCCATTGATATTAACTATTTATATTCAATCTTAAAATGTCTCGGGCACTGGTTCCCTCACAACTAGGAACTATCTTTGAGAGTTAAAACACTCTCCATATGATTGGAAGAGTATCCAATCAAAGGAATAAAGAGTCTAAAAAAAGGTTTGAATTCTTAAGGTCATACTAGGTCCCAACCCGATGAGGATAAGACTCATAACATAGTGCTTTGTTCAAGGGTGACACAACTAACTCTACTTCCAACTGGATGAAAGACACTCTTTCCCTTCCCCTATTTTTTTGTTAATATTTTTTTTTTTATATTATGAGATCCTAAAAAAGAATAAAATATTCTTTTAATATATAGGGAACGAGTGTTAGAGGAAAGAAAACTAGTTCCAACACTAGGAATATTCCTATGCTAAATGCAGAGAAAAAAATGCATGATATGAACAGTTAAGGGATGTTCCCTCTAATGATAGGGTGATAAGTCACAAAGGATATAAATGCAAGGCTTGAACTTTCAGAAAAGGCATAGGCAAGTAGCTTATGAGAGAAACAGTTGAAGCCAACATAATACCAAAAGCACAAGTGGTCAAATTCAATGCAATAATACAACTTAACATGTGGGAGCCTCTGAGGTACGTAAGAATAAGAGTGACGAAGTAGCATGCAAATTCAACGTGAAATCATGACAAGACTAAAGAGGACACCCGAGCCTATGAAGAAAAATTCAACATGGGTGCCAAGCGGAAATAAGGTACTATCTAGAGTGCCCTTGATAAGGTAGGCTCTATCACACAAACTATGACACTTATAGAAAATAAGAAGGTTTTGCGTCACAATTTGGTGGATCAATCCTAAGACCAAAATAGGAAACTGATAATGCATTATACAAGGTGGTGAACCTAAGCTATATGCTAGTTTCAAGATCCAATACCTGTCTAAGTCGATCAAGATGAAAATACCTAAATAAGATGTCTTTGAATTCCTATAGACATAATTAGCAATACTAGGCAAAAATTTAATACATCCAATATGTAAACTTTTAATAAAATCTTGTGTTACAAAATACAAAAATTGAAAACACATATCTTATATGTACAATATGGTAAAAGGAACCATGCATCCTTGCAACTTATGCATAATAGTTCTTTAGGACAAGCCCCTTGCAAGCTTCAAACCAAAGACTCCTTAGGTAGCTAAAACCCATTGTCTCTAGTTCTAGAAGAAAATACAACTAATCAACCATAGTCATGGCTCTAAGGAAATCCTCCTAAAAAAGGAATTCAACGTCTAAATCATGAGAACTTGAAGGATAACAAGGGGAAGTCAGGGCTCCAATGCCCCCCATTAGAGAGATCATTAAACTAACTTCTGGGAGCAAGTCTCGAGAAGGAAAATACGAGTTCAAAGGACCCTTCTCAGAAGCAATTGAAAAGCGGGAATATTGTTGACACTTAATTTTTGGGATTAGGAAATTCATGTAAAATAATGTAAATAGAAAATAAGGAGAATAGGAATATGAAGAGACAATGGGAGGTGAAGTCCAAGAGTCTCCATCCATGTATATATCCATGAGAAATATTAATGCAAAATCACTATGCGCATTAAAGAATTACGTCCTGGCCTGACATGATATTAGAGCCAGCTCCCAATTTAGTTTTTTGTGTTGTAACTCCTGTCATTTTTCTGTCATATTTTGTCCCTCCATTCTCTGCAAGATTCTGTGCACTAATATTCCCTACAGATGAGTCGAATATCCACTGAAATTTTTTGTTGAACGAGCCATCGCTTCTTCGAAGGCATCATATTCTTTTTCTGGAGACCGAGCGAAGACTTCCCCACTCTTCGACAGTCTACATGGAGGATGGAACGCCTGTACAGTGAGCGTGGAGACCGAGCGACATGTCGGTGAATGCTGGTGTTATATGTAATAAATTAATAAATAAATATCGAGGATTGATCGAATGGCATTGGTATTGTTTGCAACCAGTAAAGCATAATTTTGTGACTTGTAATGCTATGGAATTACTGTGTTACATGTAATTCTGTTAATTTTCCCTGGTGTTTTAATCACCCTCGGCCCCTCCACCTTCCGCACCCCGACTTGCACTTTGGATTTTCATCCCATACAGTCCATACGACTCCCCACATCGTGACCCCCACACATTATAACCCCGACAGTCCATACGACTCTCCACATCGTGACTCCCACACATTTAATGCACCATATGTGAGCGCCACATAATAAAAAAAATAAATATGTCTCCGTTAAAATATGGCTCGTGGCTGTTAATACAACTCGCGCTTTGTGGTAATACCATTGCCCCCGTTGTTAATACAACTGTCGGACACACCATACTGACAGTCACACCTCATGATAACCCTCCCCTCATACGATTTATAATACACTTCTCCCGCTTCGTGTTAAGACGAATCCTGGTTAATAAAACTCCACCTCTCGGTTTCCATATACCACGTTATATCGTATCACAGTTACGCAGGTGTTATATATTCAATGGCTCATATGTTGACCCGCATTAACGCCTTCCCTAAATAATACCTCCCCCCATATGTTTCCTCTCCCATAAACCCCCTCCCGCATATAACCCTCCCGCACATACTCGCTTTCACAAATAATACCTTTGTCATATATATATATATATATATATATCAGAGTGCAATTTTTACAACCCTCCCTCACATACTCGCTTCCCCAAATAACACCTTTGTCATATATATATATATATATATATATATATATATATATATATCAGAGTGCAATTTTTACAACTCTCCTCCACATACTCGCTTCTCCAAATAATACCTGTCATATATATATATATATATATATATGTATCAGAGTGAAATTTTTACAGAAATTATCATGAGAAGTGCATTTTTTTACCACTAGAAGCGTTTTTTTTACATAGTATAAATATTTAAAACAAAATGCATTCACAAGATTCTTCTAGAGGAAGAGGTGGCTAAAGAGTAAGAAGAATAATTAATTTTAGAAGTAGGGGGGCAGACAATTTTGAGGAGAAAAGTTTGATCTTCATTGCATACGTTGCAATAGAGATGGGCATGATGCATCCACATGTAAGTTGCCTTGGGACAGAATTGAGCAGGAAAGAAATGAAGCCAAAGGTAAAACCCATGACAAAGAGAAAGGTAAAGCTCCCAAATCTGCTCATTATTGTGGCACATTGAAATATTGGGGTAACTAAAGACTTGTTTAATGCTTCACTTTCTTCATGGAAAGATGATGGGTTGCTTTATTCAAGAGCAACTTGCCACATGAATTTTAGGAGATTTTTTTTAAGAATCCATTGAAAATGTTGATGGAGCAGTGTATTTTGCAGATAATTCAAAACTCAAGTCATCAGGGCTTGGCACCATCAAACTCAAATTTCCCGGTATTCCAGACTTTCTTCTACATGATGTTCTATGCCTCTCTAAGCTTAGGAGAAACTTATTGCCTTTGGTCTACATCCGCCAGCAAGGAAACTCCATTCATATATTTGATGGCAAGGTCGAGGTCAGAAAAGCATCGAATCATTCACTTGTCATGACGGGGAAAGAAGAAGAAAGACTTTTGAAGTTGCAATGTACCTTTGCTCGTGCACAAAACTTTGCATAGAGTTCTCACTATGATGAAGGTAAATTTCCATCAAGTAATTTATGGCATGCTAGATTTGGACACTTGAACTATGACAACCTTCGCTTGTTGAAGAAAAATGGTGTTACTGGTTTGCCTACAATTCCTAGGAAACTTAAGCAATGTGATGCTTGTATTCTAAGAAAACATAGAAAATAGTATTTTAATGATTCACATTCCAGAGCACATAGAAAAATTGAACTTATTCATTCAAAATTATGTAGCTCAACGCCTGGTCCTTCTGCAAATGGTAATAAATATATGATGACATTTATTGATGACTACAATAGAATGTGTTGGGTTTATTTATTGAAAAAAAAAATCTGATGATTTTCAAACATTCAAGAAATTTCATGCATGGGTTGAACATGATGCACATTCTCATATTGACTCTATTCACATCGATAATGGAAAAGAGTACACTTCAAATGAATTTGAAAATTATATTTGCCAACATGGGATCAAACATCAAACAATTGTGCCCAATAATGCCCAACAAAATAGAGTAGCTGAAAGAATTAACGGGACAATCTTAAATATGGTACATTCCATGATGTTTTTCAAGAATGTTAAACTGATGTTTTGGGCTGATGTAGTTGTTACTCCAATTTTTGGTCATCTAACCTGCTATTATTAGATAGACCAAAGTACACCATGTAAGACCAATTTTACCATAGTAAAATTGCTTTCACTATGAAAAATAACTTAATAATCCATAATTTATTAAGTTGTTTCTGGTTTAAACAAGAAACCCCATGAGGAATAATTGAATAAATCCTTATTTGTTTGATTTTCCTCAAGGGATAATTAATTAAACCACTATTTAATTAATATTACTGGTCATATTTAACCCAAAACGGGAAATTAATTAGATAAATCATTATTTATCTTATTATTTTCTAGGAATAATTATTTAAAGCATTATTTAAATAATATTCCTTGTTAAATTTGACTAAATCATTTATAAATAATTGAATAAATCACTATTTATTTAATTATTACTCAACCACATTCTTAAAATAATAAATAAATCATTTATTTATTTATTATTTCTAAATAAAGGGATTTGACCAAATTCAAATTCTTTTTCCCTCCAACAAAAATAATAAAATATTTCATAAAAGTTGGATCTAGATTTGGTTAATAATATTTTAATTATGCACCAATATTTAGATTAACTCAATATTTTGTTATAAATATAAGGGTTTTTCCATTCATTCACTACTTTTTGTTGCTTGGAGATCACTCTTGATCTATAATTTTGGTCTAACTTTGATCATCCCATCATTGTCATATTTTTCTACTTTTTGCTTGTGAGCTCCCTTTGAGTTCCATTTTGCTTGGGTTTTCTGCACCATCAAGAGAGATAGATCTTAGATCTGAAGTGTTGAGGACATACAAGAACCCATCCCATTGAGGGGAAATGGTAACATCTTTTCTATGTTCCCTTCCCAGGTGTCATAATACAAAAAATTCTTTAAAAAATCTTATCTTGTTCATTGGATGCATGAAGAAACTCTTGCTTAGTATTTGTTGTTTAATATCTTTAACTGCATAGATCTGGATTTATGTAGCATTTATTCTAATTACTAACTTCAGATCTAAGGAAATTGACAACCATCTTTGATGTTAGGGTTGTTTGTTATGCACAGCTAAAGTGAGCTTTTTCCGTACGCTTGCGATTAGAATGCACACTAACCGCTGACGACTCCACAAGGGTTTATAATTACGACTGCTGTCGTTTTTCAGATCCCTGCATGTCCAAATGCTTCAACTCCTATGGTTTTTATTTAGCTTCTTATTTTTCATTTCTTGATGTTGATTTTAACCGTTAAAACCCTAAAACAGTAAAAATTGTAACTTCCGTGTGTTTATGGGCACTTTGCGCAGGTAACAGGTATCAGCTGTAGCAGAGACGACACTTTTTTCTTAAACCTGCTCCTAAGACAACCAGAAGTGCAGGTTGCACCTTTTGGGCTAAAAACTGCGACCTCAGCTCTCAGGTAGCGGAAAACAGCCTGAAAACTGCGACCTGAGCGAAAAACAGGTCAGAATCTGCGACATGTACTTTTTGCGGGAGTTTTTCTGTGATTTTTCTGGGTTTGTCTAGGGCACTATTTAGGGTTTTCTGACCTCCCTCTTCACCCATCTTGGACCTATACTTGCTTATTTTTACTCATCAAAGTAGGAACCAAGCCCCTTAGAGCTTCAGTATGCTTCCACCATTTTAGGAGGAGTTTCGCTTAAGTAGGTCCTCTAAGATTTTAGTGTTTTTCAGCCATTTTTTAGATCTAAACCTGCACTTTCAAATCCATTTTAGATCGGTTATTTTTCCATCCAAAACACTGCTTTTCAGTTTTTTTTGTTCCTACTTTAGGGCCCCCTTCGTTTCCCTTTAGGTTGTAGCCTTTCGCCACCTATTTTGCAACATTTTTCCCTCTGGTTTTTTGTTGTTTTCTACACCTCTTTCCAGCAGATCTGACCTTTAGATCCTTGTCCCCTTTGACCTTAGATCCATTGACCATTTTGTGTGTTTTGAATAGATTTCGCCCACCCATAGACTAGTTGTTGGGAAGCCCTCATCCTTGGGTTTAAAATGATGCATCTTTAGTTGTTTATTTTACTGTCGCATTCAATTTCCTTTACTTTCATTTTCAGTTTTATTTATAGTTATACAAAAAAAAATTCTTTTTTCTCTACACATGCCTAGGATTAATTTAAAATTAACACACTTATCACATACACGCACAACCTAAGCGAAGAGCACCTAGTTTACACCGCTAGGCCAAGACTTAAACATTGTAATAAATTGATCCTACACCTCCCAGCTTCCCTTGTTTACCCCTCTTCCTTATTGTGTTATGTGTCTCTTTACCATCATTGCACCCCCAAGGTGTTTATCCTGGATACTCTAAGGCATTCATCCTCAGTTTCCGTTAGGAAGACTTACTCCTCCGCATAGAGTTCGAGTTCATCCTCCACCGAGTCCCCATTCTGACTCTGATTCTAGTTCATCGGGTTCCCCTTCTGGTTTTATCCCCAGATCTCCTCCACCTTTCACTTTCATCATGTCTGGTTCAAGACCTAACGCTGGTGGTAGCCCCGACCCTAATGCTAGGAATGCTACTAGTGGTGTCATAACAGGAACTATTCCGGCTGCTCCCTTGCTTCCTTACATGGCAGGCCTAAGCCTTCCCGATTTTAGCCAGTTGATTAATGACCCCATACACCACGATCCTGGTTGGCCTGCTATGCCAACCAAGCTCACTTCAGACATCCCCAAGTTTGAAGGAATTGCTGGAGAGGATCTTACCAACCATGTTCGTTATTTCCACATGTGGTGTTCGTCTAACTCCATCACCGATGACTCTGTCCGTCTTCGGTTATTCTAGCATACGCTTACTGGAGAAGCTTCCAAGTGGTATGTCGACTAGGCCTCATCCTCTCATACTACTTTTGTGACCCTTTCCAAATATTTTATTTCTTACTTCCAACTCCCCCTTCGCTATGACACCGATACCAAACTCTTGACCTCTTTCCATCAAAATTTTGCTACTTGCCTATCTGATCATATTCAAGAATGGCACAGAAGGAAGAACCTATGTCGAGCCCCTGCTTTCGAAGACTGTGTCTACATGGACTGGTCTCTCAAATCCCTTTTGCCTGCTATTGGAAAATATGTCGCATCCCACTTCCCTCAGACCGAGGAAGCTTCCCTCCAGATTGTGTTGAAATATGACCTGATCTACGCACAATATAGTTATGTTTATATCGTTTTACCTGATCTTCCTAGACCTGGTGATGCCAACGCACCGGGGGCATCCCATGCTGCCAATGGTATCGTTGGATCCCTTTTACATCCGTACACTCATCCTCCCATGGGTTATGGTTTCCCTCATGGAGGGGCCATCTCCTCCAACACTTTTCCCCCTCCTGGCAGCATGTATCTTGGATACGGCATGCCTCCTCCTTTTTCCCAACCTGTTTACCCCAATTTTTCCCAACCTCCTTATTATCAGTATCCACAGCCTGGAGCTTCAGCTCCTCTATCACTAGCACCTCAGCCTCCCTTGCCTTCTCAAACTCCGCAACAACAGCCACCCCCCCCTCAGGGGCAGGTGTATGCACAGCAGAGTGTGACTAATCCTCCTACTTCCAAAAAGAAGAGGAAAGGCAACCAAAATCAATCTTCCCCAGGTAATCCAGGAAACAATCCCCAAGGGAATACATCTAACAGTGCAACCCAGCAACAGGGCACTCAGCCCAAGCAAGACAAGCCTATTCGCACGAATAAGCCTTGTTCTTGTTGCGGTGTCTATGGTCACTATACCCATGATTGTCCTCTTTTACCTTAGATGCATAAGATGTGGGAAGCTGAAGCAACATCCAGAGGAAAGTAAACCTCCCCTTTGGTTCCTCCTAATGCTTCCCAAACCCTTAAAAGTCAGGCAACCACTCAACCTCCCCCATCTGGTACCTCTGATTACCAGATCCTCATGATGAACTCTAACCAACCCAATACTGTTGAACTCAACCTTCAGGCTTGGTCTCGTTAGTTTACCCAGCCCCCCGCTATGTCTACTACCAAGTCCCCGTCTTCCGGTCCCACATAGCCTCTTTCGACACCCAATGGTCCTTTACTAATCCCTCGGCCTAAGGCAGAGGTTCATACCAAGATCCCCAAGGGACCATTATGCTGAAACGCTGCTTCCAATAAAGTTTCCCACTCATACAGTATAGTATATGACCTCGCGCAATCCCATGTTGCCATGTCAATTCTGGAAGTCCTCCAGTCGTGCCCTTCACAACGAAAAGCTCTACTAACTACTATGGGTGATGTGGATCCTTCAGATGATCGTTTTATTGTCTTAGACCTCCCTGCATCCGTCACCTTCTAAATCCCTATCAAGATATGGAATGCCAACATCTCTCGTTTTATCATTGACAAGGGGGCATCCACCTGTGTGATGTCCACTTTTGTTTGGAAACAACTCGAATCCCCTGAGTTAGCCCTTTCCACTATCACCCTTCGTGCGTGGGATGGCCACTCTTCTCAGCCCCTTGGCATGTTCCGCAATTGTCCTATTACTCTTGTGATCAAGACAGTTTGTGTTGACGTTGAAGTCATTGATGCCCCCTTAGACTACAACATTCTATTGGGTCGTAGATAAACTTATGCGATGTTTGTTGTCCCATCTGTGGTTCAACGTAATATGTGCTTTCCTCATAATGGAAATATTGTCTCCATTGATCAATTGACATATTATAAACCGAAGTCCCATACCTCTCCAAATTCCATTATCTCTTCGGTGGCCAATAAACAAGCAGTTGGACCTCTGACCAGTATCTCACCCGGAGTCTAAAAAGATTCCTCTTTGCTTGGTTCATTCCCTGGTCTCCCACCTCCTATCTCTGACCCTAGCTCGTCGAATGTTTTCACTATGCAATCATCTCAGTCGGACCTCAAATGGACTGGTTCGACTAGCCAGCAACCCCGCCCTCCGCAACGTTCTCCTATTACTTCGACTCAGCCTTCAAGACCCCCTTCTCAAAGCCCCTCATCTGTAGCTGGTGTCCATGATCCTATCTATCCCCTGGAATGGTTCCCCCTGGATTTAACCATCTCGGAGTTGTCCCGCATGGCCATTACCCCTCCATTCAGATATCGTTTCTTGCTCCCCCTCCTGGAGTATTTTCGGTACTTGTTATGGCTGCCTTGTCTCTTCCCAACATGACCCTGGGGATCCTAGTTTGGTACATTGATCCCCTAGCCAATATCCTACCTAGTCAGCCCAAACCTTACACTGCTTTAACCCCAGTCCAATTGGTCACCATGACCCCTCCCTTTGCTTATGTGCTTCAGCCACCTCAACATGACCCTACTCCCATTGTGAAAGTCTCGGGCTAGGGGGGAAAAGCCCGCAAGAAGGCAACTGAGGACAAGGC
This sequence comes from Pinus albicaulis, assembly GCA_034641835.2. NCBI lineage: Eukaryota > Viridiplantae > Streptophyta > Pinopsida > Pinales > Pinaceae > Pinus > Pinus albicaulis. The sequence goes on along the minus strand of CM076577.1, from coordinate 121,849,697 downwards.
TGCCCAGACAACCCCTGCTACTCCACAGCGTCCAAAGCATACACCCCCGTGTGCTTTGTGTGATGTTGCCAGTCATGCCACCCATAATTGTCCTGAATTGCCTCGTATCAAGCCCATGGTCAATGTCGCATTTCCTTAGTCTAAGGTCCCTAAAGCCCCTATTACTTTACCGACTACAGCCAAGAAACCCAAGAATATGCACATAAACCACCCCTGTGCTTTGTGTGATCTCCATGGCCACTATACCCACCTTTGTCCCCACCTTGCAGACTACTACACCTCTTTGGACGTAGTTCGCCAGTATGAGGATGACCACCATGAGTCTGCTTCTCCTTTACTTGCACGATATGCTTCGGGTGAACCAGAGGACCCATCCACTCCCATTGACATTCCCCCTTCCAATTTCTGGATGACGGATTCTTCGGCCACTATCCTCTACATGTCATCATCTATGAGATACACAGTGGAAGACCCCTCCGGGGCTTCCCCTTCTGTTTCGCCTGACCTCCCTTCAACGATCACCTTGGGCTCAACATCGATGGATCCTTCATCTACTTGTTCTTTTGTCACCCTCCGTGATGATGCGCATGTGAACCTCACTTCTCATAATGATGATTCAGGTAGCTTCGCCACTCCAAGTGGTCTTTCTTCCACTAATCACCCCATTTTCTATTGCGATGACGACATTATGGAAGCATTTACCACCCCTGACTTTATCTATCCCCTTTACATTGAAACCATGCATTCAAACCACATACACCTTGTGGTCATTACATTGACACCCAATGTTTTGGTAAGGGGGCTAACATATTGGAGATTCCAGGAGAAGCAATTCTCCATAAACCTCCTAGTGCATCTGGTAGTGTCGACTCTAGTACCATCGTTCTTCCCCATTTAGAAGAACCTCTAGAGTTCCATATCACTTCAGATCACTCTAGGGATGATCAACTTCATCATTCCTTCATCTTACATCAACAACCCAGTCCCTTAGACATTGTTGTTTCCCAACCTCTATATTTTCTTAGTGAGCACCAGTTCATTATATCCAAATCCACTCTTTGGGATAGTGACACCATGTATGCGAACCCAAAAATTTAGTCCATTTGCTTCATGTATGCAGTACCAAAAGAGATTGGTAATCCTCCATTCCCTTTCTCGAACTGCATCTATCCATTCTTCCCTCAGAAGATGACCATAATGTAAACAAATGGCAAACCACATCATATAAATGTGTTTAGATTCCACTTTTCTAAATACATTTGACATGACCATAACATGCTTGGGGGCACCTATGCCCCTTAACCATAAAAATCATAGCTCTGGGCCAAAAACAGCACTAAAACGCCCTTTCTCTGACAGGTCACACTTTTCAGGTCATTTCCTGGGACAGGTCGCAATTTTCTACCCAGTACCTGCTACCCAGGTCGTAGAACAGACCCCAAAAAGTGTGACATGGCCTATTCCTGGGCTCTTGGTGCCTAAACTGAAATTTTAATCCACTGAATTGAAAGAGTATGGTTAGGCCTATTACCTCCAATTGAAAAATCTCGATTCCAATGATCGCTTTGTCCGCTACGATTGCCACATTATTTAGGGCCTTTTCTCCTCTCTACATTCACCACAGCTACACTTGTAAATGAATCATATTGGAGGGAAAATGCCTTATTAAAAGAGAAACCCCATATTTTTATTTAACCAGCTGCAACCAAAACGTAGCTCGGTTTGACAAACTGTCAACACCGTTGGAAATCTCTTACCAAGCTATCAAATGGGTATCCTTTAGTTTTAGTGATTTGATACTTCACTCAGACACATTTTTTCCAAGAAGGGTCACTTCACCTCTTATCAAAATCAAAATTCTTCACTTGTGACACTTGTACTTGGGGCACCAATTTTCCTTCATACTTGTCGATGGTCATGTCGATTTTCATCGTGAGTAACCATCTTGTATTCATGTTTTAATGGTCCTCACCGGGCCTTTTCTGTGTGGCAGCATCATCGAGTCGACCTTGTTAGAGAATCTGAGTTGAGTCATCATCACATCCATGGAGTCTGTCTCGAGTCCCCTTTTTCTCCCACTACATTCTTCCATCATTCATTGCTTTGTACCTCTCTCGTGTCACACATTTTGGCCTTCAGTCATATTGTTCCCTATCCCCTCCAGAGTCGATTTAGTAGCTGCCAGGTCATCCATGCCCTTTATTCTCTAACAAGGGAAGTCGTTAACTCACTACTCAGTACCCCCCATTTCCCATCATCTTTGGTTTCATTCTATCAGTCACACTACTATTATCCCTCGTGCCTTAGTTGAGGATTCCTTATTGCATCACCTATGGCGGACCTCCTTCTATCGACATCAGCTTATTCATTCCAGAAGGGAGGTCTAGAGGGCAGTGTACCTTGGTTCCATCTTCCACTCTTGTTCGGTGCCTCGGATCAGGCAAAGGGACCCTTTATTGCCCTTTGACTTGATTGTTTCTCAGTTCCAGCTCCTTATGGCATGATTAAGATCTGTATACTTGATGGTTCAGTGAAGCAGAAAATCATACCAGTGATTCTCGGGTGTGTGTGAGATGTTTCAGACCTCATGAGGGGGTGTCCCTTCAGGTAGCCCCCCACATGCCCATATTACCTCTCTACTATAGACTTGGATGTAGTTCCATAGATTTTATGGTTCCGGCCTCAGCCGCTTGTAGCGCCTTTTAGTTTGCATGTATCATTTAGATTTTAATAGCCCTTTCATGTTTTACAGGGCCTCTTTGGTTGTACTTATATCTCATGTACTCAAATATTATTGCATAAGTCCTCGCTGTTGTCCCAGGCACAGTATTCATGTGGGATCCATTATTATGATTTTATCTAGCCCATGTTTCTGCCAGCATGTACTATATAGTTCAGTCCCTTGTTTGTTGGACGCATCATTATTCTTTGTACTTTTTTATCTCAGCGGGCATAGTTATGCCTCCCCTGCCTCATGTAGAACAGGTACTCACTCATAAAAGAGACTTGTCAAACCTATAAGTCTCGCCTCCTCAGGGTCTTGTCCTCTCGCGCTTCAGTCTGCCTTATATTTCTCTCTCTATGACTCCCCTTCGGTGTCTAGTGATTGAGTTCTTACAACGTACTTCGGTTATACGATTAGCTCCTAACGCTCACACGTTGAGGGGAAATCTGTTACACCAATTTTTGGTCATCTAACCTGTTACTATTATATGGAAAAAATTACACCATGTAAGACCAATTTTACCATAGTTAAATTGCTTTCACTATGAAAAATAACTTAATAATCCATAATTTATTAAGTTGTTTATGATCTAAACAGGAGACCCCATGAGGAATAATTGAATAAATCCTTATTTTTTTTATTTTCCTTAAGGGATAATTAATTAAACCACTTTTTAATTAATATTCTTGGTCATATTTAACCCAAAACAAGAAAATTAATTAGATAAATAATTATTTATCTTGATAGATTGTAGATTTATGTGGTGTATATTTTTAGATACAAAACTCAGAATCTGCACAGTCCTCATTTTTTAGTCTACGTTTCGAGTCTAAATCAAGACCCATATTCAGGACAAACCTGAAGATGGGTCTTGATTTAGACTCGAAACGTAGACTAAAAAATGAGGACTGTGGAGATTCCGAGTTTTGTATCTAAAAATTATTTATCTTATTATTTTTTAGGAATAATTATTTAAAACATTATTTAAATAATATTCCTTGTTAAATTTGACTAAATCACTTATAAATAATTGAATAAATCACTATTTATTTAATATTACTCAACCACATTCTTAAAATAATAAATAAATCATTTATTTATTTATTATTTCTAAATAAAGGGATTTGACCAAATTCAAATTATTTTTCCCACAAAAATAATAAAATATTCCATAAAATTTGGATCTAGATTTGGTTAATAATATTTTAATCATGCACCAATATCTAGACTAACTCAATATTTTTTTATAAATAGAAGGGTTTTTCCTTCATTCACTACCTTTTGTTGCCTAAAGATCACACTTGATCTATACTTTTGTTCTGACTTTGATCCTCCCAACATTGTCATATTTTTCTACTTTTTTCTTGTGAGCTCCCTTTGAGTTCCATTTTGTCTAGGTTTTCTGCACCATCAAGAGAGAGAGATCTTAGATCTGAAGCATTGAGGATATACAAGAACCCATCCCATTGAGGGGGGAGTGGTAACATCTTTTCTATGTTCCCTTCCTAGGTGTCATAATACAAAAAATTCTTTAAAAATTCGTATCTTGTTCATTGGATGCATGGAGCAACTCTTGCTTATTATTTGTTGTTTAATATCTTTAACTGCATAGATCTGGATTTTTGTAGCATTTATTTTGATCACTAACTGCAGATCTAAGGAAATTGACAGCCATCTTTGATGTTAGGGTTGTTTGTTATGCACGGGTAAAGTGAGCTTTTTTCGTACGCTTGCGATTATAATTCACACTAACAGTAGTTCTATGTGTTTTTTATATAAAATATAGGTGTCCATATAATGCTACTAGAAACAATACTCCTTATGAAATGTGGTATGGCCACATTCCTTGGGGAAAACATCTCAATGTCTTTGGTTCCACCTATTATGCCTTGATACCTAAGGAAAAAAGAAACATACTTGGTGCAAGGATTCATAAGTGTATCTACTTGGGGTATTCAAATACCTCCAAAATAACCGTCTCTATGATGAAGTTAATAAGAATTTTGTAGTATCTAGAGATGTGATCTTTCTTGATTCTTCCAAGGGTCACAATGTTGTTGAGAGACAACTTGATCGCTTGGATAGATTCATACATGCAAATTCATTTCAAGAATTTCATAATTAGATTCCACATATTGAAGGGGGGATTCATATACTGGAACAATATGTGGAATCTTCTTCTGAAGCATTATCTCCCCCACATGAAGCTTTAGCCATTGATGACACTTTGAGTGATGTGATTAACAGAATTGGGAGACTAAATATTGAATCAACCCCAAATTAGTCAACTGAGCAGCCTGGGCCATCTCAGAAAGGTCCTCCAAAATGGCTGACAAAGACACTTGAAATTGTTCGTCCTAATGAGGTTGGAAAGACATGAACAAGAAGTAAAACCAGGAAAATGGAGGTGATGTAGATGATTATGAATCACCTGTTGATATGGATATCTCTTATGATTGTGAACTGAATTTGTCTACAAATTTTGAACCAAATTCCTTCAAATAATCTGCTTCTCATGATGAATGGAAAGAAGTGACACAGAAATAATATGATTCCTTGATAAAGAATGGAACCTAGAAGTTGGTTGATCCTCCACTGGGAAACAAACCAATAGGGTGTAAGTGGGTCTACAAGAACAATTATAAATTTGGTGGCTCACTTGACAAGCATAAATCCAGGATTGTGGCAAAAGGTTTTGCACAGAAGGAAGGGGTCGACTATAAGGAGACTTTTTCCCCCACAGAAAAATGGGATACCATCTGAACACTCTTTGCCTTGTAAACTCAGAACGGTTGGAAAGTACATCAAATGGATGTAAAAACTACTTTCTTGAATGCAGATTTGAAACAAAAATTTTTGATGTCCCAACCAGAAGGATTTGTTGTGAGGGGTCAAGAACACAAAGTATGCAATCTTATAAAATCCTTGTATGGCCTCAAGAAAGCACCACAAGCCTAGTATGAGAAGTTAATTAAGCATATTCTGAAACTCAACTTCAAGCATTATGATCTTGATTATGCAATTTTGTTTGTCAAGAAAGTTGGCAAAAAAATTGTATATCTTGTGGTGTATGTAGACGATCTTTTGATGATAAGGAACAATGAGAACTACATTGCATCCATAAAGAAGGAATTGAGGAAATGTTTTGAAATGACTGACTTGGGCTATGTTCACTACTATCTTGGTATTGAAGTAACTCAAAATCTGAAGTTTATATTCCTCTCTTAGAAGAAGTACATTGGATATTTGTTGAACAAGTTTGGCATGGTTGAGTGCAATATTTTGACTACTCCAATGGACCAGAAATTGAATCTCACATCCATTGAAGGAAAATATTTTGAGTATGCAACAAATTATATACAACTTGTAGGAAGTCTCAACTACTTGACTACTACTAGACATGACATTTCGTTTGTTGTCGGAATCCTTTCCAAGTTTATGAAAAAGCCTTGTGAGGTACATTTTCCTGTTGAAAAAAGAGTTATAAAGTACTCGAAGGGAACTCAAGACTTTAGACTCAAGTATACATAGGTGGGTGACTTCAGCTTGATTGGATACTATGATTCAGACTTCGATGGAGACAAAGAAACTAGGGTATCTACTTCGAGTTATGCTATGAGTCTTGGATTAGGATTGTCTCCTGGAGATCACACAAACAATCAGTTCTAGTAGATTCCACAACTGAGGCAGAATATGTTGTGGCATCCGAAGCAACAAAGGAAATTGTGTGGCTCGGGAAAATTATAAAATATTTGTAGGAGAAAAAAATGCATTCATCTCCTCTCATGATTGACAACACTTCTACAATAAATTTGGCTAAGAACCCAAAGTTCCATGATCAAATGTAGCACATCAGTAAAAAATTCCATCTGATTTGACATCATGTTGAGGCCAAGATAATTTATCAACGCCATTGTTCCACAAATGAGAAGATTGCATACATATTCACCAAAGTGATTGGAAGAGAAAATTTCAAAAGATTCAAAATGATGCTTGGACTCACCAACATCCCTTCAGATTAAAGGGGGGAATGTTGACACCTAATCTTTGGGATTATTCAATTCATGTAAAATAATGTAAATAGAAAAAAATAAGATTAGGAATACGAAGAGACACTGGGAGGTGAAGCCCAAGAGTCTCTCCCTCCATGCATATATCCATGAGAAATCTTAATGCAAAATCACAATTTGCATTGAGGAGTTACCTCCTGGCTTGACAGATATGATGCCACATAATTTACCCATGGTGGGGTAAAGTCTACTCGAACACTAGGAACATAAAAGGGGGTATTTTGAGTTAAATTCAAATTAGGATGGTGATTGTCAGATCCAAGATGATCAACAATGACAATAATTTCGTTTTGAGTAAAATATATCACTTAAAAGAGCATATAAGTTACAACATTCATAGCATATACATAATCATACCTGAGGAACATATTGAATTCCAAAAGGCCATTGACCACCACCACATCAAATAAGACAATATTCCCACCTAATGTGATAGGAAACTGAGGAATACCTAAAGACTCTCTACGTATTTTATCGTAGGCCAACAACTAACTAATATTTCTCAGCAACATTAGAGAACCCATAAATTTCCAATACAAGGAGGATAAAATACGTGTACATGATCCTTCATCCACTATACATTTATAGACATTTTTTAAATAAACTCCAACCTTTATATGAAGAGGTGTAACAAAAGGAATCCAAGGCTCAACAAGATTATCCCAATTAAAGGAAACACTCCTAGAACTTGGATGGGGTGCACTCGAAGTGAACTGAATTCCCCCTAGTCCTAAGGACTCTTAACTAGAAATAAAGAAGGCTTTATTGGTAGAATATTCACCCCCTGAAAGGGGAGTGGGACCAGAAAAATGTTTTATTGGATTAGCCATTTCATCAACCAATGGTTGAACATATTGTTGAGAAACCTTAGGAGGTTGAAGAGTAGAAGAACCATGAAATTCAGACCACAACCTTTGTATCACTGAAATATTTGGGCACAAATAAGTAAGGTGATCTCCCTTGCAAACCCTACAAGGGAACTTAGGTTTAAATATTATATGCATAGGTATCTTATTAGTATTAATTCCCCCAACATGACTTTCAATGGTCGGTTGCATGTCCGCAACATGACTCGCAACGACTAGTGGTAAGTATCCAACATGAATCACAAAGCTTGGTGACTCTTATAGTAGGACTAATAATGACTACACTCATGCCCCTAGCATGAATTGTAGAGGTTGGTGACTCATCACAAACGTGAATCATAGTGGCTAGTGATGTTTTGTGGAGACCTTTCTTCTTCTTCTTATTCCTCCTCTTTATACTCCTTTTAGAATTCTCGTTACTAGTAGCTAGAATTTCGCCAAATGGGGCCAAAAGAGGAGGCCCAAAGTTTTATGCAAAGAAGATGAAGAGTTAACATCCATATGACTTCCTTGAAATAAATTTCATATATGAGAAGCTTCAAGAGAATTCAAAATATTCAGAGTGGACCACAACGAAACTGGAAGTCCAACATTCAATCCAGGAATATTCAAGTTGTCCATTAAGGGGCACCAATGCTTCCAAAGAAAGGAAAAGCGCAAATATTTCCTTTTGGAGGGGTCCCTTGGTTAGTATCCTTAATAACCTTGGCCATAACTAACTTATGCAAAAGTTCTTCCCTTGCAACATTTTTCAATGCAACTTGAGTCTCTTTAACTGACTTTTGATGAAGAGGGTCAATACAATCAAACATTTTCCCTTAAGGAGGTAGCTTCACACTTTAGAGTGAAACACCAAGAACATTTCATAACAAGTGGAGTGCTTTTTCAGCCACTAAAAATCATAGATTCGAGCGTGAAAATACAAAAAGAACCTAAGGCCAACTAAAAAAAAAGAGCACAAATCACAACACTATAAAAATCCTAGAGTAACAACAAGTAAATAACCCTCCAATGTTCCCGCTTTGGATGATTAGGAATTGAAACCATAATATCAAATAGTAGATAAAGGGACTTATGAAGGTAATATTGGGATGATGAGGGCCCAATTACTAATAGTGAAAGTAACATAAATAGTTATGTTTACCTCCTAAAAATAACCTTGACCAATGAAAGTACCCTCACTTTGTGAGTCACCCTTTAGGAGTACTACAACAATGATACAACATATTTAATAGGTATTGTAGGTATTCCCCCCTATAGTAACCTAAGTGGTCCCTAGGATAAGAAAATAAGCTACCATTTTGTAATCAGGAGTTGAGGGGGGAAGTGATGGGAAAGTGTTTGGATCAACATAAGAGGGGGTATCTCTCATTCCTTGTCCTCACATGGCTTAGTGCTTAACTCCAATGTTAGAGGAGATTCCCCAAAAACTTATACAATATTATACTTCACCACTCATTAATCAACTTTGATTTTTTAATCCGATTCGATTTGGAGAGTTAACTCTTCAAACCTGTTCCAAGGCCCTAAATAATCTAGACTAGTTTTTTTTCTATGAAAAACAAAAAGTATGATATATAAGCATTCGTTTTATAACTGTAACACCATCCTCCCACATTTACCTAGGTTAATTGGTCCACTAGGGTAAACATGTGATGAGAGGCTACTATGATCTGATTCAACTCCACATGTATAGTTAAGGAAGTGGAACTGAAACAACAAAACCAATCTAACGTTCTACTCATGCTATAGAACCTCCAGGAGATAACCCAACCTTCCAGGTGACCAACCCCTGATGGAACTGAAAATTTCATGAATTAAACCCCCAGTTTCTCCCTTGCCAAGGCCTCCATGCGATTGCAATCCCCAGTCACTCCCATGAGCCTGCGTGAGTGCGACTATAGCCTTTTTCTTCCAGTGATATGGTAGCGACTGCGATATTTAAGGCTAATTTACAGTGCTAGGACCTAGTCACTGCCCAAAACGCCATGAAACTTCCAGAAATGAAATGTAACATATAAAAAATGTTACAAATGAAAATACTTGAACAAAGAATTGACAAGACCCCTAGCCATGACAAACATTTCGTCAAACATATCACAAATATGCATTCTATAGGTCATAACAATGGATATGAGCATAAGGGTCTCATACTTATCTGAGAATCGCTAAGAAGCTTTGATTCCTTATCACATTAGATGCATTATCATCTATTAGGTCATATATGCATTTTTCATTCATTTATCAGCCAAAACATGATGAGAGCCATATATCATAATCGTCATAAAACATACTCATAACCTGCATATAAACAACATAATTAACAAGGATAGAACCACCATAGGCACCACATATGAACCAGTACAATTACACGTGAAATACATGGAGAAAAAACTCTTATTATTTAATGCATAAGGAAACCAGGTTTGGGATTTCCATTTACCACCCAACCATAGATTTTCTGAATCAAATGTTTATTTCAACCAATCCACCCCGTGCCATATTTTAAGCATGAATGTGGGACTCAAAACCAAATAAATCAACCGGGGCTTCACAAGCCTAAACGACCTCACCCTCATCAATAGAGCCAGGCTTTACTGCAATCCTCACTGGATCACTAGGCCATAAACAAGCATGGATGCCACCGGATTTCTCCACCTACACCGTGAGGAATTTTCTTGTCTCCTAGTCTCTAGGATTTACCGCAATCCACAGTCTTATCTAGGGATCACTAGGCCATAATCGAGACACCACCCTCCAGGATTTACCGCATATCCCTCCATTCACTAGAAAAGGATTCCTAGGCTTGATTAATGGAAACCACCTCTAGTATTTACCGTATATCCCACTATTTATCGGTCGAGGATTTCTAGGACCACCGAGGAACAAAATACCTGGTTTTATCTCAACCCACAGTCTGGTTCATGGGTTACTAGGCCAAAGCGCTTTCACAAGAATCCAAAGTCTAGTTCGTGAATCACTAAAGCCATGTGTTCTTCATTCGTAGATCCACATCACTCGCCTTCAATCCATGCATAAATCTAGCTCTAACCAAAACATGAGAACCCCATCACACCATGGCTATCCAAAAAATGGAAAGGAAAGGATAAAGAACACTTTCACACTTGGAAAAAAACCATGCCAATGAAATCAAGAGAAACTACAAATACCACATGCACAACCATGCATGTCAAATCTAGCAAGGAAATCACGCATGTAAATTATACGTGCAAAACCCATTGTGGTAGCTGTTTGATCCTATTCTTCCCGACTATTGATCTCGTGCTTCATCTTTGCCAGTTTTTCCTTTCTTGATCCAATGCCAAAATGCTCCAAGAAAACTCTAAGTTTCCAAGAGTGAGAGAGAGAGAGAGAATAATGAGAGAGCTCCAAAATTGAATTGACAAAAGTTTTGGGAAAAATATTTCCAATTGATCCTCATAATCCTTTTTTATCAATGAGGCCTCTATTTTCTTCAATTTCCATTATTTTCCTTCATTTTCCTACTCACATTCAACCTATGACTTCTCACCTTCGTTTTCTCCTAATTTCCATGATTTCATAAATAAATCCCAAATAATGCCTCTTTCCTTTCCATTTCCTTTTGCCAATTTTTTTTAGATGTTATAAACCAAATGAACACCCACTAGGATGTTTTTCCCACCCTTCATCTTGGAATACGTATCCCATGACCTTGCTCTTATATTTTTTTTTTACATGCATTTTTAACGAGGGTTGTTACAACAACATTGTTGTTTATTCAAAGTAATGGATGTGCAACTTATGATATTTTGAGACTCATAAAGAAGAATAAAAATCCAAGACTTAAAGCAAGAAAATTATGAGAACATTGGTAAAGAAAACTTCACACTTATCCTTCACTTAATTGAGTTTTAGGAAAGCATAAAGGATGAGCAATTCTTACCTAGATTGCAAGAAAAGTAACATATGAAAGTAGGAAGAATTTTTTTCTTTACTTTTTCAAATGAACATGAATGCACCTAATGTTACACAAATAACAAAATTAAACACACTTATAGTAGATCATACCATTCGATATAACAAAATCAACATGAAAAAAGGTGAAAAACGCTAGTTCAGAAGGTATAACAACCCTTATGAGTGTAAAATTCATGAATACACACTTCATATGAAAGAAAAACATGTATTCACACAACTATCGTGAAGGTAGCCAACGATACATATCCCTAAATAACCCAAAAAATGACCAAAAAATTAAAAAAATGCCTAAAAATCTACCCCACACAACCCCTAGGTAGGAAAACGATAGGAATACATGCTTTTCAAAAGGGGAAAAGTGCATCTATACATGTTTTGTCTGCAATAAAATTTCGTATAAACTCATATTTTGGGAAATTTTTCATAAAAATCCTGGGAAAAAGCACCTAAAATATGACCTATATACAAGCAAGAAAATCACACTATTCTCAAATGCACAAACAAAAGGAAACACACTCAAATGATTTTCTTTTTCTCAAATATGAATGCGATCAAGGAAAAAAGTAAATAAAAAGACCGATAAAAGCAAATTATTTATTTATTTATTTTGAATTTGTACTAGGATAGAAACAAAGAAAAAAGGGGAGAGAAAGAAACCTTATGCAAAGAAAAAATCAAATGGAATGAATGCCTATAACTTTATGTTTTCTCTTTCAAAGTATAAACAATGAAATAAAATGAAAACAAAAGAGCACATAGAAAACAATTTCTTTTCTTTTTCAATAAGTGAAACAAACACCGAGAAGAACAAAAGAGACACAAACCTAAAGGTTTGTTGCGAGATGCACAAGTAGGAAATGATCAAAAGAGACCAAATACCAACAAGTAACCAATGGTAAAAGGATACAAACATAGCCTGGAAAAATAAGAAACTTGAAATAAATGGAAAAGGAACCAATCAAACCCTAAAGCACTTACATACCTAAAAGACCTAGGATAATACCAAAGTTCTTGTATACCAACGAAACTGGAAGCCCAACATTCAATCCAGGAATATTCAAGTTGTCCATTAAGGGGCACCAATGCTTCCAAAGAAAGGAAAAGCGCAAATATTTCCTTTTGGAGGGGTCCCTTGGTTAGTGTCCTTAAGAACCTTGGCCATAACTAACTTATGCAAAATTTATTCCCTTGCAACATTTTTCAATGCAACTTGAGTCTCTTTAACTGAATTTTGATGAAGAGGGTCAATACAATCAAACATTTTCCCTTAAGGAGGCAGCTTCACACTTTAGAGTGAAACACCAAGAACATTTCATAACAAGTGGAGTGCTTTTTCAGCCACTAAAAATCATAGATTCGAGCGTGAAAATACAAAAAGAACCTAAGGCCATCTAAATAAAAGGAGCACAAATCACAACACTATAAAAATCCTAGAGTATCAACAAGTAAATAACCCTCCAATTTTCCTGCGGAATTGAAACCATAATATCAAACAGTAGATAAAGGGACTTATGAAGGTAATATTGGGATGATGAGGGCCCAATTACTAATAGTGAAAGTAACATAAATAGTTATGTTTACCTCCTAAAAATAACCTTTACCAATGAAAGTACCCTCACTTTGTGAGTCACCCTTTAGGAGTACTACAACAATGATACAACATATTTAATAGGTATTGTAGGTATTCCCCCCTGTAGTAACCTAAGTGGTCCCTAGGATAAGAAAAGAAGCTACCATTTTGTAATCAGGAGTTGAGGGGGGAAGTTATGGGAAAGTGTTTGGATCAACATAAGAGGGGGTATCTCTCATTCCTTGTCCTCACATGGCTTAGTGCTTAACTCCAATGTTAGAGGAGATTCCCCAAAAACTTATACAATATTATACTTCACCACTCATTAATCAACTTTTATTTTCTAATCAGAGTCGATTTGGAGAGTTAACTCTCCAAACCTGTTCCAAGGCCCTAAATAATATAGACTAGTTTTTTTTCTATGAAAAACAAAAGGTATGATGTATAAGCATTCGTTTTATAACTGTAACACCATCCTCCCACATTTACCCAAGTTAATTGGTCCACTAGGGTAAACATGTGATGAGAGGCTACTATGATCTGATTCAACTCCACATGTATAGTTAAGGAAGTGGAACTGACACAACAAAACCAATCTAACCTTCTACTCATGCTATAGAACCTCCAGGAGATAACCCACCCTTCCAGGTGACCAACCCCTGATGGAACTGAACATTTCATGAATTAAACCCCCAGTTTCTCCCTTGCCAAGGCCTCCATGCGATTACAATCCCCAGTCACTCCCATGAGCCTGTGTGAGTGCGACTATAGCCTTTTTCTTCCAATGATATGGTAGCGACTGCGATATTTACAGCTAATTTCCAGTGCTAGGACCCAGTCACTGCCCAAAACTCCATGAAACTTCCAGAAATGAAAAGTAACATATAAAAAATGATACAAATGAAAATAATTGAACAAAGACTTGACAAAACCCCTAGCCATGACAAACATTTCGTCAAACATATCACAAATATGCATTCTATAGGTCATAACAATGGAGATGAGAATAAGGGTCTCATACTTATCTGAGAATCGCTAAGAAGCTTTGATTCCTTATCACATTAGATGCATTATCATCTATTAGGTCATATATGCATTTTTCATTCATTTATTAGCCAAAACATGATGAGAGCCATATACCATAATCGTCATAAAACATACTCATAACCTACATATAAACAACAAAATTAACAAGGATAGAACCACCATAGGCACCACATATGAACCAGTACAATTACACGTGAAATACAGGGAGAACAAACTCTTATTATTTAATGCATAAGGAAACCAGGTTTGGCATTTCCATGTACCACCCAACCATAGATTTTCTGAATCAAATGTTTATTTTATCCAATCCGCCCCGTGCCATATTTTAAGAATGAATGTGGGACTCAAAACCAAATAAATCAACCGGGGCTTCACGAGCCTAAAGGACCTCACCCTCATCAATAGAGCCAGGCTTTACTGCAATCCTCACTGGATCACTAGGCCATAAACAAGCATGGATGCCACCGGATTTCTCCACCTACACCGTGAGGAATTTTCTTGTCTCCTAGTCTCTAGGATTTACCACAATCCACAGTCTTATCTAGGGATCACTAGGCCATAATCGAGACACCACCCTCTAGGATTTACCGTATATCCCTCCATTCACTAGCAAAGGATTCCTAGGCTTGATTAAGGGAAACCACCTCTAGTATTTACCGTATATCCCACCATTTATCGGTCGAGGATTTCTAGGACAACCGAGGAACAAAATACCTGGTTTTATCGCAACCTACAGTCTGGTTCATGGGTTACTAGGCCAGTGGCTTTGCCGCAATCCAAAGTCTAGTTCAGGAATCACTAGGCCATGTGTTCTTTCATTCAAAGATCCACATCACTAAGTTTCAAATCCATGCAGAAATCCAGCTCAACCAAAACATGAGAACCCCATCACACCATGGCTATCCAAAAATGGAAAGGAAAGGCTAAATAACACTTTGACACTTGGAAAAAACCATGCCAATGAAATCAAGAGAACCAAGAACACACATGCATAACCATGCATGCCAAATCTAGCAAGGAAATCACGGATGTAAATTGATACGTGCAAGTAAACCCATTGTAGTTGCTTGATCCTATTCTTCCTTGTTTGATATGTGCTTCATCTTTGCCTTTTTTTCCTTTCTTGATCCAAATATGAAATGCTCCAAGAAAACTCTAAGTTTCCAAGAGTGAGAGGTAGAACTCCAAAACTGAACTGACAAAAGTATGAGCAAAAGCTTTCCAACTGATCCTGAGAATCATTTTTATCAATGAGGCCTCTATTTTCTTCATTTTCCATTATTTTCCTTCATTTTCCTCCTCACATGCAACCTGAGGCTCTTCACCTTCCTTTTCTCCTATTTTCCATTATTTTCATAAATAAATCCCAAATAATGCCTCTTTCCTTTCCATTTCCTTTTGCCAATTTTTTTAGACGTTATAAACCAAATGAACACCCACTAGGATGTTTTTCCCACCCTTCATCTTGGAATACGTATCCCATGACCTTGCTCTTATATTTATTTTTTACATGCATTTTTAATGAGGGTTGTTACCACAACAATGTTGTTTATCCAAAGTAATGGATGTGCAACTTATGATATTTTGAGACTCATAAAGAAGAAGAAAAATCCAAGACTTGAAGCAAGAAAATTATGAGAACATTGTTAAAGAAAACTTCACACTTATCCTCCACTTAATTGAGTTTTAGGAAAGCATAAAGGATGAGCAATTCTTACCTAGATTGCAAGAAAAGTAACATATGAAAGTAGGAAGAATTTTTTTTCTTTACTTTTTCAAATGAACATGAATGCACCTAATGTTACACAAATAAGAAATTAAACACACTTATAGTAGATCATACCATTTGATATAAAAAAATCAACATGAAAAAAGGTGAAAAACGCTAGTTCAGAAGGTATAACAACCCTTATGAGTGTAAAATTCATGAATACACACTTCATATGAAAGAAAAACATGTATTCACACAACTATTGTGAAGGTAGCCAACGTATACATCCCTAAATAACCCAAAAAATGACCAAAAAATTAAAAAAATGCCTAAAAATCTACCCCACACAACCCCTAGGTAGGAAAACGATAGGAAAACATGCTTTTCAAAAGGGGAAAAGTGCATCTATACATGTTTTGTTTGCAGGAAAATTTCGTATAAACTCATATTTTGGGAAATTTTTCATAAAAATCCTGGGAAAAAGCACCTAAAATATGACCTATATACAAGCAAGAAAATCACACTATTCTCAAATGCACAAACAAAAGGAAACACACTCAAATGATTTTCTTTTTCTCAAATATGAATGGGATCAAGGAAAAAAGTAAATAAAAAGACCGATAAAAGCAAATTCTTTATTTATTTATTTTGAATTTGTACTAGGATAGAAACAAAGAAAAAAGGGGGGAGAAAGAAACCTTATGCAAAGAAAAATTCAAATGGAATGAATGCCTATAACTTTATGTTTTCTCTTTCAAAGTATAAACAATGAAATAAAATGAAAACAAAAGAGCACATAGAAAAAAATTTCTTTTCTTTTTCAAAAAGTGAAACAGACACCGAGAAGAACAAAAGAGACACAAACCTAAAGGTTTTTTGCGAGATGCACAAGTAGCAAATGATCAAAAGAGACCAAATACCAACAAGTAACCAATGGTAAAAGGATACAAACATAGCCTAGAAAAATTAGAAACTTGAAATAAAGGGAAAAGGAAGCAATCAAACCCTAAAACACTTACATACCTAAAAGACCTAGGATAATACCAAATTTCTTGTATACCGACGAAACTGGAAGTCCAACATTCAATCCAGGAATATTCAAGGTGTCCATTAAGGGGCACCAATGCTTCCAAAGAAAGGAAAAGCGCAAATATTTCCTTTTGGAGGGGTCCCTTGGTTAGTATCCTTAAGAACCTTGGCCATAACTAACTTATGCAAAATTTCTTCCCTTGCAACATTTTTCAATGCAACTTGAGTCTCTTTAACTGACTTTTGATGAAGCGGGTCAATAAGATCAAACATTTTCCCTTAAGGAGGCAGCTTCACACTTTAGAGTGTAACACCAAGAACATTTCATAACAAGTGGAGTGCTTTTTCAGCCACTAAAAATCATAGATTCGAGCGTGAAAATACAAAAATAACCTAAGGCCAACTAAATAAAAGGAGCACAGATCACAACACTATAAAAATCCTAGAGTATCAACAAGTAAATAACCCTCCAATGTTCCTGCTTTGGATGATTAGGAATTGAAACCATAATATCAAATAGTAGATAAAGGGACTTATGAAGGTAATATTGGGATGATGATGGCCCAATTACTAATAGTGAAAGTAACATAAATAGTTATGTTTAACTCCTAAAAATAACCTTGACCAATTAAAGTACCCTCACTTTGTGAGTCACCCTTTAGGAGTACTACAACAATGATACAACATATTTAATAGGTATTGTAGGTATTTCCCCCCTATAGTAACCTAAGTGGTCCCTAGGATAAGAAAATAAGCTACCATTTTGTAATCAGGAGTTGAGGGGGGAAGTTATGGGAAAGTGTTTGGATCAACATAAGAGGGGGTATCTCTCATTCCTTGTCCTCACATGGCTTAGTGCTTAACTCCGATGTTAGAGGAGATTCCCCAAAAACTTATACAATATTATACTTCACCACTCATTAATCAACTTTTATTTTTTAATCAGAGTCGATTGGAGAGTTAACTCTCCAAACCTGTTCCAAGGCCCTAAATAATCTAGACTAGTTTTTTTTCTATGAAAAACAAAAAGTATGATGTATAAGCATTCGTTTTATAATTGTAACACCATCCTCCAACATTTACCCAAGTTAATCGGTCCACAAGGGTAAACATGTGATGAGAGGCTACTATGATCTTATTCAACTCCACATGTATAGTTAAGGAAGTGGAACTGACACAACAAAACCAATCTAACCTTCTACTCATGCTATAGAACCTCCAGGAGATAACCCACCCTTCTAGGTGACCAACCCCTGATAGAACTAAACATTTCATGAATTAAACCCCCAGTTTCTCCCTTGCCAAGGCCTCCATGTGATTGCAATCCCCAGTCAGTCCCATGAGCCTGCGTGAGTGCGACTATAACCTTTTTCTTCCAGTGATATGGTAGCGACTGCGATATTTAAGGCTAATTTCCAGTGCTAGGACCTAGTCACTGCCCAAAACTCCATGAAACTTCCAGAAATGAAAAGTAACATATAAAAAATGATACTAATGAAATTACTTGAACAAAGACTTGACAAGACCCCTAGCCATGACAAACATTTCGTCAAACATATCACAAATATCCATTCTATAGGTCATAACAACGGATATGAGCATAAGGGTCTCATACTTATCTGAGAATCGCTAAGAAGCTTTGATTCCTTATCACATTAGATGAATTATCATCTATTAGGTCATATATGCATTTTTCATTCATTTATCAGCCAAAACATGATGAGATCCATATATCATAATCATCATAAAACATACTCATAACCTGCATATAAACAACAAAATTAACAAGGATAGAACCACCATAGGCACCACATATGAACCAGTACAATTACATGTGAAATACAGGGAGAACAAACTCTTGTTATTTAATGCATAAGGAAACCAGGTTTGGGATTTCCATGTACCACCCAACCATAGATTTTCTGAATCAAATGTTTATTTCAACCAATCCACCCCGTGCCATATCTTAAGCATGAATGTGGGACTCAAAACCAAATAAATCAACCGGGGCTTCACGAGCCTAAATGACCTCACCCTCATCAATAGAGCCAGGCTTTACTGCAATCCTCACTGGATCACTAGGCCATAAACAAGCATGGATGCCACCGGATTTCTCCACCTACACCGTGAGGAATTTTCTTGTCTCCTAGTCTCTAGGATTTACCGCAATCCACAGTCTTATCTAGGGATCACTAGGCCATAATAGAGACACCACCCTCCAGGATTTACCGTATATCCCTCCATTCACTAGCAAAGGATTCCTAGGCTTGATTAAGGGAAACCACCTCTAGTATTTACCGTATATCCCACCATTTATCGGTCGAGTATTTCTAAGACCACCGAGGAACAAAATACCTAGTTTTATCGCAACCCACAGTCTGGTTCATGGGTTACTAGGCCAGTGGCTTTGCCGCAATCCAAAGTCTAGTTCAGGAATCACTAGGCCATGTGTTCTTTCATTCAGAGATCCACATCACTCAGTTTCAAATCCATGCAGAAATCCAGCTCAACCAAAACATGAGAACCCCATCACACCATGGCTATCCAAAAATGGAAAGGAAAGGCTAAAGAACACTTTGACACTTGGAAAAAACCATGCCAATGAAATCAAGAGAACCAAGAACACACATGCATAACCATGCATGCCAAATCTAGCAAGGAAAACACGCATGTAAATTGATACGTGCAAGTAAACCCATTGTAGTTTCCTGATCCTATTCTTCCTTGTTTGATCTGTGCTTCATCTTTGCCTTTTTTTCCTTTCTTGATCCAAATATGAAATGCTCCAAGAAAACTCTAAGTTTCCAAGAGTGAAAGGTAGAACTCCAAAACTAAACTGACAAAAGTATGAGCAAAAGCTTTCCAACTGATCCTGAGAATCCTTTTTATCAATGAGGCCTCTATTTTCTTCATTTTCCATTATTTTCCTTCATTTTCCTCCTCACATGCAACCTGAGGCTCTTCACCTTCCTTTTCTCCTATTTTCCATTATTTTCATAAATAAATCCCAAATAATGCCTCTTTCCTTTCCATTTCCTTTTGCCAATTTTTTTTAGACGTTATAAACCAAATGAACACCCACTAGGATGTTTTTCCCACCCTTCATCTTGGAATACGTTTCCCATGACCTTGCTCTTATATTTTTTTTTTACATGCATTTTTAACAAGGGTTGTTACAACAACATTGTTGTTTATCCAAAGTAATGGATGTGCAACTTATGATATTTTGAGACTCATAAAGAAGAAGAAAAATCCAAGACTTAAAGCAAGAAAATTATGAGAACATTGGTAAAGAAAACTTCACACTTATCCTTCACTTAATTGAGTTTTAGGAAAGCATAAAGGATGAGAAATTCTTACCTAGATTGCAAGAAAAGTAACATATGAAAGTAGGAAGAATTTTTTTTCTTTATTTTTTCAAATGAACATGAATGCACCTAATGTTACACAAATAAGAAATTAAACACATTTATAGTAGATCATACCATTCGATATAACAAAATCAACATGAAAAAAGGTGAAAAACGCTAGTTCAGAAGGTATAACAACCCTTATGAGTGTAAAATTCATGAATACACACTTCATATGAAAGAAAAACATGTATTCACACAACTATTGTGAAGGTAGCCAACGTATACATCCCTAAACAACCCAAAAAATGACCAAAAAATTAAAAAAATGCCTAAAAATCTACCCCACACAACCCCTAGGTAGGAAAATGATAGGAATACATGCTTTTCAAAAGGGGAAAAGTGCATCTATACATGTTTTGTCTGCAAGAAAATTTCGTATAAACTCATATTTTGGGAAATTTTTCATAAAAATCCTGGGAAAAAGCACCTAAAATATGACCTATATACAAGCAAGAAAATCACACTATTCTCAAATGCACAAACAAAAGGAAACACACTCAAATGATTTTCTTTTTCTCAAATATGAATGCGATCAAGGAAAAAAGTAAATAAAAAGACCGATAAAAGCAAATTCTTTATTTATTTATTTTGAGTTTGTACTAGGATAGAAACAAAGAAAAAAGGGGGGAGAAAGAAACCTTATGCAAAGAAAAATTCAAATGGAATGAATGCCTATAACTTTATGTTTTCTCTTTCAAAGTATAAACAATGAAATAAAATGAAAACAAAAGAGCACATAGAAAACAATTTCTTTTCTTTTTCAATAAGTGAAACAAACACCGAGAAGAACAAAAGAGACACAAACCTAAAGGTTTTTTGCAAGATGCACAAGTAGGAAATGATCAAAAGAGACCAAATACCAACAAGTAACCAATGGTAAAAGGATACAAACATAGCCTGGAAAAATTAGAAACTTGAAATAAAGGGAAAAGGAAGCAATCAAACCCTAAAACACTTACATACCTAAAAGACCTAGGATAATACCAAAGTTCTTGTATACCGACGAAACTGGAAGTCCAACATTCAATCCAGGAATATTCAAGTTGTCCATTAAGGGGCACCAATGCTTCCAAAGAAAGTAAAAGCGCAAATATTTGCTTTTGGAGGGGTCCCTTGGTTAGTATCCTTAAGAACCTTGGCCATAACTAACTTATGCAAAATTTCTTCCCTTGCAACATTTTTCAATGCAACTTGAGTCTCTTTAACTGACTTTTGATGAAGAGGGTCAATACAATCAAACATTTTCCCTTAAGGAGGCAGCTTCACACTTTAGAGTGAAACACCAAGAACATTTCATAACAAGTGGAGTGCTTTTTCAGCCACTAAAAATCATAGATTCGAGTGTGAAAATACAAAAAGAACCTAAGGCCAACTAAATAAAAAGAGCACAAATCACAACACTATAAAAATCCTAGAGTATCAGCAAGTAAATAACCCTCCAATGTTCCTGCTTTGGATGATTAGGAATTGAAACCATAATATCAAATAGTAGATAAAGGGACTTATGAAGGTAATATTGGGATGATGAGGGCCCAATTACTAATAGTGAAAGTAACATAAATAGTTATGTTTACCTCCTAAAAATAACCTTGACCAATGAAAGTACCCTCACTTTGTGAGTCACCCTTTAGGAGTACTACAACAATGATACAACATATTTAATAGGTATTGTAGGTATTCCCCCCTGTAGTAACCTAAGTGGTCCCTAGGATAATAAAATAAGCTACCATTTTGTAATCAGGAGTTGAGGGGGGAAGTTATGGGAAAGTGTTTGGATCAACATAAGAGGGGGTATCTCTCATTCCTTTTCCTCACATGGCTTAGTGCTTAACTCCAATGTTAGAGGAGATTCCCCAAAAACTTATACAATATTATACTTCACCACTCATTAATCAACTTTTATTTTTTAATCAGAGTCGATTTTGAGAGTTAACTCTCCAAACCTGTTCCAAGGCCCTAAATAATCTAGACTAGTTTTTTTTTTATGAAAAACAAAAAGTATGATGTATAAGCATTCGTTTTATAACTGTAACACCATCCTCCAACATTTACCCAAGTTAATTGGTCCACTAGGGTAAACATGTGATGAGAGGCTACTATGATCTTATTCAACTCCACATGTATAGTTAAGGAAGTGGAACTGACACAACAAAACCAATCTAACCTTCTACTCATGCTATAGAACCTCCAGGAGATAACCCACCCTTCCAGGTGACCAACCCCTGATGGAACTGAACATTTCATGAATTAAACCCCCAGTTTCTCCCTTGCCAAGGCCTCCATGCGATTGCAATCCCCAGTCACTCCCATGAGCCTGCGTGAGTGCAACTATAGCCTTTTTCTTCCAGTGATATGGTAGCGACTGCGATATTTAAGGCTAATTTCCAGTGCTAGGACCTAGTCACTGCCCAAAACTCCATGAAACTTCTAGAAATGAAAAGTAACATATAAAAATGATACAAATGAAAATACTTGAACAAAGACTTGACAAGACCCCTAGCCATGACAAACATTTCGTCAAACATATCACAAATATGCATTCTATAGGTCATAACAATGGATATGAGCATAAGGGTCTCATACTTATCTGAGAATCGCTAAGAAGCTTTGATTCCTTATCACATTAGATGCATTATCATCTATTAGGTCATATATGCATTTTTCATTCATTTATCAGCCAAAACATGATGAGATCCATATATCATAATCATCATAAATCATACTCATAACCTTCATATAAACAACAAAATTAACAAGGATAGAACCACCATAGGCACCACATATGAACCAGTACAATTTCACGTGAAATACAGGGAGAACAAACTCTTCTTATTTAATGCATATGGAAACTAGGTTTGGGATTTCCATGTACCACCCAACCATAGATTTTCTGAATCAAATGTTTATTTCAGCCAATCCACCCCATGCCATATTTTAAGCATGAATGTGGGACTCAAAACCAAATAAATCAACCGAGGCTTCACGAGCCTAAACGACCTCACCCTCATCAATAGATCCAAGCTTTACTGCAATCCTCACTGGATCACTAGGCCATAAACAAGCATGGATGCCACCGGATTTCTCCACCTACACCGTGAGGAATTTTCTTGTCACCTAGTCTCTAGGATTTACCGCAATCCACAGTCTTATCAAGGGATCACTAGGCCATAATCGAGACACCACCCTCCAAGATTTACCGTATATACCTCCATTCACTAGCAAAGGATTCCTAGGCTTGATTAAGGGAAACCACCTCTAGTATTTACCGTATATCCCACCATTTATCAGTCGAGGATTTCTAGGACCACCGAGGAACAAAATACCTGGTTTTATCGCAACCCACAGTCTGGTTCATGGGTTACTAGGCCAGTGGCTTTGCCGCTATCCAAAGTCTAGTTCAGGAATCACTAGCCCATGTGTTCTTTCATTTAGAGATCCACATCACTCAGTTTCAAATCCATGCAGAAATCCAACTCAACCAAAACATGAGAACCCCATCACACCATGGCTATCGAAAAATGGAAAGGAAAGGCTAAAGAACACTTTGACACTTGGAAAAAACCATGCCAATGAAATCAAGAGAACCAAGAACACACATGCATAACCATGCATGCCAAATCTAGCAAGGAAATCACGCATGTAAATTGATACGTGCAAGTAAACCCATTGTAGTTGCTTGATCCTATTCTTCCTTGTTTGATCTGTGCTTCATCTTTGCCTTTTTTTCCTTTCTTGATCCAAAGATGAAATGCTCCAAGAAAACTTTAAGTTTCCAAGAGTGAGAGGTAGAACTCCAAAACTGAACTGACAAAAGTATGAGCAAAAGCTTTCCAACTGATCCTGAGAATCCTTTTTATCAATGAGGCCTCTATTTTCTTCATTTTCCATTATTTTCCTTCATTTTCCTCCTCACATGCAACCTGAGGCTCTTCACCTTCCTTTTCTCCTATTTTCCATTATTTTCATAAATAAATCCCAAATAATGCCTCTTTCCTTTCCATTTCCTTTTGCCAATTTTTTTTAGATGTTATAAACCAAATGAACACCCACTAGGATGTTTTTCCCACCCTTCATCTTGGAATACGTATCCCATGACCTTGCTCTTATATTTTTTTTTTACATGCATTTTTAACGAGGGTTGTTACAACAACATTGTTGTTTATTCAAAGTAATGGATGTGCAACTTATGATATTTTGAGACTCATAAAGAAGAATAAAAATCCAAGACTTAAAGCAAGAAAATTATGAGAACATTGGTAAAGAAAACTTCACACTTATCCTTCACTTAATTGAGTTTTAGGAAAGCATAAAGGATGAGCAATTCTTACCTAGATTGCAAGAAAAGTAACATATGAAAGTAGGAAGAATTTTTTTCTTTACTTTTTCAAATGAACATGAATGCACCTAATGTTACACAAATAACAAAATTAAACACACTTATAGTAGATCATACCATTCGATATAACAAAATCAACATGAAAAAAGGTGAAAAACGCTAGTTCAGAAGGTATAACAACCCTTATGAGTGTAAAATTCATGAATACACACTTCATATGAAAGAAAAACATGTATTCACACAACTATTGTGAAGGTAGCCAACGTATACATCCCTAAATAACCCAAAAAATGACCAAAAAATTAAAAAAATTCCTAAAAATCTACCCACACAACCCCTAGGTAGGAAAACGATAGGAATACATGCTTTTCAAAAGGGGAAAAGTGCATCTATACATGTTTTGTCTGCAAGAAAATTTCGTATAAACTCATATTTTGGGAAATTTTTCATAAAAATCCTGGGAAAAAGCACCTAAAATATGACCTATATACAAGCAAGAAAATCACACTATTCTCAAATGCACAAACAAAAGGAAACACACTCAAATGATTTTCTTTTTCTCAAATATGAATGCGATCAAGGAAAAAAGTAAATAAAAAGACCGATAAAAGAAAATTCTTTATTTATTTATTTTGAATTTGTACTAGGATAGAAACAAAGAAAAAAGGGGGGAGAAAGAAACCTTATGCAAAGAAAAATTCAAATGGAATGAATGCCTATAACTTTATGTTTTCTCTTTCAAAGTATAAACAATGAAATAAAATGAAAACAAAAGAGCACATAGAAAACAATTTCTTTTCTTTTTCAATAAGTGAAACAAACACCGAGAAGAACAAAAGAGACACAAACCTAAAGGTTTGTTGCGAGATGCACAAGTAGGAAATTATCAAAAGAGACCAAATACCAACAAGTAACCAATGGTAAAAGGATACAAACATAGCCTGGAAAAATTAGAAACTTGAAATAAAGGGAAAAGGAAGCAATCAAACCCTAAACCACTTACATACCTAAAAGACCTAGGATAATACCAAATTTCTTGTATACCGACGAAGACAAAAGATAACCAAGCATTAAAGAAAACACTTCAATTCCCAGAGATCTCACAGCCAAAAAAATAAAAGGAATCATAAATATATTTAGTAGAATACCTAGGCATAAGAGGAGATAGAAATTTTCCCACCTTTTAGTGGAATACATGGTTGTTTCCAAAGAAACATGCATATATACGCAACTATCATTGTAACAATGCATGTATATACATGATTGTTCTTGAGACAAGGCACATATATGTGCAGAACTAAGAAAAAATAAAAATACAAGGTGATATTTTAATGATCATGCTAGAAATATAAACTCAATAAGAGACTAAGAGACTCAGGAACAAAACAAAAAATCATAAAATACCTAAATCAAGGATCAAACCCTTGGGAAAGAAATTCAAAAATCTTCTCCCCATCAAAGTCACCAATTCTATTAATAGATTAAATCCCTGAGGATAGGGTTGATGATCCAGGTGGATATTGGTGGTCACCCGCCTATTCCACTTGGGGCTCCACCATTGTCTATTTCAGTTTTTCAGTTTCGGCACAGTTTACTATTTTTAGCATTTTTTCGAGTCCTAAACTTCCGGAGCCGTTTTGAGGCCCTAAACGACGTTTTTTGGGAAAACGGAGAGCAACATGGGTTCATGGACCGATGTTGCTCATTCCAAATTTGTAGTCCTCGGATAGATCTTTCTAACGAGGTATGGTACGCGTCAAACGGAGATCGTATGCCAAAGTTACGCCCCTGGGAAGTTGAAACACCAATTTACCCAAAACGGGGCCCATAGTTTTGGCGCTTCATCTCCTAGGTTTAGGGTTTTGGCTGTTTAGGATTTCCCATTGTTTCTAAATGATAAATAGGCCCTCGAGCCTCATTGTAACACAGTTCAGAGGCCTGTAGCCGCCACATCTCTTCTCAGAGATAGCTACCAGCGCCCTAGCTAGTTTTATTTCCATTCTGTCTGTAAGCAAATTTCAGTTCTTGATATTAATGAAATGAAGTGTTATTTCCGCTGCATCTCTATATTTATGGTTATATGTTTATTCTGTTGCGTTCCTGCATAAATCCGGATCAGTGGTATCAGAGCGGTCTGCTTTTTCTCGATCCTTCTTTGCATGTCCCCAACGAGGTCTGGGTATAAGGAGCTAGGGCTTGATCTGGTGGAACCTTTGCAAGATCAGCCTCGCAAACCTCGACGGACGCCCATGGGGGACGAAAAGAAAGATGAGGGAGCAGGAGATCCTATCAAAATATTGCTCGAGGAGGCCCTCGAAAAACAAAGGAACGCGATGATGGATAACTTCGCTCAGATCCTTCAACGGCTACCCACCGGCGGCGCATCTGCATCCAGCAGCCACTCTGGAGGCGCGACTCCTTTTAAGGTACAAGTAAATTTTGACATTCCCATATTTGAGGGTCAAATAGACGCATATGCTGTAGATAAATGGTTGAATCTGTTAGAAGGATATTTCTCGGTTCATGACTTTTCAGACCGGGAGAAGATTATTTTTGCACTCCTCAAAGCTACCCCCATGTTAAGGACTGGTGGGAAACCTACTGTGAGAACAAGGACCAGACAGAACCCTCTCTGTTCTCGGCCGTACCAACTTGGAATTATTTCTGAGACACCGTCAAGGAACAGTACTATCCCGTGGGGAGCTATGAGGACAAGTACATACAATGGACCACGCTACGACAACAAAGGGATCAAGATGTGCATGAGCTGACGAATCTGTTCCATACCCTGCGCACAAAGTTGGGTATCAAAGATTCAGAGAAACATCTGGTGCTAAAGTATCGCAGCTATTTGCACAAATACATTCAGGAGGAAATGGAGTTCCTTGACATCTCCTCGCTTGGTACGGCATACCGGTATGCTGCCAAGATTGAGCAGAAATTCAAGCAGAAGAAGCGAGACTTTGGATCTGTGAATCAAAAGCAAGGGAAAGGTGCTTCCAAACCGCAAAACAAAGGACAGAGCCAAGGCATGGTGGCTAAAGACAACTCATCGAAGCCACAAGAAAAGAACAGCACCGCAAAGCCAAAGAAGGACACTGGAAAGTGGTGTGAGTTCCATAAGAGCTCCACTCACAACACAAGTGAGTGTCGGGCCAAGCAATCGCTAGTGGCCGAGATGAGGGCTTCTGAGTCAGATGCATGCTCTGACTCCGAATCAGAACCTGAAAAGGCGAATGAAAAAGGGAAACAGATTATTGATGCGGAGCCCAACGCCACTGTTGCCACTGCAAAGATCCAAAAGGAGGAACCGGAAGATCCAGAGGAGGAGGAACGTCTCTTCCACTCCCAGATGTGGGTAAAGGGCTCCCTAGTACAGTTCATTGTCGACAATGGGAGCCAAAAGAACCTCATTTCAGCAGACGCCGTGAAGCGGTTGGGCTTGTCGATCACAGCTCACCCACATCCATACACCATCGGGTGGCTTCACCAAGGACGAGATCTCCGCGTCAGCCGGCTGTGTCGCCTTCCCTATAGCATCAAGCCCTTCACGGATGAGGTATTATGTGACGTTGCTCCTATTGATGTTTCTAATGTATTATTAGGACAACCATACTTGTGGAAGCGTCATGCTGTGTATGAGTCTCGGCCTCGTGCTGTTATTGTTACTTTGGGAAATAAGTTGTACAGGATACCAGAGGTACCACCTCCTGCCGCTATCTCTTTGGTTACTGCAAAACAATGTAGTAAGCTCATTTCCCAAACCAGGAAATTCGTTTTCCCGATGATCCGCCCCCAGGGCAAGAAGAAGACTGTGGCCACGACCTCCAGACAGGGCCCCTCTGCACGACAACAACAAATGGATAAGGTCATGGAGGAGTATGGGGACATATTCACCTCACCCACAGGGGTTCCTCTGCACTGCCAGGTCAAGCACCCGATTGATCTGACCCCAGGTGCGCCACTACCCAATGGACCGATCTATCGACGCTCTATTCTGGAAAATGATGAAATCAAGAGGCAGATTCAGGAGCTGTTGCAGAAAGGTCACATCAGACCAAGTTCATCGCCCCGTGGGAGCCCGATCGTGTTGGTACAAAAGAAGGATGGGACGTGGAGACTCTGTATTGACTATCGGGCGCTGAACAAGATCACTGTCCGGAATAGGTACCCAATCCCACGGATTGATGACCTTCTCGACCAACTCAAAGGTGCAAAATATTTCAGCAAGATCGACCTGAAGTCTGGGTATCACCAGGTACCAATTGAACCCTCCGATGTGTGGAAGACTGCCTTCAAAGCCAAGGAAGGCCTTTTCGAATGGCCGGTCATGCCTTTCGGGTTGACGAATGCTCCCGCCACCTTCATGAGGATGATGGATGACATCTTGCGGCCATTCACCAACTCATTTGTAGTGGTGTACTTAGATGACATTCTGATCTTCAGCCAGACTTGGGAAGAGCACCTTCACCACATTCAACAAGTCCTCCAAACACTGCGGCAACACAAGTTGTGTGCCAATTTGGAGAAGTGCACTTTTGGCATGACCCAGGTTCAATATCTGGGATACATTATTGATGAAAGGGGGGTGCATGTGGATCCAGCCAAGATCCAAGTCATTCGGGATTGGCCACCCCCAACCACTATAACAGAGCTTCGCAGCTTTCTGGGTCTTGCTAATTTCTATCGGAGGTTCGTGTTGGGATTCTCTCATATCACTTGGCCCTTGAGTCAAGTCACCAAGGGAGGAGCGAGAGAAATTTTTTTTTGGTCAGAACCTCAACAGAAGGCGTTCACAGAACTGAAAAACCGCCTTTGTTCTGCCCCAGTGCTCACTTTACCAGACTTGCAACAGCCATTTGAGATCGAGACAGATGCCTCTGACTATGCTATTGGGGTAGTTCTTACTCAACAGGGACATCCAGTGGCATTTCACAGTGAGACATTGTCTGACACAGTTCGCAAATACCCCACATATGACAAAGAAATGTACTCCATTGTGCAAGCTTGTCGACAATGGAAGCATTACATTTTGGGGAAGGAAACAATCATCCACACAGACCACAGGCCCCTGCAGTTCATACAGACACAAGGGAAGTTGCAGAATGATCGCCATCAGAAGTGGTCTCCATATCTGCAACAGTTTCATTTGAACATCAAGTATAAGAAGGGTAGCACCAATCATGTTGCAGATTGCCTCAGCCGACCACCGATCGTGGCGCTCACCACTGTACTCAACGCTTGTGGGCACGAGACTTCTGATTGGTCGCTTCTCTATGAGAGTGACCCAGAATTCGGCCAAACTTACAAGGCACTCCTGGGGGGTACGCAAGTTCCAAATTTTCACCTCCAAGATGCACTTTTATGTCACATGGGACACCTTTGTGTTCCTTCAAGCGAGCTTGCCAAGATGATATGGGAAGCACACTACAGTCGAGTCGCTGGGCATTTCGGGGTCGAGAAAACAGTAGCAATCCTGCAGAAGTATTTCTATTGGCCGAACCTTCGAAAGGATGTCGAAAAGCACATCAGATCCTGCACTGCTTGTGCCATTGCCAAACCGACCATCAAGAAGCAAGGCCTATATACTCCTCTCCCTACCCCTAGTCGACCTTGGGAATCCATCTCCATGGATTACATGTCGGGCTTGCCTTCTACTAAGCAGGTAAATGACTGTGTTTTTGTGGTCGTTGACAGATTTTCGAAGATGGCCATTATGTCGGCCTGCAAGAAGAATATCACAGCAGAATCTACTGCTAAATCTTCTTTGAACGAGTGTGGGTGCACTTTGGGATCCCACAGTCTATCATATCAGATCGGGATAGCAGGTTCCTCAGCACATTTTGGTCCAGCCTCTGGTCGATGTTGGATACCAAGCTCACCAAGTCCACAGCTTTCCATCCCCAAACAGATGGCCAGACAGAGGTCGTCAACAGAATGATTGTACACATTATGCACATGTACAATTCAAAGCATCCACGCACATGGGACGAGAGCCTCCCCTATGTACAACATAGTTATAATCGGGCTCTCCACAGTTCAATCGGCCATAGCCCCTTTCAGGTGGGCTTGGGATTCCAGCCACTATGTCCCATCGACGTAGCCATGCCATTTGCAGCTGCTCAGGCCAATTCAGCTCATGTCCAGTCTGAAGTTGACAAAGCAAGTAGCTTCATCGAGCGCATTCAACACATCCGCCAACAAGTTCATGATATATTGGACAGAGCCAATGCGAAGTACAAGCAGCGCCATGATCAACACCGGGTGCCACACCACTTCCAGGTGGGCGACAAAGTATGGCTACATTTGCAGAAGGAGCGCCTCACTGGACCTCACCGCAAGCTTCGCCCGCTCCGATACGAGCCGTACACCATCACCAAGGCTGTAGGTAACAATGCCTTCGAGCTTAGTATTCCACCATTCCTTGGTCTGCACCCAGTCTTCAATGTGGATCGCCTTCGCCCTTACTTTCCACCTCTACTGGACACCTCGGACATTGCAGAACAACTCACACCAACAGAGTTAAACCCAGACTGCATGGAACAGGCCACCACAGATTGTATCATGGACATGCAAATCAAGAACACTCGTCAACAGCAGATCCAACTGTATCGGGTTGTCAAAGCCGGCCAACTCCTGCACCAAGGAAAGTGGTTCACCAGGGACCAAGTTCAGCAGAAATTTTCTCATCTCATGGAGGAACTTAACGCAATGGGGACCATTTCTTCCTAAGGGGGGAGGAATGATCCAGGTGGATATTGGTGGTCACCCACCTATTCCACTTGGGGCTCCACCATTGTCTATTTCAGTTTTTCAGTTTCGGCACAGTTTACTATTTTTAGTAGTTTTTCGGGTCCTAAACTTCCGGAGCCGTTTCGAGGCCCTAAACGACGTTTTTTGGGAAAACGGAGGGCAACATGGGTCCATGGACCAAGGTTGCCCATTCCAAATTTGTATTCCTCGGATAGATCTTTCTAACGAGGTATGGTACGCGTCAAACGGAGATCGTATGCCAAAGTTACGCCCCTGGGAAGTTGAAACACCAATTTACCCAAACGGGGCCCATAGTTTTGGCGCTTCATCTCCTAGGGTTAGGGTTTTGGATGTTTAGGATTTCCCATTGTGTCTAAATGATAAATATGCCCTCGAGCCTCATTGTAACTCAGTTCAGAGGCCTGTAGCCGCCACATCTCTTCTCAGAGATAGCTACCAGCGCCCTAGCTAGTTTTATTTCCATTCTGTCTGTAAGCAAATTTCAGTTCTTTGATATTAATGAAATGAAGTGTTATTTCCGCTGCATCTCTGTATTTATGTTTATATGTTTATTCTGTTGCGTTCCTGCATAAATCCGGATCAGTTGATAGCCCCAACAAAGCGGAAGCAATCAAACAATAAGGAAAAAATGATTAATCGTATAACTTGCTTAGAATTCACGAAGTGAGGGATGGGCACCTATAAGAGGGTTCCATGTTTGATATATATCCAAAGGGTCCAAAGCCTAATTCTCACTCCTAATGCACATGCATATAACACAAAAAAATAAGAAAAGAAGTAGAATAGCAATATAAAAGAATACAAATATATATATCATATATTATTCCATCAATTATCTGATCACATAATCATAAACATGCCACATGAATAAATGAATTGGAACAAAACTTGAGTTTCTTTATTAATATTTTGTTGATGGTGCTGGATGTCACCAACATTTTAAGGGGATCTCCCCGATGTGAATTCCCAATTAGACCTCACATGGTTTTTTTAGGAGTCCCATCCGGTCATATGGTCTGGCCACCGTTGGTATGATTTTCCAGGATATTCCTTGGTTACGATCAGACACAAGAGAACACAACACCTCTTTGTGGAAGCAAGAATGTGATATTTGTGAGACACCCAATGTAAGGTGTACGAGGGAGGATTCCATGGCCGGTGAGGGAAATGAGCCACCCATTAGAAAAATAATAGTACTATCCTAAAGGGGGGACCGGGGATAAAAATAAAGACTTGTTGAGTACCTACATATTAGTTAACATAATAAACAACAATCATTAAAGAATAACAACATTCATTCAATAATAGCCATAGCTAAGCAACGAATTAGTTTATTAACTTAGTACGTAAATAAATCGACATATACCATAAACATAACCAGAGTATTCCAACTACATCTATGATACATGTATGAAGGAATGTTGGCTCATTGAGTGTCTGATTATAAGTTTAAGATCCCAAGTTCATTGTTACATGAATGAAACAATGTATCCAATAGTGGAACATGAAGCCACAACCTACTTCTCCAAATAATGATCTATCTCCTATATATTACAAGAGAATCCATGGAAATACCTCTAGAATATAAGACTTCCAAAAATCCCCTATGCTCGAGTTATGAGGAGTTATTTATAACAAGTAGCTATGAACTTTGAGCTTCCTCATGGCTCTTTGACTTCTATGACTATTCATATTCTCTACATGAATCATTACATTCTAATGTGTGGCTTTTCAGATTCCACATGTTTCCTCTGGACTTCATTACATATCGTTATTACATAAGACAAATTACAAATGAGACAACGACTATGTAAGACAAAAATGATAATGGTAAAAAGGCTCATCAAATGGATAAGTCATTTCCTCTACATGGAGCTCAGTTGTAATGTAAGTGTTCCAAGCTCTGAACTCAGTGGAGATGTCTTTGACCCGATCTAGAAAGTCCCTAATGTAGTGCATTTTAACCTCTAGTGCCTCTAAAAACATGTTCTTGGAGTTTGAATGTACATTATTCCACATCCATGAAAGCTTCATGTGAGCTTTGACTGACACAATGGAATACTACAGAATAATTTCCTTGGTTACCTTCAAGCCTTCACACTATGTTTCCTTCTTGATCTGCTCCATATATTTTTGGATCTCTGGGAATATGATCTCCCTACCTTTGATTGCCTCAAGTGTACCAATCGAAGGCATACCATTATTTTGTGTTAGAGACTCAAACACATTGTGAAACCAATTATATGAAGCAATAGTACTGACCGACTGTTCACCGAGGCATATGAAAATTTGGTGGTGGAGTCTCAACTTTACTCTATCCATCTCTACGAAAATCATATCTTTCCTTTCCAAATTTTGTGGGGCATCTAGATACTTGGCAGTCCACTCCTGAAGCTGATCGAATACTTTGTTTATTGCTTTTAGGAGTACCACTAGTTCCTGTGCCTTCTTTAGTATGCCAATAAGAGGAGACATGACTTGCTGAAGTAGAATTATATCATCATATAATCATTCCATGGTGTCCTCCATTTGCTCCAATTTCACCCTCCTGGTTGAATTCTATTCGACGGTGTTGGCGCTTTGTGATAACAACCATTGGTTTTATGTCACAGGTTGTTCCGCTTGTTGCTTCACCGCAACAAGTTCTCTTCTTAGCCTGGAATTCTTATTCAACAAGTACTCAGATTTATCTTGTGTCCTTGAAGAAAATGTAACATTTACTGCCATAATTGATCTAGGTTTCCTTCTATATTTGTAGGTTAGCACCTTCTCTATGGAAACTGAGACTGGATTCTTAGTATCATTCAGAAAAATATCTGTCTCTGTTGCATGATTCTCTTCTTTAGTTGATCAAACGTTACGTTGCATAAATCCATGACATTTTTGGTCGGTGGAAGTGTGATCCCCATTTCCTCAAATGGAAGATGACCACCTATAAGGGGAGGTTTCTCTGGGGTTCCTGGTTCGTCATCCATGGGTTGGATGGTATCTTCTTCCTCCAATGCTTCTTCTTCAATATCTTGAGTCATTTTTTCTTCTTCCAATCTCTGTCATTAGGGGAATTTTGAGGTCTAAAATGGGCCTCCTAAGGAAATTATAAAATAATAGTGGAAATAATAAAATAAGATTAGATTACATCATCAAAGTTTAGAGGGAAAAAATAAAAACCTACCTTTTCAACTCGTATTTTCAACTTATATCCGTATGGGTTTACTCAAATTTCGAGCAGGAACACTCGTTGGATGTAGAATTTGATTCCTCATCCAAGGAGTACTCATCTTGCATACTTTCGATGGACCCTGCTACACGAAAAATGAGAAATACATGAAAAATGTGATTGCAATCACGAATTTTCATGTATTTCTCATTTTTCATGAGGTAGCCTCCATCGAAAGTATGCAACATGAGTACTCATTGGATGAGGAATTAAATTTTTCATCCAACGAGTACTCCCGCTTGAAATTTGAATAAAAAATTAGGGAGATAAGTTGAAAATACAAGTTGAAAAAGTAGTTTTATTATTTTATTATTTTTTAATATTTTTACTTTTTTACCCAAAAAATGGTGAATCATCCCCCATGGTTGACATCATCATCTTGAATCGTATT
This sequence comes from Pinus albicaulis, assembly GCA_034641835.2. Taxonomy (NCBI): domain Eukaryota; kingdom Viridiplantae; phylum Streptophyta; class Pinopsida; order Pinales; family Pinaceae; genus Pinus; species Pinus albicaulis. Next base: position 121,814,588 of record CM076577.1, on the reverse strand, counting down.
GGTTCTTATAAATTTTATTTTGGTTGTACATTTTTCTTAGGAGGCCCATTTAAGACCTCAAAATTTCTCTAATGGTTGCTTCCTCCTCTTGGGACTACCTCTACCAATCTTCTTCTATCCTCCTCCTCTCTTCTTCTTCAGCTTGTTTCTTCTAGAGAAAATCATCTTGCTTCCTTTTCTCCTCTTATTCTTATACTTCTCTCCTCTCCTGCACTTTTTGCATAGCTCCTAGGTTTAAAGGATTGATTTTCCATTTCTTGCTGCTCTCACTTGTCAAGGAATAATTGATCCTTTTCTTGGGAGCTACTTTCTTCACTTAAGGATTTATTTCCTCCTCCTCCTGTACCTACAAGTCCTGAGTTGGTGGATCATGGGGTGAACAGGTCTCCATTGCTAGATGTGTCTTCATGTTGGAATCGCACCAATTGTTTATCTTATCATCTGATCTAGACATCGATGAGTAACCCGTATTGTGACCGATCCTTTGAAAATGTTGCATGATAATTCACCTGGGACCATATCCATGAAATTATTTGGTGGCGAAGTGTAGGCAATCTAGCTCCTGTATCTATGTTTTTTTCACCTTATGGCTCTTTATCTCATACAGTCTGATCCTCAATGGAAAGATAGGCCAAGGGGCTTTCTTCCTCCTGTGAAAAGTTCCTGACACTCCCTTGTCTAGTTATTTTGCAACTTCTTTCATGACCACCTTGTTGGTCACACATCATGGCATAAGATGAGGGGATATCTGACAGTTGACGCACCTGATGTATGTACCCTTGGGAGCTACAAATTAGTCCACTATATATTGAAGTGGCTCCTTTACTTGATCTTTCATGCAAGGAGGATCGATCTCAAATATCATGTGAAAGATAATTGCAAAGAAAAGTTCAACCAATTTTTCATATACACCTTTGTAGCTCGCTTCTTATAGCAATTTGCAATGATATTAAATCGAGAATTTCTTGTTAGGGGTCTAGTTCGGTTCATTCTCGGTAATGCATGATGTGCATAGATTCCATCTAAGAGAAATTGAGACATGTAGAATTCTAGTGCTTGGTTTGCCCGTAAATATGCTTTAGCTTACCCCACCCGATGTTGGAACTCATATGATAATATATTCGCCCAATAGAAATATTTTCCATGTGTCACCACTATATTGAGCGTATATATCCAATTCTCCTCGAACACCTCAGCATTATTACGCCCAAACAATCGACAATACATGACTATCAAGTATTGGCATACATCTCTAAGGATCTTTTTCGGATAGACTGCGGATGGGAAATGGAGAAACTCAGCAGGCTCTCGATACCATGATTTGATAATGTCACTTGTGTTGAGGGTAGCCCATCTCACGAAAGAGTTGTCATTTTCATATTCATTGATATTTTTCATCTTATAATATTTCTGCATGTCTTCACCATAATAGGTGGCGAGCTGACCACCACTCTCACTCTAAAGCACAAGGTGAGTGTCATCCATATGTGTAATGATCCATTCAATCACATCCTCACATGGCATGACCAGGAACCTGTATGTGATCCTGTCCATCCTAGACTTCTTAATGTTGGTGTACGCATGGATATCTTCTAAGTCCTTAAAAAACTTTTCCTACATGAATGTGTTGTATATATTGCTCCATGTGACTTCTGTATCCTTATCAATATAGCACTGTGTGTCTACATTATGGGGATGTTTGGTTTTGTAATTTCTATAGGTTGATCGACACTTGCTTCTGAAATTTCTTTGGAGGCCACTTTGTGAGGCAACATCTCTCCAACAAATGGAGACAAGGTGATAATACTTGTAGCACAAGTACCAGTTTGTGGCAACACACTCATAATGACAATATTAGCTCAAAAAAATCTACTTATGCAACAACACTTGTAAATCACGTACAAAGAGTCATTACGAATGATAGAACATGAAAATATATGAATTACAACACAAAATAACTTGCATGCATGAGAAAATGAGCATGAAAACTAGGAGGGTGGACTTTCAAATCACGAAGGGATGAATAGGGTCAATCATGGCTTTGCAGTGTGTTCATGCACTCAAGCAGGTGGAAAAATTCATCTAGGGTGCATTGGCACACTTTGAAGGGTCGAGGGGTGAGTTTTTGGGCCTTCGGGTCTTCCTTATGCACTCATGCGCTCAAAGAGACAGGAAGGGTGCATTGTCGCGCTCTGAAGGGACGAGGGAATGGGTAGACAATTTTTCGGGTCTTCACAATGCGCCCATACGCTTAGGGAAAAGGAGGGTGCATTGTCACATGTCGAAGGGCTGAAGGAAGAATGCTTCGTGTCTTTGATATGCACTCATGCAAACAAAAGAGGGTGCAATTCTTCATGGTGAATAAGTGCGCTCAAGAGAAAAGATTAGTCTAACATGGCACAATTTTCGAGGTTGTTTGAGCTTCGAGCTCAAGAAGTGTGCTCTACCTGTTGGAATCTCCAAAACAAGTTAAACAAAAAGATTTGATTAAAATATGAGGAAAGGAAAGATATATAATATTATATAGCTATTGTTTCATGCATGCTGGAATATGAAATGTTGAAGAAGGTTAAGAGTTTCTACATGCGACAACAAATTAACACTTGCAACATGAATATTCAGCATAAACGCCAACAAACATATTGAAAAATGAAATATCGACAACAAGAAGAGAAATAATGATAGTGAAATTATGAAATGAAATGAAAATATTGAACATGCAATACTTATTTGTAGTGTTGGTTGATGAAGAGACTCTTGATTCCCAGCTGTGTGCCCAGCTCAGATGAAATGTTTATGTAAGAAGAATGATTAACTGAGTTGATTTAAATAAATCTACATGAAAAATTGATTCATGCATTAGCGAAACTTAGATGAAATGTTTATGCAAGAAGAATGATTAACTGATTTGATTTAAATAAATCTACATGAAAAATTGATTCATGCATTAGCGCCACTTTTTGTTGCACTAAAGGATTAGTTAATAGAAGTTAAGTGGGCTCCTATTTTCTAGGAATGAGCCCAGATGCAACTAGATGGTTCATGCATGCATGCATTTATGAAGGGAACATGTCTTCGACATGAAGGAGTGCACTCAAGGAGGGTGCACTCCTTCAACCCGAAGGAGTGTGCTCATGGAGGGCACATATGTTCAGCATGAAGGAGGGCGCTTAAGGAGGGCGCACTCCTTCAACCCAAAGCCGTGCGCTCAAGTTGAGCACATGTTTTCATCAACTGGGACTGCATGTTTTCTTTTCTTAGTGATTTTATTTCTTTTTCTTGCTTTTTCAGGATTTTTGAGTGTTTTTCAAGTGTGTGCATGGTGATAAGGCAGTTTTCCAAGTCAATAAATATCACGAGTTCAGCTAACCATGGACTAACTAACTCTAACGCTTCTAATGGTTAAGTGACTATGCTTAAGAAACATTGACTTAGTAGGATGTGACACTAGGAGAAAATAAACAACATGACGACTCAAGGGGGCTTGAAATGACAATTATTGTAGGCTCCAAAGTTGACATAGGAAAAAAAAATTGGGGGGCGTTTTCGTAGTGAAAACACTTGGTGACACACTGGGAGAACCCTAGCTTCTCTGAAATGGTTTCATTGTAAGTGAAAAGTCTCATTTATTCAAGAAGTATTGATTTAGTCATTGGATTACCTTAGTTCCCCATTCTTACATGGTTAAAGATATATTCTTCTCTTGTTCGATTACTTAATGTACACAACAATATAACAAGTCGTATCATTATCTTGTCGATGTAAGGGTAATATACTATGGTGAATTAAAACAATCAGAGTGTGAGTTTTACATCTCTGACATTGCCCTGCTGCCAGTAGGCCTGGACAATACCCCGATGAAGTCGCTTTAGGAACACAAACGTTGCTTCATTGCTAGTGAACCTGGACATTACCCCGACAAAGTCACTTGCTTCACCTCCCTGTGCTGGAATCCTTCTATTCTTTCACCCTTTTATTTTTATATTATTTTTCATAGGATTGTGCATAGGAACTTCTTATTATTTTCAATGGGCGGAAGAGGGATCCCTACTTATTGAGAGCAGAGGGTGTTTCTCGTTCAGAGACAGGTTTTAGACCTTTTATGATTCTCTCGCTAAAAAATTTCCCCTTATCTTACTCTACTCAGACAGATAAGTAAAAACACATTTATTCATACACAAGACCGAGTGTAGGAAAGAGAATCCTAAGTAGATGCGGGCTTCATGGTTTGCTTACAGCTTCCCGACTAGAGGATCATATTTTCCATAAAAAAATCAATGACTCGAAAGTGTTAAACCAAAACAATGAAGAGGGCAGCAGATAAGCCAATGCTTGCATGTTGCTTGAACAAGCTTCCATTCACAAAATATTAGCCAAGTCATCTCAAAGCTCAAAAACTAAATTTATTCAAAGACTGATAAATCGAAAGAATAAAATAAAAAATGAAAGATGAAAACATGCAACAAGAATATAATGCATTTAACTACATGCAACCTATCCTACCCTAAGCTAAATAAGACAAGGTCAGGTCATGTAAAGTGAAATTTCCAATGCATCCATAAAATTTGCTTCCAACCTTTAGACCAGAAGATAAGATCGCGTAGAATCGAAACAAAAATCAGTGTGAATAAGATAAATTGTGCATACATTTGCGCCGACTGACAAAAATGGGTAGTGCAACCACAACGATGTATTACACTAAATTTTTCTACCAAATACAAAGTCCACAACAACAAAACTTACCTGGTTTGTGACTATACAATACTTGATGAAGAGCCTTCGAGTATAGGCCCGATACATGTGTCTGGATTGAACATAGACTTCTAATATTTGCAATGGGATCATTGAAACAACCTTTAGGTAAATATAGAAAAGAAATATTGAACAAGGACATATCCATGTCATAAATAATGTTACCAGGTTGGCCATAATCCATGCTATTGTGCACGTAATATTCTTTGATGGATGATGAAAATATTGATTAATATTCTTCCATGTTTCTACATTATAGATACAAGATATGCTTAATATGGGATGTATCGATGGAAGTTCAATAGTCAAATTAAATTTCCTCCCCTGGGGGTTGAAAAATTTATGTGAATAAAATAAGCATCCCTAAGGAGAGAGTCAACATCCCATGTGATGACATGAATCATAAAATTATGCAAGAGAATCATTAACTGGTCGAAACCACAAATATCATCATGGTGACAAGAACCTGAAATAACCATCAGCATAGGTTGAAGTGTCCTACTCACCTGACTTAGATTTAAATGCTAACAATATTGATAATCAATATAGGAAAACATAGTCAGATGGTTATCAAATGAGGAATCATTATTCAAATCACGAGACTCAACAAAATATATATTTTCAAGATTACTGCAAAAATCTTCGATGATAATCATATCATTTTCTTGATCAAAAGGAGGTATACCTGAAAGAAAATTGTCGATAATTTCCTTGGACTCCATTTGAAAATGTTTCAAATCCAAATCTTAGTGTAAGAACAAATATTCATCCATATTACTTGAAAAATCATGACTGTACAATTCGATAAAAGGAAATCATCTGGGTCACAGTCATCCAAGGGTTCAACTTGATTAACAGATGAAATATTGACTCGTGGAATATCAAGATTGGAAGATGGTTGATTTTTAAGGTCAGATGAAACACCATTAAGGCAAATATGAGAAACAAAAATCAACTCTTCATCATCTAATGGATCTTTTGATTTAATGATTGACTGAGGTTCGAAACACGAAACATCAAAAGGAGGAGGACATGGAATGAAAGGTAAGTCTGGTTCTTCCTCGGAATGTTGAAATTATTCTAGATTAAGAGGACATAATGAATCAAATTCAAAATATTTCCTTACCATCTGGACTAAGAAACAAAACTTCTCATCCAATAATTTCTAGTCCACATCCTCGTCTGGAAATTCGTAACAAATATGAAGGAATGGATCGACAAAATGTTTAAGAGATTCATTAGGTTCCATTCTAAGTACTTGGGGAAAAAAAGGTTCCATTCTAAGTTGATCTATTTAATTGAGAACATATTGATATTCATATTTGTAAAAAATGTGACGAAGTTCGTTAATTATATGCTTCAAAGATGTGATAGAAGTAGTGGGTAGAGAGTATCACCATTGCTTCGCACGACCATCCAATGTAAGGGTGAACAATCACGCAAGAACTTCTTTAGAATAAATGCCACTTGAAAAAAAAATTGAACAAATTCAATCATGTAATTAAGGATGGTTTTCATACACTTGCCATCAAATTTAAGTTGTGACAAGTTATGTAAAAAGTCTGTAGGGATTGAAATATTTACAACTTCAGAAAAACACCCCGGGATTATGATTTGGGATGAACCCATTAAAGATAAGAGGTTCAAACAAACTTCACAGGCTCAACTTGTCATCTAGCCCTCCTTTTAGCGCCAAAAATGTTGATGGTGCTCGATTCTGCCAACATTGTAAGGGTATCTCCCTGATGTGAAGTCCCAGATAGAACTCACACCATTTGGTGTATGAGTCCCATCTGTTCATACAGTCTGGCCACCGTTGGAATTGTTTTTCAGGATATGCCTTGGTTACGATCAGACATAAGAGAACACAACAGCTCTTTGGGGCAGCAATAATGTGAGCTTTGTAAGACACCTAATGTAAGGTGTACAAGGGAGACTTCCATAGCTGGTGAGAGAAATGAGACACGAGTTAGAAAAGTAATAGTACTATCATAAAGGGGGACCCGTGGATAGAGATAAATATTTCTTGAGTACCTGCAGATTAGTCAACATAATAAACCAAAATTGTTAAAGCATAACATCATTCATTCAATAATATCCATATCTAAGCAACGAATTAATTCATTAACTTAGTATGTAAATAAAGCAACACATACCATAAATATAACCAGAATAGTCCATATACACCTAAAATACATGTATGAAGAAATTTAGGCTCATTAAGTGTCTAATTATAAGTGTAAGATCCCAAGTAAATTTTTACATGAATGAAACATTGTATCCAATAATGAAACACAAAACCACACCCTGCTTCTCCAAAGAATGATCTATCTCCTATGTATTACAAGAGAAGCCAAGGCAAGACCTCTAGAATCTAAGCCTTCCAAAAATCCCCTGTGCTTGAATTATGAGGAGCTATTTATAATAAGTATTTATGACCTTTGAGCTTCGTCATGGATCTTTTACTTCTATGACTATTCATATTCTCTACATGACTCATTACATTCCAATGTGTGGCTTTTCACATTCCACATGTGTCCTTTGGACTTCACTACATATCATTTGTTACATAAGACAAATTACAAATGAGATGATGATTATGTAAGACAAAAATGATAATGGGAAAAATACTCATCAAATGGATAAGTCATTAGCTTCTACATGGAGCTCAGTTGTAATGTAAGTGTGCCAATATCTGAACTTGGAGATTTCTTTGACCCAATCTGGAAATTCCCCAATGTAGTGCATTTTAACCTCTAGTGCCTCTGACAATATGTTCTTGGATTTTTACCGTAAATTATTCCATAGACATGAAAGCTTCATATGATCTTTCACAGGTGCAATGGCATACTATAGAATAATTTCCTTGGTTACCTCCACACCTTCTCATTCCATTTCCTGCTTGATCTACTCCATGTATTTCTATATCTCCCTTCCTATGATTTCCTCAAGTGTACCAATCGAAGGCATCCCATGCTTTTGTGTTCGAGACTCAAACACATTGTGTAGCCGATTATATGAATAAATAGTACTGATCGAATGTTAACCAAGGCAAATGAAATTTTTGTGGTGGAGTCTCAATTGTACTCTATCCATCTTTGTGACAATCTTGTCTTTCCTTTTCAAAAGTTGTGGGGCATCTGGATACTTGGAAATCGACTCTTGAAGCTGATTGATTTCTCTGTTTGTTGTTTTCAGGAGTTTCACCACTTCATGTGCCTTATTTTGTATGCCAATAAGAGGAGATACCACTTGCTAAAGTAGAATCATCTCACCGTATAATTGTGCCATGGTTTCCTCTATTGGCCCCAATTCCACCTGCATGGCTCAATTCCATTCAACGATGTTGGCACTATGTGATAAAAATCATTAATTTTTTTCCATGAGTTTTTCTGCATGTTGCTTCACCGCAACAAGTTCTCTTCTCAACTTGACATTCTCATTCAAAAAGTACTTAGATTTATCCTGTGTCCCTATAGTGAATGTAACATTTGTCGCCATGATAGATATGGTATTCTTTATATTGTTGGAGGTTATCACCTTCCATGTGGCAACTAAGATTGGATTTCGAAGATCATTCAGAAAATATATCTATCTCTGTTGGTTGCTACATGATCCTCTTCTTTAGTTGATGAAATTTTATGTTGCATACATCCATGACTCTATCGGTCGGTGGAGGTGCAATCCCCATTTCCTCAAATGGAAGATGACAACCTGTAAGTGGAGGTTCCTCTAGGGTTCCTGGTTCATCATTCATGGGTTGGATGGTATCTACTTCCTCCAATGCTTCTTCTGCCATCTCCTGAGCCAGTTATTCTTCTTCCAGTATCTGTGTTCCTTCCTCCTCTTGGGACTGCCTCTGCTACTCTTCTTCTCTCATCCTCCTCTCTTCTTCTTCTACTTGTTACTTTTGGAGAAACTCATCCTTCTTCATTTTCTCCTCCTCTTCTTCTGCTTCTCCCCCCTCCTACTCTGATTGCATATCCCCTGATTTTAAAGGATCGACTTTCCATTTCTTGTTGCTCTTGCCTATCAAGGAATACTTGATCCTTTTCATGGGAGCTACTTTTTTCACTTGAGGAGTTATTTCCTCCTCCGCCTGTACCTGCAAGTCCTGAGGTGGTAAATCATAGGGTTGAAATGGTCTCCATTTCTAGTTGTGTCTTCATGTTGGCATTGTACCAATTCTTTATCTTCTCATATCTTGTTGTGGACATTGATGAGTACCCTGTATCGTGTCCGATCCTTTGACAATGTTTCTTGACAATTTGTCTGGGATCATATCCGTGAAGTGCAGGTGATCCATCTCCTCTATCTTTAAAGTTGTCTCCTTGTGTCTCTTTATCTCATACAATTTGATCCTCAACATAAATATAGGCTAAGATGATTTCTTCCTCCTATTAAGAATTCCTGACACTCCCTTATCTAGCTGATTTGCAACTTCTTGCATGACCACCTTGTTGGTCACATATCGCAACATAAGATAAGGGGATATCTAACAGTCGAAGCACCTAATGTATGTAACCTCACAAGCTACAAACCAGTCTGCGATATCTCGAAGTGAATCCTTTACTTTATTTTTCATGCAAGGAGGATCGATCTCAAAGATCATGTGAAAGATAACTGCAAAGAAGTGTTGAACCAATTTTTCATATATGCCTTTATAGCTTGATTCTTAATGAACTTTGCAGTGAAAGTAAAACGAGAACTTCTCCTCAGGGGTTGAGTTCGAGTTCATTCCTGGGAACACATATTGTGCACAAATTCCATCTAATAGAAATGCAGACATGTAGAATTTTGGTGCTTGGTTCGCCCGTAAAGATGCTTTAGGTTTCCCCACCTAACGCTGCAACTCATATGATAATATATCTTCCCAATTGAAATCTCTACCACGTGTCACCACTATATTGAGAATGTTTGTTAGTATGTTTGGTGCACGAATGTACAAAATCACACCAACTAAACAAGGGTGGTTTTTCCCTCTTAAGTTATTGGTCACGGGCAGAAAATAGATGGATTCAAGCAAGTTAGTGGAACATGCTAAAATATAAACATACTAGATAGAGAAATAACATGCATATTCAAACATAAAACTAAACTAAAACTAAAAAAAATAAAACAAAAGCTTTAAATAGGGTCAAACAACTTCAATAATCCAAACGATAGCGCTTACGTCCCCTCTTATTGAGTGCTAGTAGGAAATGAGGATAAAAATTTAACCCACTTGCCAAGGGGCCCTTATAACTAAGGGTTCTAAGTCCCGATGCAAGGATGTCTTTACTTTTGAACTTCCTTGGCACAAAGTCTCCCTCTCTCTACTATGGTGGACTGGAGTTGTTGGATGGCCAACAACTAAGTCCCCACTATCTACTCTAGATCACACACTGCTCATATTGCTTGGGGTAATTCTCACCAGCATAACAATGTGCTCTCATGTTTTTCATCTCTTGGTGGCCTTTTATAGGGGAATTCAATTCCTCCTTCCCTCTCTTGGTACATTGTGGATAGTGACCCAAGAGAGGAGGGTGATTCCATTGTGTGCCACATTTATTCCATTGTGTGTTCCCTTGATGTCTTAAGGAGGCTTGGGCGGTTGTCCTTAGGCAGCTTCAAGTGTGGAATCAATGTCCTGGAGTGTGCCTTGTGGTCCCGGAAAGTGACTTCCGCCACTCCAAGGATTGCGTGCTCTTTTGAGCAAAGGTGCACAAAGGTGCGTTTATCAAAGAATTTTGCGCGCAAAGGCACATTTGACTGGTTCTTATTGTACACAATTTTATTTTTCCTTTCAAACCTTAGATAGTTTTAAATAATTTTAGATTCCCTAATGTCTCTTAGCCCTGTAAATCCTTCTACCTGACATTAAATAATGTCACCTTTTCTTGTACGATTTTCCAGTGATAACAACATGTATATCCAATTCTCCTCGAACACCTTAGCGTTCTTATGCCCATACAACCAACAATACATGGCTATCAAGTATTGATATACATATATGAGGATATTTCTTAGATAGACTGTGGATGGGAGATGGATAAATTTGGCAGGCTCTCAATACCATGATTTTATAATGTCACTTGTGTCGGGGGTAGCCCATCTAATGTAGAAGTTGTCATTTACATAGTCATTGGGATTGTGCATCTTATAATATGTATACATGTATTCACCATAATAGGTGGAAAGTTGACCACCACTCTCACTCTGAAGCACAAGGTGAGAGTCATCCATATGTGTAATAATCCATTCAATCACCTCCACACATGGCATTACCGGGAACCTGCATGTGATCTTGTGTGTCCTCGACTTCTTAATTTTGATGTATGCATGCACATCTTCTAAGTCCTCACCAAAATTTTCCTACATGACTGTGTTGCATACCTTGCTCCATGTGACCTATGTATCCTTATCAATATAGCACTGTGTGTCTACATCTATGGGGATGTTTGGTTTTGTAACTTCTACAGGCTCATCAACGCTTGCTTCTGAAAGTTATTTGGAGGACACTTTTCAAGGCGACATGTATCCAACAGATGACGACAAGGTGAAAATACTTGTAGCACGAGCATCTATTTGTGGCAACACACTCATAATGAGAATATTATCTCAAAACAATCTACTTATTCAACAACACTTGTAAATCACGTACACAAAGTTGTTACAGATGATAAAATATGAAAATATATGAACGAAAACACAACATAACTTGCATGCATGCGAAAATGAGCATGCAAACTAGGAGGGAGTACTTTCAAAGCATTAAGATTTGAACAAGGTCAATCAGGTCTTTGCAGTGCACTCATGTGCTCAAGCAAGTGGAAAAATTCATCTAGGGCGCACAGGTGCACTTCAAAGGGTCGAAGGGGTGATTTTTTGGGCCTTTAGGTCTTCCTTATGTGCTCGTGTGCTAAAATAGAAATGGAGGGCACATTTTCACACTCTAAAGGGATGAAGGGATGTGTAATCAAGTCTTCGGGTCCTAAAAATGCACCCATGCGCTCATGGAAAAGGAGGGTGCTCTGTCGCATGCCAAATGGATGAAGGAAGAATGCTTCATGTCTTCGAGATGCGCTCATGCACTCAAGAGAGGGCGTAGTTATTCTTGGTGAAGAAGTGTGCTCAAGAGAAAAGCTTGGTCTAGTAGGGCACAATTTTTGAGGCTGATCAAGCTTTGAGCTCAAGAAGTGTGTTCTGCTTGTTGGAAGCTTAGAAATAAGTTCGAACAACAGGATTTGATGAAAATGTGAGGAAAATAAAGATCTATAATATTATATAGTTATTGTAGCATGCATGATGGAATACAAAAGGTTGAAGAAGGTGAAGATTTTCAGGATGTGATAGTAGATTAACACTTGCAACATGAATAGTCAACATAAACGCCAGCGAAAAAAAACTGAAAAATGAATGATCGGCGACAAGAAAAACAAGAATGACAGTGAAATCATGAAATTCAATGAAAATATTCAACATGCAATACCTACTTGTAGCATTGGTTGATGAAGAGACTCTTGATTCCCAGTTGTGTGCCCAACTGAAATGGAATGAATATACAAGAAGAATGATTAATTGAGTTTATTTAAAGAAATATACATGCAAAATGTATTCATGCATGAGCACCACTTGTCACTGCATGAAATGAATAGTTAGGAGAAGTTAAGTGGGCTCCTATTTTCTAGGGGTGCGCAAACATGCAACTAGATGGCTCATGCATGCATTTAGGAAGGGCGCATGTCTTCGACATGAAGGAGTGCACTCATGGAGGGTGCACCTTTTCAGCATGAGTGAGTGCGCTCAAGGAGTGTGCACTCCTTCAACCCAAAGGAGTGCATCTCTTAATTAATTTGGAGTGTGTTTTTTTCTTTTCTTAGTGATTTTCTTGGTTTTGATTTATTTATCATTCTTTTTTAGTGTTTTTCGAGTGTGTGCATGGCGAGAAGGTAAGTTTCTAAGTCAACAAAAAACCATGAGTTCACCTAACCATGGACTAAATAACTCTGACCCTTCTAATGGTTAAGTGATGATGCTTAAGAATAATTGACTTAGGAGGATGCGACACTAGGAGAAAATAAAAACCATGATGACTCAAGGGGGATTGAAACGACAATTATTGTAGACTCAAAATTGACATAGGAAAAAAATTTGGAGGGTCGTTTTCGCAAAGAAAACAAATTTTCAACACATATAAAGTTATATAGTTACATGATCCTTTCTACAGGAACTGTATAGTACCTCCATCGGAATCCTTCCTTCTCGAGCCACTGAAGGTCTCCTCCTCCAACAAAATATAGAATAATGCGAGATAAAGGGGCTTAGTTGTAAAACATGGAAACTAGGGTTTCCTAAAGAGGGTAGGGTACTTAAAATCATGGGAATAAAAAACATGATTGGGGACAATTTTTCTAGAGTTTAGATGCAAAGGAAAATCAAGCATATATGCACAATCCAAGGTGTGTATAAATACCACCAGAAATTGATTTGGGTGGTTATGACATTGTACGTAATAGATGGATTCTAGTATAACCTATAATCCCCACCAAAAAATGTGCATTTTTTATATTTTTTTGATATATTTTAAGGCATATGCAGGTTTCTTTGGGAGGACCCATGTATATATGCATTTTACATGTGGGAAGCTCATGTATATAATTTGAAAAAATGTTTTTTAAGATAAATTTAGGTCTGCATAGGGAAATGGGGATGTTTCCTTAGCCAACAAGTGCATCTAAAGATAAGTGTGACAAAATATTCTATAATATCCCATAAATCTGAATGATGGATTTGGAGAAATTCCTAATATAGTTTTTCCATTTAACTCAACTACATGGCCTCCCTTGATTACAAGGACAACTTTTGGCTATCTAAAGAATGTAAGTTATCTACTCCCTTTCCTTCTACATGAAAATTTTCTCCCCATAATGTCATATCCATTACTAGAGCCTAACATGTCATTTATATAGATAGCTTTTTATAGTATCGGATCCATATTTCCTATGTATATGGGAGGTAGTGGATTTGTTAGTCACAAGACCAATAATATCAATAATGCAACCAAAAAATGTAGATCTAATTTAATTTATTGAATTGAAGGTGAAATGAAACTAGGGGAATAATGCACTTTCTCTTGTGCAATGTTGAACTAGGAAGGTCAAATGTCATAATATCTCCCAATCATTATTCAAGTGATTATATAGTTCATTTTCATGTTTGATAATGGCTTTGGATATTAGGAATACATGAGTAATTTGGATAAGATCGTAGCATGTATATGAAAAATAATTAAAGTTATATGTATTTGGCCCCCCTCTATGTCAACAAAGTCAAATATAAAGACCTTTATAGGCCCTTGTTGGTTTGAATTGACGAAGGGTTTTCATTCCTCCACTCAACTCTTGATGGCCCACCTTACGATTAATAGGCTCAACACTAAAATAGGAATATGTATTTGAATGGTGGAAAAGGAAAGAATTGAGTAAGTGTGCATATCTTCTTAGTAGTGTATATTGCATAGAATATGGGGGAGTGTTTATTTGGAAAGCAACTAGGATCAATATCACATCAGATGGCCAATCAATTTTCTAAAAGAATAAATGATTTCAAAGTGTTTTGGTATGATAATATTGTTTGAAAAATGGAAAGTATCAAATAAAAAAATAATATTTGGCATGCCTTCATGAAGAAAGTATTTCAAGAATATTATAATACACAAATGAAACTTATATGTATTTCTTTACAACCACATAGATGTAGGATTTTAAGCATAATCACAAGAATCTAGTTGTGAAAAAAATTTGCACTAACTATTACAAGACAAAAGAGAGAAGATAGAGTGAAATATCACTATTTATACTAAAAGAATAGAAGAGAAATTTGAATTCATTCTATTACATTCCTTATCTTCAGTACAATTTTATACACTCTCTTGAGAGAGGAATAATGTGCAGTAGTTTGGGGTTCCTTAGGGCATTCATAAATTAAAAACAAAAAAAAACTACTCCCATGTGGTATTCCATTGCTTGAACCTTTGTAGTCCATTTGAAAGGTGATGTGATGGATGGACGAGGATATCTATAAAGTGCCACAACCGAGGAAATTTTTTATTAAGTATGAAATGATTTGTTGTACTACCATTCTACTGAGGAAAACCACTTGACCCATTGTCTTGTTTTATCAAATAGAAAACAATGAAGTTATCCTTCTAAACATTTATTGACAATATCAGTTTTCCAATCAAATTTATGATGAAAAGATAATATATTAGCCTATTTAGTACCCAAATGACCAAATAATTCATTCAAAAATTTTCTAGTGAAAATTAGATGTTCACCAGTAACATTAATCTTCGATATTCCATGTATATTTTGGACTATTTTCATGAATGTTTCTACCAATATATTTTCTTTAAAAGGGTAATAAAGAGAGAGAAAATGGGCATAATTTTCCAATCAATCTACTACTACCATTGAAATTTCTCCCCCATATTGACTTGGAATAGCCAATGGTTGTAGGAGACCTGGGGTCTTGATTGTCTCTACCTTATTCTATTGGAAGACCACACATAATGTGACAAGATTTTTAACATCAATTTTAAGGCCCTCCTAGGAAAAATCCTTCTTAATCCTATAGTACACTTTCAAGAATCTTCAATTCCCTCCCATAAGATGGGTGTGAAATTCCAAAAGGACCTAATGTTTTAGATGGGAATTCTTACATAAATATAGGTGGTATTGATACCATATCAAATCATCTTTCAGCACAACTTTATCTAATGCACGCAGGTCCTCTTTTATTTATTAAACGATATTGCATACATTTTGAACTTGATTCAATTATATCCTTCTTTATTCCACCCAATCAAATTGTGGAATAAAAATAGCGTATAGTAAATCCTTTGTTTCTTCTTCTTATAAATATAATCATTGTTTCAAGAAGTCCTTTAAACTATCATGATCTATTTCTACTTTGAAGTGTCTTCCTATTAGGTAAGAGTGCCCATTTTTAACTACATGCATTTATTTCTCATAAATGGGTTTGAGCAAGTTATTTTATTTAATTTTTTTTCTTTAAAAGGAAAGGGGCCTTCCTTTTTTCATTAAAACTACGCCAATTCCATCGCTTAAAGAATCACACTCCACCACAAAGGTTTTTGAGAATTTAGGTGTGATCATTATTGCAATTGTACACATATCCTCTTTAAGTTTTTCAAAGGCTTTGGTTGCTTATTGAGTCCAAGAAAATTCTTATTCTTTAATAGTGTTGTTAGAGGTGATACTATTTGACTATAATTCTTGAAAAACATGTGGTAATAGCTTGTAAATCCTAATAATCCTCTAAGTTGCTACAAGGTTTTATGGATTAACCATTCCATCATAGAATTAATTTTGTTAGGGCCCAATTTTTATATCAAAATTGATATTTTATTTTTTAGTGACTTTGATATCTAAATCCTTATTCACATGTCCTAATGGATATGGGCTAGGATCATCAAGAATGTCGAACTCAATCTTGTGAATAGACTATTTTATATGAGGTTGGTGTATGAACTAGAATCGAATAAACAATACGCCTTGGTATTTTTCACCTACATATTAATATGGAAGAGTTTTTTCATCTACTTCCATTCCTTGTGATGAATGTAACTTAGACTTACCTCCTTATACACTAAGGTTTAGACAATATTTTCATCCAATATAAGTTTCTCTTTACATAGTTTCCTAAATCCATGCCTAGAAAGTTCTTATTTTTGGCATCCTTCATATGGATTTTTTGCTCCAATTCTAGATGTAGCTTCAAACACTTATCTTTAATGTGACCATGTATATTACAAAGGTTTCAATGGTTGTTTGGATCCTTGAACTAATCTATAGTGGATATTTTCTTCTTATGTTTTCATTTCCACTTCATCTTCCCCTCCTTGCAAGTATCTTAGTGGAATTTTTTTTTAGTACCACTTGGTTTCCTTTTCTAATGGCCTATTTTCTTTAGGTAATATGATTGGACACATGCCTCATCAATATTCAAGGTGTGAATAAGATCACTTTATTTCAAAAATTACTATGTAGACCCCATATATACTTGTGCAGTATTTCTAGGTTCTTCGAAGGGATACCCAACGTGATCACCATCTTCCTAAGCTTGATGGTGTACTATTGCACACTCTACACTTGACTCTGCTTAAAGTGATTCCAATGGATCCACTAGTCCTGTCCATACCCAATATGGTTTAACTAGGACTTGATGAGGTTTTAGAATCCTTCCACCTAGTAGTGGATCACCCTATAGCCTAAGCACCTTTGTGTGCCTCTTCCACCAAGTTATTGCATGGCCCTCTAGTTTCAGTTAGGAAATGAAGATTTTTTTCTTTTCATATATACTATGGAATTGAAATACACATTTAACTATTTAAACTAATGTTTCAAAATAAAAACATTTATCTCACCTTGATAAATTTTTATGTTCACTTTCGCTTCCATTTTAAATATATATCATGAAGGAGTGATGGAACTAGAATTTGGTTTCTCTTTCTCAAGCTCTCTTTTTGACTCCTTTTTTTGGATTCACAATCTTTCAATGTCTCATCTAATATATCTTCTAAATTAGAGCCACCAAGCTCCCTGAAATATCTGTACTTATTAAGTAGTGCCACAATAAAGAGGTCCATGTTGCGACTGACCTCAACAACTTACTCTTATAGCCTTATGAATATATATTTTTATACATATTAAGGGTTGTTATGAACATATTAATTCACTATGGCTAGGTTCCACAACTTCCTTACTAATCCAATTCTTGGATCATGCAATTTCCAACAAATACCCAAAAGAAAACTTCTCTACTACCAATATGATCTATAAAGTGCCATGGATATTTGACTATAGTATTTCATCACAATAGATCTTTTAATAAATAAATA
Source organism: Pinus albicaulis (assembly GCA_034641835.2). NCBI lineage: Eukaryota > Viridiplantae > Streptophyta > Pinopsida > Pinales > Pinaceae > Pinus > Pinus albicaulis. The sequence continues at coordinate 121,796,932 of CM076577.1, read as the reverse complement.
AAAATAGTATTATGTAGGTTTATTTCCTTATATTTGAAATTTAATATCATTATATTATTGCTCAAAATAATCAAAAGAAATATAATTCAAAAATGAAGGAAAAATAAAATAAATGCACCATCTATGCAAATGAACACAAGATGTATCCTAGAAAACCAAAAATGGGAGAAAACCCAACAAGAAGGTGAGGTGTATGCTCTAGTCTCTTTTATACAATTATGAAAATAAAAAATAAAAATAAGAGGCACTCACTATGGGGTTTCCTTTGACACAATGACCTAAATGGTTGCTATAGAGTCTTCTTCCTCCTCTATTACACTCTTAAATCACATTCCTAGATGCTCTACTAAACTATGGAACAATTATAATGCTAAAAGAATGGAATCCCTTCTCTTCCTAGCAACCTGATATTCAATATAGATTGATAGTCTTCTAGGGTTAGGGTTTTTTCGTCTACAACATTGGATTAGAGATAATGTTTTCAACCTTCTAGAATCTTTTTGAAATTCCACATGTGAACAACCCCACATGTGTGAATAATGGGGGTTGACATGGAATCCACTTTGTACCATGGTGGTCAACAAGGTAGATCAAATTGAGAGAGGCATAAATTTTGTATACAGGCTCCACTTGTGGTGATTTTCTAATCATTGGAAAGCATTCATAGTTTAAAACACTACAAGGAAAATACCTTCTAGCGAAGGTTATAGTGGAGTTTTTTAGTGTTATAAAATTGGAAAAAATTGTCAATAAAACTATCGCTAAAACATTTTTTTGGGATAGCAGATATTTTAACGAAGGTTTAAATGGAAATTCATAACAACTGAAAAAATTTGGGCATCCAGAGGTTCTAGCGGATGTTTTTTTTTGCGGTGCACTTAATGGAACAAGTAGCATCGGTGCGCTACATACATAAAAGCACCGGGAGACATACATAACTAAAAGCAGCGAGGCATTGAATGCAAAGAATATTGGCACGTAATATATATTGCATTGGTGCTAAGACATAAAAAAAATCCCCAAGATTCTAAGGAATGACACCAAGGCACGTAAAAAATAATTGTTGTGTCAGTATTTTTTTTTTTTAACTTGCAACATCGATGTGTATCATTGGTAAAAAGGCCCTGGTGCATTAGTTATACAAAAGGGTCGATGATGTTAGTTTTCATAAAGCACCAAGCTATAAAAAATATTTTGTAGGACCGAGGAGTTAGTTATATGAAAGCACTGGTGCATTAACAATTACAATGCACCGAGGCGTTAATCTCAAACAGGACCGGTGTGTGTAGTGATAAACACATTGATGGTCTCGTTTTCTTAAAAGGAGCCATGCATGCAAAAATATGTCGTCACAGTGCTTTTATATAACACAACACACCAATGTTTTTTTATTTTATAGACACACCAATTTTTTTAATGATATTTTCTCTTTTTTGGAAACATCGACCTGTGATAGTGCAATTATTGTAATTTTTTAAATCTCTTATTTATCAAAAAATCGACATATATCTTATAACAATATTCATATAAATTAAAATTTGATTAGTGCATTTTTATATGATGTTTGGATTAATTTGTTATATTATAAAATTTCACATCTCTTAATTATAATATTTAATCATCCATATATGTAATCAGTGGTGTGACATTTCACAGCAACATTGGATAACACAATATAATAAGTTAAAATGTATTTTATTATATATAAATAAGAGGCTCTTTGTCATACAAAATGGGATTGTTATTGGTAACCTCTTGTCTTTCAATTGGGACATTATGTCCATTACATTAAATAAAATCTCTTATTTTCAAAGACAATTATTTTAAAAAATACAACATGTTGCATTGATATCCAAATCGATCATCATTCTTCGTTGGAACTACTATTAGTGTTCAATCTACTTCCATAACTTGGGTTATTTGAAGTAATGTATTTTTTATTGCATCAATTGTTTTCATCTTCTTTATCTTGAAATCCCATTTGAAAACATAAAAATAAACTGTAATGAATGTATCTACATTGTTGAGAATTACGAAAATTGAAATAAATAATATACATCAATGTAAATTGAATAAAAATTTACCATAACAATAAGTGACTCATAAATTGTGCATATGGTTTCAAAACCAAGTCTCATGCCTTGCTGCAACAAGTCTTATGCTAGTGTAGTTCCATACTTTTTTTCTTGCATGTTTTAAACCCCATTATAAATCGTAGATTTAATATAAAGAATTTTTTTGTCTATTAATTACTGTTAAACACCATGTTGAAGCACACACATGGTGTATCAGGAAGAAGAATGCACACACACAAGAGACTCAACACACAATGAAGGATAAGCGTGTAGCTTTCTTATTTTTCCATTATACATGATGTACATTTATAGTACAATGGTACTTTATTTTGTTATTCCATGTCACTTGGATCAGCGTATTCTTCGCATTCCACACTCACCCATGTAGGATTAGTGTTCCAACACTCTCTTAATCAAGGGGTATGTGTGAGTCTGGTGAAAGAGTTGTAATACAACCGCAAAGTACACAGCAAGATTTCATTGAATCAACTCTCTCGAAATGAAAGAGGTGGTTTGAGGATGACCACAAACACTGAACGCAATCTTTGTTATGTGCCTTAATCCTTTCAAACTGCAAGAAGCTGTGCCTGCTGGGAGGAATTGTCCCTCATAAAAAAGGGAGACCTTCAACCTAAAAGAAGGGAGGTCTACTACTTGTGATGGTTTTAGGATTACCAACAACTCTGGAATGCTTTGAAGCATTTCCTGGAACTCAACCAAAGCTGGAAAGAAGCTGAAGGCTGCTAAGCTGAAGGCTTCTGCTAGAGGAAGTGTTCCTCATATATGAAAGGGAGACCTTCGACCTGAAAGAAGGGAGGTCTACTACCTGTGGTGGTTTTAGGTTTTCCACCAACCAAAGATGATGGTTTAAGGTTGTCCACCAACCGAAGGCATGCTCATGGGCATCCGTGTCTTCACATCTTCCGAATCGAATGACGACCGTGCTCAAAGTCACGCAATCGCTGCCACAACTCGAACATGGAATGAGAGATCGTGCTCGTGCTCGCTGATCTCGACGTCGGTCAGACATGACCACTATCACGGACATGATGATGGAGAAACGAATCGTAAGTTTTCAATATTTGGTGAACAAGTTCGACATGTGTTCAGAAACATCTTCTTTTGGTTGTCGATGCTCATTGCCAAGAAGCGATCCATCCAAGATGAATCTTGGTTCTTGCAGGAGGCTTGTGTCTGAAGCATCTGTCTGAAGAATGGGTGTGCCGACCACAGTGCTTGCATGGATGAAGATCAAAACAGTGATCTTTCATATGGCCAACTTGATCACAGTGTTGGCATTTTACAATATGTTGTTGTTGGGGAAGCATAACAGGACCTGGAATAGCTGCAGGTGAACTGTCATACAGGAATCCGACACTCTGAAATATGATGGGCTTGGTGTAGTCTGGAATATGAAAGGACACATCCTTGTCATATCCAAGACCATTGATGTGCTTTGCATGTTTCGGTCTGATGATGGGCTTGAGAAGTGCAGGTTGAACTGCTGCATCTGCATGTACATCTGCTGAATGTGAATCATCTGGAAATTTATATTCTTTCTTCTGATGAGAGTCCTTCACAATATTCTGAACAGAAACAAGTTCAGAATGGTGACTCTTCTGCTGAAGTTCTTCTTGCTGAAGCTGAGATTCCAATTGCAAAAACTCGATCTTTTCATGTGCATCTTGCAAACAACTTTGAATGTTACAAAGAGCATTCTTGCTCATTTTTATCATGTCATCAACATTGGAATGAATGAGGCTACTCAACAACTCTAATGTCTCATTGATTTTAGCCATTTCAACAACTTAGGCTCAAAAAATGAAAGGGTGTCGGCTTCAACCGAAAATGCACCCGTTTACAATGTGATGCAACAAATGCAAATGACTCCAAGGAATTTCCAACTATGAAAATCTCAAAGTACAAAGTGTGCTCCTCAAATGATGGAGGGCAATCAACAATCCAACAACTCAAATACAAATTGCAACTATGAAGAAGCAATACAATGTCAATATAATGGAATATCTCTGCAAAATATGTGCAGCTAAAAATACTTGTGCAAGAATCTTTTTATGGCAGCTGAATTTTCTTCTTCAAATAGTTGTTTTCAATGATGGCAAACTTGTCTTCAAATGTGAAATTCTTCAAAAAATCACCCTTCAAATCAATGCCACAAATCACAATGTAAATCTGCAAATTTCTCTATATATTCAATCCATCTCCTCACATGTCATTTCCTTCATTTCTGTTGTTCAAATTTTCTCTTTCCTCTCTCTGTTGTTTTTTTTTTTTAATTAATTAAAAATTAATTAAAAAAAATGGGAAAAATTTAAAAGGGAAAGGAAATTTTAATGGAGAGGAGAAATTAAATGGGAGAGGGAAATTAAAATATTGTAATGGAGAGGGGGGGGGCGGGGGGGAGAATTTAAAAATTCGAATTTAAAGAGATGAGGGGGGGAATTGATTTGAAAAAAAGGTGGGGGGGAATTTTTAAAAATTAAAAATAATTGGGGAGAGGGGTCGATGGGTAGGCGTAGAGCGTAGGTTGAGTGAAGGGGTTTGCAGAACTTTTGAGGCGTGAGGGTGAAGGCATAGTAAGGTGTAGAGTAGCGTGTGCGTGGGAAAGCAGGTAAGGTGTGAGCGTAGGTTAAGGGAGAGTAAGGGCGAGGTTGGCAGGCCGCGGTGAGGGCCTGTGTTAGGGCGGTGAGGCGTATATGGGAGGGGCAGAGCACAGCGTTGTAAGGAGGGCCGGCGGGGATGTAGGGGGGTTGAGAGATGATGTGCTGTGGTTAGAGCGTGAGGGTGCTGCCGTGAGAGATAGGGTGGGGTGAGTGAGTTGAGATCAATAATGTATGGCGAGAGGTGTGGGGAGGAGCAACAAGGGGGAGCGTTGGTGAGGGCCTTGAGTGGCGTATGCAGTGCTCAGAAAAATATAGTGTGTGGAGTTGTGAGATTTGTGGAGTGATAAGGGTTGCAGGAATTTTTTATTTTTATTTTTTTTAATTAATTTTTTTTTTGTTTTCAAACAGCAGAGAGGAGTAAGAAATCTAGCAGCAGAATTTTTTTTCTTCCAAATATATAGCAGAATTTTTCTAGATACACAGCAGAATAATTTGTAGGAACTTGTAGACTTGCAAAAATGATTTTTCCAGCAGCAGAGAAAACTTAGAAATTTCTCTAGTAGCTCAGCAACAAAGAATGGGACTTTAAAAAATGCAGAATTTTCCAGAAGATTTCAGCAGTAAAACCCAGAACTTTGCAGAGATTTTTTTTTTTAATGAAAAACTCAGAAATATTTCTAGGAAAAACCCAGAATTTTCCAAAAACTCATTTTAAACACTTTTCCAGCAGCTCCAAAATGGTGCAGAAATTAAAATGCAAAAATTGCAGGAAAACATTAGAATGAAAACTTTCAGATGGGAAGTGTTGCCTTTCTCCAAGCCAATTTCTGATTGTTGTGATTTTGAATGCTGCTCCTTCTCAAAGCCAACGCTGCTCTTCTTCAAAACACCTCTGAGTGGCGGCAAAAACTCTGCAGTAGAAACTCTCTAAATGCTGCAAAAATTATCAAAATTTTGCAGATATGCACAGGCCATAAACACAAATGGCTCACTCAATTTGGAGCAGGGCCAGCAATCGCCCGCTCTAATACCATGTTAAACACCATGTTGAAGCACACACATGGTGTATGAGGAAGAAGAATGCACACACACAAGAGACTCAACACACAATGAAGGATAAGCGTGTAGCTTCCTTATTTTTCCATTATATATTATGTACATTTATAGTACAATGGTGTGACTCTTGGTTTCATATTCCAAGGTCACTTAGACTCCATTGTGACTTTTCACATTCCACACCTACCCATGTAGGATTAGGTGTTCCAACAATTACAAACTCAGAGAAGTAAAACAACATAGATACTTACAAATTCCACAATTAATTTTTGATATGCCAACATATACTCACAACCCTTATTTAACCCAATGTAATCAATTCTTTTGATGGCTCTTCTTTGTATGTTAGCACCTATCTGAAGATATTTAAGGATGGTTGTTGTAAAAAAACTTAAAATATACAAAATTTAACCTTGAGTTGTTATAAGAAAATATTAACAATTACTCACAAACTTTGAAATCGACCCTTTTCTTCCTTGTCGTCTCATTTTATGTTTTGAATGAGTTCTATCTTGTTTTTTTTGTAAGAAAATACTTGAAAATAGATATTTAATGCTATTTTTTTTTATATGTACAAATTCAATCATGGTTACATACATTTGAATCACGTTGTTGTTGATATGACTCCTCCTGTGATGAAATTATGTCCATTTCTTTGACCATCTCCTTATACATTTTTTTTGGACATTCCTACTGACATGTTTCACATATCAGCGCGTTGATCATTTGGGATTTTCATAATCTTTTTAAATAAAGTAATTAACTATTTCTATAATGATATATGAAAACAAAATATAACAAAATTGATATTAATAAATGAATGGTTTGTATTAATATATACATAAAATTCTAGAAAATAGTTTCATACGATTAGGAAAATTACCTTTTGAATGATTATTTTTTGTTGTTGTATGTTATTTCTATTGCAAGTTTTGCTTGTCTCATTGGCCATTGCTCTGGAAATGCTTCTTGTAGTTTAGATATAATTGGTTCTTAGAATCATCAGATTTATTTTTGTATTATAAGTGGAAAGTACATCTATATGCTCATTCCACTTGATCCCTCATAGTTCTGTAAAAAAAATTACCCCTTTCATTAACCTCCAACACCACTCTAGATGAGGTAAGGACCAATTCATCGTCATTTACATGTTCTATAATTTTTCATTTCTTAGAATGACCTTGATTTTTTCCTTCGTTATTTCTCCCAGTAGAAAACTAAACGTATATGAATTAATATATTGTTTGAAACATATTTAATGAAAATAAAAATAAAAATAAACATATTGAATAGTATTTTTTCATTCACCTGATTCATCATTCTGCAATTTTTCTGTCAGGATTTCACACTCTTCTGCAATTAATTTAAAAATAATCTTATCAACCTTGTTCACTTTGCAGCTCTGCATGACACGCAGAAAACAATACATATTAGTTAAACTTATATATAGTTCAAACATATTAATTTTGTAAAGAATTTACAAAGAACTTGTCTTCTCTGTTTTTTTTATGTGTTATCATTGTGTGGAACAATATTTTTGTTACTTGAGATCATATGAGACATTGTTTTATCAATATACAATAAGTAGCATTCAATATAAAATCCATTAAATACATTTTACAAATAAATCAAATAATGTTCAGCCAAAAAAATCTCTGGTATCCGGTATGTTTATCTAAATATCTAAATAAATGCACCAGTGTGTTTAGAACATTAAGCGCACCAGGCGTTTACTTGTTCAACATTGTCATAGAAAATTAATTTTAAATTATTATAGTGTGATTTGTAAGGATAAACGAACCAAAATGATTTAATGGTGCTATTTGGAAGAGGCACAACGATGTGATATATTACACTGAGAAAAACGAGTATTAGACAGGATAGAATAGAGAATGATATATTATATCAGTGCATTGTATTACACGGGGAGCACTGGTGTGTTATATTACAGAGGTTGCACCGCAAAACATATGGTCATTTTAAAAAAAACAAAGAGGGCCAATAGTGTTTGGATCTAATTCAATAATTGATTCCCCTACTTTACATGTCAAACGCCCTATATATAATGATCGCACAAACCCATTAAATCTAAAATCCCTAAATTTAAAACCCTAATTGTGAAGTGGTAGAGGAAGTTAAATCCTAAGGTGAAATTTTGCAGGAAGAAGCAAGAGTTTAAGGTGAGTATTGATTTTTTGTTTGTTTTTTGTCTGAATTTTAATTAAATTTAAATAAGAAAACATATCATAAAAAAAAAAATTGCTAGTAAAATCTATAGTAAATTTTTTATTATACAAGGTTTTTAATTTTTTATTTCTAAATTGTGAATAAATCTAACATAAATTTTAAAATATTTAAACAACAAAATTTAAGATTTTTGTTATCTAAGGTTTTGAGTGAATCACCATATCTTTCAACTTCTGATATTTCAATGGATCCAAAATATTTTGCAGCTCTACAATGCTCTCAGTATGTCTCTCTTGCAAGTGATCTCTCTTTTAATTAAACCCTAATGGAAATTGTAAGTTTTTTATAAGTAAAATAAACAATAAAATTTGAAATTTTTACTATGCGAGTTTTTGAATGAATCACCATACCTTTCAGCGTTTGATTTTCTGAATAGTTATGTTGTTGCACAATGCTCTTGGTATGTCTCTATTGCAAATCATTCACTTGAAATTTTGGGTAAAATAATGAAATACTGAATAAATTTTTAATATTTAAAAGACTTTATGAAATTAGATTTCAGAAAATCAATTGTCGCTCGTTTTTTAATTTAAACAAAGAAAAAAATATCGTATTTTTTTTCAATTTCTCCGCACATCGGTGCATTCAATAGTAAGAATCGATGTGTTTATAAAAAAAAAAAAGCGCATTGACATTGTCGGGGCAGAATGTTTTTTTCAACGCATCGACATGATACATTTTTTTTTCAAAATCCTGAAATGGTGTGATTAAGTTTTTTAACGCAATGATGTTGTTTCTATTTAAAAGAATTGGTGCACTAATTGTTATAAGAGCACTGAGTTGTTTGAATTCATTTTTATCTTAAACCCATCGGTGCATTTTTGTAGAAGAGCATTGATATGATAACATATTTTTTGTTCGAAGTGCCAGAAACTAGTGCGGGTATTATTTGAACGCCCCAGTGTTGTTAATTTTTTAAACACATCAATGTGCTTTGTTCTGATAAGCGCACTAGTTTGGTTTAAAAACTATATGAAATTTTAAATTAACATAAAATGACATATTAATCTCAAATTATCCTTTAGGATGCATTCACATGAGTTATAGTAGTTCATAGTATACATTTTCCGCTTAAAGCCGCCTTATTCTTGAAAAGTGGTTTGAAAACCATATTGAAATTCAACTTTTGGTTATATGGTAGTCAATATTGATTTTGAATATGCACACAAATTTTTGTTTCTAATTTTTCTCAAATGCAGGGATAAATCTCATTAATATCAAATGGTCAATTATTTAAATTCCAGCTCATTCCATATTATTGATCAATGTCCTTCACGGAGTTCTCCCTTTACATCTCGAGTAAGTTCAAAAACATGATTTTATCAATTTTTTTATTTTTATGTAATGGGATATTTTATAATTAATTTTTGTATAATGTACTATTTACTATGCAGTGTCATTATCCTCTGCTCGTGAGTGGGTGTGTGAACCATGACTTCCCCCAAGACCTACGATGTGCCATATCTAAATTATTTTCATTTGTGCGTTGGATGAAATCAAAGGAGATTCATATGGATAACATTCCACGATGGCGTCAAGAGATAACTGAGATTGTTTGTATGTTTGAGAAGGAGTTGTCGAAAAGTTTCATGGAGTTGCAGATTCATTTTCTAATTCACCTAGTAGATGAGGTTGAATTAGTTGGGTTCGTTTCTTGTCATTGGATGTTAGTCTTAGAGAGGTACATGAAGAAAATGAAAGGTTTTGTTCAACAAAGGGAAAAACCCGAGGGGTCTATGGTAGAGGGGTATATATCATATGAGTCTTTCTATTATGCCAATGAGTACATCAAGCATATTGACAACACACCAGGTGCAGTGATTTGGGATGACGAAAGGGATGAAGAAAAAAGAGAAGGGGAGCTTCTCGAAATGAATGGAAAGAGGCGTATGATAAAGAGTAAGTGCAGACTTATCATTTGTCAAATTACTACAGATTAACTATTCACACTGAACTTCATATTAATAAATATTTTGATCTCATACATGCTATATATATATATATATATATATATATATATATATATATATGTGTTGATTTTATTTGATCATCAGTGAATTCAGAAGTTGAAGCCATCAACAAATTCATTTTTTACAATATGGAAATGACACAACTATGGGTCACATTGTACGAAGATAAGAGGAGGAAATGGGACAGTGGCAGTAAATAATTCAAACGGTTGAATTGTATAAGTGTTCCTTATCCCGATCATTTAAAAGAAAATATGCCAATGACATACCCTAACATTTGGATTGTTGATCAAGTCGAAGAGAACTATTGTGCATCTGGTCATTACCTGCGTGCTAAAGAGGATGAGCTAAACATAGGGATTGGGTGCAACAACTCGGTAATTATATTCTCTTTATGTACAGTTTTAACTTCATACTGTACCTTTTAAATGTAGCATCTATATATATATATATATATTTTTAATTATGTTCGGGTTATTAGATACATGATACTGTGATATTTCACTTTTTTATAGGTGCATTTGTTCCCATCTATGTGGAAATATGGACATCATTTTCGCACAAAGGATGTCGATGATGCATGCATGACACATGACTATGGAGTGGAAGTAGAGTTCGACCAATCTAGTCGTGCTAGCCACCGTGATCAAAACATAATGCAAGGGACATTAGGTTACGTTGGAAATATACAAGAGATCATTCAAGTGGACTTCTTTTCGTTCCAATGTGTTATTTTTTGGTGCAAGTGGTGGGAAGACTTTGATCAGAATAATGTAAAGGAAGATTGCAATAGTGGGTTGATATCTATTTCGAAGCCTTATGTTTTCCCGAAACACTGCAATAAGGTGTTTTTTAACCTAGATGTTTTGGATAGGGATTGGTGGTTTGTATTAAGACAAGACCCTAGATCAAAACATATTTTTTAGAACAACCGTGTTATCATGCCAAGTGAGGAAGATAACCAAGGTGATGACAATGGGTAGTGATATGTACTTGTGTTATTTCATTATGTATACTATTGTTGTATGTTTTTTTTTCATTATTTCGCTAATTATATTATTTTTTATTTGTCTTGTTGACATTTTATAATATAATTGGTAAGATTCACAAATATTTTTACATGTTTTTTTTTTTTTTGAAACATTTTTACAATACTTAAAACTATGGATTTCCAATTGTGTATAGTATCTATGATAATAAGGATTCAAGATCAAAACCCTTCTCAAATAGGAACATATCAAGCACATCAAATTTTTTATGGTGATTAAGAGGCATTTGTTTGACTTTCAAATAGACTTGGTGATGCATTTTTGTCTCCTATTTAGATTGTGTGAAATAAATATCTATTTTTTATGTATTTATAACTAAATTATTTCAAGGAGACATGTCTTTATCATTGTGAACATGATGTAATATTAGCTAGGATAAATGTGAGAAACATGAATTTTAGTGACTATATCATGATAAGCATGTGGAAAAAATAATATTTAATGAGTTTTTCATTAAGAAATAATCAAATATATTATTTTTCAAAAGTTTAAATCTAATTTATTATCATTTTTGTATTATTTAACTCATATTTATTATTAAAAGGAGTTAAATTTAAATCAATACAGTAGCAAATAAACAACCAAAATAGCATCAAATTGTTATATCTTTATTACTAGAAAAAAAATCACTTGTCTCTTTAAGGGAGAACTTCCAATAAAGGAAATCTCCAACTACAAGTAGCTTCACATGAAGCCTTATCATGTTACATTTCTTTATCCTCATCTTTAGAAAGAGAAATTTCTGATTTAAATTGGTAAGAGTTGCAATAAGTATTAAATTTAAATTGCTTGAAAATCTCATAACTTTAGCAATAAATTAAATTTTATAAAAATAGAATTTTTTAAGTTATATTAGATCTAAATTAATTGCACCAAGAGGCACTCTACATCTTGGTATGGGAGAGATGTTTTCATGTAATGTTACATTTAAAAATGGTCAAATAATAATTTAAATTAACAAATTAAAAATAGTAATAACAAAATAAATTATTGTCGTCCATAATTACAATTTACGCCTTGATCTTATATAACTTTATATAGAGATATAAAGTAACTGAAAGTAAAAAAGAAAAAAAATAGCTTTTATTATGAGCAAGAAATGTAATGAGTAAAAAAATATAATTTACTTTTTACTACAAGGAAGAAATGTAATATTTTCACCTGAAAAGAAATAATATTATTGATATTACATTATGTGTAATTCATTCTATGTTCCATTTCATGTGACATTTAAAACCAAAATATATTTATAACAAAAAAAATCTTACTAAGTAAAATATTTCAATGCCCATATTAAATAACATAATTTTATAGATTCTCGGATGCGGGTGCCCCATAACAGTCTATCCGTTTTCCTTCTGGCCTCACCGTCGCTAGGCAGCCGTCCTCGTCATGAGGAGGAACATGGCCCCGACATGGGTGATATTAACTGTGCCAACCCAACTCCATCCTCCACAACCTTAACTGCTCTTCAATTCATCTGATGCGTCTTTATTTCTGCGTGTATTGGTTGTAGGCTGCCTTGGCCATATATGGAAAATGGCGTCGTCCCTCTTCAGCAGTTCTCCCTCAGTTTTTCTGCCATTTTCACTCTTGGCCCTATCATTCCCTACGACGACTCTGCCTCTCGCACTGTCCGGCATGACCCCTCAGCCCATCTGCTACATGTTGGTCTTTGTGATTCTACCTGTCTGCCTCCCTCATCTCCTTCGCATTCTCGCAATTCGGCCTCCACCATGCCTCGACTCCACCATATGCGATGTCATAGAGGTGGAGGACGTGGCTCACCCTATCATCCTCCCATTCAGGCCATGGCAGAGCGAACTGTGGACTTTCCCTGGACTTGGATGCACCGGAGGTCCTAGACCCTCAATGCCTCTCTACCCACATATCCCTGCGCCTTTCTGAAGCTTCATCTTGCCCATCTGGTTCAAACTCCAGGAAGCGGATGCATAAATCTACAACGTATCCCTCCTTCCTTCATCAACCTCACAAGATGGTGTTGTTTCCTGTCAAGACTGTGGAGAACTCCTCAGACATTGGTGGCAGCAGCAATTCAGCTGAAGGCGGCAAAGACATAGAAAATGGTGCCTGCTCGACCTCCACACCAGAGTTGGACCCCCAGTTGTCTAAGCCCATGGACGACATCTCTGACTATGGGTGCTTCATAGAGGAAGAGAAACCTCCCCAGCCTTTGCAGGATGATAAGAAGTAGTAAGCCTAATGCCATGGTTCCCATTTGTCATGGTTTTTCCAGTTGTTTTCTAGTTTCTTTGTCATTTTACTTTCCGCATTGCATAATCAGATACTAGGTAATTTTGTTCAATGTTGGTCCCCCCCCCCCCCAAAGGGGCGGCAATTTTCATGCTACTTGGACTGGTTTTTTGGTTGGTTTCCCCTCCCGAGGCAGCCCCATTTTTTCTTTTTTGAGTTTCCTATTTCCCACCGGAATTGGCTAACGCAACAATTACGGTTTGGTTGATGAATTGTAACACTATCCTTTTGTGTGATATAATAGAAGTAGCCATATTTAGAAAAGAAAAAAAACATAATTTTATAGATACTTTATATAGAGAATAGTAAAGTAATTTAAATTGAAAATTTTCTTATATTTTCACTTCAGAGAGAAAGATTGAGAGAATTCTTATTCCATTAATAGTTTCTTTCTAATTCAATGTATGAGGGATATTTGTAAATTTTTCAAATTTTAATATAGATTTGATATGTAATATTTTACAAAATAATAATAATAAAAATAATTAAATGTAATTTTACAATCATAGTTTCAAACATACTAAACTTTGTAATTTATAAAAATATTTTTGCATTTTTTTATTAAGTCGTTTTGCATGCAATTTCATATATAAAAGTTTGATAAAAGTTCACCAATGCATAATCTATAATAAATAGTATTTCATAAAAATAAACATCACGATGATAACCATAAAACAATCATAAACATCATCTAAGATACACATTCGAATTCACTACCATCATCTAATTATATACACCTGTAGCACATATAAAAGTCATTACTATAGCAAACAAATCTAATAATCTAACAAGGCACCATCATCATGATCACATATAAAAAAAAAAAAACATTGTAATCTAACATCATCACCACACACACCCTCAAATTAATATAAATATCATGTCAAATAACTGTTATCATGCACATATATCTGCAAGCACATTAAATGAACATATCTAACATGGCCTAACAATATACATATCAAGACCAATATATAAATTAAGTACATAAACATGAACCAAAAAAACACCATATATATACATATATAGAAAAACAAGTCAAATAACTACAATCAAATATCTAATAAAACAGACATAGTGTTGGCCTAATCTACAGTAGAAGACGATAGATGGTCAACGAATGCATGATCAACATATATTGAACTCAGCTGAGTGGGAGGAGGAGGTGGTTGGTCTCCAGTAGAGGACGATTGATGGTCAACTATTTCACCCTCAACGTGGTTTAGCAAACTCTGAGGTGGAGGAGGAGGTGGTTGGTATGCTCTCTCTGGAGAAACGATAGGTACATCCTCTAGCTCTAGCATCTCATCATCAAGTGACTGACGATGAGGTGTACTACCAAAATGATCACGAACACCCTAACGACCATGATAAGATGAGGTGGTACTATTGGAAGCATCATGATCACCACCCTCATCATCATGATCATGGTCATCACCCTGATCATGATCATCACCACCCTCATCTGATGTATCTGCAGCTGCATGATGCTAGCATGCATCCCTTATCATTGTCAGTACCCTACTAGCTTCGATGAATGCCACATAAGATACATAATATCACATAGGAAGTCCTTTTACAAACCCACAAACATAGGATCCACAGTGATATCTCGAGCCCTCGTAGGGTGAAATCCCACATCAAACAAGACTTTGGTCAATTTGTCACAGTAGTCCATCTAAACTTGCAGACTAGCCCTACGGCCCTAGAAGCCCATGCCCCCCTGAGGATGCGCCTCACCAATCTCCCCATCTCCTCTGACATCTAGTGGGGGAAGAGGCATGTCCCCATCGAATGTGTTGATGTCTACACAATATATAGTACAAAAAAATAATTAGACAATTTAATAAAACAAGTTAAAGAACGTGTTAGAATAAATTTTATTCTAATTCATTAAAACAAGAAAATGAAACTAGATTAATTTAAAGAAAACATTAATATTACCTTAACCATATGAAGGCTTAGTCGTTGTGAAGAGGATGTTGGGACACCCTTTCCCCACGTATGGAAACGCCAATGCGACAAACACATAGTCATCCTCACTCGCCAGTAGCACCAGTTCCTTGGGAGAAATCTTGGTCAGATACTCCAACAGACCCCTCTTGGGCATCATCTACCCCCACATGCACATTCGGGCATCAATGATCGGCCTAGGAGGGTGATGGTCAAATGTAGGCATTGTCTATGGAAACTTCCCAAAAAAATAACTAAAAATATTGGAAGTGGAAGGGAAGGTCTCCCTCCCATGTCTCAATGCATGACATCTATCTAAAGCCATTCAAAACTTCCTTAAAAAAATGGCAGACCATTTGATGCAACGTGGCACCTAAATCAAATAATTAACATATTACAAAAGAGGGAAACTAATGCACTGCCCATCACTACTAAAGTGTGCAATCGCTAGTGACCTCTGTTACAAATAGATTTTTGGGTTATTTTTATAGGGGCTTCTGCAAAAACCTCCTCTAGAATGTCTTTTCCTTGTAGTGAAAGGACCATATATCTCAGACATTATTTTCATGCCCAAACTCTACAACCTTTCCTTATTCAATGCAACTTGTCTTGGTCTCCTACTTTGGATATGTTCTCACTTTTTCATTCCCCATTCACGGATTTTTACTTGTCCTGTGATTTATTAGGTTTCTCTTATGCTTACAAAATTACAAATGGAGTTTCCTAATATTATCTATGAACCTTGAAAATTCCAATACTTCTCATATGGAATCTTCCTTTTCTCCCCTATGATGTCCATACACAACATATTGAGATTTATGTGGAAATTATTTGAAACAAGTTAAAAAGGGGGATTTTTTGGTGGAAGTATGGAACACAATTTTATAAGAGTATTGAATGTATATAAAATTATAATCCTAGTCAATCCTAGTCATCAATTACTCATGATTGTAACTCTTCTAAATTTCACAATCATTACCGTAATAAAATTTAACATAAATAAAACCATAGTAATTAAAATCAATAGAACTTAGTTCTTGCAAGACAATCCCTGTCATGATTTATAGTATTTTTTCAAGCAAGAAATCACATGTATTTAATCTATTTGGAAAAGGGTAGTTCACTCATTGGATGTAATGGCTATCTAACAAACATAAAATAGATTAATATTAATAATAATGATAATTATCAAAGGACATATGTATATTCATATATGTGATCATCCAATGTCTATCTAAAACCACATCACAAGTTATTGCCATTCATTCACTTGTTTCATTGTCAATTATATATCTATTCCTTCTTATGTTGGACATTTTCCCATAAATTAATTATTATTCATTACAGTAGTACATAAACCTTTTTCAAGGTGTTTCCTTTGATTTTATCCTTTGTCCACACATAATTTTCATAATCTAATATGTCTCTTTTACCATAGACTGACATTTTACTATTTAAAATTCAAAATTTCCATTGAAGAAAAATTACCTCTACTACAAATATGGAAAGAGGAAATCAAATTCCCATTAATATAAATCAAAAGGCCCATGTATAAATAATTCAAGAGAGAAAAATCTATAGGAATCAGTACCCAAGTTGGCGAATCATATGCAAAAAAGAGATCATAAGATTGCTTGACAATGGGTAAAATATATGGTTTTACCCTACATATTGTTCATTGTCCTTCAAGCACCAAAATTTATAGATCTACATCATCATGAGGTAACAAGTTGCCAATCTTTTTTCCTTACGCAAAAAGGAAAATTCCATTAAAATTATTCATGAGAATTAAGAGAAACTTGAAAGTAGCACCAAAGCCCAAAATGAAAATGCTACCATCAAATATTATGAGTGAAACATGCATTTTAATATAATTTCCACTATAGATAAAATCATAAGTGAGAGCATATTAAAATAAGGAAAAGTTACGTAGAACCTAATAATTGTATTTGTTTTTAAAAAGAGTTATACATTATTTTTCTTGGCATAACTAGAGCACCTCTTCCATTGAAATGAAGAGTATCTGCATTTTGAAAATATAAAACCCTTATAGTGTCATCAAAAACATGAAATTCGAAAAGTATTAAACAATAAGGAAAGGTTATTACAGAATGTAATGGATCAAAGAACCCTAAGAAAATATGTACTTCACCAAAGGGAAGTTGTTGAAAACAAGTGTTTAAGCACTTCAACTTATGTCACAATATAGGTAAGGTAGCCCATTATGAATGGATTTCATGTAAATTCCATTGAATGACAATAGCATGAAGCAATTTTTGCTTTCTATAACTATAGCAATATGAGATATATTAACTACAAAATTATATTTATATATATAAAGATTATGCATACCGAAATGGCTTGCAAAATATGGATTAGTAGTTGAATTGATATTATTTACTTCCATATAGCATGGAATGCATGAGATACATTCCTCTATGCCACCTATTGAGAAATATAGGGTTTACGTTTCTCCAAGTGTTTTTGTTACAATACGCCATTACTAGTACCAACATTGCTTAGCATAGTTGATTCCTCAAGGGGCTTGAGATTTTTTTAATGGACTCAAAGAATGGGTATGGAGTGGAAAAATAGTTATAAAAATTTGCGGACATAGATAAAATTGAAAGGTGAGTACATAGCAGGCTAATGTCTTTAAGTTTTCCATGCATTTATATAGTGATATTCCTACTCTTTCTTTATTATAATTTTTCATCATGAATGATTCCAAATGGGGACCACAACACTGTAAGTGGTTTAATATCTATGTTTGTGTTAAATTAAAATTATCTCACCAATACTGTCCCTCTCCACCTTGTCGAACTCCAATTGAATGTTCTACGACATGCATTCATGATAATGGCGAGTTGAGGCATCTTCTTGATGATGAAAATGAGCTCCTCCTCACTGCTCTTAATAAGCCACCTCTTATGATATAATTCTCATTGTTTGGGTATGAAGCCTCATTTTTTCCCTATAAATGATTGGCTATTGGTAATCACCTATGGAAAGTTTTATACTACATAGGAGAAACCTTGAGATAGGACCAAGAAGAAATTTTTCCTATGAGTACGAAAAAAAATTCCATTGCAAAAAATATGGGGTGCAAATTGGTAAGGGAATAAGGTCAGAGACCAATGGCTATAATTCCATCCTAAGCAGAGTATAAACTACAAAAAATGGGGAAAATAAAACACTTTGCTAATAATCCCCTAAATAAATTCCTAGATGACCATGGAATGCATCCTCAATAAGAAAGGAAAGAAAATATCCATATTGATTGATGAATAAAAGGCCATCATTATTACATTTCATAATGAATCA
Organism: Pinus albicaulis; assembly: GCA_034641835.2. Taxonomy (NCBI): domain Eukaryota; kingdom Viridiplantae; phylum Streptophyta; class Pinopsida; order Pinales; family Pinaceae; genus Pinus; species Pinus albicaulis. The sequence goes on along the minus strand of CM076577.1, from coordinate 121,778,363 downwards.
ATTGAGATCTATGAATCATGATAGTGTCTTGAACCACTTCACTATACTTTCAAATAATGATAGTCCATCGTGGTGGCATAGGCACAAATATTTCCCACACATAACTCTAGAAAGCAAAGGAAGAATAACATCACAAGCAATATTTGTAACCTAATTGGCAGCATCACATCGCCATCAATTATAGGCTGGTGTAGTGTAAAGACAAATTTATACTGCATTCGGTTCTGTATGATGCATTTATATCCACCACCTTTCATCGCTAGGGAAGGAATCATGGTACATCCTTGCCTATGTACGATTAGTTGGATAACTACCATGTGCCCTCCCATTGGGAACATTTTTTATCTCCCTATATGGAGTGGAAATATATTTATTTTCAATATAAACACATTTTTGCTTCAAATATAAGTCTAGAAGAGTTTCTTGGGAAAAAAATTGAAGTGTTGCTTCTGCCTTACATCCCGCAATAGCTAGGAGGTATGTTATCTTATTTCCATTTTTTGAAATTTGTGATGTAATGATCATAGGGATTGCAAAAATAATGTATTCTATATTTTACAATTTTCTCTCAAAGTGCCAACTTGTGGATATTTTATAGGAGCCTCAAAGTGTCATGTTCCATGCAATATTTTTTTAACCATTAAGAGTACTAACTTTGAGTCTCGTTCCACAATTATCTTGGAATGGTGCAATGATTGGGCCACTTGTAGCCCATATTAAAAATCTTTGAGCTCTACAACATTGTTGCTAATAAGGCCCAAGGGACAAGTGTAGAGATGTATGATCTTTCCTTGGTGGTCTCAAAAAAATCCACCAAATCCCACAACTCCCAAGTTTTCCTTAGAGGCACCATGAAAATTAGATTTTATGAAGTTAATGGGGGTGAGGGGGTGTCTAGGCTATAGGGATAGAAGGGGATTTTTGGGTGGGAGAATGCTGACATGGAGGAGGGATAGGTGAGAGGGTGCATGCTCTAGGAAATTATGACTCTATATATTTGGATTTTCAATCCTTTATAGGCCATTCTTGAGATGACATTATTTCCTTGATGTTGTCCCAAATTACTATTTCTTGTTAAGAGTTCTTATAATAATAAAAAATGGTTCCTTTCTTTCCAAATTTCCCATAGGATGAAACCTGGTAGAAGAATCCATGTGTTATTGAGGATTGAGTTCAAAAAATCCATTTTATTTTATTCTTGAGATTTATTAGTATGCTATCCTTATTTTGATCAAATTGATACATTTTGGGTAGCACTTGTTTCATGAGGAAATCCGCAAACAAAAAATTGTTGAAAAAATGCTCTATATCCTCAAATGCTATGAAAAAATATAAGAGGAGGGGCCAAAAAATCCTTACTTAATGATTTTTTCAAAATTAAGCATTTTATTTTGGATTAGGAGTGAAAGGAAGAGGGATATTTTTTACTGGATATGCTTTGCCTCTAAATGATAATTCTCCTTGATAGAAAAGGATCCTTGAGATTTATAACCCCATCGTAGTTTATCCTGATAATTGAAAATAGGGATGATCCTTTGATAAAGAGAGTGACATAAGGCTTTCAATTCTCTTCCTTCTAGTTGTGGTTGTAATTCATCCACATGAAATCATTTCCATCATTGGTTATTAGAGTTGTTATGATACAAATAGTCAAATACTATGTGCTTTTCCATTTATATCATGGTGGTCCTTAAATATTGTAAGGCTTCAAGTGTATTAAGTTTTGACATTTGTCACTGGGATTCCTCCCAAAAATGAGCTTTTTTACCATTTTCAATTTCCTAAAAGAAATGCAACTAAATGAGATGCATTAAATTTTTAGCCAGGGTCCATATAGAGGACGCGGTCTAGGTAAATTACAAATTAATGAATTGGCTTGGAAAATTTCCATAATTGTATTTATGGTCCCATATTTTCATCCATATTGCTTGTACCCATTGAATCCAACACCACCATATTTTTTCTCCAATGACTATGCTTGGAATTTCAAAGTGTCAAAAAGCAAGCCCTCCTCTAAGTTTAGGAAATAAAATCCTATCCTAGGGGACCAATGCCCATTTTTTTTCCTTTTTTTCCCATCCCCAAAGAATGTATCATTGAGGGATTTTAATGGAGTTAATGATTATTTTTGGAAATAACATCACCAAAAAGAGAAGGTAAGAGAGTGTTTGAAGGACAAATTTGAGGATAACTAGCCAATTTGTGATGTTAGGAGATTCAAATGCCTAGTTGGCTAGTTTTCCATTCATATTATTGAGTAAATCTAACCATAACCTTGTTTTCATAGAATTGTGTACCAATCAAGCCCCCAGTACTTTGAAGGAAGTGTTCTTAGCGTTTATAGTTTAACATTCTGGCCGCATGATTTTAAATTGCAAGAGAATTATTAGTGAAGAATAAATATGATTTGGTTTAGTTTATTTCCATACCTAATGCTTACATGAATTCCTCTAGGAATTACATAGATCTATGGCTTCGCTTATAATGTGGGCTCCCATACACATTGTGTCACCAAAAAATTGTTGATGTGAGATATGAAGATCCTCCCCAAATAGTTTGATGTATTTCACTTTTCTGAAATTACTTCTTTGAGGGCTTTGTCTAATCCTTCTATTGCCAGGATGAATAAAAAGGGAGACAGGGGATATTCTTAGTGGATACCTCTCATTGGGTTGAAAGTGGTAATGGGGGATCCATTTAGTAACATTGAGAAGAAGGTAGGTGATATTAATACCTTTATCCAATTGATTTTGATGTCTATGAAGCCAAAATATGAGAGTATTTGGATTATAAAGGACAAATTCAACTTATCAAATGCTTTAGATAGATCTAGATTTATTATTATTTTTGGATTTTTGGTATTCTTCAAGGAGATGACTTCATGGTAAATTGGTATCCCATCTAAGATGTGTCTTCCTTCTACATAACGTGTCTTCTCCAGAGAGATTAGATAAGGGAGAAGGGATTTTAATTTTTTGGTTATGAGTTTTGTGATTATTGTATAAATTAGATTCTATAGAGTGATGGGTTTAAATCCATTTGGTTCATCCACTTTTTCCTAATTGGGTACTAGTGTGAGGAAAGTGGCATTGAGCATTTCGTTGTAGCAGCTACAACAACCCCCTTCATTTTCTCGAAGTGCCACTTCTTCCTAGAGGAAAATGAGGGTTCCTCCTAAACAGTCTCATCATACACCTTGTAATCTTGATTAACTTTTCCTCGACTAAAATCACCTTTATGTTGGCCCCGCTACCCCTTGAGATGGATTCCAAGCATTATTTTGAGATGTTTATCAACCTAATGATATAGGAATTAGATGTTGGAAAACCTAGCGATACATGACTCCAATGATGACCAATCCAATAATATAGTGTTGGGCACCTGTTAAACCAATATTATAGAGCTCTGACAGTTTAATTTTCCCAATGAAATGAAACTCAATGCAAAAACTCTAACTTAGTTATGGACTTGCAAACTTGTTTTTTCAAGTCTTGTATCACCCTAATAATAACTTATTCAATGATACAACATTATGATATTCATGAATACAGTGATATACCATTCAAGAGATAATCAAATCTATCCTTTAATCCCCTATAATTGCTTCTTCAAGCCTTGTATTACCCCATTGAGGAATTTTCGAGTGATACAACTCTATAAAGGGTCTCAACTTGACTTAAAAAATTTTGAAAAAATCCCTTTTTAGTCCTTTTATGATCCAAGATCTTTAACTTCAAGGATGCATTCAGAATTGCATACAAAATATCATATTAACCAAGTAACTTAAACCACATGAAAAGAAGCGAAAAACATAAGCAAACATGAGATCAAAGACACAACGATTTGATTGCAGAGTTCACCCAATGTGGGCTACGTCTTTGGGCCTTCCTCAATAGTGGGGATGCCTTCTTTCATTAAGTGGCATCAAAGAAATCAATTACAAGAAACTTTACAAAAATGACCCTTATACCTCCAATCCAGATGATGGCCTGAAAATGGAGAGCTAGGCTAGAGAAATGGACATCACCATTGGATTTGTGGCACGAAATCGTGTAAAATCGACTATAAAATTGTCAAATTCTGACACAGGCACCTCTGGCCCTCTAAGGGAATATTTTTCACATCTCAAGATACCCTCACTCAGGGTTCCACTGTCTAGGCCAGTCCTGGTTCCGCCACTCCTCCACCATCACTCTATTCCATTGGGTAAATGAGTGATTTTAAATACAAATAGAAAGGCAGATGTTTTAACGTGGGTTGTTTGGCCCGTTGGTAAAGGCGTTAAATTTGGAGCGGGGAGGCCATGCGTTCCAACCCCACCAACCCCCCATATGGATGGTGTGTTATTTTTGAAGTTTGGTGCATATATGTTTTTGTGTGGCATTCGTTTGGTTGGTTGACACTTGGAGATGCCCAAGTGGCGAGCTGGCCCACCAGACCGGGCGGGTTCAACCCCCACCGACTCCACACTATATATAATATACGGTGGTCGATGGGTTGGGCGGGTCCGCTATTGGTGTCCTGCCCACCCGTAATATTACATATATATATATAATATAACAGTTGGGAGGGGTGGTAGGGTTGGTGGCCCACCACCCCAAAAAATTTTATTTTTATTATATTAAGCGATTATATGAAAAAATTTCGCCAGAAAATAAGGGTCATTGGGAAAATTAAGTAGGAGAAAAATTCTTCTGTCTGGTGGCTGGATTCCATGTGTCGAGATTCTTCCAATTTGTTTCCTCATTAGCCTGTGACTTGGCCAAGTTTGACCAGAACTTTGACTAGCTAGAACTTGAGCATATGAACTTAGATTTGAGTGACATTCACACTGTTGGAGTCAGGGAGATGAACACTACAATATGGTCCTGGTTTCACTTCCATCTAATGACTTTGATTTTTAAGCTATTTTCAAGGCCACTTGTATTTATGGATCCTCCTAGATCATTCCTCCCCACTGAGGATATTTTGGACCACTAAAAGATTTATCAGTCAATTGGAAAGTGAGGGAATTTATTCCTCATTTATCCTTTTCAATCCATCAATCCTTACTTGGTTGCATTCCTTTGAATCCAATATGAAGATACTCCACGTCTCCCCGTCGTGAAGTCCTAATATTCCTGTTGAGAATGATTTCCTCTCGTATATTTTCCAAGTATTCATGTGAAAAAACATCCATTGTAGGAACCCGTCCAACCTCTTCGGTGTCCATGATCAAAGGAGGCTCATAAATCTTCAAATTTTCAATGTTCACCACTAAGTACATTTGTATGTATGCTGGAAAATCAAGACGAAAAGCATTGTCTCCAATATTCTATAGTATGTTGAATGGGCCATATCGTATTGGTCACAACTTATTTCCTTCCCCTTTCATTTTTTCCTTGCTGATGTGGAGCCACACTTTGTCCCCAACCTGGAATTGGTAATCGAATTGGTGCTTTTCATGTCAATCTGTGTATCAAGCTTGACTTTTCTACAACTTCTCCTACAGTGCCTGGTGAATCATCTGAATTCGTTGAATGAACTTCTGTGCTTTGTCCATGTCATCTTTCCCACTAGAATATTCATCTCTCCCAAAGACTATGTCTGAGGGATCCTTTGGAAAATATCCAAAGCATGTCTCAAACAGTGAGCTCTGAGTGGATGAATGCACTGCTCGTTTGTATGCATGTTGCACATAAGGATGTTGCTTGTCCCACAACTTGGTATGCTTGCCACAATAGCCTCGGAGTAAGTGTATCACTATGCAGTTGACAACCTATGCTTGGCCATCAATTTGCGGATGAAATGTTGTGCTCCTCTTCAGCTTGGTGTCCATCATTCTCCATAAACTCGTCCAAAACTCTCCAAGAAAGTGAGAGTCTTGATCAGACACAATGGATGTGGGAAACCCAAAATGGACCCATACAAATTGGAAGGAGATGAGCAATATTCTTTGTAGTAACCCGCTTATTACAAGAAATTAATACACACATTTTGTTAAATTGATCCACAATGACATACAAATAGTCATGAACTATCCTAGACAAAGGAAAACCGCCTATAAAATCCATTAACACACTTTCCCATGGATGACTCAGAACAGGGAGTGGTGTGTAGAGCCCCAATTTTCTATTAGCAGGCTTGAAAACCGAACACAACATATATCCCTTTACATATCAAGTCTCAATATTTTACATGTGATGCCAGAAAAAAAACCTCTGTAAATGACACAAAGTCTTTTCTACACCAAAATGACCTGACATAAGAGAGATGTGTGCCTCTCTGATTACATGTATCCTTTCATTCGTGGGAATACAAATTTTTCCAATATGGTACAACAATTTTCCCTGCAAGTGATAATTATCCACTTGTGGTCCATGAGTCATCTTTACATAAATCTCCTTAATATTAACATCATCAGCATATTGTTCAACATAAATTTCAAAAGATAAAGAAGTATTTTTCAAAACTACATATGCATAAATAGGAGGGAGAGAAAGCATAACTACCACTTTGTTGTTGGTTCCCTTCTTGCATTTTATTGCCAAGGGAAACTGCTGGAGGAATCTCATCCATCTTAAATGACATGATTTTTGAAGCTTGGTTTTTAACTGAAGGTACTAACGGTTGATGATCTGTGTGAATGACGGTCTCCTTTCCGATCAAGTACTGCTTCCACTTCTTCACACTTCAAACCAAGTCATACAACTCCTTGTCAAATGTGGGATAGTTCACAATATATTGGGAGAATGTCTCTGAATGAGAACATACAGGTTTCCCTTTTTGCATCAATACTGCTCCCATGGCATATCCACTAGCATTTATCTCGATCTCAAAAGGTTGTTGGAGGTCATGTAAGGCCAAAACGTGTGCAGTGTTGATCTTCTCTTTAAATGTATCAAAGGCTTTATGTTGCTTTCCTCCCCACACACGCGTCAATGCATTTAAAGGGGATGCAATGACGGAGAAGTTGGAAATGAACCTTCTTTATTATTTTACTTCACCCAAAAATCTATGAGCCTATGTAAAATTGGCGGGCTTAGGCCACTTCAGAATAACATCAATTTTAGAAGGATCTATTTTCAATTGTCCACCACTGACAATGTGACCCAAGTAAACCAAAAAGGTCTTACCAAATTCACACTTTGACATTTTGACATACAATTTTTCATTTTTGAAAACATCAAGAACCTTCTTAACAAGGCACACATGATCATCCCATGTCCTATTGTAAGCAAGAATGTCATCAAGATACACAAGTACAAAATCATCAAGAAAAGGCCTAAAAATATCATTCATCACCCTCATGAACGTCGTCGGATCATTGCATAGTCCGAATGGCATCACCAGCCATTCAAACAACCCATGTTTCATATTGAATGTTGTCTTCCATACATCATGTTTTGCAATCCTGACCTGATGATAACCACTATGCAAGTCTAGTTTTGTGAAATACACAATATTTTTCAATTGATTTAATGAATCATCAATGTGAGGGAGAGGATATTGATTCTTCACCATTATTTTTTTGAAGGCTCTGTAGTCCACACACATCCTCCATGTGCCATCGTTTTTCAGCACCAACATGATAGGTGAGCCGCATGGAGAAGAACTTGGTCTTATGACCCCTTGGTTCAAAAATTCCTGCACCTATTTCTTTATCTACTCCATCTCAATGGTTGAAAACCTGTACATACCAATGTTGGGTAAAGGAGCATCTTGTTGCAAGTGAATCTCATGTCAGATCTCACGCTTTGGAGGCAACCCACTTGGTTCCTGAAAAATCCCATCATAGTTAGAAACAATTTCACACAATTATTTTTTATGAGTGGGATCAAAAATTTGGAAATCATCAAATGCATTTGCATCTTTTTCTCTCACAACCATAAGCATGCACCTTTTACTGGAATTCACCAACCTCTTCATCGGATCTGCACTTACAAGTCTGACACTGAATTTGGTACGATGAGCTCTGACAATGTATTCCACCTTATCTTTCATGAGATGTTATTTTTTTTCATGATGAAAGAAAACTGCTTTCCTGTCATACAGATACGGACTCCCATATACAATACCACAAATATCCAAATGTACAACATCAATATCAACCTCATGAACTAGTTTTGATGCAATCACAAATATAGCCTTACACTGTTTGGTTAAATGTATTTTTTCTTTATAACACACCCAACCAAGAGGGTAAGGTTTCAGATGAGGCTTGGTTTCTAAGCCCAATTTCTTAACCAAGGTACCCGAAATCAAATTTTTTTAAGAACTTGGATCAAACAAGGTTTCCACTTTAGTATGTTTCATTATGACTCTAATGTGGAACAATTAAATTCTCTTTCTTTCATTAACAAGAGGTTCATTTGAATAACTTGTACTTGCATGCGATTTAGAATTTTCATTAGTATGAAGAGAAAGAGTACCTTGTATGCCCATTGCTGTGATCAATGTCTCATCACCGAAATCAGATCCAAGGTCCTGTTGCGCGGTTTCCACCATCTTTTGCTTGCCCTTTCCACCAAATCTCTTTGGTTTCAACTCAGGATGAAACTTACAACAATGTTCATCATCATGGCATTCCTTCTTGCAATGTGTGCAAGATGGATTTGTTCCTTCCTCCTTATTTGTTGTAGCTACCTTCTTTTCCTTTACCTTGCCTTTTCCTTTGAAATTTCCATTATGAGGTTTGAAAGATGATTTCTTTGACTAATCTTCTTTGTCATTCTTTCCCCTTATTTCAAGGTGAATGGCCTTCACACTGGCCACATCAATAATAGTAGGCTCAAATAATAACAAAGAATTTTTGATGTAACTATGTAAAGCACCAATATACTTTCTTATAGTTTCAGGTGAATCAAGTGTTATACCAAAATTCAATGCTTGTTTTCTAAACTCTTCTATGAGGCTTTGTACATTTTGACCATTTCCTTGTCGTAAATATTTCCATTCAATTAAACACTTTTTTCGATAACCCAAAGGATAAAACTGATCTTTTGATGTAGAAACAAAATTGGACCAAGAAGGAAGGAGATTAAGAAATTTTTTACTGCCTTTCTGTGACTTTTTCTCCCACAAGACGAGAGTGGTGCCACTCAGTCGAAGGGATGCTAATTGGATTTTTTCCTCATCCTAATCGATCTACTGAATTCAACAATAAACCTCCATCTATATAATCCAATTCTTGATTTTTTATGCATTACATTCTCCATTATATGTGGGACAATCAAACTTTACATCTAGCTTAAAAAATGGTTTCTTAGATGTATGTCTATGATTCTTGTTAGAATGATGAGAAGAGGAAGAAGAAGAATAACTTTCACTGGTGGATGGAGAGGGAGGAGGATATAATCCTCCACCTTCATGGTGTACCGATGCATGATCCTAGGGCTCTTTCTTCTCATGCTTGATTGTCTTCTCATTTTTTTCCATGTTGAATAATATCTTGCGATAATTTCGCTCTTATTCTGCTCGTGCATCCTCAACTACCATGTTCCATCTTCGTGGTGCATGCCTTGCTTCGGGATCAAAGGATTTGAGTTTTTGTTCACCTTTTTGGAGCTTGTTCCTAGTTAGCATTCCCTCATGCAATTCACATCGAGAAGACCTACTCTGATACCAAACTTGATCCAAGATATTTAACCTCAAGGATGCATTCATAATTCCATATAAAATTTCATATTAACCAAGAAACTTAAACCACGTGAAAAGAAGCGAAAAACATAAGAAAGAATGAGATCAGAGACAAAACGATCTGATTACAGATTTCACCCAATGTGTTATGTCTTCGGGCCCTGCTCAGCACTGGGGAGGCCTTCTTTCATTAAGTGGCTTCAAATATCAGTTACAAGCAACTTTATAAAAATGACTCTTATACCTCCAATCTGGATGATGGCCTAAAAATGGATAGCTCGGCTAGAAAAATGGACATCGCCATTGGATTCATGGCGGGAAATCAATAAAAATTGACTATAAATTTGTCAAATTATGACACTGGAACCTTTGGCCCTCTAAGGGAATCTTTTTGGCATCTCAGGATACCCTCACTCAAGGTTCCACTTCCCAGGCCGCTCTGTAACACCCGATTCCCACATCTACCCAAGTAACCAGCCAATCGGGGTAACATGTGACGAGATTATACTATATGGGATTCAACCTCCTAGGTGACCTTAAATAAGTGGAACCAATGGAAACACAACATACAAACCTTATACATCATCAATGACACCCCCACGAGCTAACCCAACCTTTCAGGCCTCTTACCCCTGGGTCACACTGGCATTTTGGCATCTTTGAGCCATATCTGCAGGCATAATACTGCATTCCTGCAGCCATGAGGCTATATCCCTGGGCATAACATTGCATTCCTACGACTAGGGCCCCTAAACCTTAGTTATGTGCCTGCGGCTACAGGATTTGAGCCACCTTTTAAGGCCCAGAGCCCGCGTCACTACCCAGAACTTCATGAAAACTTAAGGGATGATAAATAACAATAGTAAAATGATACGAAGGCAATAAAATCGACAAGAACTCATTTGAACCTCTCCTAGCCATGAAAATCATTTTGTAAAACATGTCACAAACATTGAATCTACAGGTGTAAACAACATATTTAAGCATAGGGGTCTCATACTTATCTGAGGAACACTAAGAAGAATTTCTCCCATACATCATTAACTACAATACAATCTATTTAACCATAGATACATTTTGTATTCATTTATAGGTAAAAACATGGGGAGAGCCATACATCATCACTATAAAAATACAATCTCATAACTAGCACAATAACAACAGAAATACCGTGGATACAACAACAATAGAATCCACATATAAATCAGTACATTCGCATGCCAAATACCAAGGGAATGAATTTATCATTACTAAATGTAGAAACCAACCAAAGATGGGACTTCCACGTTCCACCCAACCATAGATTGGTTGAGCCAAGTCTCACTTCATCCAATCACCCTCGTGCCATATTCCAAGCATGAATGTGGGATCTCATCAAACACATCAATCACAACCAATCCAGGGCTTTAAGAGGCCAAACCTCCTCAACCCTCAACCAGTGATTCCACCTCATGGTTGAGAATCACAACCATCATGGATTGGTCTCCATCCAATTTGTTCCAAGGCCCCAAAGTGTTTGTTCCAACCAGGGCTTCCAGGACTAGTAACTCAACCCAAACTGTTACAAGGCTTCCAGAGCATTTTTCCAACCAAGGCTTCTACGACTAGTAACTCAACTCACCTAGGGCTTCCAGAGTGTTTGTCTAACCAAGGCTTCAAAGACTAGTAACTCAACCCATAGTTGTCGTTGGGCTTCTAGAGTGTTTTTCCAACCAAGGCTTCCAGAATCTAGTAACTCAACCCACAGCTAAAGTAATTAGGAGAAACAACCAGAAAAAAATCAATGGAAATAAACCCACAACACCATGGCTATCTAGGAAATGGAAAGGCTAGGAAAATCCACATGCATACACCATGCATGCCAAAGCTAGTGAGGAAAACATAAATGCAACTCGGTACCTGCAATCAAAACCCATTGTAGTTGTTGATCTCGATGTTCGCTTACGCTTTCCTACTCTTCCTTTTCCTTCTTGCTCCAAATAACCAAGTATCCACACTCTCCAAGAGTGCTCCAAGAAAACTCTAAGTATATAAGAGTGAGAGAGAGAGAGAGAGAGAGAGAGAGAATAATGAAATAGCTCCAAAAATGCACTAACAAAAGCTTACCAACTGATCCTCGGAAGAATTTTTATAGAAGAGCCCTCTATTTTCTTCATTTTCCATTATTTTCCTTCATTTTCCTCCTCACATGAAACCTGTGACCTTTCACCTCCCTTTTCTCATATTTTCCATTATTTTCATAAATAAACGCCACTTTGCCTTTCCAAAGCCTTTGCCATCGCCTTTGCCAATTTCCTTTAGCCATAATAACCGAAATGAACACCTGCTAGGATGTTTTTCCCACCATTCAGCTTTGAATATGTGTCCCATCAACTATGGTCTTATATATTTTTACATGAATATTTATCAGGGTTTTTATATAACCCTCCCCCTTGGGGGAACACTGTCCTCGCTATTCAATGACACCTACAAACTAGCAAAATACTAAAAAAAAACATACTGCCTATGTTGCTTTACAACACAGCTCGTTTCAGTATTTACAATGACCATTGCTGAAACATGAAAAACATACCATTTACCGGAGATTTAACATGACAAACATATCATTTACTGGAGCTTTATAACACAACTCATTACGGAATTTACAATAACAACTACATATACAACCATAATATCTATGGATCCAGCTCGATACATTATTTAAAATATTATACAAATATAAACATATGCACATTTACTCAACCAAAAAATAGAAGGATATGATACATGCATCCGTAACAATGGAATCCAGAGGCTCACACCTTCACACTCAAATTAATACTAGGGTTCTTCCCAGGAAGTCCAGAATCCACTTCCAAGTCAAATATGCATCCAATGTCCAACACTACAATCCTGCACCACTTGTCCTCTCAGTGAACAGTTACCAGCTCATTGTTCTAGGGCACACTCCCAATGTGCATCTGATTCCATCTAGAAATTCTAATGACCAAAACAAATCCATCCCTGACCCTCCCTTATCTATTATAAAATCCCACGGGAAATCTGATCACCCCTTTACGTGCAGTCACACACCTTCCAAGTTCTGTTGGCACCCCCATACCAGGCAGTTCATCCCTTGGCAAGACTTCCTCGCATCAGAAGATACAAAAACCAAGGCATGCCCCTACCTCAAAACCATCATATTGGTCGTAGCATTCTCATGGAAATCAATGGACATTATTGGGTACTAGTGTCCCACAATGGCCCTTCTCCTAGAGAGTGTTACCAGCATATTGCTGCCTGTTTCCATTCCTTTTGCTGACGCTGCTAGTTCTTGCAGTCGGTTTCAACCATCCAAACGGAAATTACATGATTTCTTGTACCAAGCACATAATTTCCATTAGATTAAAAATATATTGGAAAAAATTCAAATCATGCCTCATTGGTAGCTCATCAATAAGGTACACTTAAAACCATGTTTACTTCATGTCACCACAAATCAAACTAGTTGTTTGATCAAATCATCATGTATAAACATATCACATCTAGTTAGCTTAAAATACAACCATCATAGGTCAAAATCATGAATCACATGCAATCATCATAAACCATAATCACAAATCACATGTAACCATCATAAGATAGAATCGTAGATCACATGCATAATTAAACTGAAATAAAATATCGATACTTATCCTTCATCGGTCCTTACTTCTATCTTTGTTCTTTTTGTACACACACTATATTGGTTGCCACACCTGACAAGCACCCAATGTCTTTGCTTCCCTTCAATCACGTCCACATACACACAATTTACATCACAACATGTACACACACATACAACATACAACACCATACAATACATACACTCACACCGGCATACGACACATACACCTACACAAAGTGTGCGATACAACACAATACATATGCCTACCCCGGAACAGAACACATACACCTACACCCGATGTACAATACCACACAATACATATATATATACATACTACAACACAATGAATATGCATGTCACGATACCATGACTAAACCATGAACAAACATAGTACCGCATACCCGTGACACAACACATGTGACATGCACACAATACCACATGTATACCAGTACCATATGCACAACATGGACACAGTACCACCGGTACACAACACTACCTGCAAAACATGTGCACGACCACCTGCACAATGTGTATACAACACCAAATTTACACCGCACCACCTGTATAATGTGTACACAATACCATATTTACACAACACCACATGTACACAACGCTACTGCACAACATGTACAAGGAATCACCTACACACATCAACACATGTACAACATGTACACAACACAACATGCACACATCACCACGCGTACAATCATGCACACCACACCATATGTACATAGCACCATATGTACAACACGCACAGAACACCATATTTACATAGCACTGCAAATACAACATGTACATAGCACCATATTGTTATGCAGATTAATCCCTCTTGCAGACAAGACCGATCTCCCTAGTATTCAACGAATAGCTAGAAACAAACATTCATTTGGAAACCTTTTTCTCTAGACTAATTGCAATTCATAATTATTATAAGCAAATAGAGAGGAGATGCCCCTACCTTGAAATCCAACGTTCGATGTAGTATTTTATCCAGTTGCTCCAAATAGGCTTATCTAGTAAGTATAACTTGCAATCAAAGACAAGACAAATGAATCAAAGCATCTGCAATATATAATAATCAAGAAAAGCTAATCCAACTTAGTGATCAAGGAGTCTAAGTATTGATGTTATTCAATAATCACAAGAACAACTCAATGAGAAAAAGAGATCCATATGTATTATCTTGAATGAAAAGAGTAATATTACAAACTGATGCCTTGATGTCATACAGATTTCTCCCGAGTTCCTGAATAATCGTTCCTCCTTCTATTTGACAAGCCTTCCTCTCTGAATACTTGCATGGAGTTATGGACATAAGGGTGTGATCATTCTCATGTCAACAACAACTAGTGTAGAGAGTATGCACTCTTGGGAATTTCTTCAGCAACTACCATATACAAGCTTAGCATCTACAATCTACCCTTGAGGCTGAAACATGAGCTCAATTTATAGGGGAATGGAGGTAGTTTCAGTTCCATGAAGAGGGAGATGGATTCCTCTCATGAAGGGATTTGAGCTCCATGGACCAAGGGATAAGCTTCATGAGTGGAGGGATAAATCTCGAACTGAGCGCGGCTTCTAGAATTTACTTTTTCTTTTATTTGAATTTTTACGGTGGTCCGCAGGTTTTAGTAGCAGAACGTGTGGGGGTTGTCGTAGTTTATAGACCAAGAATCCGTGAACTCACAGGAAAAGACTAGAAAAAGTGCAGAGGTAGACTTTTAAGGGTTTTAATGGGCTTTTCTTCAATTCCAAGACTTGGTTTAGGAAGATTAGGGTTTTTTACTTCTAAGGGAGAAAAATATAGGTATGATAGACCTATATGGACAGTCAAATGTCATGGTGACAAAATAATGTGTAATAGATTGCCCCTAAAGTGCGAAATCTAAGGTTGTTCTGAAGAGTGAAGTACATTATCATTTCGAGGATTGGATTGTGGATACCGGTTGAAAACCTGTAAAAACATTCAATGCAAACATATATATATATATATATATATATATATATATATATATATATATATATATATATATATATATATATATATATATATATCATCGCTGAGGTAGGAATTCCCATACTCAGATCAAAACTAACTAAATTTTCTGGTACATATATGGTTTCAATATTACATCAAAAGTAGGCACAGTATGGGCACAACCATCTGTCATGAGTAGTTTATTGTATCATGAATAATAAAACTCCTCACGACCTGGATGGTGGAAACTAGATCCAGGGTCTTGATTTCCGCTTCCCGAACTAGTACGATTCTATCCATGCGATTGATTGTGTCAAAGTCAAACATGGTAGAAACCACTTGATTATCAGTCAATGATGTGAACTATTAACAACTGTGAGAGAAACCACCAATAATGACAATGGTTCTCAAAGTACTCCAGTACAATCTATGAAGTGTGAATGAATGATTTGCAGTCGAACACTCATAAAATCATTCGATCGAAGGTCAATGATGTAACCTACCATTAGACATGCAGATCCCAAGGTACTGATAGAATTCTAGATCAATTTTCTAGATGATGAGTTGTCGTCGATAGAAAATGACCCGTCGTAGGAAATCCCATGACACAAAACCATTAGATCAAATTTTGAATAATTTTTTGCAAGGACTGACCCAGGGATGGTCAACGTGAATGGAGACAAATGTTTGCATTGAATGGTTTATTTGAACTCTCTCTTGAACACACAACGACTCTGCAGATGTTTTGGCAGTAATTGTCCTAAAGCTAATACCCAGAAACCGATTGAAGACTTTCAATGTGGTTTGATTAACTGTTAGACAAAGGATTTCCCAACCTAGGTACAAGTGTGACAAAGTGTCGTGTTCAAGATTGGCATGTTGCTTTCTAAACAAGAGTGACAACTAGATCCTTTTATCTCTTTTTCCCCCACCATTACTAGAAAGTACCTCTTTATTTTTGACAAGCTTGAGGAGGATAACATTTTCTTGTTTCTATAAGTTCATCCTTCGGATGAGTCCATCTTAGTATTAAAATCGAACCCTAAGAAGGAGTGGTTCGGTCTTATTTGTAATCGACAGGTCCTTTACTGTTAAATTTTAATGAGTCCAGTATAGGAGAAACTCGGTGTTTTTCAATTTTAGGGAGTCAGAAGAAAAACATAAGAAAACTCTGTAGTTGTTATTTTTCGTAAATTTAGTCTCTCAAGCCTGAAAAAGGATAAAATAATACAGGAGAGAAATATATTGACCATGATTAATCAACGTACACCTTTTTCGCAATTAGTCCATTTCAGTCCGGAAAAGGGGTAAACTTATACTGAACGGGTGATTGTTCATTTATTTTAACGAGTTCGAATAGTCAAGTACTCGGCGATCTTTTCATATTTAGAGAGTCTGAAAAGGGATTAAAAGAGACCTCTAGGGTTTCGCTTTTTCTTAATTTTCAAGAGCCCGAAAAAGTGATAAAAGTATACTCAGCATCAAAATAATTCTTTTCACCAAAAAATCATGTATCCTACACAAAAACTCAAAATATTACAAATACATGTTTTCAAGAAGTAAAAAATATTTGAAAATAGCCTTTTAAAGTGACAAATAAATAAAATATAATATTGTATTCATTCAAAAACTATAAAAAGGAGTTAAATCAAAATCATTTTCACCTTTTGTCTTCAGAGCAGTGAATTGAGAGCTTTTGGAAAAAAAGTTCCGAAGAAAATATCAGGAGAACTGACCGTCCATTCCTTGAATCGTCAGAACCAGGTAATCCACATCATCTTATTCTTCATTTCTATCCATTTCATTTCTCTTTTTTAGCCTTAATTTCATTTTTTGGGAGGAATTAATGTTTAAAAATGCGCTCTCGGGGGTCTGGAGTTCATGCATGTGGTAACTGCGGACCCCGATAATTTTTTAAATAGAAAACTATCAGGCTGTTGTGGTTTTTGTGTAGAGCTCGTGTGGACGTCTGTGTTGTTTCCTCACAAAAATTGCGAAGGCACCGTGACTTTTTTAAAACTCACAAATTCTCTTAAAAATGGTTCAATTTTTGCACTCAAATGGTTTATAACTTTCAAATGTGTTTATTTGTAGGATATTTCACCATGTTAGAGTGGAGAGAACGTGAACATGAGGCTATAGACAATGAAGCTATGAATGATCCCGCAACAATTTCTGTGCTAAATAATTGTGGTTTATATAAGTCTGGGCTATCCAAGGTATGAAAGCACAAGTAGAATTGATGACATGGATAATAAATACATGGGAAGTTCAAGACCAATGCTTCATAATTGGTGACAATCGACTCGAAATTGAGCTCAAGGATATCTATTACCTCACTAGATTGTCTCGGAGAGGAGAAATCATATCCTTGTTTGGGGCCAGACAGGGAGGCCTACCTGTTGCCAGCTACAAACAACAGTATTGTAGTGATGACGTAGATCCAAAGGATAATCGCATAGACATTAAAACCATCTTGTGATTGGATCTCAAAGTTATTGCATTTACAGTAACCAGATTTTGTGGGAGTGCAGCTCCACATGTAGCCGATAAATCTCAAATGCAGATGAGAGTAGAGTGTTTCGAGGTACTTTAACTGGTGCGAAGGGGTATTGGCAACCATGAAAGGCCAATTACCTAGAGAAAAGAATGCAAAGTTGAAAAACTTTGGTTATGGCACCATTTTGATTTCATTTTCTTTAGATAGAATCTCACTTCTCGCCCCTTAGCTGATTCGAGTAGATTGTGGGGAACCTTGGGAACCTCATATGGTACGTTGGGTGGCATTAATGGCCCGCCATGGTGGCAATGGAAGTTTAGTGGTTTGGTTCACTTCGGCATACTTTATGTGGCTAAGGAACCAGGTCTTCACCATCGAAGACTTCCCCTATGCAAGGATGGATTTCAGAGGTGATCCTGAGATGTCTTTGCCTCCAGGGGCATAGTGGGATGAATCAGGTAAGTGAACTATTTTGATGTTTTTAATCTAATTTTTATTTTTATTTTTATCTTCCAATACTAATAACAATATTTAAATGCAGATGTTGGTCCACGACGACCAGCTACACTCTGCCGCTTTGATAGGTGGCAAGCATAGCCTATAGCCACCCCACAGGATCAGGTAGCAAAGATCCTAGCCGATATGGAACACAACCTGGAGAGGCTAACCATAGACATTCCTGAGAAAGGGACAAATGACATTCCTCTCCAAATTTAGAGACATGTTAAGGGTGTTTCAGGACTGTTTAGGAGATTCTTGCATAAGGTGGCGTGTGCCATAGTCTATTACCATGATCATCATCACTGTTAGTGGATGATCATTGTGGATTGAAATTTTTGTTTTTTGTATCAGTATCTATTAGATAATAAGGTGTTTGAACCTATGATCATAAACGATGTAATATTTTTTTGAAAGCAAACCTATCTATGATATTACTACTTTCTATGACTATATTGTTCAACATGTATCGAATGTTGTTTTGGTTTACTATGTTAATGTTGCAAATGTCCATTTAGAACAAGATTAGCTAATGCATCAGAAAATGTGTTTAAATTTCTTGAAATATGTTGATATTCGATGTAATCAAATTGTTGTTCCAAGAGACGAACCTTCAAAAACAATCTCAATAACACTATATTTTTAATTGCATATACCCTGTTTAAATGTAATACAATGAGTTATGAATCCAACCTAATGATCAAATGTCGAATACCAAATGAAATGGCATTATATAATAACTCAATGACTACGCTATATTATGCAATATTATTCGTTGTTTGACCAAGGCATACCCCATGCATAGAAACTAACTCATCGGTGGGTGAATAGATAACCCAAGTCGCGGAAGATATATTCCGTGTACTACGACTGGCACCATCAGCAAAACCACTGTACGTTTGAAGGGATGTTGACATCTGCAATATCAAGAGTAATCAAGATAAGCAGTGATAGTAGTAACATCAAACTTAATCTAGGCACACTTATCTAATCTAATGCACACTAAAAAGTAACTGTTGTACAAGAGAGATCTTCACATAAAAGTTAAGCATAATATATCTTTAGGAAAAGACCATTTCTGGGCTTATCTAAAGAGACCCTGTCATAATCAGTCAATTCATAGGCTCCTTTTGCAAGCACGCGCTTGAAAATGTAGGGACCATGCCACATCGGTTCAAATTTTCCAGTACCTAGCTTATCATTAGCTTGATCATATACTAAGACTAGGTCACCTTCTGAAAAAACACGAGGTGTAACACTTTGATTGTACTGAGCTTTCACATGTTTCTTATGAGCTTCAACAACTAATGCAGCGGTGCGCCAAGTCTCATCTAATTGTGCTAAGTACAAAAAGCATTTTTCCTCTTTAGAGGTAGCTGATAACAACTCAATGGCTAATTGGAGTGATGGTATTTCGCATTCAATGGGTAACATAGCTTCTAAACCATAGACAAGTTGAAAAGGAGTGAACCCTATAGCAGTTTTCGTAGAGGTTTGGTATGCCCACAGTGCCGAAAAAAGCATGGTATGCCAATTTTATTTGTGAGTTTCGATAATCCATTTAATCATGGTGGTTAAAACCTTCTTGATGGCTTCAACTTGACCATTATCCTTCGGGTAATATGGAGTAGAACTAGCATGGCTCAGGCCAAGTTGATCAGAAAGTTTGGTCATCATTATATTTCGAAAATGATTTCCATGGTCTGTGATAATAGCTTGAGGTACACCAAAATGAGCCATCACATGATTGAATACGAAATTAGCTGCAATTTTTCCATTTGTTGCGAATGTAGGCATCGCCTCGGCCCATTTGGTAAAATAATCTACATCGAGAATAATATACCCATGCCCCCCGGTCGAGTGAAGGTTACATGTAATGAAATCAATGCCCCATTTTGCAAAAGGACCAACAACAATGATTGGGTGAAGAGGAGCTGGAGGCACACACATATTTCGATCAAAAATTTGGCAGTTATGGCATTTTCAGACCGCGATAATACAATCTTTAAACAATGACGACCAAAAATAACCAGTGCGCAATATTTGGGTTGTGGAAAACCCAGACATATGACCACCACACGCTCCAGAGTAGCAATCATTAAAAACCCTTTCAACCTCTTCGTGAGTTATACAACGTCAAAAAACAGAATCCGCACCATGATGATAAAGAGTATCCCCAACAATATTGTATTGTTGGGATTGATATCGAATTCTCTATCGATTTGAACGTGAAAGCTCTGGGCGAAAGGTTTGGGTTTGAAGATATATAATGATATCTCCATTCCATGGATCTAATGTACTGATAAGAAATAGAGATTCATCTGCAATGGGATTCTCTACCACGGTTTCTGTCTCAGTATCGGGAAAGTCACACATGAGTTCTACAACCACCAATGATTTCTTTGATTTAGATTTCTCGAATTTCAAATCAAACTCTTGTAGGATGACAATCCATTTAGAGTATTTTCCCCCGAGTAATTGTTTTGTCAAAATATATATCATCGGGTTGAAATTAGATATCATAGTTGTTTTACGTAACAATATTTAGTGACAGAATCGTTGGATAGCTTGCACTGTTGCCAAGGCCAATTTCTCCACATGCGAATATTTGATCTCCGTTGGGTTAAGATTCTGACTTAGATAATAGATCACATGCTCATTGTGAGATTCATCCTCTTGAACAAAAACCATTCCAATGGTGGAATCAGAGGCAGCTAAGTATAAAAAGTATTCCTGGTGGTAGTTGAGTGGATGCAATAACGATGCATGGGTCAACGCGTGTTTTAGTGCTCTTAAATATTTATCAGCAATCTCATCCCAAATAAAAGGAACACTTTGTTTCAACAACTGGGTAAAACCTTTTGTTAATTCAGCATAGTTCGGGATAAACCTACGTAGAGAATTTGCTTTCCCTTGCAAAATTTGGAGTTGGTGAAGTGTGGAAGGAGGAGGTAAATTGATGATGGCCTCAACCTTCGAGGGATCGACACGAATGTCGGCTTTCGAAACGATGAATCCTAGTAATCGTCCTGAGTGCACACAAAAAAAAAAAACATTTTTGCGGGTTCAAACGAATCTTGTAATGCCTACATCTCATAAAAATAGCTCGTAAGTGTGTAGGATGATCGTCCCTATGTAAAGAATGAGTAGGTAAATCATATATGATAAGGTTGCACAATATGTTTGATATCATGAAAAGCATAAGACATGGCCCTTTGAAAATTTGCACCAGCATTTTTTAATCCAAAAGGTAATTTGCAATAAGAAAATGTCCCCCAAGGACATATAAACATTTTTTTTGGTTGATTGGTAGGGAGTATGTTTATTTGATTATATCCAGAAAATCCATCCATAAATGAGAAATTTTCATTTTCGGCACAATCGTCGATAATTTGGTCGATATAGGGGGTAGGATAATTGTCTTTTGGACATGATTTATTAATATCCCTATAATCGACGCATACTCGTATAGTCCCTTGTTTATTGGTAACAGGAACTATATTAGATACCCGATCTGTCAATGGAATTGGATAAATAAATCCTGCTCGTAATAGCTTTTCAACTTTTGCTTTGATAGCAGCAGATTTTTGTGGATGTATTGGACGTAATATTTGTCTAATAGGCTTGGCATCTGGGTATGTCTTAATTTCATGAATGACAATCTTTGGATCGATTCCTAGCATCTCTTCGTAAGACCGGGCAAATATGTCTTAGAATTCTTGAAATAGGGCTTTGTATGTGTTAATCTCGTCAATCATAAAAGAAGCACCTATATGAATGTTTTCAATAATTCCAGGTTTAACTGATATGTCGATAGGAACAGTTGTAGAAATGTTTCCCAAATTAGTCTCAGAATCCGAATTTGTAATCGATATGGGATTTTGTGGTTCTCCGACATAATCAATTGTAAAAATAGATGAAAAATCATTTTCAAACTTATCAAGATCAGGTAAAAACAAATATCTATGGTGTAGATCATCCCAGGGTAATTCATCCAATGGAAAAAATTATCGAATACTTTCATTAGTGTGAAACACTTGTTGAAAAGGATCAGAAAGTGATGTCAAGGCTGAGCTTGATAGTGCAGAATATTCTTCAGTGATCACATTCATTTGATCAGGAGGAGTTGAAAGTGTGTCAGAAGACGACTGTACTGCCACATATGCCATTTCAAAAGGACTCAAAGGCATCTCGTCATTGAAAGAATCCAGTTTTGATTCTAAAGGCACTACCCAAGTGTCATCGAATGGTATAGTGCTTGATGAAATCATATTGATGTTGGAAATAGTACGCAGTATGTTGGGTGGAGGCATAGAGAAAGTTCCCATTAAGCGGAGTCCTTTACTAAACCTACACCAACATCTTCATATGGGATAGTCAATTTTCCAACATGTTGGACATTGTCTGTAGAAGCAGGGTCGGATGAATAATATGAAAACTGATCGATTTTCACAATCTTTCCTTTATGGGGAAACATTATTTACCGAAATACGAATGAAACGACAGTAGTCATGGCATAAGACCAACTACGACCCAAAATAAGGTTGTAATCCAGAGGGGCATCAACAACTTCCACATTTAGATTAACAGTTTTTCCTTCTACTTCTATAGGTAGATCCTGGAGTATTCTGAATGGATGAAATCCTCTTCCATCAAAGGCTTTTAGGATTGTCGGTGATTGTTTGAGCGTTGGAGAACCAAGAGTTTTCCAACTGTTTAACGACATTATGCACGTGGATTACCCCTCATCAATTACAGTACAAAAGACTTGTCTCTTTTTTACTAATACTGGTATCTGAAAAGCCATCTAATGAGGGAGTCTTGGTGTAAAATTATCTAGATCAAAGACCATGAAGTTAGAATCCTGACAATCAATAGCTCTGATAGCTGATAATAGTAATTTCTTTTGTGTTGGACATGATTTTAGCACTTCTAAGGCCGACATTGCTGAAGGGGATATCGCCAAGTTTTTAACAATGTTGTAATTCTGGGCAGCTCTCGCATGTGCATTGAAATTTGACTTTTGAAGTACACCTTTAGCAGGCAGTTTAATCACTAGATCAGGATTAGGTTTCTCGATGTGAAGTGGATCAGAAACCGAAGGAGATATAGCTGGTGTTTGACTAGAATTTTCTGTCTCTTTACCAATTACAGGATTTTTAGTTCCATAGTCTTGCGATCGCGTCGCAACCATAATTTCAGACATCATTAAAATATATGCTAATGAATTTGAAGAAGATCCTATCATTTTTATATCTTGAGTGGGAAAATGATCCTTCAAGACAGTGGGTGTGGGTGAACCTTTGACAAACTTAGAGACCTTGGACCAATGCAGGCACTCTTTGGTATAGTGATCCTCATCACAGATAAGATAAGGATAACGAGGTTTCTATTTTTCATCAGTTGGTTCATTCTTTTTGGTTTTCTCTTTGGGAGATGTAGTTTTCTTGTTTTTAGTCTTTCCTTTCTTCTTATTACTGGTTTTAGATTTAGCTGTAGATGAATCTACAACATGGATGTCGGAAGAAGTTTCAAGGGAAGAATCTCCTTTTGGTGAATCTGGTAAATTTATGATAGGAGAAGTAGTTTTGACGACTTCTTCTTACTCTTATTAGCGCTAACTAAACCAATTACATTGTCTGCAGCATGAGAACCTGAAGGAGTTGCAGTTATTTGACCGGGTAGTGGTAAGTCAGGAATTTTTTCATATAAAGTACCAGACCATGTATATACAAGGTCTAAGTACTAAGCTTGAGAAATGACCTGTTCTTATGTTAGCCACATCTTCAGTGATCTTTGGAAGCAATGATTTGATAAACCATTATGCCAAGATCTAATCTGGAATAAAAACTTTCACTAAACGTCTTCTACGTCTCCGTTCATGTATGTGATCTAAAATGTACGTAGACGTAGATTGTTTTAATGAAGTTAAGAGTTCCATGCCATTGTCGTATCGGATTGGTAACTGAAAATGTGTTAAGAAAGTTGTTGCTAATGCGTTGAAATTGTTGAATAAGCCACGTGGTAGTTAAATATACCACTTTGCAGCTAAACCTATCAATGTTCTTTGAGACAATATTAATCGAATGGAATTATTCATTAAAGAGTTGGATGTGCACCAAATGTGGTGAGTCATGACATGATTTGAGGGGTCTTCTCTTGATTTACCTTCGAACTTAGTAATACCATTGGGCAACTTATTCAGCATTGGCGGCCAAAATGGAATATAATAAATCGGATCGTTCATTAGGCGTGACAAATCTGGTAAATCCAAAGTTGTTATGAATGGTAACCGACGGTTAGGGTCTTGCTAAGAAAATTGATAACCTTGAGGAACTATACCAGTACCAGGAGGAGGATATCTAGGATATCCTGGAATACCCTGTGCATTTTGGATTGGAATGCCTCCCGGATAACTAGGTTTGGTCAAACCATACTGAGGTTGATTTGGTATCTGATATGTGTAACCAGGGTACGATTGATGTTGTTATACTGGATTTTGTGCTACAGGTCCATATTGATACTGCCCTTGATATCACTGGTAAACAAACTAAGGTTGGCTTGTTACAATTGTACTTGTACTAGGTTGTCCCGCAGACATCTAAACAGTAGTTTGAACTGTGGATCCAGGTTGATGTGCAGTGACTTGAGGGATTGGGTGTGATACTCGAGGGGTTGTATAAATAGGGGCTACAGAAATTCCAAGGATTGGTGTGGTAGGATGTTGAACGGAATTTGGTGCAGCAGTTTGCGGTGGAGTTCTAGGCATACTTGGACCAAGCTGCTGAACACTGCTAGGTGCAGATACCTGAGGTATAACTTGAAGCGTAGGTTGGACAGGTTGTTGGATTTGATTGTAAGAAATTAGTTGACCAGGCTGATTATAAGGTACTTGCACGTTAGGTTGTAAATTTTGTTGATTTAGTGATGGATTCCACACCGTGTTTACTCTAGGATATGGAGCTCCCATTGAAGTTTGTGATGGACCGTAACCAGGTTGATAATTTGGAACGTAATTTTGATAGTTGGCTGGATAATTTCCACTAAAATATTGACCTCCCTATAACAATTGTTGTTCCTGATAAAACTGCGGCCCCAAAGGAGGCTGATGTCCTGGGAAAGACTGTTGCCCTACCATAGGGTACTGTCCTTGAAGAGCTTACGGACCCTTAATAGATTACTGCCCTTGAGGTTGATATTTTCCTTGAGGTATTTATTTCCCTTGAGGTATGTATTGTCCTTGAGGTGTGTACTTTCCTTGAGGTATGTATTGTCCTTGAGGTATGTACTGTCCTTGAGGTGTGTATTGTCCTTGAGGTTGTCCCCCAGGTGGTAAATTACTACCTTGAGGATTCCCCCCAGGCGGTAAATTACTAATTTATGGGTCAGGGTTAGGAATGTTTCCAAACATCATGTAGACTTGTTTCGCGTTCAAATTTTCGATATGAGATTCATTTGGACCAGGTGATTGTACAAGTTTTTCGGGAGAGGGAGATGCTCCTGAGAAAGTACCAAAAAGTGAATGGTATCCTGAGGGAACAGATGGACCACCATACAAATAAGTTTATGGTGATGCAGAAAACATGGATGACTCACCAGACATGTTTAATGGAGGTCTGTAATTACCTCTTGTTATATATGGCGTAAAAAGGAATGTGGGGTGGTGAATAGTTGAGACCCGTATTATGCAAAAAATAGGTTAATTAAGAATACCAAGGATCTTGTTTGAAAGGGCTGTAATAGTAAATCGATTCACTTGGCCTAAGATCTCAAGATTCTTGATGTGAAGGAAGTTGAACTTTTTTTTTGTGTCAGTAATCTCTTCAATGCTAATGAGGCCAAGAGGAAGGTTCTCAGTGATGCGAAACTTCACTCGTAGTAAATGAGGACAACCAGGTTTTGGAGTTATGAACTCCAAAGTAGGCTCAGATGTAGCAGGTTCGGTTTCTGGTTCAGAAATTTTAGGCTCAGTAGCTGATAATTCACTAGTTGTGGAAGCAAGTTCAACTAGTTCAGAAATTTTTAGTTTTCTTTGAGAAATTTCTGTTGTTTGAGGTTTATCTAATTCGTAATCAGGATGTATAATTACTGATATTTCCTCTTGTTCAGTTGATCCAGTCCCTAATGTTTGGCCTTTTTCATATTTAAGCTTTTCTAACTGACTTGGTGTACACTCAGGGGGTTTCCCCTGCATTCTACGGGATTGTCTCGATAATTCAGCCATGATTAAAAGTTTAAAACAAGAAATCAAAGAAAATTTCAACAAAATAAACCTAAAGTCGCTAAGGAAAAAAACAAATTGATCACACGCCTATAAAATCTAAGAGATAAATCCACACACAAAAAATATGTTTCCACACTAAAAACACTAGTTGGTGATGAAATCCAATGTCGTAGAATTCTAATGTGGAAAACTTGGCGGTTGGAACAGTTACCCCGAAAGCCTGCTTAATGAAAAATTTTGGTGCAAGTCTCTCCACTTATGCCATCTTGAAGTGAAGAGTACCCTCCGGAAAGTTCAAGTGATTCTAGCCAATGTCTGCTCCAGGTACAGTGGGACCTTCCCTCCATCGTCACCTTGGGAAAAATCCTAAAGATAATGGTCACTAAGGTCACCAACGGGAACAAATGTACCTGGGGGAACAATCTACAATCTGATATACATGCAAGGGCAGAGTAACAAGCTCAATCCCCCTTAAGGCTCCTTGATATAATCCAAGGTTTACCAACAAGTGACCCCAGGCTCCTCGACAATGGTCTATCTGAGGTTTACCTTTTGTATTACATGCACATCTGCTATCTTTCCCAATGAGATAGGTACGATTACCTCACTGGTTCCGACATGATCTCGTGCTTGACTCTTTTAAGAAGAGCTTCCCAGAGCATGAATGCTACAATTGGATTTTCTTACCACAAGATTGCTACTTGTTTGTTTAAACTGTCTTGGAATGTTAATTACAACCTGTTCCAAAACACTAGCCTAAGCTATGTTGGTAGAATGAGCCCTAGAAAATGTAAAATATCTAGATTTATTTTAGTTAAGCATTGTTTTTAATTTGGCTGTTGCTTAAGACAAAAGGTATGGAAGTGAAACTTCAATGATGTTTGTGACCCGACTCAAAAATACGCTAAATTCATCTAAATGAGAAGTACAATTCTTTTCGTTTCAATGAATCTTATTTAAGGGAAATATTGAGAGATTTAACAATTTTTCAAAGCACCAATTCTTTCATTTATAAACAAAATATTTGAAAAGAAGACAATTTCTTAGAGAACTAAAATTTCAAAAATGATTAATTGCTCTTTTGAAATGACATTCCTTTAACAATCAGATCAAAAACTACAAATTAATAAACAAACTATTTCCAAAAGAAAACAATATCTAAAAAACTAAAAACATAAATTTCAAAATCAAAGAAAAATCTAATTTTTAAGTCTATCTAGAAAGTTTGAGGGACGTTTTCTCCTAGTTTTTTATCGAACTAAGAAAAATTTCTACTTAACTCAGCATAAATGAAAACATCCAAAAATGCTTTGGTGTGATATCAGGCTCTAGTAAGCTTAAAGCTCTTCCAACTTTGCAAATGAAAAAGGAATCAATTTTCATAAAAGTAAAGTTTGCAATGATCTTAATGGCTTAAAAATACAATATCATCATACCAATAAGCTGAGGTAAATGAAGATATCTTGTATGAAGCAGCAAGAAAGTAGGGCAAACACTCACTCATAAGATGAAAATTGGATGATAAATCACACAAACGCAAAAGTTGATGAAAATAAATTCACACATAAGATTTGACAGCTAAGATAGACTGGGGAAAACACAAATAATTAGGTGATCTGGCTTCTAAAAAGAGAATTTTTATTTTTTTCAAAAATTTTCCAAAGGTCCACAGTTTGTAATGGAGAACAGAGCGGTGCCGCATTGTTCTGAACTAAAAGATGCGGAGGCTTTCACATTGTTTTCTGATGAAAAATGCAGAGGCAAGGAAAAGTACAGAAAAAAATAAATAATAATAAAAAAAAAATTTAAAAAAAAATATATATATATATATTATATATATATATATATATATATATATATGTTGTCTTTTATTTTCATGGATTCTTGTAATTTATCTACCCAACCCAGTCTTAGATAAGTCAAAATCAGAAAACTCTAAAATTCAAACTGAAAATAAAAAGAGAAAAACTAAGTTCTATTCCCCAGTGGAGTCGCCATTTTGTTATGCGGATTAATCCCTCTTGCGGACAAGAGAAATCTCCCTAGTATTCAATGAATAGCTAGAAACAAACATTCATTTGGAAACCTTTTTCTCTAGACTAATTTCAATTCATAATTATTATAAGCAAAGAGAGAGGACATGCCCCTACCTTGAAATCCAACGTTCGATGTAGTCTTTTATCCAGTCGCTCCAAAGAGGCTTCTCCAGTAAGTAGAACCTGCAATCAATGACAAGACAAAATAATCAAAGCATCTGCAATATATAATAATAAAGAAAAGCGAATCCAACTTAGTGATCAAGGAGTCTAAGTATTGATTTTTATTCAATAAGCACAAGAACAACTCAATGAGAAAAATATATCCATATGTATTATCTTGAATGAATAGAGTAATCTTACAACCTGATGCCTTGATGTTATACAGATTTCTCCTGGGGTCCTGAAAAATTGTTCCTCCTTCAGTATTACAAGCCTTTCTCTCTGAATACTAGCATGGAGTTATGGACATAAGGGTGTGATCATTCTCATGTCAACAACAACTAGTGTAGAGAGTATTCACTCTTGGGAATTTCTTCAGCAACTACCATATACAATATTAGCATCTACAATCTACCCTTGAGACTAAAACATGAGCTCAATTTATAGGGGAATGGAGGTAGCTTCAGTTCCATGAAGAGGGGGGTGGATTCCTCTCATGAAGGAATTTGAGCTCCACGGACCAAGGGATAAGCTCCATGAGTGGAGGGATAAAGCTCGAACTGATCGCGCCTCTAGAAGCTTCCATTTGGGAGAATATTTGACTAGCTGGGCTTCTAGAATTTAATTTTTGTTTTATTTGAATTTTTATGGGGGTCTGCATGTTTTAGTAGTATAATGTGTGGGGGTTGCCGCAGTTTATAGACCAAGTATCCGCGAACCCGCAGGAAAAGGCTAGAAAAAGTGCAGACATGGACTTTTAAGGGTTTTAATGGAATTTTCTCCAATTCCAAGACTTGGTTTAGGAACATTAGGGTTTTTTACTTCTAAGGGAGCACGATATAGGTAGTGATAGACCTATATGGACAGTCAAATGTCATGGCGACAAAATAATGTGTAACACATATGCACACAACACTGCATATCCAACATGTGCATAAAACCATATGCACACAACACCACATATCCAACACATGCACAATACGATATGTACACAACACTTCATGTCCAACATGTACATAGCACCATATATACCTATCACCGCATATGAAATATACACTCAACACCATATATACAACAGGCATACAACATCACATGTACACAATATTACATATGTTACATGTACACATCACAATATGTACAATCACTTAATATACAACATGTGCAACATATACACATCAGTAGTATTTCACATCCATAGACCACATACTGACCCCGCAAGCAACCTTTCTTCTATCATTTTTCCACTATCCATGCTTATCCTAGCATGCTGCAAATCACACTACTTTCACTTCGCTGATGTACCCCTCAGTATTACCTGTCCATAACATAAACATAGGCATAGTACAAGCATATAATATCAATTCATGTCCACATAATACTTACCTCATAGATATGTCAGGGTTACTCTTCCCACTTGATTCCTCATAAGACAATTAACTTCTTCATGCGATTCACCTGCATAAGAAATCATTCCTCTACAAGAATAATCCTTGAAAACCATGTCATACAGTGAGAGATATATATATAGCATAAAACAATCATGATCTTGTCATACAATGACATACATACACACATATATACATATAAACATTATCATTAAACAATCATGATCTTTGACGACCCTTTCAGACACGACATACATACGTACATGTATATATATAAACATCAACATAATCATGATCACAACGCAATTGCTAGATATCATAAGGTATAGGTTAAGAGAACTCCCTTTATGCATGCATAGTATGCACAACATTGAAAACAACCATTCCTAACATAGCCAAGGCATCTAACACCTCAGATCCATTCACTTTACCTTTCGTGTTAAATTTCTCGTGATTGTTCTAATACCATCCATTTACCTCAATGGACCCAACTAATTCAGCTGGCTATCATATTCTTACCTTCCGCTGTGCTTACTCATGCATTGGGCTTCATCCAAGTCTTACATTACCTGTTGGATACCACAAAGCTCTCTCGAGCTCCATCAAATTTTCTCTTTCCCAAGCCAATTGCCAAGACTCAAAACATAAAAGGAAAGACAAGAAACAAACAAGAGGAAAACCCTGAAAACCCATAGCAATATGACATAACGAACAAAGTGGCAAGGCCTTGCACTAGAGATAAATAAAGTTTCAAATTATCAAGCACAAACAAATCATAAAAGAATGAAAGCATAATACTAGCAACAAACACCATGACTCAATCCCCCATGACTTCCCAACACTTCCAAAGGAAAGCTCAACCTAAGCCTTCTTCAAGATTTCATGGCAGTCTCTTTTGCCATGCAATACCGTAAATCATACTGCAATAAACACATAACTGTCAGTGCATAAATAAACATAATAACAAGCTATTTACCTTTTGCTTGTTGTTCCAAGCACGCACTCCTATCAGCCATATGTATCAATATCAAGAAAACATATCTATCAATTCAAAATCAACTTTTACCAAGACTAAAAACCATGTCATAATCAACAATCAACTCCCATTCATCGATCATAATACATACTGATACAACTATTACCTACTTACACTCAAGTATATACCAGATGTCTCAGCACATATGTGTCATCACAACCATCTTAAAACAAGACCATTCCTTCATGCAATATTACAAACACATATACTCATCTCATGCAATTAATCAAACATTCAAACAACTTGCAAACATACCATGCTAAATAAATCAACTGAATGAACGCAATAAGAGGAAACGCTCATCAAAATAAAGTCGACACCCACAACACGACATGAAAACTCATAGATACGATTTATCTCGGGAGGCTATTTTATCTGCACAATCAATCTAGATTAGCACAATATAATTTCACAACACCTCAACTCAACATAAATAAGATTAGGATATCCATAAAAGTAACTAACTAACATGTGCACATCATAAAATCATAAACAGTTGTCATTCATGCATAACAATCACATATTCACAGTCAACCTAGATTAGTACAATATAATATCACAAATATATCGACTCATACATGAACATAATAACCCTAACCATCTCCATAAGTCAATCCAAAGCAATATGATACATATAACATCAAGATCTTAATGAAATAACCCTAACAACCAAGTTACTAGCATATAACAACAACAAGCTATATATCATGCACAACAACATGTAACCTAATCATGAAGCCAACTATTATACAAAAATAAAAATTTAACCTATATCATACTCATCAACAACATATAACATAACTAACATAAAACAACAATAACAGTGCATACCAGCAAAATTTGTTATCATTCATGACTATCTAACACATCTACATATAACAACACTAATCAACTAGCATCTATAATGTATGTAACCATAACATCAATAGAATGAAAGGAATATTGATAACCATAATGCATATAACAATCCTTAACCTACATACCTACATGCCTAACATCCAAACTTGTATGATGACATGATCTTGCCTCGAAGTCCAATGATGCAACTTCACTTTAATGATCTGCATCTCCTACTCTATCTCAACCAACACATTAGCATCATAACATACCAATATAATCATGATGATCTAATTGCATTCAATGACATTGTGCACAAACACATTCATCAAACCAATGCAAACTTGACCATATGCACCCACTTGACATTTATAACCAATCATGAATGACCAATGCATGTCCCACATATAGCATCACATAAGCAAGCATACACGGAAAACACACAATCATGACCAATAAATGACCTAGTATAAACAAGCAATGCATACACTACATGTAGCAACATGTAAGCAAGTGTGCACGAACAATACATAAGCGTGAACAACACATAACGTGTCATACACTCATGACAACATGTTGATAACAACACCATCAAAAATTCCATGGCGACATCACTGCCACCATGTCCAACACAAAAAATATGCAACAAGCACATATAGACCACAAGAATACTAAACACATATGCAATCAATGCAAATGCATGATCAACATCTTATCCATCCAGTCTGAGGGTTAAACCATGCTCTAATACCACTCTGTAACACCCTCTTCCAACATCTACACAAGTAACCAACTAACCGGGTTAAACATGTGAAGAGAGGCTACTATATGGGATTCAACCTCCTAGGTGACCTTAAGGAAGTGAAACCAATGGAAACACAAAATACAGACCTTGTACATCATCAATGACAGCCCCAGGAGATAACCCAACCTTTCAGGCCTCTTACCCCTAGGTCACACTCGCATTTTGGCCTCTTTGAGACATATCCGCATGCATAACACTGCATGCCTGCGACCAAGAGGCTATTTCCCCAGGAATAACATTGCATGCCTGCAGTTAGGGCCCCAAAACCTCAGTTATATGCTTGCCGCTCCAGGATTTGAGCCACATTTTAAGGCCCAAAGCCCAGGTCACTACCCAGAACTTCATGAAAACTTAAGGGATGATAAATAACAATAGGAAAATGATACAGCATAAATCATATCAACAAGAACTCATCTAGACCTCTCCTAGCCATGACAAGCATTTTTTCAAACATGTCACAAGCATTGAATCTATAGGTGTAAACAACAAATTTAAGCATAGGGTCTCATACTTATCTAAGGATCATTAAGAATCATTTATACCATACATCATTAACTGCAATACAATATATTTGACCATAGATACATTGTGTATTCATTTACAAGTAAAAACATGGGTAGATCCATACATCATCATTGTAAAAATACATGCTCATAACTAGCACAATAACAAAAAAATACCATGGATACAACAGCAATAGAATCCACATATAAATTAGTGCATTTTCATACCAAATACTAACGGAATGAATTTCTCATTACTAAATGTAGAAACCAACTGGATATGGGACTTCCACATTCCACCCGACCATAGATTAGCTGAGCCAAGTCTCACTTCAACCAATCAACCCCATGTCATATTCCAAGCATGAATGTGGGATCTCATCAAACACATCAATCACAACCAATCCAGGGCTTCAAGAGGCCAAACCACCTCAACCCTCAACCAGTGATTCCACCTCACGGTTGGGAATCACAACCATCATGGATTGGTCTCTATCCAAGTTGTTCCAGGGCTCCAGAGTGTTTTTTCCAACCAGGGATTCTAGGACTAGTAACTCAACCCCAACTGTTACAAGGCTTCTAGAGTGTTTTTCCAACCAGGGCTTCTAGGACTAGTAACTCAACCCACCTAGGGCTTCCAAAGTGTTTTTCCAACCAAGGCTTCAGATACTAGTAACTCAACCCACAGTTTCCCGTCGGGCTTCTAAAGCGTTTTTCCAACCAAGGCTTCGAGGAACTAATAACTCAACCCACATCTAAAGGAATCATGAGAACCACCTAGGAAAACATCAATGGAAATAAACGCACAACACCATGGCTATCCAGGAAATGGAAAGACTAGGAAAATCCACATGCATACACCATGCATGCCAAAACTAGTGAGGAAAACATAAATGAAACTTGGTACCTACAATCAAAACCCATTGTAGCTACTGATCCCGATGTTCGCCTGCACTTTCCTATTATTCATGTTCCTTCTTTCTCCAAATCACCAAGTATCCACACTCTCCAAGAGTATGAGAGAGAGAGAATAATGAAATAGCTCCAAACATGCACTAACAAAAGCTTACTAACTGATCCTCAGAAGCATTTTTATAGAGGAGGCCTCTATTTTCTTCATTTTCATTATTTTCCTTCATTTTCCTCCTCACATGAAACCTATGACCTTTCACCTCCCTTTTCTCCTATTTTCCATTATTTTCATAAATAAATGCCACTTTGCCTTTCCAAATCCTTTGCCATCACCTTTTCCAATTTCCTTTAGCCATAATAACTGAAATGAACACCCACTAGGATGTTTTTCCAACCATTCAGCTTGGAATACGTGTCCCATCAACCATGGTCTTATATATTTTTAAATGAATCTTTACCAGGGTTGTTACAGAACCCTCCCCCTTGGGGAAACATCATCCTCGATGTTCAATGACACCTACAAACTAGCAAACTGCTAAAAACAAAATATACTGCCTATGGAGCATTATAACACAGCTCGTTGCAATATTTACAATGACCACTACTGAAATATGAAAAACATACCATTTACTGGAGATAGCATTGCCTCTTTGAGGCATATCCGCATGCATAACATTTCATGCCTGGGATAAGGAGTCTATTTCCCCAGGAATAACTTTGCATGACTACAATTAGTGTTACACCAATTTTGGTCATCTAACCTGTTACTATTAGATGGACCAAAGTACACCATGTAAGACCAATTTTACCCTAAGTAAAATTGCTTTCACTATGAAAAACAACTTAGTAATCCATATTTATTAAGTTGTTTATGGTCTAAACAGGAAACCAATGAGGAAATATTGAATAAATCCATATTTGTTTGATTTTCCTCAAGGAATAATTAGTTAAACAACAGTTTAATTAATATTCCTGGTCATATTTAACCCGAAACAGGAAAATTAATTAGATAAATCATTATTTATCTTATTATTTTCTAGGAATAATTATTTAAACCTTATTTAAATAATATTTCTTGTTAAATTTGACTAAATCGTTTATAAATAATTGAATAAATCACTATTTATTTAATTATTACTCAACCACATCCTTAAAATAATAAATAAATCATTTATTTATTTATTATTTACAAATAAATGGATTTGACCAAATTCAAATTTTTTTCCCGTCCAACAAATATAATAAAGTATTCCATAAAATTTGGATCTAGATTTGGTTAATAATTTTTTAATTATGCACCAATATCTAGACTAACTCAATATTTTGTTATAAATAGAAGGGTTTTTCCATTCACTCACTACCTTTTGTTGCCTAAAGATCACATTGGATCTATACTTTTGGTCTGACTTTGATCCTCCATCATTGTCATATTTTGCTACCATTTTTCTTGTGAGCTCCCTTCGAGTTCCATTTTTTGTCTGGGTTTTCTACACCATCAAGAGAGAGAGATCTTAGATCTGAAGTGCTGAGGACTTACAAGAACCCATCCCATTAAGGGGGACTGGTAACATCTTTCTATGTTCCCTTCCCAGGTGTCAAAAATACAAAAAATTCTTTAAAAAATATTCTTGTCTTGTCTATTGGATGCATGGAGCAACTCTTGATTTTATTTACTGCTTAATGTCTTTTACTGCATAGATTTAGATTTTGTAGCATTTATCTTGGTAAACTAACTGCAAATCTAAAGAAATTGGCAGCCATCTTTCATGTTAGGGTTGTTTGTTATGCACAGCTAAAGTGAGCTTTTTTCGTACACTTGCGATTATAATTCATCCTAACAGTTAGGGCCCCAAAACCTCAGTTTTGTGCCTGTGATTTCAGGATTTGAGCCACCTTTTAAGGCCTAGAGCCCAGGTCACTACCCAAAACTTCATGAAAACTTAAGGTATGATAAATAACAATAGGAAAAGCAATCACATCAACAAGAACTCGTCTGGACCTCTCCTAGCCATGACAAGAATTTTGTCAAACATGTCACAAACATTGAATCTACAAGCGTAAACAGCATATTTAAGCATAGGGGTCTCATACTTATCGGAGGATCAATAAGAATAATTTCTCCCATGCATCATAAACTGCAATACAATCTATTTGACCATAGATCCTTTTTGTATTCATTTACAAGTAAAAACATTGGGAGAGCCATACATCATCACTGTAAAAATACATGCTCATAACCAGCACAATAATAATAGAAATACCATGGATACAACAACAATAGAATCCACATATAAATCAGTACATTTGAATACCAAATACTAAATGATTGAATTGTCCATTATTGAATGTAGAAACCAACAAGAGATGGGACTTTCATGTTCCACTCAACCATAGATTGGTTGAGCCAAGTCTCACTTCAGCCAATCACCCCCGTGCCATATTCCAAGCATGAATGTGGGATATCATAAAACACATCAATCACAACCAATCCAGGGCTTCCAGAGGCCAAACCACCTCAACCCTCAACAGTGATTCCACCTCATGGTCAGACATCACAACCATCATGGATTGGTCTCAATCTAAGATGTTCCAGGGCTCAAGAGTATTTGTTCCAACCAGGGCTTCCAGGACTAGTAACTCAACCCCAACTATTACAGGGCTTCTAGAGTGTTTGTCCAACCATGGCTTCCAGGACTAGTAATTCAACCCACCTAGGGCTTCTAGAGTGTTTTTCCAACCAAGGCTTCCAGGACTAGTAACTAAACCCACAGTTGTCTGCCAAGCTTCTAGAGAGGTTGTCCAACACAGGCTTCCAAGAACTAATAACTCAACCCACAACTAAAGGAATCATGAGAATTGTTGTATCTCAAGAAAAAATCCCTTGGTTGTGGTAAGGAATCAATGCTTAAGACATTTTATAAATGTATGTCACAATTATGATATCAAATGGCCTTTGTTTAACACCTTTGGAATTTAATTACTTAATACCCTCAATAATCTGATATAATGAAAGCCTTCAGGATGCCATAAATTGATGATACTTGAATGAAATGAAAAGAAGAACTATAAGCGAAACTCAAAATGATATGCTAAGAAACAGAATCTATTAGTTTTAAGTTTCAGAGGAAATCATGGAGAGAGAGGAAACTCGAAATAATATGTTGTAAACACAGAATCTATTACTTTAAAGTTTCATCGGGATTTTGTGAAAAGATAAGAGATGAAGTGAAGGAGCAAAAATTAAGGTGATTTAACTCTTACTCACAGATGTAATTAAGAGACCGGATTCTACATTATTTCACTTCATTCAAAGAGGAATAAACACAGAGCAAAAATGGAAATACATATCAACATCAACAAGTGCAGGAAACTTGATCTTCTTTCATTAATTTCTCAGAAAATTCAATACCAAATTAACAGTCATCCAGAGGTCCAAAACTTAGAACCTCTTTTTTTATTTCTATCTACTTAAATACATCAAAGTAGTTCATAACTGCTAAACTTCTTGAAACTATTCAACTACCTAAACTATTAATATTACTTATGCAATCATACAGAGAAAACAAATAAAAACTGGAAATATTTTTCGTTTTGTTGAATCTAATGTTGTTGATGCGTCCTCACGAAGT
The DNA here is from genome assembly GCA_034641835.2 of Pinus albicaulis. NCBI lineage: Eukaryota > Viridiplantae > Streptophyta > Pinopsida > Pinales > Pinaceae > Pinus > Pinus albicaulis. Next base: position 121,740,594 of record CM076577.1, on the reverse strand, counting down.
GCCGAGGTGTCCTTTCTGGTTATGATGCAGCAGCTGCACAGTTCTGTAACGATGCCTCAGTACCCGACTTTACCCAACTGTCGTGCTTCCCATAGTGCCACTATACATTCTTCTGCCCAACTCTGCCGATGCCTCTTTATTCATTGGCCGCCCATTCGCATTACCTTATCACATACATGACTGCAACTTTATGCAAACCCCACAATACTGTGGTTTACGAGGCCACACACGACTTGACCAATCAGAAGCAATCGCACTTCACAACTTATTTGATATCGCATGTCGGCAACTATAACAAATAGCTTAAATGGTAAACAATAATAATGGCAATGTGTGAAACTGCTCTGTTTGCGATTTAAACTCCACCGTTGATCTGCGCCCCAATCCAACGGTCCTGCTGTACTGTCTCACACCGCCATCTCCCATTTGTCGCATCGTAACCAAAATACTTTACCTTGCAAAGTCTTAATGCTAAACTCTAAACATGTCGATGTGCGATATGCGCTGAATGGTTGTGCCAACACGTGGCTCCTCCCTTCATCACATCGCAAGTTTTTCTTCTTATCGCATCGCAAGTTATTTTGTTTAACTTGCGAAGTCCTTAACGCATAAACTAAATAATCGCCGATGCGAAATCGCGTTATGCCGACACGTTTCCACTTTGAAAATTTTCAAAATTAACTTTGCGATGCAACCTAGTCCATCCATCTCTCACTTTAATTTTTCAATTTAATCCTCGCCGTCAGATCGCCTCCTTTGGGAATCTTCTAAAGGTTTTATACCTTAACCGATTTCTTCGTTTCTTTGGTTGTCGTTGCTCTATAGCTCCATCTTCTCCATGCTAATCCCTGCGATAAGTTTTTCAATGAACTCGTGCAACTCCATATTTCTCCACGGTGTTAAAACCCTCCTGAGCTTTATTCTAGTTATCCAATCATTCGACCTACCTTCACATCTCATCACGAAATGTTAATGTACCAACATATAAATCAAAATTCTTCTTCAACATACAAACTTTTACATTTTCTAACATATATGATTTTTTGGTGTTTTGAAAAATATTTCAAAGGTAAATGCAAATGAGCCACAACATCTGGCTCCAAATGGGGATAGTGTTGTTTCCACGGAAGCGCTAAGAACCACATATTAGTGCCTTATCCATTGGGAATGGAGTCAAATATTGCTTGGTGACATATGAATAATGAGAAATCTGGTATTTACAATGGTGGAATGTTGACTTTTAATGCTGGAAATAATGCTTTAGATACTGCCCGTTCATAGGTAGTTGTAATGACTCTCCATCTAGATCTTCCAGAATGAATGTGTTATTTGACCTTTCCTCAGAGATTCTGTATGGACCATACTAGAGAGGGTCAAATTTACCATGCTTCCCATTTTCTTCTCATCTGGTGTCCCATCTTAGTACCAAATGTCCTCCTTGAAAGAGAACTTCTTTTGATTTTATTTTAAATATAGAATTCATCTTTTCCTGATAAGTAATCAATTTATCCCTGACTTTGTTTCTATTTTCACTTGATTCAATTATCTTGTTCAATCTTCTTACCAGAGCATTAGGTTCTCCCTGAGCTTCTTTAAGTAAATAAATCACTGGTTTGGCCAGCTGAGTAGGAAATAGTGCTTGAGTCCCATAAACCAGTTCATAAGGAGACTTCCCAGTAGATCTCCTGGGGGTGACTGAAACTGCCCAGAGGGTGAACTTCAACTTCATATCCCAATCCTTTTGATTCTCAGTGATTGTCTTCTTCAAGATTCTGACCAATGTCTTATTTTAGGACTCTGCCAATCTGTTCCCTTGAGGATGATATGTTGTGGAATGTGATAAAGTTACATTATATGTTTGACAGAAATTAATGAAACGAGCAGAGTTGATTATTGGAGCATTATCAGTCACAATTTTTACTGGACATCCGAATCTGCTGAAAATGTTTTCCTCTAGAAAATTCATCACGACTTGGTCATTCGTCTTCTTAGTGGGTATTTCTTCAACCCATTTTGTAAAATAATCAGTGGTAGTCAGAATCCACTTGAACTGTCCACTTGATGGTGGATTCATCTCTCCAATAAAATCCAATCCCCATTGCGTGGAAGGTTCTTCAATAAATATTGGGATGAGAGGTAATTGAGCAAGTTTTCTCTTTTCAGCAAACAACTAACACTTTTGAAAACTTCTGACCAATCTATAAAAATTTGCAAACAAGGTTTGCCAATAGAAGCCTGACTTGAGAATTTTATGAGCAGCGACCTTCCAGCTATAATTTCCTCCACACAAACTTTCATGACATTGTTTGGTGACTTCAATAGATTCTCCTTCAGTCAAACATAACAGAAAAATACCAGCAGGATCTTTCCAGTATAGTTTTGCTTATATGATAACATATGGCTGAGACTTGAGCTTGAGAGATCTGTATTTTGTTCTATTTAGTGAAGTTGGATAGGAAAAGAAACACAGGTAATGCACAATATCTTTATACAAATCAGAGCACAAAAATTTGTATTGAATACCTGTTTTGGACTTGTTTTGACCTTCTTCATTAACATCTCCATCAAATGGTGCCAACAAATTGATTCCCAAGGCTTGAAAATTTTTTTCTGTCAACAAATTTTCTAACCCCTGTCCCTTGACCAGCTTGGTGGATTTGATGTCCAAATCATACTCTTGTATTTTTGCTATCCACTTCCCCCTTTTTCCTTCAACATCGCTTTGGACCAGCACGTCTTTCACGGCAGAATTAGGAACATAAGAATTTATTTGTGATTGTAACACATAATTCCTGAAGGCTTTCAGTGCTTTGACCAAAGAATATACTTGTTTCTCCATAATATTGTATTTGAGCTCAGCATCTCTGAGAACTTTACTGAAAATTACAATTGGTTTCTCCTTACTATCTTCATTTTTCTGCAATAACACAGCAGCAATAGTAGTGGGGGATGAAAATGAGAATACCTGAAAGGCCTTTTGATAGTCTAGATTAATCAGAAATGGAGCTTCCTGCAGTGTTTCCTTTATTCTAGTAAATTATTATCTTACTCCCTTGTCCCATTTCAATTCTGCATTTTTCTTCAACATATCTGTTATACTTCTCACAGTATCAGCATAATTGGGCACAAATCTCCTCAGAAATTTTATTTTTCCCAGGAATCTTTGTATGTCTTTCTTGCTTCTAGGTAAAGGAATAGTTTGAATGGCTTCCACCCTTGCTGGGTCAATATTTACTCCTTGTTTAGAAACTATGTGCCCCAATAATTTACCTTCTTCTAAGGAAAATAAATATTTCTTGGGATTTAATGACAGACCAAACTTTCTGCACTTTTGAATTTTTTTTTGAAAATGCTCCAAGTCTTCATCATCTGACCCTGAGAAAACAATTACATCATCTAGATATATAACTAAAAACCTGTCACCAACGAAGGCTATGTCCATGTCCCTCTGAAATGTTGCACCTGTGTTCATAAGGCCAAATTGAATCCTTGCGTATGTTGTGGATCATCTTTTGCATATCCTTTTTATTTTTTATTTCGAAGGTCAAAAAAAATAAAAATCTGGAAATTCAAAAAATATGCTATAGTTTTAATACTATATCATAAAAAACAAATAAAATGTTTTTATAAAGCTCGATGCACATAAAAGTAGTCATAAATCTTTATTTTGATATGTATATTCTCGAGCTTAAGCGTCGAGCAGCTTCTCGAGCGAAAGTGGTGATCGCGGAAGAGGGGTTACGAATTAGTCATTACGGTGGGGAAAATAGCTCGTTAATTATCAACACCGGACCCCCCGTAGTTGACTGGTCAAATCTGGAGCGAGCCGTGATCAACGGCTGAGATTCATTACGGGGGGTATAGGTTGAAGTTTTCCGCCGTACTCCCGGACCCCCCGTAGTGACGTCATCAGGCAAGATGGGAGACAGCTTTCATCCTCTTCCAAAGGTTTTGTACACGTCGTTTCGGCATTTATTATGGATTTTCATAGCTGTTAAATTGTTCTTTGTCCCATTCTCATTTGATTGTGGTTCTTTTTCCCTTTTAGTCGTGCTCCCGTCACCTTTCCATTACCCAATACCCCCGTATTGTTTTCATTGTCTTTCAGCCATGGCAAAATGAGCCTCTCTGTCCGGTTCATCAAGCTTCAGTTCTCTCATGGACAGAAAAGGAAACTATGTTAACATGGAAATTTTATGAAGACTCATTAACACTGGAAAAAAGTAAGGCGGATAGAAGGCATGAAAACACACAAATTTTAAGGGGAGAAACAGTGTTTAACTTTCTACAGAGACATTTTAATTTTCTATGGATGGTAAAAACACTCTTCTCAGAAAAGCTTACTCACAGTCAGGATGTTGCATTTAGACTGGAGTATCTTAGTTACAAGAATGCTTCAACAGCTCAGAGTGAACTTTGGAAGAAGTGCAAGACATTTTCCATAGACACAGCAAAGGGGACTCCAGCCGCTCAGCCACAAGTAGTCGCTCATTCACAAGTATTCGTTGAGACAGCAACTATCTCAGGAGCACCAGTTCACATTGATTAGAAATTTTCAAATTTTATTTATGTTTTTAGTGAAATCATGTAAATGTAATAAGACTTATTTGAGGCACATGCCTCCGTAGTAGTAGTTAGTTTAAGCAGTTAGAATCAGTTAAAGCTGTTAAAATCAGTTTCATTACTGGAAACTGTTATGTGTTACTGTATTTAAAGACAATTGCAAGGAAAAGGATGGTTCGGAGTTTTGGACCTTGAAGCTAAAATTTTGTACTAAAGAATACTGAATTAATGAGAAGTTTTTGCAAGTTTCCTTCATTCTGTCTATGCTGAATAGTTTCTCAGTTTTCATTGTGTTTTCCATATCTGTGAGTAAAATGGAGTAATTTGAGCTGCAGGTCTCTAGATACATGTGTATTTAAGAGTTAAATAAACCTTAATAGGCGCTCCTCTATTTTAACGTTATCATTATTCATTCCTTCAGGATTTTACACTGATAGATTCTGTTTCAAGCAGCATATCAAATTGAAATCCTTTCTTTCTTGTTTCTTCCATCCTTTCATTTTAGCATAAGGAGGATATGGCATTGCAGAGCCTTCCATGGATTTAATGTTTGAAGATTATATAATTAATGTTTGAAGGTTTATAGAACAAGGACAGATATACTTTTGTTTGTGACATAATCTTTAATGTCTTGAGCACGGATTTCTGTACACAACAAGAAATTGTTTCTCAAGGAACAACAGCGTACATGAAGGTGCCCCAAGGCATAGTGAAAGCAGTCTTCTTCTGATCTTCTTTTTCTACAACTACAGTTATACAGAGACAATCCTTGACCATAGACAACTGTGAGCTCCCTCACTGTCACTTTACATGAGACATAATCATTTGGCAAAGGGATAATTATCTTTTAGAGATGTAAGTTCAAGTCCTGAAGTCTACACACAGTCTTATCTCTCCATTCTTCTTTCTTACAGGGACCATATTAGAAACCCAGTCTGAATATCTGAGAGGGACTATAATTTTCGCCTGTAATAGTTTCTTCACTTCTTTTTCGATTGGAGCTAACAACAATGGATTGATCTATCTGAGCTTCTGTATGTGTGGTTTGAGTCCTTCCTTCAATGGAATATTATGTTGAATTATTCTTTTGTCATATGTTTCTTAACACATCCATTTATTTCTTAAAAATATCAATGTATCTTTCTTTGTAGTTTTTGGGAACACCTTTGAATAATTTCGCTATTTTGGGTTCCTGCTAAGTTCAAAAATTACAATCTTCCATATCTTCTTCTTGATATGTTTTATTTGAATCAACAAAAACATCATTAGCATCGAATAATATTTCAAGGGGAACCAACCCTTTTGGGAGCACATTATCTTTCAATTGGATAATCTTGTGTTCACCTATTGACTGCTTAAGGTTTCTTATTTCTGCTTTCTGCTCTGTTTGTTCTTCCTCTTGGTCTATCTCAGCATCTTCAAAGTTTCCAATCATGGTCAGGAACTGATTTATCTGTTCATCATCATCAAACACCTGGTAATGTTTCACATTTTCAGGGATAGAAGTTCTATGTCTAATTTCAATTTCATACCTTAGCCTTGGATTTATTGGAGGTTTGAAGGTTTTGGTTGCAACTACTAAAGAATCTGCCAATCTATTCTCTTCCCTCAAAATTTACTGAATGTTGAAGGCTTCAAAATAGTTTTCTATCAGATCCCAAACTTCATTCCTATATGATCTCAATCTCGGATGCTTGGTTTGACAATGATTTTTAATATGCCCTATTATCAATTCAAAGTCACCAAAAATTGAAATACATTGAACTCTCATCTGCTTAGCAACTTGAAGGCTTGATATTAAGGCCTAATACCCATCCACATTGTTTGTTGAATCAAATTCTAGCTTAAAAGAGAAAGGCATGAGGTTGCCTTCTGGTGATATCAGCAGGAATCCAGCACCTGTGCCCTCCTTGGAGTAGGCACCATCAAAGTAGCACTTCCAAATCTTCCTTGAGTGTAGCTCATTATTTAAAACTACTGAAGAGAGATACTTCCCTGTGTCTTCAGCAAATTCTGAATCTTCATGCAGCATGAAACAAGAAAGATCTTCTGTTTCTTGACTATAAATGGGGGAATTTCCTACATCTTTATTGGAGGTAGTCCTTACAAACATTGTTTGCCTGTACAATATCCTTTCTTCCCTATTAAAAACTGGAATGATAGCATAAGTGAAATATAATTTTAGTACACCTCCCAACTTTTCTCCCCAAGATCTTGACAGGAGCATTCCAAACTTGGTTGGGATGTCAGCAACCACTACATCCATGACTATACTCTATGTTGGGATTTGTGCCAACGAAACTACTACATATTTAATTAACCCAACACATTTCACCCTTTTGGAATCAAATGAATATAGATCCCTCTAAGGTTTGGTAATCTGCAAGTTAAGTTCCTTCATAACAGACAATGGCATGAGATTATGGGACACACCTGAGTCCAGCATGAAATTATGTAGAGTAAAATCATGAAGCAACAGAGAAATATAGAAGGGTGGAACAAAAGGATCTACTTCTTCTAAATGAGTACCAAAGGTGACCACTGGCTTTCTTCTTATAAGTTCACCGTGTCACTTATATCTTCCACCTGTGTGAGATTAATAAATTCTGAAATTTCTTTCTTGTAAGATCGTATTTTAGCTAATTCTAGAAGAGGTACCTAGATTTTAACCTTCTCCAAATCTTTTTCCAAACTGAAAGCATGAGTTTGCTTAACGTTCTTTTCAGGTTCTTCTTCACTCTTTCTAGAATTTGTCGCTTGTTCAGGTACAGGAACAACTCTCTCCAAAATATTATTGTCAACTGATTTGTTCTGGGAAGATTCAGCCTACTGCACATTTGTTCTATTAAGTGAATGTACAGGTTGTTTCCCCTTACTAACCTATTTCACAGGGGATTTTCATGGAGTTACCATTGGAGGAGGAATGGAACCTTGTTATTCACCTCCATTATCCTGCACTCTATATATCTTTCTAGACCTTAAATCATCCTTTTTATGTAACTCAGCATGCATGAAATCTGTGAATTGTCTACAGTATTCATCCATTTCATATTGATCAAAAGATACTTCAGCTTCAACATATTCTCCCTCACAATCTTCCTCTTCATCCTCTTCTATTGCATACAGAGCAGATACCTTATCCTCGGCCTCCCTTTGGTCATCTTCTGTCGACTCTGCGGGTGCTGCTTTTATATACAACGATGCTTGAATCTCGTCTTGATCTCTTCTTTCCCTCTGCAAAATTTGCAAGGGATGTCTTTTGAATTGAGGGTTAAACCCCCCTCGGTTTCATTGTACTTGTCTTTGGGAGTTTTTATTTTCCAATTCCATCTTGGCTAGCTTATTGGTTAGATGCTTCATCACCTTTGTTATATATTCAATTCTTAGATCTTGTGGTGATTCTTCATTTTCTTCCCCCTTCTCTTGGACCGGTTGTTTCCCTTTCGCTTTTCTAGCTGCAGTCATATTAGATTTGATCTCTAAAGCATCTGCATGTATCTTCTCAAGAGTAGGGGCTCTTCTCTCTCTCAATGTAAAGCTAAAATCAACTTCAAAATCCCCAACAAAAACTACCTTTGCTCCTACAGGGGGGGCCTTCATTTCTATGGGTAAACTATTGTACAATTTGTTGAATCTTTTTACAAACTCAAAAATGCATTAATTAGGCCTTATTTTAATTGCATTAAACTTTGTCAATGAGTAATCGTGATCTCTATTTTCTCGCCATCTCTGAGTGAATTGAGTTTCTAACTCTTCCCAATTATTTATTGAACCATTTGGTAAACCTTTGAACCATTTTCAAGCCTCTCCATCTAAAGACTGCACAAATAGTCTCATCACAACATCAAGATGTTCTACATTAAAATTCTTAGCAAAAGTGAAAAACAAGGGTAAATGTTGATTTGCAGTTACTTCATCTTCTCCGGTGAAACGATGAAGTAATTTTAGGTATTATTGAGGCATGGCATGCATTGGTTGCGCAAGATTTAGTGGAGCATATATGTTCAACAAAAAGGCCGGTGTTGCCATATTTACACCTTGGTTTACTGTTCCTTAGGTAGTTGAGGTTGATGAACTTGCTGTGAAAGTGAATAAGGGTGGAGGAAAAACAGATATGGGAGTGGATTGATGAACAATGGTAGAAGAACCAGCAAATATATTTGGTTGAGCTTGAGTGAAGGTAAAATAAATAGACTCAAAAGAATGTTTTCTAACTCAAATTCTTGAAAATGAATGGGTGTGGAAGGAGAATCTTGTTCCAAGAAAGAGAGCTTTTCGGAAAAATCTTCAAACAAAGGGTTATGAGAACTACTATCAGGAGTAGACAATGTAGGATCAGGTATTGAAGGAATTTTAGGTTTCTGAGCCTTTTTAGAAACCAATCTTTCTGGGTCTGGAAAAGTAGGGACTATCTTCTTTGAGGTATCTGACCTCGTGTGAGGCCTTTTGAAAGCCGGAATTTTGAAAATAACAAACACAACCCAATATTTCCTCCTCGCTAAACAACCAGAGGAAATAATATAAAAAACCCAGGGAAACATAAACTTTGTTTCTTCGTCCCCGGCAACAGCACTAGAAAATGTTGTATCTCAAGAAACAATCCCTTGGTTGTGGTAAGGAATCAGTGCTTAAGAAATTTTATAAATGTATGTCACAATTACGATATCAAATGGCCTCTTTTTAACACCTTTGGAATTTAATTACTTAATTCCCTCAATAATCTGATATAATGAAAGCCTTCACAATGCCATAAACTGTTGATACTTAAATGAAATGAAATGAAGAACTGTAAGAGAAACTCAAAATGATATGTTGAGAAATAGAATCTATCACTTTTAAGTTTCAGAGGAAATCATGGAGAGAGAGGAAACTCGAAATAATATGTTGTAAACACATAATCTATTACTTTAAAGTTTAATCTTTAGTTTGTGAAAAGAGAATAGGTGAAGTGAAGGAGCACAAATTAAGGTGATTTAACTCTTACTCACAGATGTAATTAAGAGACTCGATGCTACATTAATTCAGTTCATTCAAAGAGGAATAAACACATCGAAACTGGAAATACATATCAACATCAAAAGGTGTAGGAAATTTGATCTTCTTTCATTAATTTCTCAGAAAATTCAGCACCAAATTAATAGTCATCTAGAGGTCCAAAACTCGGAACCTATTTTCTTTATTTCTATCTACTTAAATACATCAAAGTAGTTCATAACTGTTGAACTTCTTGAAACTATTCGACTACCTAAACTGTTAAGATTACTTATGAAATCATACAGAGAAAACAAATAAAAACTAGAAATATTGTTCATTTTGTTGAATCTGATGTTGTTGATGTGTCCTCATGAAGTGTAGGTGTCCTTTCTGGTTATGATGCAGCAGCTGCACAGTTTTGTAATGACGCCTCGGTGCCCAACTTGACCCAGTTTTCGTGCTTCCCACAGTGCCACTATACATTCTTCTGCCTGACTCTTCCTGTGCCTCATTATTCATTGGCCTCCCCTTCGCATTACCTTATCGCATACACGGCTGCAACTTTATGAAAACCCCGCAGACCTGTGGTTTACGGGCCCACCCACGACCTGACCAATCAGAAGCAATCACACTTCGCAACTTATTCAATATCGCACGTTGACAACTATAAAAAATAGCTTAAATGGTAAACAATAATAATGTTGATGTGCGAAACCGCTCTGTTTGCGATTTAACCTCCACCGTTGATATGCGCCCCAATCCAACGATCCCGATGTACTGTCTCACACCGCCATCTCTTGTTTGTCGCATCACAACCAAAATACTTTACCTTGCAAAGTCTTAATGCTAAAATCTAAACCTATCGATGTGCAATTTGCGCTGAATCGTTGTGCCAACATGTGGTTCATCCCTTTATCACATCGCAAGTTTCGCTTCTTACCGCATCACAAGTTATTTTGCTTAACTTGCGAATTCCTTAACGCATAAACTAAATAATCGCCGATTTGAAATCGTGTTATGCCGACACGTGTCCACTTAGAAACTTTTCAAAATTAAATTTGTGATGCAACCTGGTTCTTCCATCTCTCACTTTAATTCTGCGATTTAATCCTCGCCGTCAAATCGCATCCTTTGGGAATCTTCTAAAGGTTTTCTGACTTAACCGATTTCTCTGTTTCTTCAGTTGTCTCCACTCTACAAATCCATCTTCTCCACGCTACTCCCTGCGATATTTCGTTCAATGAACTCGTGCAACTCCATCTTTCTCCATGGTGTTAAAACCCTCCTGAGCTTTATTCTGGTTATCCAATCCTTCGACCTACCTTCACATCTCATCACGAAATGTTAATGGACCAACATATAAATCAAAATTCTTCTTCGACATACAAACTTTTACATTTTCTAACATATATGCTTTTTTGGTGTTTTGAAAAATATTTCAAAGGTAAATGTAAATGAGCCAGAACAAGAATCAACGAGAAAATAATCAATGGAAATAAACCCACAATACCATGTCTATCCAAGAAATGGCAAGGCTAGGAAAATCCACATGCATACACCATTCATGCCAAAACTAGTGATGAAAACATACATGCAACTCCGTAACTGCAATCAAAACCCATTATAGTTATTGATCCCGGTGTCCGCTTGCTCTTTCTTGTTCGTTGTTTGCCTTCTTTCTCCAAATCACCAAGAATCCAAACTCTCCAAGAGTGCTCCAATAAAAATCTAAGTATCCAAGAGTATGAGAGAGAGAGAGAGAGTAATTAAATAGCTCCAAAAATTCACTGACAAAATCTTACCAACTGATCCTCAAAAGCCTTTTTATAGAAGATGTCTCTATTTTCTTCATTTTCCATTGTTTTCCTTCATTTTCCTCCTCACATGCAACTTGTGACCTTTCACCTCCCTTTTCTCCTATTTTCCATTATTTTCATAAATAAATCCAATAAAAGCCACTTTTCCTTTCCAAAGCCTTTGCCATCACCTTTGCCAATTTCCTTTAGCCATAATAACCTAAATGAACACTCGCTAGGATGTTTTGCCCACCATTCAACTTGGAATAAGTGTCCCATAAATTGTGGTCTAATATGTTTTTACATTAATATTTACCAGGGTTGTTACATGCTCCTAGTTTCACCACTCTGGTCCGCTGGGAAAACGAGTGAGTTTAAATACAAATCAGCAGGCATATGTTTCAACGTGGGTCGTTTGGCCACCGGTAAAGGCGCTAACGTTGGAGCGGGGAGGTCAAGGGTTCCAACCTGACCGACCCCCCATATAAATGGAGCATTAGTTTTCAATTTTTGTGCATGTATGTTTTTGGGCGGCATTTCATTTGGTTGGTTGACACTTGGAGTCGCCCGAGTGGCGGGCCGGCCCACTGGGTCGGGCAGGTTCAACCCCCGTTAGCTCCACACTATATATAATATAAGAAGGGGTTTCGGTTGGGTAGGTTCACCAGTGGCAGACCGACCACCCGTAATATTATATATATATATATATAATAGTTGGGACGGGTGGCAGGGTTGGTGCCCACCACCCCCAAAAAAATTGATTTTTATTATATTAGGCCACTATATGAAAAAATTTCACCGGAAAATAAGGATCACTAAGAAAATTAAGTAGGTGAAATTTTTTCCTATCCAGTGGCTAGATTCCGTGCGTAGAGATTCTGCCAATTTGTTGCCTCGTTAGCCTGTCACTTGGCCAAGTTTGACCAGAAATTTGACCAGCTATAACTTGAGCATACAAACTCAAATTTGAGTGTCATTCACACCATTGGAATCAAGGAAAAGAGCACTACGATCTGGTCCTAGTTTCACTTCAATCTGATGACATTGATTTTTGAGCTATTTTCAAGGTCACTTGTATTTTTGGATCCTCCTAGATGATTGTATCACCCCACTGCTGACTTTTCTTGTGATGCAATGCCCTAATCTCAGTCAGTGCAGTGACATGCCCTCACTTTTTGAATTTAAACTCATGTTGCAACATCTTTATCCCAATGTATCACTTTGATGATGTTTAAGCCAACAATACAACACGCTAGTGTTGCTCATGCCAATGGTATACTCACAAATTTTGAATTCAAACTCATCTTGCAACTTTATTGTCTTAGTATATTGCTCAATTATTGAGTAGTCTAGTGCTATATCACGCCATTATGTATTATCCCAGTGACATGTCACCCCAATGATGCTCATCCATGTGAAACAACCAACCTCTTTTACCTCATTTGTCCTAACACACTAAGCCTTAGCTTTTCTAGTGTATTGTTTACTTATTTTCTACTGGAATTAAAGTGTAAAAGGAATTTTTTAAAGAAAATTAATACACACAACCTCAGTAAGACTCTTTAAAAGGACACCATAGTGCCCTCTTTCCTCACATTACTCGATGTTATTTTTCTCTTGTGAGATTGAAAGCATAGCTTGGAGAGAGCACTTCACTCATTAGTGGTAGATGTCAAGTAGCTTAGCTAAGGTATAGTGAAATCTATACAACTAAAATATGGAATTTTGTTTTTTACTTGTTTATTTTATGAATAAAATCACCCATATCTACTCTTGGCCCATAACTTCCTCTCTTTCTCATGCTATATTGACATTTTTTTCCCCTTTTCATATTGGGTGGTAAATAAAAAATAATTTTCCAAGCTCAAAGGTTGCATTATCAATATTTCCCATCAAGCCCTAGCTCGTATTAGTCCCCACGCACCCAAAAAATAATTTAAATTCCTTGATTCAACCATAGAGAACGTCCTCAATGAATGTAAAGGAGATGCATGCACTCAACTAGCTAATATCACTCGTTCTTTGTTTAATTTAGCCCAAGGATTGTGCCCTAAGAACCACGATATGTATTTTGGTCTCTGGAATGATTTTTTTATTGTAGTGAAAACATTGTATTTCTCCTTCTCCATGTCCATCAGTGGATATCTCCCTCTCTTTTCTTCCTAGGGTCAACCTCAACAAGTCACCCAGGTTTCGTATTCATGGTACACTCTCTATGCCCCCTTTCCCAACTTTAATATTAAATCTTGGCTCTCGAATAACTCACTATCACTTTGGCCTTTCCCCTTCATAGCAAGAGAAAATGTCTTTCTATCATATAAACCCTTGCTTTAGCCTTTGTAGCACAAAGAAGCATAAGCATATTTGTGGAGCCATCATGGTAAAGATTGTGATCTCATGAATTACAAGGTCTTGCCCACTCTTTACCAACTTTTATTTTTCCTTCATCATTGAGACTTAGAAACCTATTACCTATGGCTAAGTTTAAACAATAGAAATTAAACCAGTACACATGAATAGCTAGCTATGAGCCCAGATTTCTTATTTCCCTAGATATAATATTGTGAGCTAATATGTATAATAGGTACTACTATTTCAATTATTTGTGTAGGTAAAATATGTACATGTTAAAGAGAAGGGCCTGCAAATCCCCAATGGTTGAGACCTAAAATGAAGATTCACCATCCAATTGACTTGATTCGAAGTTGAGGGATACTCCTTGCTTCATTGGCAGATATAAAACATACACATGGCTATAAGTGTATTGGTTGTTAATAGAGAAAACCCACCTCTAGATGACCAAAACTCATAGATATACATGGTCGTTATGAGGTCTTGGATACACAAAGTGGCTTCCCATCCCTTGTCATTCCATGTGAAAAGGAAATTGAATAGCTAGTAAAGCATTTTGGTCTTGACGAAGCCATGATTAGGAGCAACCATGGGAAGCATATTTCCTCATTTAGTGCCTCTGACATTGATATGTATTACAATCTCCCTAACGAGGATTTAGACTTGGATGAGTATTGGATATCAAATTTTAATATCTTTCCTAAAGATCTTTTGAAGACATAGTGGGCCAACAAGGGAACCTTTAGGTCCATGTCAAACAAGGAGTACCCTCCCAATCTATTTAAGTCTCCCTTTCAGCTGGTGATTGTCATGTTATGTATGGTATATGACTTGTCTAATGTGGAAAACTTCTATGAAAGAGGGGTCCCATTGATTTATTATGAAGTATTCAAGGGAAGCATATTCAATTGGGTTGATATCCTCTCTCTCTCTCCTTGTAATATAATAACAAACAAGCTCAGTATTCAAGTGAAAGCTCACAACCTTAATTCTTAATGGAATCCTACCCATTAAACATCATCTACTTCAGCACATGTTCCCAACAATGGGAAGGAAGTGAACAATGAAAGAGGAGCTAGTGCACATTTCTTGCAAATTCCTTTGACAGTCTCATTACATTCAATCTTACACCAAGATTTTCCAAGACTTCTTGATCCCATTGCATAAAAAAAAAATCGATGTCCTTACTATGTGTATGTCTAAAAGGGCTAGGTAGTTGATGTCCGCAGTTGGTGATTAGTTTATTGACCAATACATCACATACTTATGAATATTTAGAGAAACAAAACCTCCTCATATACTGAAAAAGTTTGTAATTGAAAGAATGATTACAATAAATAACATATCATGTCTACATAGGAGTAGGTTGAGAACTCTCATGAGACATGAAGGCTCCTAGACACACATGCCATTATACCTAGGCTCATACAAGTTAAAATACATGATAATCCATAGAAAAATACAACACTCTAACATTGTTCAATTTTCGGGACCTAAAATTCCATAATTATGGTACCAAATTTGCGACAAAGAATCATTGTAATGCATGCAAACACAAGTGGGAAGAGAAACATAAAAATTCCCTAAAATTATCAAAATTTCTCTTCGGGATAAGCTATAATTCATCTCAAACTAAGAAAGAGAAATCCCATGCTAGAAGATAATCCCTTTCTAAGAAATAAACTACCTAACATGAAGTAGTTAGGAATACATGGGAAAAAAATATAGAAATGAGCAAGAAGCAACCCAGATAGCCTAGAAACTTGAGCTCTAGAAGGAGAGGAAGAAATGAGGAACAAGAAAGAGAGAAAGATAAAAGCATAGGAAGAAAGGAGAAAAGAATAGGAAGAAGAATATAAGAGACAACAACAATAATCTAAGGCCAAAGAATAGGAAGAAGCTTTCAAGGCCCAACATGAATTGTAGGAACATGATTTCCAACAGAGAACGAATTTCATGGACATTGATTCAGTTGAAACAAAAAATCTCACCATCATATGTGTTAACTTGATGGTTATAAATATGTGCAGCATACCAACAAGGATGAGAACAATCGTTAACCTGATAAAATTCAAATATGATCACATCCTAAATAGGATAATGGATTGAAAATAGAATGCCTTGTCCACTCCCATCTACCTCCAATGTTAATCAAAATATAAAGGCTTGGTGTACCAAAAATAAGAAAGGAACCACTTTATATGGCATTATTAATCGCAAAATTCTCTCAATCCATTGAGAGAAATGTGAAATATCTCTGTGAATATTTGAAGCAGAAGGATGACTACATAGTGGAGCTAGAGAAGTAGGTCAAGATGTTAAAAAATGATAACATAAATCTGATGTAGGAGGGAATTAACATGGAATATTACAATTATTTTTCATTAGAAGTGCATGAATCTTACAAATTCATGGTCAAACAAGTATACCCATGCCTCCAACATCTCTAGAAGATATCCACCAAACCACTACGCCACTCTGGGAATTGGATAAAGAAAGAGAAAATCAACTACAAGGAGTATAGAATCATGTGAACCAACTAGAACCATGGCCTAAGTAGTATCCATAGGCTCCACCAAAGATCCCCAAGACTAATTAAGAAGAGCTACCATACAAATACATCATTGTCAAAAACTCCCTAAATATTGAGGAAAATATGGAGAAACACATATCCATATATGTAGCTTAGTATCAACATCATTATTCCTTAGTTGAGATATTAGTAAAAAAGAACTAGTTTCCATCCATTGGAGCCCAAGGAGAAGCCATGTTGGATGAAGAAGTAAACAAGGAACTAGAAGATATGTTGACAGTAAGAGAGTTGTATTTTAGTGTCTTAACAAAAAAAATCGTGAAATACAATATCAAGAAATACCTTTAGAACTCCTCAAAGTAACAAACAATCATGATCTCACTTAAGAAATATGCACAAGCTCTCTCACAAAGCACATCATCATGGAAGGGATATTACCAAATAGGATTAATATCATATATTCCTATTATGAGATTTGGGTAGCCTATATTCAAGAAGTCTTAATGGCCCCTATGGAAGATCCAATCACATTGTAACAATTGTCTTTTCTGTTTATGGGAGTTACAAACTATTTTTACTAATTTCATTTCAAAATATTGAGAATTTGAAGAGATTTTAACTAACCATTAGAAGTTCAACAACCCTGAGGATCAATTACTAATGTAATTTGTAAATGACGTAAACTATTATTAAGAGGGACCATTTTCCAAGAAAATATCTAGGAATTTAGTTTGCTTTGTATTAATTGACAAATAATATTGAAAATCCCAGAAGGAAACTAGTAGAATTATGACTCAACATACATTTTGATTGTGCTTCAAACTAATCTTAAGTATTTTTATTTTTTGTGTATCCTGTGAGACTTATTGCTACTAGCTAATGGACTATTATATGAACTAGATAGCTCTTTCTCACTTTATTACGGATTATTTACAATTTATTTATTCAATTATCACTTATTTTTTTTGACAAAAATGGTTATGATTTGTATTAAAATTCTCGGCATAATTTCTCATTTACAAGTTTCCAACTTTTCTGGGACAGCTCACAAGCTTCCCCCATAGCCAATATCCATCCATCTTTAGTTCGGACAAAATGAATCTTCCTAGATTCCTTGAGCCATTTCGTCAATGAGAATTCCCCTAAATTAAAGACACAAACAAACTGTTGTAGTAAGAAACAATAAAACATAATTCACATCTATGGTATTGAGTCCCAACTTGTCTTCTCGTTCCATACTAGAGTGCCTGCTGGAAGCAGGACAACTCTATTTACTTCCTCATCTGCATCTTTAATGTCGTTCCGCAATACATGGAAGAAGCTCGCCTTGTGAAAGGAGTTAGTAATATTTTTAATTCTCGTCATCATCATGAGTAATCTAAGATCTTGGACTTGAGTTTTCCACTGGAATTTTTATAATAGTTTCAGAGTCTCCTGTGATTTTTTCCTCTTTGATTTCGAGTTGTTGCAAAATCTTGAGACCTTGTAACAACGCCATCCCTTCGTCTTGGGTATTGGTGTCTTGGCCTAGAACCCAAGCAAATCTGTGCTCAATTTGGCCCTCCATGTTCTTAATAACTCCTCCTGCTCTTGCATTCCCTGGATTTCCTTTTGTTGCTCCATCAAAGAACATAGAGAAACAAGCCAAATTCTTGTTCCAATTGCCAAAGTTATCTTCAGACATTCTGATCTGCCAGACTTTTTTCTTTTCCTCTTTTAAATCTGTTCGGGAGAATTGTAATCCCATCATGTCACCCCACTCTAGCTCTTGAGAGGAGAGATTCTCATATGATATAAATCCCACATGTTCATATAGGAATTCTTTGAGGATACTTTTTATCTTAACCGTGACAACTTTTGAATTATGTGTTTTTCCTTGAAAGGTTTTGCAATTTCGCTCCAACCAGATATGCTAGCAGACTAATTTAGGGAGAACTAGCCAGCCAGCCATGAACCAAGCGTTATTTGGAATTTGACTAGGGTATCTATTAATCCAGCTAGAGTGCAAGTCAAAAATGGTGGAAGGAAGCGACATTGCCACAAACCAGAGCTTCAGCACTTCTTTCCAGACCTAAGAAGCGAAATTACAACCTAGCATGATATGATGTGCATTCTCCTCACATGTTAAGCATAGTGGACAATGTGAAGGCCCAAGAAATCCTTTCTTCTAGAGGTTATCAGCTGTGAGAATGCAATTATGGCAGAGCAGCCAGTTAAAAAAATCAATTTTGGGAATCGATTTCAGATTCCATAGACTTTTCCAAAGAGTCGGGCAAGAAGGGACGTATGGAATTGTGCACAAATTTTTGTATCCTTGCGCCACCGTGTATGCTCTATTCGTCAACCCTCATCCACGTTGATCGTGCTTCACTGCACCTGACGGGGCCTTCCCTTTTAGCCTATAGCATAGTAGCTGCCATGCGTTCTCGAGTTCTCTGGGTAGCTCTGGCCTTCTCCAACCCATCCATGCGTTTTCATTCCAAAGGGAAATGTCCCACAAAGAATCCAATCCTGCGTTGTTCATCCATAATCACAACTCCTGTAGCTCATTAACCTCCTTAAGTGGCACATCATTCATTATTTTGTCCTCCCATATGTCAATAGATTTCCCATTCCCCGGAATCCAAAACAAGTTAGCCTGGATGAGAGAATGGGCTTGCATGCACAGCTTGAAGATCTAAGAACCATTTTTGGCTTGAGCAAGCCTGTCCAAACTTCTCTTTCTTTGTCCTGAAAAATATTTCTTCGAGAAGGCCTGTTGTGCCCAGCCGGCCTTAGGGGCAACTTGCCTCCATATTATTTTGGCTCCCAAAGCTAAGTTCTACTTTCTCAATTCTTTGAAATTCAGTCCACCTTCCAGGAGTGGTTTGGTGACTTTATCCCAATTAATGAGCGGCATTCTATTCCTGCTTTGCTTTCCACCTTTCAAAAAGAAACTTCTTATACAGCTTTCCATTTTATTGAGGACTCCAAGAGGGGAAAGCATAAGAGAGGCTTGGAAGATTGGGAGGCTATTCAAGACTGATTTTATTAGCACAGTTTTCACTGCTATATTAAGCCAATAGAACCCCCATGCTTGCATTTTGGATTTGAACTTGTCAAGAAGGGGGATCCAATCCTTGCCTGAAGGATTTTTCTAAAATATAGGAAGTCCTAGATACTTGAAATAATTCCATTAAATGGACCCGGCAAAGCCCCATCTTTTGGCAATTGCATTCATCTCACATTGAGTCACGTTCCATCCAAATATGTGACATTTTCCAACATTCAGGCTACAGCCAGAAGCATCAAAAAAATCATCCACGACCAATTTAAACTGCTTGGAAGAATGGACAGAAGCAGCCCCCAGAAGAAGTGAATCATCAGCAAAGAGGGTGTGGTTGATCGCTTTAATCCCTCTTGCAATTTGGTTTCCAATTATATCCTAATCAAGCCTTATTTTTTCCAATATAAAGCTTAATGAAGAGGCATGAAGTACAAACAACAAGGGGGAAAGAGGGCAGCCTTGCCTTAGCCCTCTCGAGGCTTTAAAGAAGTCATCAACTCTTCCATTCACCAAAGGAGCAATCCAAGGCTCAAAAATACATGCTTTGATCCAACTAATGAATCTGGATCCAAAGCCAAATTTTTCCAAGACTTTATAAAGAAAGGAATGCCTAACGCTATCAAATGCATTTGCAAACTCAAGCTTAATGATCATACCTTTTTCTCTCCTCTTCAAGCTTGAATGAACCGCCTCCTAGACTAGGATCATTTTATCCGCTATTTGTCTTCCATGAATGAATCCCCCTTGATTCTCAAGGATGAGATCTGGAAGAATCCTCTTCAATCTGCTAGCAATCACCTTAGTGGTAATTTTATACCCAATGTTGCATAAAGAGATGGGTCAGAATCTGCTAAAATAACTTTCCCCATTTTCTTTGGGAATGAGTGCCAGAAAAGCTGAGTTTTTATTACCCCCAATCTTCTTACAATCCTGGGATTTCAGTACCATTCTATGTAAGTATTTTTTAACAATCTGCCAGCAAACTTGACCAAAATTTGTCGTGAACCCGTCCGGACCTGGGGCTTTATCCAGGTTCATAGCAAACAAGGCCTCCTTTATTTCTTTCCTGGTAGCCTTAGCCTCTAGTTTCTGCTTCATTCTATCAGTGATTTTAAGAGGAATCTCTTCTAATAGTATATCACTGCATCCCTACTCCTCTTCTTCATTGTAAAGGCCTTTGAAATGGTTGAAGGCAGCCTTTTTGATAATTGGGAAGTCTCCATAAGTTTGGATTTAATATTTAATTTCTGTAATAGAATTGAACCCTCTCCTAGCTTGGGCTTTCTTGTGAAAGAAAGTTGTATTTCTGTCTCCAGATTTCAGCCAGAGGCTTATGAATTTTTGCCTCCAATATTCCTCCTCCTGTTTGCAAGCATTATGAAACTTGTGTTGTAGGTCTTCCTCGGTTTTTAGAGACTCCCTTACTACTTCCGCATCTTCCATCAATTCTTGATGGGTTTCAAGAGCTGTTTGGGCTTTCTTACTTTCTTCCACTGGGCTAGGAATATTTTTGGCCCAGCTCTTTAGCTCAATTTTTACCCTTCTCCTCCCAAAAAAAAATGGGGAACCCATGACTGGCCTGACCTTCTTACCGTGGATTGAGACTCTCCTATCTCTCCTTCCACTTCAGATTCTTCTGAACCTTGACTATCCACCTCACTCGTTGTGTGCTTGTCTTTGGGTCTTTCTGTTTCTCCATCCCCTTCCCTTGCATCCTTTGCCGCTGCAGTCTCGTTGTCTTCCTTGTCTTACATCCTTTCATTCTTCGTTACTTTCTTCTGAGGCAGATCCGTTTCAGGGATTTCTTGTGACGCTGACCCAAGAGGCCCAAACATGTTCCCCAAATCATTTGTAGGAAGGGTTTGCTGAGTCACACTGGTGCCTTTGGGGGTATGCCCTTTGCCCTTTTCTTGACTTGTCGGCTTAGAGGTCTTAGGGTTTGCTTTGGATCTCTTGGCCTGATTCCAACCCTCCTCTTTCTCCTTCTCCTCCTCGCTCTTTTTTGGGCAGTTTCTGGCGAAGTGCCCGTATTCATGACACCCCCGAAATTTGAACGGGAGTTGTTCATAATCTAGTTTTTGGATGTGAGACCAGCTTCCAACTTTAATTTTTATAGCTTCCGACAACCCAACTTCATGGTCCACCTCCACACAAATACGAGCATAGTCACATTGATATTTATTGTTTTCCCTGTCGATGAATTTTCCCAAGGAGTCCCCTATGTGTTTCAGGGAGACCCAGTTCCAGGAGTGGATTGGGATGTTAGGAAATCTAACCCAAATAGGCACAGCTGAAGGAATGTCCTCGGCTGGGTCAAAATTCGGTGTCCACTTGTTCAGATACAGCCCTTGTGGCCCCATAAAGTAAGGTCCATTTCTAAAGATCAACTCCTTATCCTCTTTAGAGGAAAATTCGAATAAGAAATAACCTCTGCCTGAAAAATAGGAGGTAACATTTTGGTTTATCAGTGGCTTCTAATTCTTAATCACCCAGGCTTCCGTCGCTTTGGGGGACTGCCATAAGCCTGTAAACTATCCAAAGAGTGCACACTCAGTCATGGTCAAGGCAACCTGAATAGGTCCATCTGGCACGAGGGAGACCTCTGACATTTCTTCTAATCTTTTGACAAATTTTGATGTTGCAGTCTTCTTCTTCTTGGGTAAAGAGGAAATCAAAGAGCGGAATGTTGTTGCATTTGGGGAAAGTGGAGGAGGGGGGGGAGGAGGGGAGGCCCTTGTCGAGCCCGGCTCCTCCATGGCTGCGGCAGCCCTAGCAAGCTTCAGCACGAGGGCAGCAGTGCAACGCAGGGCGTAACATGTCTTTAATGATCACTCCTTATATTAGAGACTAAGTATTCTTTATTTGGTGTAATAAGTTAAAAATTTCAATTCTAGGAAATTGACTCATTGTTCTCTTTATCCAGTTATTGTTGTGTTTAGTAGCTCATTTTTTTTTTCCTCACCTATATATAAAAATTTATTACAATAGTTTATTTCTACACTTAGACAATTTATTTTAGTTTGTATACTCTCTATTGTGATGATAATTCAATATCTCAAAGCATTCAGCAAAGAAAGCATGCTTACCTAGCCAAAATATAGATGGGTCTCTTATCCCAAATTTTATGAGGTCTAATTGGGACCTCATAACAAATAGAACCCTTGCTACTGTTGTTGGGTCATTCACATCTATCAACACATTATAAGGACTAATGAGGTTCTCCTTGATTCTTGAGCTAATTCTCAAATTTCCTCTCCTATGATTGGCCAACAAACTTGGTAGAAATATATTGCAAAACAATTTAGCATATGTTCTTTATTTGTAAGAATTTCCTTAATAGCCACTTCCACTTCCTCTATACCTATGCAACACATCAAGGATTCATTATACTCTTAATATACCAAGGGGAGAATATACCCGGTTGTTCTATTTATAGCTTCTCCCATATTTGATTGGAGATCCAAGAGTACGAATCCATTATGTCAGACAAGTTAATTCTCCATATCATTATGGTACTGAATGTTATTTCCCGTGGACCTTTAATAGATATATTTTTGTTATGGTGTGGGTGTTGTAACATAATTTCCTCTTGTTTCCATCACTATTGAAGCTATGTTCAAATGAGTGGTTCCTCCTTGAATAATTCCTCTGATATTCCTTCATTGATTGTTATTTTTTCTTCTTCAAGTTGTCTATGTCCTCTAGAGATGACTATAGGCTTAACCTTTGGCTTGAGAAATCATGACTCAAGGGCATCTTAGCCATCAAAATCACCCAGGGGTTGCACCTGGCCTGGGCCACACTAGCCTTTAACATGGATGGATTTTTTCCCACAGAGTTTCAAACATGTGACCTTGACATCACGGAGTGACTTAATAATACTCCCCATCATCATCTATTCTATGCCCCATTGGCCTTTCTTCATTTATTATTTCCTCCTAGACTTGGATCATTTTTTCCTCAGGTTCCTTTTGGGCTTGAAAATGTTTCCAAGTTCTTCCTTGTTCCATTGAGCTAAACCTTGACATATTTTAGTTTTTGTTGGAAGTAATACATGTCATATCCCTTGATACCACTAGCTTCACTCCACCATTATTTGAATCTATCCATGATCTGAATGGAGTATGTTAGTGTTTTTGTGCTAATTACTCATTCTGATTATAAATTCAATTTCTTATGTGTGCTTAAGGGTTCAGTTTTTCTTGCAAATTATTAGGTTTCATGAGTGTTTTTCATGTCAATTTAGTGAGAAATTTAACATAAAACCAAGAGATGAACAGAAACAAATAAAGTACAGAATATCACCATACATAACATTAACATAGGTATTTGATGAAGGAGTTCACCCCTCTTGGGCTACATCTCCTTGGTCCAGCTTCCATGGCGTAGGCCTCTATATTATGCTCAAATTTTCAAATTGACCTGTTTAGAATGCTCTTTTGCTCTTGTAACCTAGTCCAATCAGTACAAAATGGCTCAAAATGGTCATCTAGCCTCTTTCTGAGCCTGAATTGGTCGAAAAATGCAAAAGCTATGGCCTTTTCAATTTTTCCCACTATATCAGGCCCTAAACTAGCTAACTGTAACTAGAACTGGCAGTCTGCCGAATTTGGAGGTCTACCACTTAAAATTTCATTAAGTTAAGTGGGATTTAGCACACTAATTAAGTGCGGTTAAGCACTAACTGCGCACTTTAATTAATTTGCATTTAAGCTAGATTAGGCACATTAATAAACAAGTTTAATGCTAAATAATCGTGGGTTAAGGTTTGTTAATATTCATGCTAATGGTGTTCCTGCCAACGGTTATGGCACAAAGGCTCTATGGACCAGGGGCTAGCCCCCACCTTCCTTCGCCTTACATATTGTTTGAATTTAAAAATAATTCGGGTCCTATACATGTTAAGAACCATGTATTAGCGTGGTATTAGCAAAGGTGGTAAGGCATGGCACTGGAAGTGGGGAGGAAATGGGGTCAAACCCCGGTACCTCCACCCTAAAATTTTGACCAAAAACCATGAGGGCACGCGGCGGCCTCCGGGCTTGCCACGTTTCGTGACCTCATTGGTCTAACCCAACACCAACCAACAAATCTGATGCCGACACTTGTCAGTTTTTCATAGGTCCATATATGGGAATATTCCTAGAATATTCCTTGGAATATACATTTTTCTGACTTGACTATACGAATGCCTAGTTACCATCCTTGTCATCCCTGCATAAAATTTTCTTGTTTAGCAAAGCAAACAGATCGTGTTTTCGGGACCATACGACGACCATTTTTCGTGAAACGAAGTGTGCCAGATTCAGAACGGTGAGCACTACGTGATCATTCAGGTTCCAAGACAATCTGAGAACTTTGATTTTTTAGCATAAAACTGAGCCCTTGATCATTCCTCCCCACTGGAAGCTTTTGGACCCAAAATATCATATTCAATTGCTGAAAAGGTGAGCGTACATTTCCCTCACCTTCCCAATTTCAATCCATTTTTCCTTTGAAGGATTTGTTCCTTTAAAACCCACTCGAAGATAGTTGACACTTCCTATAGTCGATGTCATTTTCCTTATGTCAAGTATGGTGTCCTGTTGTAGCTCAACAAAAAAATATTATCCTTGAAGCCTTTCCTTGCTAATGTGTAGCCAAACTTCATCACCAACATGAAACTTATGATCCACCCAATGTTTTTCATGCCTCGCCTTGTACTTGCCTTGACTTTTCTCTAGTTTCTCTTGCACTGTTTGATGAATCAACTGAATTTTCTCAATGAATTTTGTTGGAGCGGGGTCCCCTGAGGCACAAGTTTCAATTCAATTTTTTGTATGTTTGTATGTGTGCACTGCGCAGTCATAGTCAAAGGGATTTTTTCCCCAATTTTGGGATATATTTAAGATTAAATGTAAACTATGGGTCTCAAACCATGGTTTGAGACCATAGTATCTGCACGCTAGGCGTATTATAAATAGATAGTGTTTATCTAAGCTAGGACATGATAGATGTGATATGTGATATTGATATTCGGATAATATCTACGTCTGTAAGGGTTTTTAGGTTGGGTAAAAGGATCCTGCTAGCTGTGTGCGCGGAGACCTAGTCCTGGCTGTGTGCGAACTCCGTTGGTTGTGTGCACAGAAGGGATTGTAAGGGTTTTGTAATGGTTTTTGAAGGAAAATTTGATGTATTGACAGATCTGAAGGATTAGTAGAAGGAACAGTTTTGGAAATTTCTATGTGTTAAGTGTATAATTTCTATTTATGCTTCTTCTTATGTTTTGATGAGATCGCACTATCTGTTATCTTATTGATGAATGCACAGAGCTAAGTGATATATTTATGCATGAATATTGACTTATGTTAAGTAAGATAGAGATATGGTTCTGATCTATTTCTTGTGCTGAAGTGAACCCTATTTCTGTGATATTATCTCTGTGTTTCTGTTATAAGCTATTGTGCACATCTGATTATAGTGATTAGGTCAAGATTGGGTTCTGGTTTATTATCTAAGACAAGTATTTATGTGTATTCTGTTAATGATTGTGCAAGATCTGTAATTCTGTTATAAATTCACTACGCACATTTGTGGAAGATAATTTAGGGCTTTTCCAAGGACCAATTCATTAAATTCTCTCTCAGGGTGCAGAAACCTGGTTCTAGCACCCCCCCCCCCCCCCAATACTGCTTCAGGTGAGACTTTGGCCTGTGCAAGAAAATAATTTCCGAAATGGCCAGTAGTTGGAGGGTTTGTTGGTTTATCCATAAACTCTGAACCGGGGTCAGGACCCCTCAAGCAAAAAAATGGTTCCATTGTCGGGACCGAGATCATCATTTTGAGGGATATATGATGTTGGTGGCATCCATCCCGCAACGAATTACATGACTGGTTGGATAGAAATATCCTTGAACTTGCGCTGCAAGAGAATAAAAGTACTAAATTGACTAACGAACAATGGGTACAAAAGTATATTTATACTGAAGTGTATGAAATTTTCTTTTGTTCCTTTTCATACAAAATTCAGGAATGGTTGTCGTGCATGGCTTAGTTCCATAACTGCATAAAAAACGATGTAGTCACTAATTGGACTCCTGAATTGATCCAGCAAGTAGAGAAATTTGATAATAAGATCAATCGCATGGTAGATCATTGGATCAATTGCCTTCTGGGCGAACTTGTGACTGAATTTTCTGTTGACCAATTTGTGTCATATTCTGAAGATGAAAGAAGGTTTTTCAAGGGTCCTAGAGGTTATTTTCTATGCTCATTGAAATTATTATTGAAAATGTTGTTGTGTGAAAATGGTTGTCTGTGCGAACATACTGCTTGAATGCATCAAATAGGTTCAGCTACACACAACGAAAAAATATATCTAGAATACTCTAAAGAGGTCCTTTATATCCCTCTGAAGCCTATATTTGATAATGAACCTAAACCAGAAACTGCTAGCTCAAGTGACTCTGAAGAAAAAATCTCTTCATATCATAAACCCTTGAATCTATTTCCCACTCCATCCACTCCACTTTTGAGCTCGCATTGTCGATCACCAACCCTGCCGCACAGTCCATCTCCACCTCCTCCTCCACGCCCTCCTGAAGTAGATATGGTTGCATCTATGAAGTTACCTAATTTCAGAGGCATTGGTAGTGAGGACATTGATCACTTTTTGTTTGTAACTGAGGTTGTATGGCAGGCTCAGCAATTAAACAATTTTGACATCAGAAAATCGCAGCTGGCTACTTCATTTTAGGGTCACACTCTAAATGGGTACATTAGGAATGCGCAAGAAAAACCTAATGCTACTCTGGAAGCAATTAAAGCAGCCCTAAAAGAGAAATTTAAGAAAGCTAAGTCATACGCTCAGCTGGTGATAGAAATTAAGGATATTCACCAAGAACCTAATGAATCTGTATGGGAGGCTGATCAAATATTGAAGCGCACCATCGAAGATGGTGGATTTGTGATTGATGATACTCAGCATAAAGAATGGTCCATTTCTATGTTGCTCCCACATATGTGCCAGCCATTAGGTCAGCAAAATATTTCTACAAAAGTTGAGGCTATAGAGGTTGCAATGGAGCTAGAAGCTACCCCAACACCTGTTGTGCTGGGAACTCAGTAGATTCAGAGTCATTTGGAGGCTATGCATCTGGAAATTCAAATTTTGCGCTAGGACAAAGGCAAGGAGGTCTGCGCAGAGGTTTGGTGTATAAAGTGCAAATATTCTGGGCATCATAAAGACTAGTGTCTTGTTTTTAATAGTTATTTGAATATCAGAGACCCTAGTCCACTGAAGAGGCATGTATGGTGTACTATATGCCAAATTTTTGGATTACTTGATACAGATTCTTTCCCAAGGGTTGGAAAATATCAACTTGACTTATAGCAGCCATTTTGGAAGCTTTGTTCATCATTAGGGCATGATGAGAAGCATTGTCGGACCTATGATATGATGTTGGATAAAGCTGAGATTATCATGCTGGTCATTATGCGCATGATTTTCCAAATCCAACATGACAGTCCTGTAGGTACTATATACAATTTGATCATGTTATAGAAGATTGTTGTGTCTTGATTTGATAAAATGCAGGAAAAGAAGACTCCGGCACAGAATCTGAAAAATGGTTCGCGCTGATACTCGTGAGGAAGATCCCTATGTGAATGTAGTTACCAGGAGTGGTGTAGCTACCAATGAAGATAAAGGAAAGCAACCTGCCACTGATGTATGGATTTGAAAAGCACCTAAAAATAAAGAAGGCCTTAATCTTCAGCACACAAAATAAACCTTTATTGAAGCACAGAAATATTTCACAGAAGGAGATACTTCAACAAGTGGTAGAACATCAAAAGGAGCCAGAGGAGAAGAAGAGATTAAGCCATTCTTACAAGCATGCATAAATTTTTTGCGCAACAAAAATATTGTTGAAAATTTTCAGGCATTGATAGAAAACTATGTAGAAAAATAACAGCCTCTGGTAGAACAGCGCGCAGTCCACAAAATCTATAAGAACAAGAGGAGAACAGGTAGGGAGATGCGTTTGACTGCGTAGATCGGTGCTTATGAAATGGACCAAGTCATTCTAGAATTGGGATCATATGCTAATGTTCTACCTAAAAAAACCTGGCAATGTATGGGAGAACCAAAGCTGGAATGGTCTACTATCCAACTACGCATGGCCAACCAGCAGAAGATCATTCCCTTGGGCATATTATCAAAAGTTGTGGTCAATATAGAAGGAGCTAAGGTATTGGAATATTTTTAAGTCATACATATTATAGATGATACAGACCCCTATCCTGCACTACTATGATTGGATTGGGCCTTTGACATGGATGGTGTTATCAACCTGAAGAAAATAATAATGGAATTTGAGAACAATGGAGTTAGGGTCATCATTCCTATGGATCCTGCAAAAGGTCAAAGGTATATTGAACCAACGTGCACTAAGGAAGAGATTGATCAAATTTATAAGCTAACTTTGCGCGAGGAAGACTGGATTAATCCGACAACAGATGGAAATCTTAAATGGGAGAAGGATAATTCTTTTTTTTCAGACTCTGCTGAAGAGCTAGATAACTGGCAGAACTAACTGTGTGAGGTGTCTGTGTTGCGTTGTAATCGTGTGACCCATGCTCTGTGTTGCATAACATCGAAGGTACGTGATTTCCCACATTATGATGGCTCAATTTATGTCAACATGTTCCTAGGAGAATTGGAAAAAATTGTGCCAGTAGCACAAAGGTTCCATGCTTTGGATATTGACTTGCGCGCTACTCCAGCAAGATGGTGGGAAACACATCAGGAGAATATGGGATATTGGGAGGAATGCACGCAGATGATGCGGCTAATATTTGAACGAACGGTCATTAAAGAAGAGGACTTATACTCTAGTAAGGAGGATCCGTGCAGACAACTGGCAAAGTGGAATCAAGTATGGGGTGTAGAACCAAGGCCTGAATGGGTTCACATGTTCATTCATATGTTGGCAAAGGTGCCAACTGAATGGTACTTGGAAACAGAGTTGCGCAGAGGCACTAGCAACTGGTCTATGCTGATAGATAGTTTTCTTCTTACATTTAGCTTTGAAAGTGGATTTGAAAAGATTGGTCAGGCTCTACATAATATTCAAGAATTCATCTTTGATTCCAGTAAGTCTGTAATTGAGTGTGCACCACTAGCTTGGGATGCGCAGATGAATGCCATTGTGAATTGCAAAAACCTGACAGTCGAAGAAAATGATGAGGATCCCAGGAATGTCATGATTCCTGAATATAAAGGCCAACGCACAGTGGTTGGGCCCTCAATTACTTCGATGTATGTGACAAATCCATTAAGGTTAAGACAGGTAAATATTGGAACTGAAGAACAGCCTAAGCTAGCAAATATTGGTGACTACTGGGATGATGATACAGTAGGCAATGTTACTGAGTTGTTGACAGAGTATCAACATCTATTCCCTACAAAGTTCTCATAATTGAAAGGAATCATTGGGGACATGGGATTAATGAAGATCACATTGAAGCGTGATGTGCGCCGAGTAAAGCAACACCCATATAGGTTGAATCTCAAGTATAAGCAGAATGTGAAAGAAGAGTTGGATAAAATGGTGGCAGCAGGCATCATTGAGCTTGTGGAAGAGTCTGATTGGGTAAGTCCAATGGTGGTGAAAGATAAGAAGACCAAGGGAGAAATCAGAATCTGTGTTGATCTGTGCAAACTGAATGATTCTTGTGTGCATGATCTGTTCCTAACTCCATTCTCAGATGAAATTTTGGATAATGTTGGAGGCCAAGAAGCATATTCTTTTACAGATAGGTTCTTAGGTTATCATCAGATCTGGATTGCACCAGAAGATAGGAGTAAGACCACTTTTTCTACTAAATGGGGATTTTTCCAATATACAGTTATGCCATTTGGATTGAATAATGCTCCTGCCATTTTCTCGCGTGTATTAGTTGATGCTTTTAAGGAATACATACACAAGTTTTGGGAGGTATATTTTGATGATTGGACTGTCTTTGGGTTGTTAAAGAAGCATGTGTCCAACATGCGCTTAATGTTGGATACTTGTAGGAAGTATCAGATCTCATTGAATCTAAAAAAATGTACTTTATGTGTACCATTTGGAATACTGATGAGACACATTGTCTGCCAGTAGGGATTGATGGTGGATCTGCCAAGACTGTTGTCATAATCAATTTGTAATTACCTAAGAATATCAAGCAGTTGAGCTCAATATTAGGGCATACTGGGTACTATAGGAAGTTTATTCAGGGATATGCGCTGATAACTGTGCCCATGGAAAATTTGTTAAAGAAGGATGCAACGTTTTGCTGGGATGAGGACTGCGAAAAGACTTTTGAGCTGCTCAAGGAAAAGATGGTCATTGCACTTGTTTAGCCAATTTAATCTCTTAAATTTCTTATCATAAATCATCAACCGAGGTTAGTAATCTGATGAAGTGTGGTGCACTATATATGCTTAGTTAACCTTCTTCTTACTTCATTGTGTATGTTTTTATATTTTTTTGGGGGGTTTTTTTTCTTTGTCTAAAGGAGTTAATCTTAATAAATGAGAACTATGAAATGAATCAACTAAATCTAATGAAGTTTAATGTTAAAAATAGTTTTGAAAGAAGGAAGAAAAGGAAATGTTCTTTAACTATTCTAATTTGCATAAAAATGAATCAATCTTCAAATGGTTAGAATCTAATCTAAAAATAGAGTATTTATTCTAATGACTTTGATATTTTCAAAATTAAATTTAATTCTAATATATCTTATTCTAATTCTACTCCATGGATTGAAAGCATAAATCCTATGATTAAGAATTGAAATGACAATGCTAATCTAAATGGAAAGCAAATTCAAAGAAATTGAAAAACAACTACTGTATGACCAAATACTCAACCATCCAATTTTGGAAGAATGACAAAGTCATCTTCTTGATATGATTTAACAAGTAATTGATTATATTTTTAATTTAAAGATTTAATCTAAGAAATAAATTAAAAAGCATGTAAAGGAAACTCAACTACTGTATGACCAAATACTCAATCTTCCAATTTTGGAAGCATGACAAAGTCATCTTCTTGATATGATTTTAACAAGCATTTAATTATACATTTAATTGAGAATTTAATCTAGGAAAGCAGTATAAAAACATGTAAATGAAACTCAACTACTGTATGACTAAATACTCAATCATCCAATTTTGGAAGAATGACAAAGTCATCTTCTTGATATTATTTTAACAAGCATTTAATTGAGAATTTAATCTAGGAAAGTAGTATAAAAACATGTAAAGGAAATTCAACTACTGTATGACTAAATACTCAATCATCCAATTTTGGAAGAATGACAAAGTCATCTTCTTGATATGATTTTAACAAGCATTTAATTATACATTTAATTGAGAATTTAATCTAGGAAAGCAGTATAAAAACATGTAAAGAAAACTAAGATAATTGTATGCTCTAATGCTTCAAACATAATCCAATTTTGGAAAATAGAAGAACTAATTTCTTGAGATGCTTTACACAGTTATTCTAAAACTAATTCTGAGAAAGCATTCATAAATTTAATCTATGAAACGATGAACAATTTAATCTAAGGATCAACTGCAAAGCAATGTAAATTTAACTATGAATTGAAAAAACAGAGCTAATGAAATTAAACTAAAAACAACTAATGAAACCTCCTTTCTGTGTAGGGGCCCTCTGCAACAAAACAAGTTGAAATCCTAGCAGACTATGTGCGCATCAAGAAGGAACTAGAACAAATGAACATGGTCTTTGTATTATAAAAAGAACAGAGTCTCGAAGCATACACAGCGTTCACAAAATTAAGACTATTTTCCGGTTTCAAAACGACCGGTATTTAAACAAATTCAATGTAACTGTCTTGAGCTATTTTCGCCTATAGATGGTAATTAAAACTAAAACATAGAAGCAAAATCTAAGTAGTTAACTCTCGATTTGCTACGTCAGAGCAAATCAAGAGTCTTTCGTTCTTGGATCACGTCCTTTGACTGAAATTTGACCACGAGCATAGGCACCATTTTCTGTCGAATTCAAACACATGGATAGGATGAGATCCATGTGAGGATCATTCCAAAGATGCCCATGTGACTCTATCCTTCATTCGCTCCTCGGAACCTGTCAAACCATTAAAGTAGCTACAGAAACAACAATTAGCTACAAAATAACATGTGTTTTGTATCTGAGTTACAAAAATTCATTCAAATAATAAGAACATCAAAATAGATACCATTCAAATGCATTCTATGAGATGAAACATGTCATTTATCATTGATTGGAGTTATGGATTTATGAAAAGGTAGGGAAAAGTGATGAGAAAGGATGCTAGAGAATGAACAATTTTGAGGTTCAACATGCCCCCACTAAGAAATCATTACATGTCCTCATGCAATTATAAAAAATGTGAACTTCCTTCTCCTATTGCATTTGTTAAGACACCTCTGCTAATACATCCATTTTTCTCTTCTTGCTTTTCATTGAAGTGACTACCATCCCGAGCTTTCTCATAAGGAGTCTGTACTTGAGATTGATGACTGTCCTATTCAGAGATTTGTTCTTTAATTTTAGCTTTCTGTTATTTTTGTACCACAGTCTCAAATGTAGGATGGTGTTATTACTGATGACTTTCTCCAATTGGTTCTGCTGCTTTAAAGCTTCATTTTCCTTTTTAATGTGCCTATTCAGTAACTCTAGCTCATAGATTTCTTGCTTGAGGGTGTTAACCAGAGGTTCTTGTGGGCTGATAGGTTGTTCTTGCATACTTGGATTCACTGTTGCATTTGTTTTCTCCAATGAATCAATATAGTCATATATCTCTTGTTGTGTTGGGTTAATGCCTGGAGATCTTCTGCTAGGACTGCCTTCAAAATTATGTATAGGATAATTTGTTGGACTATTTGGAGGAGAGACATTAATGGGTGATGGCACTTGAGGTTCCTCCTCTAGATTCACAAACTTTGTTTCTTGTGATGGTGTTTTCTTCATGGTTTTTTGGAGTCTAAAGCTTCTCCTTGGCTATGGAGGGTTTAAATTTTCTTCACTTGTGACCTTGATCTTCTTTTATGTTTTACCTCTTGTCTTAACTCCACCCTATTTCTTATTTTTCATAAACTTGAAAGGGTAAGTTCCACTTCATTTTGTTGTATTGGAGGTGAAGGTATGTCCTTAATGCTTGTATCAATCTTCCTTCTATTTTTTCTAGTCTTGTCTTCCTTAGGCTACTTTGGCTTATATTGGAAATGGTTCCTGATTAGGAAACTATCGCAAGAGTCTCCTGTACTTTTCAAATGAAATTAAAGAAGTATTTTTACCAACCCATGATGGTGCATAGTGTTTTCTATGAACTGAATTCTTTTCTATACATTTGTGGACATTCTTTTTAAACTATTCAGTAGAAAGAAATGGAGGTTTATTTCTCCTTCCTCCAAAAATTTCATTAACAACAGAATATGATAAACAAACATGCAGCCAAATATTCCTTCACAAGTGATAAACTTCTATAAAATTAAAAGCATATTTCTCCATTTTTTCTTGAGTGTTGAGCTAGGAATACCCTTTTTGTAAACAGAAGTATCCATACCTGGATTCTTGAGGAAAACTCTCCATGCTTCAGTACTGTGAAATTATTTGTTTTTAAACCATCTCTCACCAACTCTTGGGAGCTCTGTAGCTTCATTTATGAAGGCTTCGGTCACTGAAAATTTTATGTATCCTATTTCGACCTCTGTTCCATCGAAAGACCTCACAAAAGACTTAGTGATCTCCTTGTGGAATCCGTCAAATTTTTCTATAAACCTGAGCCACTTAACCTTCTGAAGCATCTCTTTGATCTGAGGATAACCCTCCATTTATTTATCTTGCACTGGTTTAGTCTTGACTATCAAACCCATGTCTTCTATCGTGAAGAGTCTAGCCTTCAGAATTGTTCTTCTTTGTGTGAAATGAATTGGGTTGCGGATCTGGTTAAGGAAATCAAGGTTTTGTAGGGAAATATGAGTGAAATGTATACTTGATGGGGTTTTAAGAAGCGTGTATGAATAGGTTACAGAAGTAGGATATGACCGTTTAATCATAAATGGGAGAATCCGTTATGGATCGTTATGAGATATGATGCGGATGATGTGGTCGATTTATGACATGATGTGAGCCCAAATCAAATCAAATAATGACATATTGAGGCAGCATGTGATCATCTACATTATATATGCTAATTTTTTTATCTTGTTATTTAAACAAATTTATGTAACATACCTTTAGAACTAACCTTTTGTTGCTATTTCCTTGATGTTGATTCTTCAGGTATCCTTCAGCATGATGATCTTCAAATGGAGTTCTCAATTTCTTGTGCTCAGTATTCTTGTTTCAGTAGGTTGTAAGAAAGTGTAACAGAGCTGCAAAATGTGGTATCAGCTGCAGAATGGAATGACAACTGCAGAATGGAAGTAGTTCTGTACTACTTTTATTGCTTTAGAAAAAGAAAGGGAACAAAGATTTTTGGGATTTATAAAATGGAATAGAAAATATAAGATGTCAGGATTCTGATTTTCATCCTATATTTCTGTATAAGGATGCCAATCATTGATTGGTTTTCATACTTATATAATTATTTTTATTATTATTATTTTTAGATATGAAAAATAAAATAAGACTAAGTTGGGGAAGAAGAAGGATTCTTCTTCGCTAACTTCATATCAGTGTTATCTTGGAAATTTTTGATAAACTCCTCCTTTGTAATTGGCTTATGATAGAATTTTAATCGATGTCCATTCACAAGAAGAGGTACCTTTTCTTCATCAATTTTCCTGATCCTGACTGCTCCATTGTCAAAGACTTTTTCAATCTCATAAGCCCCAAGCCAATGAGTCTGAAACTTTCCTTGAAAGTCTTTGAACTTTGAATCGAAAAAAAGTGCCCAATCCCCTGCTTAAAAAAAATTTCTCCTTTATATATTTGTCATGCCATTTGGACCTTTGCTGTTGGACTAGACTGGTTCTTTGAACTGCATCTTGCCTGATTTCATTAAGCTCATTAAGTTGCTCCAATATGTGCTTATGGGCTTCTGATAAGTCAAGCCCCAATTAGACTTCCATCTTGAAGGTTTGGATCTAAAATTCTATAGGAAATGGGATTTTCTTCCCATAAACAATTTCATAGGGAGTATGTCTTGTTGTATTCCTCCATGTAGTCCGATAGGCCCATAAGGCTTCAGGAAGCCTATCTTCCCAATCCTTCCTATGTAGATGCAAAGTATTAGTGAGAATTCCTTCAATCACCTTATTGGTAGACTCCACTTGACCATTTTCTTGTGGATGATAAGGAGTGGATTTTATATTTTTGATCTTGTAATTCTCCACAAGCTTCTACACCAACTTGGATGTAAATTGGGTTCCTTGATCTGTCACAATTTATCTTGGGACACCAAAACAAGTGAAAATATCCTCAAAGAGAAAACCAACTACAACATTTTCATTAGCTAAAGAAAGTGCTTTAGCCTCTACCCATTTAGTGACATAACCAGTACATACTAGAATATATTTCTTTTGATTAGATGGTGGATTGATTGGTCCAACAAAATAAAGGGCCCATTTTTCAAATGATTCGATAAGTACCTGAGGTTGTAATGGCATTTCATCTGTAGGAACAGGTTTCTCCATTCTTTGACAGTTGTCACACCTTTTGACATACTCCCTAGTATATTTGAAGATGGATGGCCAATAATATCCTAAATGAAGGATTTTATAGGCAGTCCTCTTATCAGCAAAGTGTCCACCACAAGGTTCATCGTGGCATGCCTTGAGAATCTCAAGAATTTCATCTTCTTGAACACACCTTCTGATGATGAGATTTAGACCTGTTTTATACAATTCATCATTAACCCATGACTACAATGCACTTGTTTGAATAATTTTTCTTTTCTCTCTAGGAAACAAGTATGCAGGTAATTTTCTTATAGCCAAGTAATTAGCAATATCTGCAAACCAAGGAGATTTAGTAGATATTGCAAAAATATATTCATCAGGAAAATTATCTTCTGCTGGAGTATCATTTTTAACATTTTTAATTCTAGACAAGAAATCAGCAACTATGTTTTGTTTTCCAGGTCGGTCTAGAATAGTGATATTGAATTCTTGCATGAGTAATAACCATCTTGTGATTCTGCCATTAGTAATAGATTTATTCATTAATTATCTAATTTCAAAATTATATGTATGAATAAAGGTTTCATAGCCGGTGATAAAATGTCTAAATTTTTTGATAGCATGAACAACACCTAGAAATTCTTTTTCAGTTACAGTGTAATTTAACTCAGCAGGAGTCAAATTTTTGCTTGTGTAGTAGATGGCATAGGGGATTAAATTTTTTTTTCCTAATATAGCTCCTAGAGTTGTATCTGAAGCATCAGTTGAAATTTGAAAAGGTAGTTTCCAATTTGGACCTCCTAAGATGGGTGCTTCGGAAATTTTTGTTTTCAAAGTTTCAAATGCCAATTGGAAATCAGGATTCCAACTAAATTCACAATCTTTGGTAAGAAATTTGAAGAGTGGGGATTCTATTTTAGTGAAGTTTTCTATAAATATTTTATAATACCCTGTGAATCCTAAAAAACTTCTAACATCCTTTTGACAACTTGGAACTGATAATTTGGAGATGACTTCAACCTTAGATGAATCAAATTTAATTCCATCTCCCGAAATGTGATGTCCTAAAACAATTCCTTCAGTAAACATCATAAAAAAAAAATCATGACTTAATGAAAGATTTTCTTCTTTACATGTTTTAAGAACCTTTTCCAAATTTTCTAAAGCTTATTCAAATGAATTCCCATAAACTGTAAAATCATCCATATATACTTCCACACAATCATGTATTAGATCAAAAAAAATTCCTAATACTTCCCTTTGGAATGTTGTAGGTGCATTGCACAAACCAAAAGGAAGTAGTCGGTAGGCATAGGTTCCCCATGGACAGCTGAATGTGGTTTTATCTTGGTCTTCAAGTACTACCTAAATTTGATTGTAACCACTAAAACCATCCAAGAATGAGAAGTACTTTTTTCCTGCTAATGTATCCAATACTGTATCTATGAAAGGTAATGGAAAATGATCTTTTATAGTAGCTTTATTCAAATCCTGATATTCAATGCATACCCTCCACTTAACATTATTTTTAGGTACAAACACTAAGGGAGAAACCCACTAACTATCTGAAATTGGGTAAATGAAGTTTACATTCAGCAATTTTTGCAATTCTTCTTTCACAATTTCCCTAAGATTTGGATTCATCCTTCTTTGAGGTTGTCTGATAGGCTTACAATTTTCCTCAATGTAGATATGATGTATACAAGTCTTAGGACTAATTCCTTTCATGTCAGTGTATTCCCATGCATATGCAGAAGAATGTTGTTGTAATGTTTTGATTAACTTTTCTTGTTGTAATCTTTCCAAGTTTTTGTTTATGTTCAAAGATTTTCCCGGAAATATTTCAACCGTTGAGTTACCAAATTCTTCCATAGAATATAGAGGCATCTACCTAGATGACAAGTATTCAATATTGAATTGTTCTTGAAAATGATCATGTTCATATTCTGAAGATGATACAAATTTTTCTATTGAATTTAAGATTTGACTATCTTCACTAATACAAGAAATAGTCAAGAGAGGTTGTATATCATTGTCATCGTCAATCCATTCTTCATCTTATAATTATGTGATTGTTTTTTATGGAGGATATAAAGTGAATTTCTTTGTTGAATTACCATCAGAGATATACATGTCACCAGATCTACAACTAATGAAAGCATCAGTTGTAGCCAACCAAGGTCTTCCTAATATTAGTGGATGTCCTCCTAGATTGTTCTTGGGGGTTAAAATCATAAAATCAACCGGATACTCCCAAGATTCTAAGCATACTGAAATTTCTTCTAATACACCATCTGGCTTGATTATTGATCTGTCTCCTAATTGCAGTAATGTAGGTCTATACTAAATATTTGGAAGCTTGAGTTTTTCCATGGCTTATTTGCTCATCATATTTACGGCTGCTCCTAAATCAATCAATTTATTTGGAATTTAAATACCATTGATATGTGTTTTTACAACTGGACTTCTTGGATCTAAATACTTTTGTATGGGAATTTTTCCCATCATAATGTCTGCAATTCTTCATGCTCAACTCTCTTATTATTTTGGCTAGAATTGGAATCTCTTTAATGGCATGTAGCAAAGGAATTTTGATATAGACATTTTTCAATTCATCTAGAAAATCATAATTGGGAAACATTATTTGTGTTTATACCCCTTTATCAACTTGTAATCTTTCAGAAAAAGGAGGGTTAGAAATAGATACTGATGGTTTCTCTATGATAGGAGTTGAGTTTATTGGTTTTTCTTGTTTTTCATTTTCAGAATTCTGGTTCTGATGAAGAGATGTCCCTTCTTCAGAACTTTTATTTTGCTGTAGAGAAATTTCTTCATAAAAATTATATTGTTCTTGAATAACAACAAAAGGTTTTTTCCTTCCTAATATTCTACCAGATCTAAGTTGAACACCATTAAGATCTAGTGGAGTAATCATGTAAGTTGGAAATTGATGTCCTTCTATAATGTAAGCATTTTGAGAATTTTTATTATTTGGGTTTGGAAATGGCTAGGCAGGTAGTTGGTTTTGTCTTTGTGGAAATGGTAATGAAAGTTGTGGGTTTTGGTTTTGGAGTTGGGGTTGTTGATTTTGTTGTGGAAATTGTTTGGGAGGATAGTTTGGATAGGATGGAGGATATTGGTAGTATTGAGAATATCTACCATAGGGATTTTTCATTCCTTGTGCCCAAGGTTGAAGTTGGGACCAAGTTTGCTACCAAGGACTCCAATTGTTTGGTTGGGGTTGAGTATACATTTGGTTGTTAAAACCTTGAGTTTGTGGCCCATTCCATGGTCTTCTAGAGACAAAGCAAAGAGGTTCTACTGGATTTGAAGTTACTTCTTCCTTAAAAACAGCCTTAAGGCCTAGAATTGAAGGGAAAATCTTAGTTTCATGATTTTCTGAGAAAATCACACAGGTCTCTATGACTTTTACATCAAGAGGACATTCTCTTAGGGCATGCTTCTTTCTGCATTTAGGATAGAAAACAGCTATGGCATCAGTTTCGGCTTTCTGCTTGTTTTGTATTTTAAGGGTTTCTATCTGTTCACTAAGACTCCCTAAGATATATGTTTTAAATTCATCAAGCATATTTCCAATTTCTACCCTACTTATTGTTCCAGTTGCAGATTTATTCACTCTAGAGAGAGAAGGATCTCTTGCATTTTTCCCAGTTCCTGATTTTCCCCTTGAGAGATGAATACATAATTCACCAATTTCAGGTAATGTGAGTTGAGAGATGTCTCCCTTCCCCATCATGTTGAGAATTTCTATCAATTCATCTCTAATGTCTTTTAACAAGAGAGATTTTAAAGTACCTTGATCTAAGTTTTCCATTTTAGATTTTTTTATGTTGTAATTGAATCTTTCAATTAGATCCTCCAGGTTCTCATCCTCTTTTCACATCATCTTGAATACTTCATCCTTCCGATTAATGGGTATGCAATAATCCAAATATCTTTGTAAAAAATTCTATTTTCATATCATTCCATGTCCTAATAGATTGTGTGACTAAACCCATGAACCATTTTAAAGCTTCTCCTTTAAGTGTTGGAGGAAATGGCTTTAGTTTTTTAGAGTCTTGTAAGTAGTCATACGATCTACACAAAACTTCAAATTCAAACAAAAAGGTTTCAGGATCTTCATTCTTTAATCCATGGAAATTTGGAAGAATGGAAGGTGAAATATTTTTCATTGTGGAATTTGTATCCTTGTCAATTATAGGAAATACAAAATAATTATCATCTTCTCTATTTATTTTGTTTCCTTCACCTCCTCCTCTGTTTCCTCTACCTCCTCCTCCACCTCTTCCTCCAAATAGTACATTTCTCCATTTAAATTTTCTCCTTCTCCTTCTCCTTCCATTGTAGATTCCTCAGAGCTAATATAAGGTTCTAGCTGTAAAGTTAATTGATCTTTCCTCTGGTTCTTCTATCAATGGGATATTGAAGAAAGATTCTTCTTTTCCTTCCTCACTAGGAATTTCTAATTCTTCAGCTAGAATGTGTTCTCCTGTAGAGGTGAAAAATTTTACTCCTTATGTTGGAGATCTGGGATCTTCTTCCTCTAAGACTGCCTTAGTGAATGAAGTAGGAGATCCTCTTGGTTGGATTTTTGACCTCAAGACTTTAGGAATTATATGTATAGTGAAGTATAGAAAATGAGTTTGAGATGGTGGTGTAGCACTACGTGGTCTAGGTGGGGTGAGTGGTGTTGTTGGAATCAAACTCCTGCCTCTAGCTATGAATCTACCCCTAGAATCTCTTTCTCTACCCATGCCATTTTTTTAGATGTAAGAAATAAGGCTACCTAATTACACTTCTCCGGCAACGGCGCCAAAATGTTTAGCCAATTTAATGTCTTAAATTTCTTATCACGAATCATCAACCGAGGTTAGTAATCTAATGAAGTGTGGTGCACTATATATGCTTAGTTAACCTTCTTCTTACTTCATTGTGTATGTTTTTATATTGTTTTAGGGATTTTGTTTCTTTATGTCTAAAGGAGTTAATATTAAGAAATGAGAACTATGAAATGAATCAACTAAATCTAATGAAGTTTAATGTTAAAAACTAGTTTTGAAAGAAGGAAGAAAAGGAAATGTTCCTTAACTATTATAATTTGCATAAAAATGAATCAATCTTTAAATGGTTAGAATCTAATCTAAAAATAAAGTATTTGTTCTAATGAATTTGATATTTTTGAAATTAAAGCTAATTCTAATCTATCTTATTCTAAT
The DNA here is from genome assembly GCA_034641835.2 of Pinus albicaulis. Classification (NCBI taxonomy): domain Eukaryota; kingdom Viridiplantae; phylum Streptophyta; class Pinopsida; order Pinales; family Pinaceae; genus Pinus; species Pinus albicaulis. The sequence goes on along the minus strand of CM076577.1, from coordinate 121,699,427 downwards.
TCTACTCCATGGATTGAAAGCATAAATCCTATGATTAAGAATTGCAATGAAAATGCTAATCTAAATGGAAAGCAAATTCAAAGGAATTGAAAAACAACTACTGTATGACAAATACTAAACCATCCAATTTTGGAAGAATGACAAAGTCATCTTCTTGGTATGATTTAACAAGTAATTGATTATATTTTTAATTTAAAGATTTAATCTAAGAAAGCAATTAAAAGGCATGTAAAGGAAACTATGACCAAATACTCAATCATCCAATTTTGGAAGCATGACAAAGTCATCTTATTGATATGATTTTAACAAGCATTTAATTGTACATTTAATTGAGAATTTAATCTAGGAAAGCAGTATAAAAACATGTAAAGGAAACTCAACTACTGTATGAATAAATAATCAATCATCCAATTTTGGAAGAATGACAAAGTCATCTTCTTGATATGATTTTAACAAGCATTTAATTATACATTTAATTGAGAATTTAATCTAGGAAATCAGTATAAAAACATGTAAAGGAACTTCAACTACTGTATGACTAAATACTCAAATCATCCAATTTTGGAAGAATGAAAAAGTCATCTTCTTATATGATTTTAACAAGCATTTAATTATACATTTAATTGATAATTTAATCTAAGAAAGCAGTATAAAAACATGTAAAGAAAACTAAGATAAATGTATGCTCTAATGCTTCAAACATAATCCAATTTTGGAAAATTAAAAAACTACTTTCTTGAGATGGTTTTGGTAATCAAAATATTACACAGTTATTCTAAAACTAATTCTAAGAAATCATTCATAAATTTAATGTATGAAACAATAAACAATTTAATCTAAGGATTAGCTGCAAAGAAATGTAAATTTAACTATGAATTGACAAAACAGAGCTAATGAAATTAAACTAAAAACAAATAATGAAACCTCCTTTCTATGCAGGGGCCCTCTACAATAGAACAAGTTGAAATCCTAGCAAACTATGCGCACATCAAGAAGGAATTGGAACAAACGAACATGGTGTTCGTATTATAAAAAGAACAGTCTTGAAGCATACACAGCGTTCAGAAAATTAAGATTGTTTTCCGATTTCAAAACGACCGGTATTTAAACAAATTCAATGTAACTATCTTGAGGTATTTCCGCCTACAGATGGAAATTACAACTGAAACATAGAAGAAAAATTTAAGTAGTTAACTCTTGATTTTCTACGTCAGAGAAAATCGAGAGTCCTTTGTTCTCGGATCACGTCCTTTGACCTAACTTTGACCACGAGCATAGGCACATTTTTCTGTCGAATTCAAATAGGTGGATAGGACGAGATTCATGTGAGGATCATTCCAAATATGCCCATGTGACTCATTCCTTCATTCTCTCCTCGGAATTGGTCAAACCATTAAAGTAGATGCGGAAACAACAATTAGTTGCAGAATAGCATGCGTTCTGTAGCTGAGTTACAAAAATTCATTCAAATAATAAGAACATCAAAATATAAAATATAGACCATTCAAATGCATTCTTTGAGATGAAACATGTCATTTATCATTGATTGGAGTTATGGGTTTATGAAAAGGTAGCGAAAATTAATGAGAAAGGATGTCAAAGAAAGAACAATTTTGAGGTTCAACAGCACCCATCCTGGTCTTCCTGAATTGTTCCAAGGATTTTCATGTACATGTGGATGCCTCTTGTATTGCACTTGGAGATGTGTTAGGGCAGCCAGGGAAAGGAGAACATGATCATCCCATTGCTTATTCCAGTCGAAAACTCTCAAGCGCGAAGAATAATTACTCAACCATGGAAAGGGAAGGACTCGCCATGGTATACTCCCTGCAGAAATTCTACCATTATCTGTTGGGAGGTCACATTAAAAAGTTCACTGATAATTCTTCTTTGAAGTACTTGGTCAACAAGTCTGTGTTGGGGGGGGGGGAGAGATCTACATGTGGTTGTTGTTATTTTAGGAATATTATTTTGAAATTATATGAATCTAGGACAATTAAATGTTGGACTTGACCATCTTTCATGCATTGAATTTGGTGGAGAACCCACAAACATAGATGATGAATTTCCCGATGCGTAGTTGTTTGTGATAAAAGTGGTTGATGAGCGTTTCCCTGATATCATTCGATTTCTGACTACTGGTCACATGCCTAAAGAATATATAGTAGAACAGAAGAAATAACTTGTGGCACATGCAACAGACTTTACCATTATTGTTGGACAGTTGTACAAATTAGGCACGGATGAAGTCATGCGAAGGTATGTCTTGGAATATGAAATGCAGGAAATTCTCAATGAAGTGCATGGAGGAGTTGCTGGTGGTCATTATGCAGGTAAGGCCACTGCGTAGAAGATCTTGCATGCCAGGTTGTAGTGGCCCACGCTGCACAATGATGCATATGCTCATTGTCGCACCTGTGATGTTTATCAGAGAATAGGGAAACCTTCGCGCAAGGATGAGATACCCCTGCATCCGTAGATGGCGCTGCAATATTTTGAGAAATGGGCTATTGATTTTGTAGTACCTATTAATCCTCCAGGAAGGAAGAGCAGTGTGCGCTACATCATCAATGCGACAGATTATGTAACCAGATGGGATGAAGCTCAACCAGTGAAAGATTATACTACTGATACTGTTACGCAGTTTATTTTTGGGAATATAGTGACTCGGTTTGGTTGCCTTAAGATCCTGATCAGCGACCAAGGTACACATTTTGTAAATGACACTATCGAAGCTTTGAATGAATAATTCAAGATGTGTCATCAAAAGAGATCTCCTTATCATCCTCAGGAAAATGGCGCAGTTGAAGCTTTCAATATGATCTTGGAGACCGTGCTCACTAAGGTCTGCAATGCTAATAGAAATGATTGGAATGAGAAGGTACCTGCAATGCTCTGGGCCTACAGGACTACTTGCAAAAAGCTATCTGGGCGGACACCTTTTAGGATGGTATATGGGTAGGAGGTTGTGTTGCCCATGGAATTCACTGTTCCCAGTCTGTGCATTGCAGCACTTACCAATATGGCTAAAGAAGATGCTTTGGAAGAACAGTTTTCGCAGTTGGTTGCTCTGGAAGAGGACCGGTTTATTTCCAACTATCACCAGCAAGTCCAAAAGGCACGTAAAAAATCCTAGCATAACAGGCACATCAAACAGAAGTTGTTCAAGGAGGATGATTTAGTCTTACTTTATGATAGTAAGTTTGCGCACCACCCAGGGAAATTGAAGATGCCTTGGCTAGGACGCTATGTTGTCAAGGAAATCACTAATGATGGAGCAGTGCGCCTGGCCATGTTGAATGGTGAATACCTGTCGGGATATTTCAATGGAGGTTGTCTGAAGCCTTACAGGGATGACCATGTGCCTACCAAATGACTATATGGCCATAGTATTAGACCTGCGTTGTTGAGATGGTGAATGCGCAGCAAGGTGCGGCTTGCACGCAATATCTGCGCCAGGGGATTTACTGGTGTGCAGAGGTGTAAAAAACTAGCCGTTGGAATAGTAAAACTGGATAAGACATAATTATTACCGTTTTTAGGAGCGTTCAAGATGCATTTAATGAAGGGATTTTTCCAAATTTGGGACCTTTTTGTCAGTAATGGAACCTCATTAATGCTCACGGAGCCGTTGCAAATGTGCCACAAGTATAAATATGAAGCATGGGACCGCAATAGTTCCCTTTGCATTCTAAGTGATTTTTATGCCCTGAGATGTTTATTTGTCTTTGCCTTTATTGTGTCTATGTTCGGATTGGATCTTGTGTTTGAGGAATCATTATGCCAAGCCGGTTTAGGATACATGATTCAAAGCTGAATGATTTCCACCAGACCCAGAGAAGACCCTGCTACGCAGGAGGTGCATGTGGTAGAGGCCCTTGCACCACCTAAAACAAAGAAGGGAAAAACATCTATGATGGGCAAGTCCCCGAGAGAAAAGACCCCCAGACCTCGCCATTCTGTCAGAGAGAAGATGAAGAAACCAATGCCTGAACTCCCGGAAACTATTGAAGAAGGGGATGACGATGTAGTAGAAGTAGCACCATTCTCATGGCTGACTGGTTACATTGCGTCGTGCAAACCTACAGTGAAAGTACCAAAGGACTTGGATACGGTGCACGCAGGTATCCAAGTGCCCTTGATCCCAGAGAATGTCCCAATTGAGGAGGAAATGCTAGCCAAAATCCCTCAACTGTGATTCGATGACTGGGACATCGCGGACGTGGAGAAATTTCTAGAGCTCACGCCAGAAATTTATCTTGATCCAATCCCATATGTAGGAGGTCTCGTGCGCCTCGAGCCGAAGAGAGAAATGTTGTACCTACACAAGGAAAGCCTCCTTAATCTTTTGCAGATGCCTCATTTTGGGCGCAACCCCATTAATGATATCTACGTCAGCCAGTTATTGGCTCTGGTACATGATGATGCGCTCTGGTTGGGAGAGCGCATCCCAATTAATGCCGACCTAATTCACAGAATCACTAGATTATCGAACAAGGGGGCCAACCCTATGGCCGATTTCGGAGGTAAAGTGCAAGAGAAAGTGCTGACAAATAAAATCAAGAAGAAATATGATGTTACGTGCAAATCTTGGGGATTTTTGCTCGAATAAATTAACAACCCAGTAGTCCGTTTTGGCACGGTAATCTTGGCTTGCAAACTAATGTGCAAGTGTAGGCCAAAGGAAGTGTTTGCGCATGTGATTGCGCTCATAGGGAGATGAAAAAAAGGCATCATATACAGCTGGTGCGCATACCTATGTAAAGAGTTCCTTGAAAACGTGAGCGAAGTGTAGGAGGAGGGAAAGCACTTTCAATATGCTTGGCTCTTATTATTAATCATACTGATCGGGTGGAAAACCCCTGAAGATACCCAATTTCCAAAACTTGCAGAACCAATGTGTGAAGCTGTGCGCTACGCAACCCTCTAGCACTCTTCTGACCTAGTGTGAGAAAAATAAAATAAGATCTTTTGGTTCCTCTATGATGCAAGTTTCTACCAGGTGGTACAGTCAAAGCCGTGCCTATCTCCCACCCTTTATGAACAGTACAAGATGGTAGCTGAATTTAAGGCTATAGTCCATAGTATCCACATCCACACGAAGGGCACTGTGGAGGGTGTCTAGTACGAGTTTCCTTACTTGGTGACTGAGGACGATTTGATCAGGGTCATAGCAAACTGGCAGCCGGCGTGGTTGACTCTACCAACACAAATGCGCACCCCAACAAGAAAATCAACAAAGAACGCCGCTAAGAAGCCCGCTGAAACAGTACTACCCACTCTGAGAGACAAGCCTAATGATAAGGAGCCTACCCCAACGACAACAGGAGAAAAAACTGACACCACTATGCTAGAAAAGAATGGCTCTGTGCCCAAAGACACTGAAGCAACCACATCCAAAGGCATAAAGTGTGGTGCACAGAGCAAGGTTGGGTCAAGGAAAAAGCAGAAGGGTTCGAAGAAAACGGGACAGGAGGTCCTGATACTAACCGAGGACGATCTCAATGAGATCAAAAATATAGTGACCATTGCACAGGAGGATCGTTGGACGGACATGGAGGTCCAGTATAAATCTGCATTGGAGGTTGTCCAGGTTGGCCTACAAGAGTTAAAAATGCAAGCGAGCTAGATCCAGGTGAGCTTGATTCAAGCGAGCCGGACCAGTGCGCCTATTAGCAACGCACAACCTTTGGACGTAGCATTACCATCATCCAGGGAGGAGTGATTCGTCCATATCCCCTTGCCGTCATTTCAAATGGATGCAAGATAGCGCACTAAGTTTACTGGCACAGGGGATGTTCATATTAATCTTGTTTTGTTGCCTACAAGAAATCTTCATCTTCTACACTCAATCATTGTTGATGAGTTGCAGTACTGAGAAGCAACCACGTAGATGCAAACCCAGGATGCACAGAAATAGGCTGCATAAGCACATGAGCAACAGCGATAGGCAACAGCAGCATACTGAGAAGCAGAGGCCCAGCGTGTTGTGCTGGAAGCCGAGATCAACCAAGGCTACCAGGATATTCCAGCGGTCGCGGCCACCGTTGCACCTACAGAGAAGTTGGACAGACTAGATGTTGCAATCAAGGCTGCGCGCGCAGAAGCTCACACCATCCGAGCAGAATATGAGCAGCAAATCGTGGACCTTTAGACAAAGCTATAGCCGGAGACACCGCCCGAGGCCTATGCCAAGAGAGCAGTAGAGGTGAAGCAGGCCCAAGAAATTATCGTCGCCGCAGTCACTCAGGGTGACCAGTCTCTAGCTGAGGCCATCGACATTTTGGCCTCTATCCAGAATGATCCATTCATGCAACAGTTGCACAACACACTCAGTACCAAGGAACACCAATTCAAAGAAATACACATAGTGGCACCCACATTGTTGGTTCATCAAAGGCTTTCTCATCTGCAATAAGGCCGCAGACTCTAGGGATAAATTGCAGAGTTGCACCGAAAAGAATAGGTGCTCACATAACGCATGTAAAAATTGGGCAAAGGAAGCACTGCAACTTTCGCAGACGCTGGAAAACACACTCAATATCGTTCAGCAGACCCAGCGTAGTGTGGAGATGGCTGTTGAAGGGTCCACGACATATAATATGGTTCAGCAGGCATAGGGTGCAACGGCACAAAGCCTTGAGTTAGTGCTCCCTCTCCAAACTTCTGTCAAGATGCTCCGAGACAAAACCAAGGATACAATCGCAGTACCTCAGTGAGTCGGGACGAGTCGCATGTTTGTCTTGGGGGCATGTTGGAGCGGGGTCCCTTGAGGCACAAGTTTCAATGCTCTTTTTTGAATGTTTGTATGTGTGCGCTGCGCAGGGGTATTCAAAGGGCTTTTTTGCCCAATTTTGGGATATATGTAAGCTTAAATATAAACTATGGGTCTCAAACCATGGTTTGAGACCATAGTATCTGCACGCTAGGCATATTATAAATAGATAGAATTTGTCTTAGCTAGGATGTGATAGATGTGATATGTGATAATATATGCGTCTATAAGGGTTTTTGGGTTGGGTAAAAGGCTCCTGCTGGCTGTGTGCGCGGAGACCTAGTCCTGGATGTGTGCAGACTCCGCTGGCTGTGTGCACAGAAGGGATTTTAAGGGTTTTGTAAGGGTTTTTGAAGGAAAAGCTGATGTATTGACAGATCTGAAGGATTAATAGAAGGAACAATTTTAGCGAATTCTCTGTGTTATGAGTATAATTGTTGTTTATGCTTCTTGTTATAATTTGATGAGATTGCACTATCTATTTGCTTATTTATGAATGTGCAGAGCTAAGTGATATATTTATGCATGAATATTGACTTTTGTTAAGTAAGATCGAGATCTGGTTCTGATCTATTGTCTGCGCTGAAGCGAACCCTATTTTTGTGATACTATCTCTGTTTTTCTGTTATAATCTATTGCATACATCTGATTATAGTGATTAGGTCAAGATCGGGTTCTGGTTTTTTATCTAAGACAAGTATTTCTTTGTATTATGTTAATGATTTTGCAAGATCTGTGATTCTGTTATAAATTCACTACGAACATCTGTGGAAGATAATTTAGGGTTTTTCCAAGGACCACTTCATTAAATTCTCTCTCAGAGTGCAGAAACCTGGTTCCATCACCCCCCCATACTGCTTCGGGTGGGACTTTGGTCTGCACAAGTAGATCATTTAAATCCGAACCTGGTTCAGGACCCGTCAAGCCAACAAATTTCTTTGCTTTATCTATGTCGCTATGTCCATTAATAGCTACATATTTCCCAAAGATGAAATATAATGGCGACTTTGGAAATTAACCAATACATGCCTCAAATGGCAATGTTTGAGTAGAAGAATGTTTTGCACGATTTTAAGCATGATGAATGTAATGCAACATTCATCCCACAACTTAGGGTGTTTGCAGCAATATCCTATAAGAATATGAATGATTGTTCTATTAACAACCTCGGTCTGACCATCTATTTGTGGATGAAAGGTTGTACTATTCTTCAACTTAGTGTCCATCAAGTCCCACAAACTTGACCAAAAATTCCCAACAAGTCAAGAATCTAGATCACTTACAATAGATGTAGGCAACCCAAAATGAACCCAAACATTTTGAAAGAAAAGATGATTTGTTTGTTCAACTATAACTTGCTTTTTACATGGCATCAAAATGCACATTTTTTTGAACCTATCCGCAACTACATACAAATAATCATGACCTCTTTTCGACAAAAGAAGACCTCCTACAAAATCCATAGAGATACTCTCCCAGGGACGTGAAGGAACCGGAAGTGGTGTGTACAATCCTAGCTTTCTATTACTAGGCTTACTGACTACACATAAAGAACATCCTTTAATAAAACGTGGCACACTTTCAAGCATACGAGGCCAATAACAATACCTCTGAAGATTTCCCAATAAAAATACCTCTGAAGATTTTCCATTGTTTTGCTTACACCAAAATTTCCCACAATAAGAGGAGTGTATGCTTCCCTTATGACATTCACTCTCTCACTGTGTGGAATACAAAGCTTGCCCAAATGATACAACAAGTTATTGTGAACATGATAATCTAATTCCTCAACTTGGCGACCTTAACTCAAGTTTGCATAAACATCTTGAAAGTCATTATCAAATGCATATTGTTTAGTGTAATTTTCATGTAAAACAAAAGTATTATTGAGTAAAGTAATTGCATTTATAATAGGCCTAGAAAGCATATCTGCAACCTTGTTGTATATACCTTTATTATACCTGATAACCAAGTGGAATTTCTACAAGAATCCCATCCAACGAAAGTGCCTTGACTGTTGCAATTTCGTTTGTGATTGAAAGTATTGCAACAGTTGGTGATCGGTGTGAATGATGGTTTCCTTTCCCATCAAATAATGTTTCCATTTCTTCACACTTTGTACCAATTCATATAGCTCCTTGTCATCTGTAGGATAATTTATCACTGCACCATTAAACATTTCTGAATGGAATTAAATAGGCTTACCATGTTGTAAGAGGACTGCACCCATGGCATAGTCACTTGCATCTGTCTAAATCTCAAAAGGTTGTCTCAAGTTTGGTAATGCTAATATTGGAGTTGAACTGATATTTTTCTTCAAAGCATCAAATGTTTTTTTCTGATTGCCTCCCCACTGGAAGAATTTCTTAACACTCGTCAATGCATGTAATGGAGCTGCAATAGAGGAAAAATTAGCAATGAATTTCCTCCAATACTTTGCTCCTACTAGAAAAATCCTTACCTCCATGACTGAATTGGGTGTAGGCCAATTCACAATGACCTCAACTTTAGAGGAGTCTATCTTCAGCTCACCTCCTCCAACAATATGTCCCAAATACACTAAATAATTTTTTCCAAATTCACATTTCGACATATTCAAAAACAATTTCTCTTTTCTCAAGACATCAAGCACCTTGTTCAAATGCATGACATGTTCTTCTCGTGATTTACTGAATATCAAAATATCATCTAAGTAGATAATGATATCATCTAATTATACAATGGAAAAATCATCTATAAATGGTGTTAATATATCAATCATAACTCTCATGAAAGTAGTTGGATCATTGCAAAGACCAAAAGGCATACCAAGATACTCAAGAAATCCTTGTTTAGTTTTAAATGTGGTCTTCCATATGTCCTCTTCAACTATTCTAACTTGATGATAACCACTTATTGAATCACTTTCCATACCTCAATTGATCAAGAAAATCATCAATCCTTGGGAGTGGATAACGATTATTTATCGTGATTTTGTTGAGTGCACGGAAATCTACACACATGTGTCGTGTTCCATCCTTCTTGGTAACCAATACAATCAGTGAACCACATGGCGAGGTAGATGGATGAATGATGCCTTTATTCAACAATTCTTGGATTTTCTTCTTGATTTATGCACTTTCCATTATCTACATCTAATACATGAAAATGTTAGGGAGTGGAACATCCTGCTGCAACTGTATCTCATGTTGGGTTCCCCTCTTAGGAGGTAACCCCTTTGGCTCTTGAAACATATTGCCATGTTGAATTACCACATAAAAATATATATATATTTTTTAATCTATCATCACAACCTTCAAAAGATTCAAAATCCTTATAATTCTTTATTTTGATCATAAGAAGCACAAAGTTTTTTTTTGAGTTTACTAGTCTCTTCATTTGCCCAACATTAACCAAAGAGAGGCTTAGCTTTTTGCGATGAGATCTCACAATATATTCCACCCCATATTTGAACAAGTGGTACTTGTTCTCATGGCGATAGAAGACTTCTTTCCTGTCATAGAGATATTGGCTACCCAAAACAATTCCAGATATGTCAAGCGGTACAACATCTAACTCAACTTTATCAATAAAATTTGCAATAATTGCAAACCAGAAAATGCATTTTCTTGTAACCTATAAATTTGTATCTTTGGTTATCCAACCCAATGGGTATGGCTTATGATGAGGTATGGTTTCAAGATTCAGCTTCTTTTCTAAGCCTTCATAGATTAAGTTCACTTGAGACCCCACTATCAAATAGTGTGTCAATTTTTGTATGTTTTGAGATCACTCTTACGTGAAACAACTCTATTCTTTCTTCTTAATTTGGAGTGTTATTGTGACAATTTGAGGAACTAGTACTTGCTATGGCTTCTTTTCGATTTTTAACCATGGCTGCAATTTTAGTCTCATCTGAATTAGATCCAAGATCCTATTGTGTGGTACCAGTTGTCTTTTTTATCCCCTTATTGTTTAATTTCTTAGGCCTCAATTCTGGATGAAGTTGCCAACAGTGGGCTTCATCATGACCCTCTTTGGAACAATGAGTACATGCGGTTTTATCCCCTTCTTTATTAATGGATGCATTCTTCTTTTGTTTACCCTTGAAACCCTTTCCTTTTTCACCACCCTTGAATGGTTTCTTTTTACCCTCATCTTGTACATTTTTCCCTCTTGCCTCAAGGTGTGTAGCTTGCACACAGGCCTCATATAAACTAGTGGGATTAAACATGAGGATGGTATGTTTCAGGTAACTATACAATCCACCTATGTACTTCAACAAATTTTCTTGGCTATGCAAATCAACTCCTAACATAAGAGCTCTTCTCCTAAATTCATGAGTATAATCTTGCACACTTTGACCTTTCAATTGTCTAAAATTTTTCCAACTCATAATAGCTTTTTGCATGTAAGCTAGAGGATAGAATTGCATTTTAATGGAAGAAATAAAATTTGACCAAGACATTGAGATCTTACCATGTTTCTTAATCTCCTCTTTTGTCTTTTCTTCTCACCATACAAGTGTTGATCCCTCCATCCTCAAGGAAGCCAATTGAATATTTATGTCATCTTCTTGAAGGTTCTGAATTTTGCAATAAACCTCCAATTGAATAATCCAATTATCTAACTTCTCTGCATTCACTTCGCCATTATACATTGGAATCTCAAACATAACATCAAGTTTAAGAAAGGATGATTTACCAGCCCCTTTTGAAGTATGTGTATGAACATATGGAAGAGTTATAGTAGTGGAAGATGATGTTGAGGAAGGTGAAGATGGTGGTGAGGATGATGGTGGAGTGGATGGTGACTTCTTACCATCTCCATGGCCTCCTCCTTGAACTCTCTCCTTGCATCCTTACATTCCTTTCCTCATAGAGGACTTTAACCATCTTAGTCATATCAAATAATTCCTTCCTAAATGCTCTCTCATCTTCTGTCATGATAGGTTCTCCTTCATGAGACATGCTCCCTGAAGACTCAACTTCACCTTGAGGATGTGTTGGTGTTGAAGACTTTGGAAACCTTTCCCTTCTTCCTCTTGACCCAACTGCAGGACTCTCAGCCAACTTCCCTTCTCCTCTTTTGGTTTTTAACTTTGTAAGCATGACATAAACTTGCAAACAATTAGACCCCTTCTTGCACAACAAAACCTAAAGAACTCAGGCTCTAATACCAAAAATGATCTGAATGGAGTATGTTAGTGTTTTTGTGCTATTTAATCATACAGATTATAAATTAAATGTCTTATGTGTGCATAAGCGTTCAGTTTTCTTGAAAATTATCAAGTCTCATGAGTGTTTTTCATGTCAATTTAGTGAGAAATTTAACATAAAAATAAGAGTTGAAAAACAAAAAATAAAGTACAGAACACCACCATACATAACACTAACATAGGTATTTGATGAAGGAGCTCACCCCTCCTGGGATACATCTCCTTGGTCTAGATTCCATGGCTTGGGCCTCTATATTATGCTCAAATTGTCAAATTGGCATGTTTCCAATGCTCTTTTTCTCCCATAACCTACTCCAATGAATCCAGAATGGCTCAAAATGGTCATCTAGCCTCTTTTTGTGCCTGAATTGGTCGAAAAATGCAAAATTTATGGCCTTTTCAATTTTTCTCACTATATCAGGCCCTAAACTAGCTAATTGTAACTAAAACTGGTAGTCCGTCGAATTTGGAGGTCCGCTGATTAAAATGTCATTAAGTTAAGTGGGAGTTAGCGCACTAATTAAGTGTGGTTAAGGGCTAACTGCGCGCTTTAATTAATCTACATTTAAGTTGGATTAGGCGCCTTAATAAAAAAGTTTAATGCTAAATAATCGTGGGTTAAGGTTTGTTAATCTCCGCGCTAATGGTACTCCCGCCAGCGGTTATGGCACATAGGTTCTATGGAATGGGGGCTGACCCCCGCCTTACCCCACATTACATATTGTTTGAATTTAAATATAATTCGAGTCCTATACAATTTAAGAACCATGTAGTAGCAGAGGCAGTAAGGCATGACACTAGCAGTGGGGAGGTCGTGAGGTCGAACCCCGGTGCCTCCACCCTAAAATTTTGACCAACGACCATGAGGACACATGGCAGCCTCCGAGCTTGCCACATTTCGTGACCTCATTGGTCCAACCCAACACCAACCAACAAATCCAGTGCCAACACTTATCACCCATTCATAGCTCCATCTGTGGGAATATTTTGAGAATATTCTTGGAATATATCTTTTGCTGACTGGACTATACGGATGCCTAGTCAGCATCCCTATCATCCCTGCACAAAATTTTCCTATTTAGCAAAGCAAAAATATCGCATTTTCAGGAGCATACGACGACCATTTTTCGTGAAAAGAAGTGTGCCAGATTCAAAACAGCGAGAACTACGCGGTCGTTCAAGTTCTGAGACAATATGAGAACTTTTATTTTTTAGCATAAAAATGAGCCCCTGATCAATCCATGAAGATTGGATGTGAAAGACAAAAGATTTCAAACATGAATGATTTATTTTAAGGCTTGTTTTGATGTCTAGATCTAAGATGATGAGCCAATGATCAAAATACCCACATGGAAGAATCAAGGCCTCCATGAATATTTCCTTTTCTATAATGTACTCTAAGAATAGAAATATATCTAGGCACAAAACTATTTATTTATCTCCTCTTCTTCTATTGATCCAAGTAAAAATCCCATTCATAGTAACTAGGTTAAGAAGTTGCAAATTCTTCATCATAACTCCAAAGTATTTTTCCTCCATATCTAAGTGCCTAATACCTCCTTTCTTTTCTATCAGGGATTTGATAAGATTAAAGTCTTCACCAACGATCCAAGGTAAGTTTTAAATGAGAATTTTGAGGTTGCTTATAGACTTTAAGAAGTCCATTTTATCTCTTTGCAGTGTAAACATTAGATAAAAGGTGGATCTCATATGAGCCTATTGGATGGAACTCCATTGTTAGAAATATAGAATAGAAAAACATGTCTAGAACTAGTGCCTCTTGTAGGTTCCAAATAATTGTCAATCCTCTTGCTTTCCCTTAAGCATAAATTGTTGTTGATTGAGATTCATTCCAAAATTTTGGGGTTGCGAAAGCTATCCTTTCACTAGAAATTTTTGTTTCTCAAATCATCATAAATTTCAGTCGATCCTTTCTATAACTATTTTTTGAGGATCCTCTAATTACCCTTGCAATTTAGGCCCCTAATATTCCAGGAGACAATTTTCATTTATGATTGGGATGGAAAAAGGAGTAAGCATTTATTATTAGCTTTATTTTACCAAAGTTGACTAAATTTTCTCTCAAATCCTCAAATTTTATTGGTTTCTTTTATAACCCCCTATCTTGTCCTTTTTCTAATTTTTTGGTGGATCTTTAAAAAAATGAGTATGAACACCTAGGTGAGTGCTAGAATAATTCACACCTGAAGGATATTTTGGCATGTGAACCAATGCTTTGAGGAAAGCTTTCCTGATATCTTCACCTATTTTCTTGGGATTGATTATGGGTCCTTCCCTTCCAAGCTTTTTCCATTATTAGAAAATCTAGCTCATCTAAATTTGTCTCTTCCACTTCTTTAGTTTCCTACCCCACCTATGTTTTCATCATGATTACATCTTGGATGACTAGATCTGTTGATTTCATTTTTTAATCATCTTTTTTATTCCCATTATACATGGGGATGAGAAGAGCCTCTTACGACTTCAAAGGCTGACCCATGCACTTGGAATGAGTTGCCTATTATGACTCCTAGCCAACATAGTCTTCTAGATATGCTAGAGATTCAATTGTTTTTCTAATTTTAGGGCCTCTATTGGAAGATAGAGGGGTGGGAGGAGGGATCTTGCTAATTTCACTTTAATGTTGGGGGATTTCCAAAACCATTAGAGTCTTCCTCTCATCCATCCATGTGTGTATTCTCTAGCAAGTATATCATATGGTTTTCTCTCATCCATGTAGGTTAGGAACATAACCTACTTTAATGTTACGAATGTTATTTATTTAAAAAGTTCTAGTAAATTGTCTCTAAACCTAAATATATGTTTTGTATCTCTCAGAAGGAATAACATATGCCTTTCTCTTGGTTAGGGGCATGACAATAGTAATAAAAATGTGTCAAATTTACTAGGACATCATGATAGAGATATGCATGAAATATAATGGTTGGAAAGTGTATTGTTAATCTAATGTATGTGCCTTTAATCAGAGGTTACAATGTGAAATTTTTTAGACAATCCAACACACTACCTATTATTTATAGTGACATAGAGAATCAAACCACCACATCATTATAAATAATATATTAATGAGAGTTATTTACAAATGTTTAATAACACTAGAATTTATTTGAAATTATAAATATATAATACTAGCCCCTGGGGGGCAGCTCAATTGGATTGAAAAACTAAACATTTGTTACTAACAAAATAACTAAACATATGTTATCAACACATTCATTTAATGGGGCATGATGCTTCTTCCTTATATGAAGTGAAAAGAAAATATGAGAAAACATATATACCACATTTTTATAGATTCATGAAATAACGCTGACATTTATCATCTATGCATTATATCTTTATCACATTTATGCATTCTATGTGACATAGATTTTTCACCATTTTGTTTCAATGATATATTTTGAAATAGCTACACTAAATCTTTATCCAATTAATGTCAACTTAATCTATTTTAGATTAATCTTGTAGTTAGGTGCTTGCGATATTTTTGGGAAGTGATGACAATGTTTTGGGTAATTCCAACCGACATTCTAGGAACTAATGATGAAGTATAGATTTTGATGTAGTTGTTATCCTTAGGATCACTTCTAAATTATCCTTGTCCCTTGCAACATCTCCAAGATTTCATGAATTCTACTACTAATAGCATGAGAAGTCTGCCGCGTGTTGAGAATGTGAAGAATTTGTCAAGAGCCTTCATCCATTATAGAGACAATTTCAAGTTTTTCATATTTTCGTAACATGTAGATTTCTAAAATTATATTATTAGAAATAATTATATTTTTATAATTTTTCAACACCCACTTTATAGTAGGGAGCAAGACACGTCAAATAAGTTATTCACTTAAGTTTTGTTTTTGCTAATTAATATCTCATTTACATAGTTACATTTCTTAGCTTCTATGTATGAGGGATATGAAGGAGGATGTTGTGGAGTCTACAAGGTTTGAAATCTCTAATTTTTCTTTTATTTCATATCCTCTAGTAGGAAGGTTAATAATAACAAGATGTCCTAAAAAAATAAAATAAAATACAAGTTAGAGGTCAATGTAGATGATGTTGGTATTCATAGGCAAGTGCTTTAAGTAATTTCCAATACTACAAAAATCGATTGGTGTCTAGGACATCAATGTTTCTACTACCATCGGTGGCTCGAATAGAGAGATGGATTCTTAGACATTAAAAATTATCAATGATTCAAGTATGAGCTCATTATGATTACTCAAGTTATAATATAGTTATGAATTTGTTGAGTTTGTGGCCAAGATTCTTGAAGACAAAAATGTTCACACAAATTTGTTGGTGGGCTTAAAAACTTTTTCCATGGATAATTCATTGAATACTTTATTAAAAAAGAATTCCAACATACAAAGAAATTTTATTTTAGCTAATAGACCATAAAAATCTAGTAGATAATTATAAGAATTAGTGGGAAATACCACTAGACCACATGTAATAGCATTATTGTGTATATAAAAAAAATTGTGTTTCCTTAGAAAGTATATATATCTCATTATGATATCACTAATTTTAATTGTATTGTTCAAAACACAATGTAATGTAATAAGAATACCTTTCAAAAAATGGTAATAGTTATAATTGTAATGGAAATCCTTATCATTGCAAAGGAAACAAAACAACAATTGTACACAGAGTAGAAAAGCAAGAACATCAAGTGACATAGAGATACATCTATTAGGTAAAATGATTCACCTTGGATCAAAGTTGTCCATTTCACTAAATTATGAGGTTCTATATGCTAGTAAAACACTTACTAATGTCTTGTGTAACACCCCATATTACTATTTTTTGACAAACTAAGGACATTTCTTTGTTATTATAAGGTCATTGTCAATCCATCGTAAATGATAGAATGAATAGGGAAAATACATACATCTTTGGAACCATTAGATAATAGGCATATACTGGGAGAATTAGTTTTCTTAAGGGAAAATTCCATACCTAGATGAGTTTTCAAAGAAATAGTTATAAATGTAATGAAAATCCTTGTTATTCCAATGTGAATAGAAACGACAAGTGCACAAATAGTGCAAAAGAAAGAATATTTAGTGACATAGAGATACATATATTAGATAAAATGATTCCCATTGGATCAAAGTCATACATTTTGCTAAATTTTGAGGTTTTGAGTGCTAGTAAAGCACTTCACTAATGTCTTACCTAGCATCCCATCTAACTAATGTTTGACAATAATAAGGTAAATTATTTCTTCTTTTAGGGTCATTGTTAATCCATAGTGAAGGATTGTATAAATAGATAAAGTCCATACATATTTTGGACCATCACATAATAGACCTATACTGGGAGAATTGGTTTTCTTAAGGGAAAGTTCGATACCTAGATGAGTTTTCAAATATATTGAATACTTCCAGAGGGAACATATATGGCTTGTGAAGAAATAGGGTCATGTATAATATTGGAAGAACAATAGTATCTAAGGATTTTCTCTTATACTTCACCACCACCACCACTGTGAATATGTCACGGATTTTCCTTGTAAAATTTGGGCAACACCATCCTGACTATTGGTGGATAAATGACTGCACTATAGTTTAGATGTTTGAAATTAAACATGAATGAATATCATGTTGTGGATCACTTAATTAACTTTCTTAAATGATTCAAGCATGAGTTTCAATGGAGTTTGTGATTAAATAAATATGAATTATACTATAATAAATTACATTCGATTTTTATCAATACTAACTTAAAAGTAATACAAAAAATTTCAAGAAAATTAATTAAAACATTTTTGGGAAAACACTAGAGAAGTCAACAAAAATTTGAAAAACTAATACAAGACCAAAGCAACTTGACTTTGTATCTAAAAAATATCATACTTACAGGGGCAGGGACTAATGAGAAATTACCGATTCACTCACACATATAAATAATGGACAACACAGTAAATTTTATTAAGATTATTAAAGGGAAGTTAAATTTGCACCACCACTGAGAACCATGGCTTTTTTGTTTAACAAAAAAAGGGTTATATATATATATATATATATATATATATATATATATATATATATATATATATATATATATATATATATATATATATATATATATATATATATATATATATATATATATATATATATATCAACAATATCTTTATATTCCATATGATGAATATACATGTTTCAATCTTCGAAGGACTACTTAGACTCAACAATAAGGCTCAAAACTATTACTAAAAATCTCATCATGTCACTTGTGGGAATTAAATCTAGGTGGTGAGGGCAGCAATATTTCCTCCCAACCACTAGAGATAACCATAATTCACAAAAAAACAAGACTTTAACAAACTATCAAAATAATTATTTTACAATATAAAGTTATCAAGAAGAATATAAGGTGAAAATATATGATTATATTAAGTGGTGTTATATGTCTTTTTTAAGATAAATGGTTTCTTTGAATGTTCCAAAAAAAACACCATTGAAGACAGAAACCTTATGGATTCATTCTACTTATCGTGCCCACTTATTACAAAAGGATTTATAAATTTTCAAAATAATGGTAGTATTTGATGAAATAAAACTATGGATGCACCATCAAAAAAATGGACAAATATTTTGTCATGGTTATAAAAATATTTGCCTAGCTCTACTAAAGATTAAAGGGACTATTCAAGGAAAATATATTAGCATTGTTATTTTTGTGATGATAAGGATAGACATTTTAATATCAATTCAAGCAATCAAACATTAAATCCATATCCAAGTACAATTGAAAAGATAAACATTCTTTTATGAGAAACAATATGAAAAAAGAAACTACAAATAACAATAGATTATTATAAATCCATACCCAAATTTAATATTACAATTATGGGTAGAAGTGATGTTGCCATAATTGTAGGTCCATCTTGGATGGAAACATTGAGATATTCATCTTAAATATGAACAAGAAAATTTTGACATTTTTCTAAATAAAGAAGATAACATTACAATACTTTACAATAAAATCATGCTCAAAATATCCCTCTTTGAAATACCTAGAAGATGTATTATGTGATCCTTCAAGGTAATAAAGAATCATCACAAAAGATATAGGATATTTAGGAAAAACTCGGCAATGTCATAGTCAATAAAGATAAAGAAATGTGTCATGTTGTAACATATTTGGTTTTGATAAGTAAGATATTGTAGTAGAAAAATAAAACAAAAATGTTAGGATATATTGTTTCAAAAAAAAGAAAAATAAAACAAAAAGGGGAAAATGAAAAAATGTTAGGCATTGGAAATAGAAAGAAAAAGAAACAAAAGATAAAATGTTAGGCATAGAGATAGAAAAAGAAAAGAAGAAGATTTGATATAAATATTTCAAAAGGTTTTATCTTTGTTGTGTGCTAGTCAAAATGCTGCTTAAGATTGTTTTTCTTAGATTATATTATATCATGGTTTAAATAAATTAACCATACATTAATATGGTTAATTGGAGAAATTGTATTAAATCAGCATAAAGTGATGTTTTGTCGTATTCAATAAAGCATGCGCAGATTTGAACGGTCAAGATGTGTTGAGCCCAGATCAACGGCACCCACACCAACCCGCACCCCCTAACACTTCTGAACGATATCCGACCGGGGGGGGGTGTTCGGGTAGAGTTGTTTCTATGAAAACACCCCACCATACGTGTCATCTTCTCGTCAAGACCGCAACACCCCCCCCCCCCCACTCTAATTCCACTTACCTCCTATACCCCCCTTCGGGTCGGCTCGAAAACTACTCTTCTCATCTGTTTACCGTTACACCATTTACCACCATTCTCTTATCAGCCTACATGTCATCTCGCCTATCAAATCAATATACGCCATCTGTCCTCCATTTATTCGTTATAACGTTATTGTTATAACTATATGTTATGTTGTAACGTTATGATAATAAATTTTCTCCCGTGCAATTAACGTTCACCAACATTCTGTTAAAAGCTATGGGTTCAGTACAAATCACAATTTTCACGTTATTCCATTACATCACTATTTTCTTAGTTGTTCAAAGGTTTCAACAAACTCAGGAGCAGCTTCCACACAAGTCCGGTATTGTCTGAATACATGTCCTCATTCACCAGTTTGTCATTTTTAACATGTATTTACAGACAGGTCCCTTCCTTTCCCATTTTCAATGGCTCCTAAAAGTAAATCTACTTCTCAGAACAACCCAATGTTACCCCCAGTTGTAGACCCATCTATACTAGATATCCAAAACCCATTGTGAATTTGAACTTTATGAAAATCACAATTGGCTCCATCAAAAGCACTTGGATAACAATGATGAAATCGGGTTATGGGACTCTACCTTGCCTCAATATATTTTACCTCAAATTCCCTATTTTCCCGAATTTGTCACATGGTGCCTATTCCACTATATAGCTAGCCAAAGAACCATAGTTGCATAAAATGGTGAAACCATGTTTCACATTAATGGCCACTCCATTTCTGAAATGCTTCAAATCAAATATGATCCCCCTGCAAGACCTTTTCATCCAGATTTTCTCATGGAAATGTACAGAAAACTAGATTTCCCCAAAGAGTCAAAGTCTTTGAGACCTTCTTGCCACATGATGCCCAATTACCTAAGACCAATCCTCCCTATCCAGCCTCATTTTTTCCAAAATTGACCAAATATATTGTTTCCATAATTTCTTGTATTTTAGGCTATCATTTAGACCAGTGGATAGATGAGCATATCTTTTCCTTCCTTTCTATTTTCTCAAGTGAACAAAATCCACCAATCATCTTTTGTTACAGTGAATTCATATCATAAGTGATTCATGAGCAGTTCATGAAATTCTCAAGTGAAGGAGTATTTAGATATGCTTCAGTTCTAGTTTATCTTTTTATTTACTATCAATCAGAGAGATTTACCTTTCAATTACAGAAGATGGATGAACATGGTAACCCTCAGTCAATTATTCATTGGACCCCTTTGGTTAGAAAGAGAAACACAAAATTCTCCTTTAGTCAATTTGTGGATCATTTTTTGCATGTGGAAGCAAGTTTTTTAAATAGCAATGTAGAGCCCAGGATAGAGCCAAAAATTAAAAGGATTTTACAGTTGAGTGATCAAACTAAAAATGGTGATTGGTATTTATATCAGAGCTACTCAAAAATCATGATTTATGGTTGTGAATTAGCCCCTTACAAGCTTCCTAAGTATGTGCCCATAAGGATATTTTCCTTGGAATTCATGAGAAAAATGATAAACATGGATCAAGTATATTTTCAAACAGCTAAGAAGAAATTTCACTTTAAGATAAAAACATGTTGGGAAAAATACTGAGAGGGGGGGTGAATCAGTATTTATAACTCACAATAAAATTTACTTTTTTTTTACTAATTTCTATATGCGACTTTGATTAATTAACTATCGTATACGCGCGGCTATCTTTAATCAAACTTGCGTATGTCTAGAGATATTATTATGCAGATAAATATTTACTTAGATTAGTGCATCATTCATTCATCAGACATTTAGTAAGAAGTAAGCATGTATAGTAAGAACAAAATAAATCATCACATATAAGCAGCACACATGAACACCAGGATTTAAGGTGGAAACCCAAGTCAGGAGAAAACCACCACTAATTTCATCTCTGTCTTCAATATTTGTTATATAGAAAATTGCTTACAATCTTGTACTAAAACAGACTCATACCAGCACAAAGGCACCCACCTGCAAAAAGATACAACCTTCTCTCGTTCTCCAGCTTCTACTGGAAGGGAGCTCCAAACCCCTGATCTTGTTTACCAACTACCGATGGAAGGAAGTTACGACCCCCTGCTTCTCATTTACCAGCCACTTCAGGAAGGGAGCTACTACCCCTTGATATCATTCACCAGCAACCACTGGAAGGGAGCTACGACCCCCTCACTGAAGGCTCCAACCCTCAGCACCACTGCAGACCACGTTTCATAAATTTTCACACTGGATCCAACATCTTCAACACAACACTACTTGTAGGCCTCTTTTCATCATATTTTTAGACTGGACCCACTCCACTCATTTAAGCCCAAAGAACATGCATCAAACAGAAACTTATAACTGTATCAAATCATTCATTGGATCATCAATCAACCAAACAATCATTGATCTTTAATCACAATCAACTAGCAGCGTTATCAATACTCAAACAACCCAGATCTATATGAATACATCATTGACAGACAACATAAACACAATAAAACTGATCAAAAATTTCCTTTAGCGTTCTTCATCAAAACCCTAGATTCCATACGCACTTTCTCTTAAACGAACCTACGTATATACGTGCTTTTATCGAGACGAACCTGCGTTTAGATCTGTAAACATTTCAGGACTGTGTAACTCTTCAGAACAAATAATCAGCTCGGATTTTACCCTTCACTTCAGCAAACATTCGCGAGATCACAGATCTAAACATCTCACAAAAATATCAAGCAAATACATAGTCATTTCAAGTCTAGAGATCTCGATCCATCATTGTATTCATAGGTGCATCATTATTTTAGATATATCTATAAACTGTAACCCATTCCATGTAGATATACTTCAGAGTGAAGTATTCATTCAATACCCATACACATGCACACCTTGCACTATGATCTTCTTCTCCTTATATAGTTTGAGCATTTCCCAATACCATGAGCCAAAACCACACAAGTGTCGATGGTATTCTTGGACATAATCAAATAGACGACACAACGCTCAATACTGTGGGCTAAAACCATGGTAAGGACCCTTGGTATCATAACAGAGTGTTTAAGTACATACACGACTTGGCTTCTTCGTACCTGCATGTATACACGACTTCTCTTCATCAAAATTGTGTATACACTAATTCTGGATGTAGATGAGGGTTGCCTTCATCAAACCTGCAGGTACACTCGAGTTGCCTTCATCAAACCTACGTATACATTATGAAACATTACCTTTATCATTTCTCTGTCACTGAATGGAATTCCTTTTTTTTTCACATCTAAATTGACCTGTAGATACATCATTTTTACATCTTTAACAAATAGGTTGTTATCAAAAGGCAACTCATCAATTAGGTTGCCATCAAGGACAACATATCAACATATTACATCATAATGCCAAAAATATCCCCCTTTGGACTTGATGGCAACCATGTTGGTGTTTGATCACCACAACTAATAGATACAACAATCATAAACATTATTCAAACACCAAGTTACTCTCCCCCTTTGACATCAAGGGAAAAGGGCGGATCAATACCAAAACAAGGTTTCTCTTTCCTTGTAGAAAGAAGAGCTATGTAGATCTGTTCTGTACTGACCATGCTCCCCCTGAGCATATGCTAAATCTTCAGATAGATTTTTCAATGAAATACATGACTATAACTCAACTGAGTATGACCTTTCCTATCACTAAGGACTCATACTTACAGTAATCTCCCAACCAAGTGGGGGTTACATATTTGACTCAACTACCCAACCAAATGGGTTTACATTTTTTACTAAAGCACCCAATCCAAGTGGGTTTACATATTTGAATAACCACCTACATGACTAAATATGACAATATTTACATCATACGTTTCAACATGACCCTTACATCAAATTAAAGATATGACTTTTTATAGCCAAGACCAAAGTATCTCAAGAAAGAGATCATAATTCAGCAACCAACATAATGCCAAAAATGCATTATTCTCAGCAAGGATAATTCTCCCCCTAAAATTTTGCTACTGATCACCACAACAATTTATTCATAAAAGCATCTTCATCAATCAGATAATCAAAACTTAATATAATATCAGCAGATATAACCATCAACATCAGATCAATAAAATTACAATTGTCAGCAACCTATCAGAAACTGTTCTTGAGTCTCTCTCACTGTTTTTCTTATCAGAGAAAAACATACGCAATTGTTTTCAATGGAACTCGCGTGTATACACGACTTTATTTCATGAAACCCGCGTACAGAAAGTAAAATACTGAAAATTTCACAACTCCATCTCCATCTCCCCCTGGACTTGTACCACCTGTACCTGTCTGTTGTTGTCACATCAGATGCACTGTCAGAAATATAAACAATCAAAATTACCAAACCATCCTTTATACATTGAAGTTATTAATAACATTATTCTTTCAATAATGATGGACTGCAATGGTCATTGTCTTCTTTTAGTCTGAGTCTAAATCCTCCTCATATCTGCGAGAGGTCGGATCTTTAAACACATATAATCTATCATCGTTTTTGTATCCCTTTGATATGACCTCTCCAATTTCCTCATCCATGACCTTGCATTTGGTTGATGTGAACACAATCACATTTCCTTTATCTGCCATTTGACCTACACTTAATATGTTTTATTTTAGGCCTTGAACTAATAAGGTATCAACTGCCCTTCTATTTTTGTTAATTATTTTCCCAAAACTTTTGTTGGAACATCATTTGAAAGAATCACCTTACCGTCTTGATGTTTCTTGAGAGATTGCATCTTACTCTTATCACCAATCATGTGATGAGAACATCCGTTGTCGATGTATCATTCCACCTTGTCTTTAATTGCACGGAGAGCAAGACCAAATCTTACCTCTTCTTCTTTCTTCTTGTTAACATGAATGTTGGTGAGTCCAACTTTCTTTGATCTTACACTATCATCTTTTTGTCTTCCATATTGACTTTGATGAGTCACTGTTTTGTTCTTGCATTCTTTTTCTACATGCCCAAATTTGTTACAAGCATAACATCTTATGTGACCAAAAAAGGGAGCATAGGAATCATAATATGTTTTTATAATATTTCTTCTATTGCAATCAACTGCTTTATGACCAAAATTGTTGCATGAAAAAAAATATCCCTTAAAGAAACCTGAGTACCTGGGAGCTGAAGGTCTTTCTGTGTAGTGTCTATCTATCTAAGACTGAAAAAATATGCTTCTACAATTGGCTGCAACATGTCCATAATTATGACATACAAAGCATTCAACATTATTGATCAAAGGATAGAATCGATTAATACTTCTATAGTTAGGAGCGAATGATTTCCTTTGAGAATTCAAGATTGTCAGTTGACCTTTTGTCTCTATAAACGCTTCAGGTTTTGCATTGATATCCTTTGAATCTTTAGCACTGTCATGTGAGCTAGATTCTCCTTTAACAATTTCATGAAAACCAAGAAAAAATTTAATAGAAGGAGACCTTTGACTACTAAGAATATTATCCAGAATCTTAGTACTATCTTGAAACCTCAAGTGTTTATCTTTTACTTTTAATTTACCTTTTAAAATGTTTACCTCAACCTCCAATGTTTGGCATTGCTTCTTCATACTTTCTTCGACTCTTCTTCCTTCTTATACTTGCTCATTCAATTTTAGAATCTCTTCTTTCAACCCATTTTCTTGTTATTCAAATGTTTGTAGAAGTTTTTCATTTTTTTATTTTATTTTTCCAGATCTGCTTTGAGAGAGATGATTTCTGTTTCAACTCCTTCACTGTGATTGGTTACTTAATCCTGTAGCTTTTGGCACTGGACTATATGTTCTTTGTTTAGATACTCAATTGAATTTATTTCTTGTAACTGTTCATTCAATCTAGAAATCATATCTTTGAAAATACATTCCCTTTCATTAAATAAAAATATGTTGATGTTCAACTTTATTATTGAGATTAGCAATTTATACTTCTAGATCCATAACATTACTTTCACTTTCGTATTCACTATCTTCAACATTGCATGCACAAGGAAGTGAATCCCAAGAACAACAATCAATACATGTTTTATTTTTTGTTTCACGCATTTTCTGGGATATCTTCTTCCTTTGAGTAACCTTCTTCCTTTGCTTCCTTCCCATTGTGATGGATCTCCTTCAAGCAATCAAGATTATATAGATGGACCTGCTCTAATACCAATTGTTGGGAAAAATACTGAGAAGGGGGGGGGGGGTGAATCAGTATTTATAACTCACAATAAACTTTACTTTTTCTTTACTTATTTCTATACGCAACTTTTATTAATCCAACTAGCGTATACACCCAGCTATATTTAATGAAACTTGCGTATGTCCGGAGATCTTATTATGTAGATAAATATTTAGTTAGATCAGTGCATCATTCATTCATCAGAAATTTAATAAGCAGTAAGCATGTGTAGTAAGAACAGAATAAATCATCACATATAAGCAATGCACATGAACACCAATATTTAAGGTGGAAACCCAAGTCAGGAGAAAGCCACCGATAATGTTGACTTTGTCTTCAATATTTATTATAAAGAAAATTTCTTACAATATTGTACTGGCGTAGACTCATACCAGCATGCAGGAACCCACCTGCAGAAGGCTACAACTTTCTCGCGTTCTCCTGCTTCCACTGGAAGGGAGCTCCAACCCCTTGATCTCGTTTACCAGCTATCACTGGAAGGGAGTTACAACCCCCTGCTTCTCATTTACTAACCACTTATAGAAGGGAGCTACCACCCCCTGATCTCGTTTACCAACAACTACTGGAAGGGAGCTACGACCCCCTCACTGAAGGCTCCAACACTCAGCACCACCGTAGACCACGTTTCATAAATTTTCACACTGGATCCAACATCTTCAACACAACACTACTTGTAGGCCTCTTTTCATCATATTTTCAGACTGGACCCACTCCACTCATTTAAGCCCAAATAACATACATCAAACTGAAACTTATAACTGTATCAAATCATTCGTTGAATCATCAATCAACCAACCAATCACTGATATTTAATCACAATCAACTAGCAGCATTATCAATACTCAAACAACCTAGATCTATATGAATACATCATTGACAGACAACAGAAACACAATAAAACTGATCAGAAATTTCCTTCAACATTCTTCAGCAAAACCCTGGATTCCATACGCACTTTTTCTGAAATGAGCCTGCATATATACGCTCTTTTACCGAGACGAACCTGCGTATAGATCTGTAAACATTTCAGGACTATGGAACTCTCTAGAACAAATAATCAGCTCAGATCTTACCCTTCACTTCAGCAAACATTCGCCAGATCATAGATCTAAACATCTCACAAACATATCAATAAAATTCATAGTCATTTCAGGTCTATAGATCCTGATCCATCATTTTATTCATAGGTGCAACATTATTTCAGATCTTTCAGTAAACTGTAACCCATTCCATGCATATATACTTCAAAGTGAAGTATTCATTCAATACCGATACACATGCACACCTTGCACTATGATCTTCTTCTCCTTATATAGTTTGAGCCTTTCCCAATACCATGAGCCAAAACCACACAAGTGTTGATGGTATTCTTGGACGGAATCAAATTGATGACACAACGCTCAATATTGTGGGCTGAAACCATGGTAAGGTCCCCTAGTGTCATAAACAAAGTGTGTAAGTACATACGCGACTTGGCTTCTTCGTACTCGCGTGTATACGCGGCTTCTCTTCATCAAAACTGTGTATACACTAATTTTAGGTGTATACGTGGGTTGCCTTCATCAAACCTGCGGGTACACTCAGGTTGCCTTCATCAAGCCTGCGTATACATTGTGAAACATTACCTTTATCATTTATCTATCACTGACTGGAATTAATTTTTCTGTCACATCTGAACTGACCTGTAGATACAACATTTTTACATCTTTAACAAATAGGTTGCTATCAAAAGGAAAATCATCAATTAAGTTGCCATCAAGGACAACATATCAACATATTACATCATAATGCCAATAAAACACAGATAGGTCCTTTCACATGTAATACAAGAATAGAAGGACAAGATTCATATGTTATCTTAATAGGGATGAATTTCAAGCATAATTTTACCTGGTCTTATGACCCTTTGGGTATTGCCTCAAATATGAGAACAGAACAGAAATATGCCCGTTATGTTCGAACATCCAGACCAGATATTGAGCAATTCATGAATTAGGAGGAACGACAGGGAAATACTCTCCAAGAGGCTGAAGAGAAAATTATATATTCTTCACATACCCCATTAGCACAAGAAAAAGGAGAGAAAATACCAAGGGAAACCAACTCCCCTTCAGTATCAAAATCCCATGTAAAGTATTGTATTGTATATAAAAAGAAGCCAAGGCAGTAAAATGAGGAAGAGGGTCAGCAAGAAAGTACTTAACAATTACATCCAATTGTTCTCTCTGGAGCATGTACACCCTCAGTTTATGGAGAAAAGATAGTATTCCACAATTTCCATCAACTCCAGGGACTCCAATGACAACATTTACACCCATTTCATCACTAGCAAGGGAATTGGGACAGAGAAACCAAAAAGAACCAAGTATATTTGTTGCCTATCAGGAGATTAAAAGAAGGAACCTAGCTTTGAAATTCACTACATTTTCACAGTTTTGGAAGAAAACAACAACTTCCCAACACATGATTCTATCAACTTTTGACTTAGAAGAAGGAAAGATACAAATTTCTTTTCTAGAGCCTAAGATCCCTCAGCCTCAAACAATAGATGACTATAAGAAAACCATCTTCTCTTTCGATACAAAAACTATTCATCATATATATCATATGGATCTTATAATAAATCAGGTGAACTGATATTCAGTACCTTAACCAATTCTTCCATGACAGTTATCAAACTTCAAAACTCAGTACAAAATATTCAAACTCAGTTGAAGTTAGAGAATATTTCTTCTCTAGCTAAAAATACTAAAATCAACTCTTTATAAGAATTGGTTATAAAGTTGGGATATGATCCCAATAACATTAAATCTGCTGAAGAAATCATTAAATAAAAGAAAGTAGACATTATAGCTTTAAGAAAATAATTGAAGCTTCCTTCAACTGAAGATCCGCAGGCTAACTAGTTTGGAGAACTAGAGAAAGAGAAAGAGGATTTGTTCAAAATAATTATTTAACAAAATGACCAAATCTCCAAAATGGAAAAGGAGATCAAAAAACTCCTTAAAGAAAAAGAAGAGCACACTGCTCCAGTACAAGCCATTCCATTGGCTATGATTCTAACAACAGGTACATCAACAGGGGAGGCATCTACTTCAACAAAAACTACAACATCAACTTCAACAGCAATGTCACAATCCACCGCAACAACAACATATTTGACTAAAGCTCTGGAAGATTTATCTATCAAAGGTAAAGAAATTGAAAAGCTTACTGAGAAATTCGATAAATTGCAAGAACAAAAAATTAAATCAAATGGTGCACATTTATCAGAGTTAGAGAAAACTCATAAACTTTCCGAGAGGATCCAATATTTAGAGAATCGAAACATAATGGCTGATACCATTTCTCAAGCCAAGGGAACTATCTGGATTGAAATAAATAAAGAAATGACCAATATATGGCCATCCATTCAAATCATATTTGAACAAAGTGAACTTCTCGTAAAATCAAACTCTTTGATTACAGAGGTAAAGAAGGAAATAGATGCTAAACCCAATGATGCGGTAGCCATCTTCAAATTCCTAAATTCAAAGTCTAAAGAGGAATTAGAAGAGTTTAACATTGAATGCAAAACATATATCATTTTGGAAGTGAAGAAAGTTCTCACTAAGAAGAATCTGATGTTCCAGTTAGAAATCAAGTGTGAGAATTTGCAGAATATGGTGTAGATATTTCACAAGAAGTTTATTGTGTTATGTTAGAAAGGTCTTCCTGGATTACAAGGAATGAGAGATGAGTTAGTCCAACTTGAATATTATCAAACCAAATTATGTGAAAATGCCAGGGACAGGTCAAAATATGTAAAGGTTACAGGGAGCATTACAAGAAAAGCATTTATGGAAGGACTCAGCTTTGATTTCTCAATATGACATGAAGAACCTCATTTTTTTCGCACCAAAACCACTTTCGAAAGATATACAGAGGTAGATGAAATCTATCGAAAGTTGAATAATTTTTCACTACAGTGGGATAAGCTGGAAAATTGTGTTTAATTATTACGATCGAACGATCAGAGTGGTAATAAAGACGATTCAACAACAAAGACTCACAAATTTCCATGTCGGTGTCTATAAATATATTTAGATGTGTCCTTTATTTTTAGTTTTATATTGTTTATTATGGCAAAAACTAAGAAATAGAAAGAAGATATCATAACCACTTAGAAATAAGCCACTTAGAACGCTTCTCAATACATTACGTAAATGCACAATTGTTGAATTGTGGATGATACAATTCACGAAACCTCCTTTCTATATATAGGAGTCCATGGGGACATAATGTAATCCTAGTGGGCCACAATGTAATCCTAGCCGACCTAACAATAATAATTTAAGGGCACAATAATAACAAAATGGGGGTTACAAGGGTACAATAATAACAATAAGGGGGTTACACTAACAACAATAAGGGACTATACTAGTAATATAGGGACCTAACGTGCCCCTCTCCTTCAAAAAAGTGTTGTCCTCAACGCTTGAGTAGCTCTGGGTGCTTCTGTATAAAATTCTCATCCTCCCATGTAGAATCTTCAGTGGGTAAGTTCTTCCACTTGATGAGATACTCTGAAATTGATCGATTCCATCACTGTCGAGTTCTAGTTTCGATGACCGCTTCAGGTTCGAATATGATTTTTCCTTCCTCATCAAGTTCTGGCAATATTGTTTGAACTGGAAGATTTTCACCTATAACCTTCTTTAAGCATGAAACATGGAAAACTGGATGCACTCGTGAAGAAGCAGGAAGCTCCAATTTGTATGCCATAGTACCAATCTTTTGCAACACCTTGTAAGGACCATAGTACTTTGGCGATAATTTATTATCCTTCATAGCTTGCTTGAGGGACATTTGTTTGTATGGTTGTAGCTGTAAAAATACCCAGTCTCCTACATCAAAACTTCTCTCGTTGTGATGTTGATCTGCCTGTTGTTTCATTCGATTTTGTGCCAAATCCAGGTTGTCCTTTAAGAGTTGGAGAACTTCTTGTTGATGCTCGATGTGATCTTCCACTGCTTGAACCTTCAAATTTTCTCTTAAAGATGATGTGATGGATGGTGGATGATGTCCATAAAGTGCCATAAATGGGGTCATTTTTGTTGCAGTATGGAAGGAAGTGTTATACCACCATTCAGCGAGAGGTAACCACTTGACCCATTGTGTTTTTTTATCGGATACAAAACAACGAAGATATCCTTCCAAACATTTATTTACTATCTCAGTTTGACCATCAGATTGAGGATGATAAGATGAGCTATGAGCTAATTGAGTACCCAAACAAGAAAATAACTCCGTCCAAAAATTTCAGTAAAAATGGGATCTCTGTCGCTCACAATAACCCTTGGGCTTCCATGTAGCTTTTGAATTTTGTCCATAAATGTAGTAGCAACTGTACTTGCTTTAAATGGATGAGATAATGCACAAAAGTGTGCATACTTGGTAAGTCTATCAACTAGCACCATGATGACACTCTTTCCTTCGGACTTAGGTAAACCTGTGATAAAATCCATTGAAATCTCCTCCCAACGTTGACTTGGAATGGATAAAGGTTGTAGAAGTCCTGGGGTCTTAATTGTTTCCACTTTATTCTGCTGCCAAACCAAACATTCCGCCACAAACTTTCGAATATCAGATTTAAGGCCATCCCAAAAAAATTCTTTCTTCACCCTGTGGTAAGTTTTTAAAAATCCTGAGTGTCCTCCTAAAGGAGAAGTGTGCAATTCCAGAAGAATCTTTTGTTTTAGTTGGGAATTCTTGCAAAGATATAAGCGATCTTTGTACCATAAGGAATCAATTTTCCAACTAAATGTATCAAATGTACTAGGATCTTGCTGCAACTTTTGAATGAGTGTCCATACATCTTTGTCCTTCTTCCATTCATCTCTTGCTTCAGTTATCCAATCTGGTTGGATAATAGAAATGGCACAAAGCAATGCTTCCACCTCTTCATTCTTTCTTGAGAGTGCATCTGCAACAACATTCAGCTTTCCTTTTTTGTAGATTATTTCAAAGTCGTAACCCAACATCTTTGTGACCCATTTTTGTTGTTCTTCTGACGATAGTCTTTGTTCCCAAAAGTGTTTAAGACTATCATGATCAGTTTTTACCTTGAAGTGTCTTCCCATTAGGTAAGTTCGCCATTTCTTTAGTGCATGCAGTATTGCTAACATTCCTTCTCATAAATAGGTTTCTGTAAATACTTTCCTTTGATTGGACGACTTTCAAAAGCAATGGGTCTTCCTTCCTGCATTAAAACTGCACCAATTCCATTTCCTGAGGCATCACATTCCACAACAAAGGTTTTTGTGAAGTCTGGCGTAGCTAAGACCGGTGCTAGGCACATTGCCTCTTTAAGATGTTCAAAGGCCTTAGTTGCTTCAGGAGTCCATGAAAATGCATATTTCTTCAATAATGTTGTTAGAGGTGCTGCTATTCTCCCATAATTCTTAACAAACTTGCGATAATACCCTGTTAACCCGAGAAATCCTCGCAACTGCTTTATGGTTGTCAGGACTTTCCATTCCTTAATGGCTTTAATTTTGTTAGGGTCTACTTTAACACCCTCGTGAGATACAATATGACCCAGATATTCCACCTCTTGTACTCCAAAAAAACATTTGGATTTTTTTGCATATAATTGTTTCTCCTGCAATAGTTTGAGCACCCTGTCAACATGTTCAACATGATCCTTCCAAGACCTGCTGTAGATTAGTATATCATCAAAAATACTAGCACAAATGTTCTAAGGAAGGGTTTGAAAATGGAATTCATCAACCCTTGAAATGTAGAAGGTGCATTGGTAAGGCCAAAAGGCATGACCAAAAATTCATAATGACCCTCATGAGTTCGAAATTCTGTTTTTGGAATATCTTCGGTCTTCATTCTAATTTGATGATATCCTGAATGAAGATCCAACTTGGTAAAATAAATTGCTCCATGTAATTCATCCAATAATTCATCAATCACAGGAATGGGAAATTTATCTTTAATGGTGAGCTTATTGAGCTCCCTATAATCCGGACACATTCGCCATGATCCATCCTTCTTGTGTACCAATACTACAGGAGCAGAGAAAGAACTTTGACTAGGTTGAATTATACCCGCCTCTAACATTTTTGCAATCATGCGTTCAATTTCGCTCTTTTGGAAGTAAGGATATCTATAAGGCCGGATGTTTGGAGGAACACTTCCTGGAATCAAATGAATAGCATGATCATGATCACGAATAGGTGGGAGTCCTTTGGGGGTTTCAAACACCTTGGAATGATTGTCCAAGACTTGTTGGAGATCTGCAGAAATAGATGATTTTGATGTCGGAGCTTCTAGTGAGCATAATTGTGCAATTACGCCTCGTTGTTATTTCTTTAGAAGCTTTGTCATGACATTAGAGCTTATTATCCTTCCTAGATTCCCTTCAATACCCCGTAATTAGACTTCCTTTCCTTCTGAAAAAAATTTCAAGAAAAGTTCTTGAAAATTAAAAGCTACCGTCCCCAAAGATTGTAACCATTGTACTCCTAGTACAACATCAGCTCCTCCCATAGGAATGGAAAGCATTGGACTAGTCAATACATATTCCCCCATGGTTAGCTTGATATTATGGCATTTTCCAGAGAAATTTATAGTTCCTCCATTTGCAACCATCACTTGACATTCTGGTGCTGGGTATAGGAAACAATTTAATTCCTTGGCTACCTTACAATGAATAAAATTATGGGTGCTACCTGAATCAATCAACACTATTACCTTTTTCTTCTTGATCTGTCCTGCTATCTTGAGAATTTGAGGAGTGGTAATTCCTGCCAGTGCATTACATGATATGGTCGGATTCATTTCTTCCTCTTCTATGGCTAGTTCCTAGTGTGTATCCTCTTCTTGTTCATTTTCTTCTTCTTCTTCACAATCTATGTAAAATAATTTCTTTTCAGCACACTTATGACCTTTAGTGTATTTTCTATCACAACTGTAGCAAAGCCCTTTTGCTCTTTTTCTTCCAATTGTTGTGGTGTCAACCTTGTAGGTTGTGGAAATCTAGGCGTAGCAACACTTCCTTCTTTATAGAATTGAGTGGTAGGCTTCCTTGTCGCCATAATTTTACATTCAACTTTTCTTTCCAACCTGAATGCCTTCTCCAATGAATCAGGTTCCAAAACGCGAACTTCATGTTGGATGTTATCCTTTAAAGTGCCTATGAAGAGATCAATCCTGTGTTCCTCTGGAATATCAGTTACCCTTATATTCAATTTTTGGAAGTCCTCAATGTGCTGCCCCACTAAACCCTTTTGTTTGAGATTTATCAATTGGCTAAAGAAGGTGTTGCTCTTTGTATCCTCATAATGTGCTATCATTTCCTCCGTAAAAATTTACCAAGTGACAATTTGTTTACCGGAGCAAAGCCATCGATACCACACAAATGTATTTTGTTCTAAATGTAAAGTTGCAATGCGTACCTTTTGTGTGTTTTGCACATTATGGAGATCAAAATATTGCTCCATCTGTAGTATCCATGTTACAAGATCCTTTCCATCAAACTTCCTCATGTCCATCTTTGGAATATGGTGGTTCTTCCCGCCAACATTAGAGTTTATGAAATCACAATTAACATTTATTTTGTTCTCATCATGAGGTTCTTCTACTATCTTTTCACCATTAGGAAACCTTTCTTGTATCAACCTTGTCAAACCTTCCATGTCTGCTTTTAGAAAATTCTTCATGTTTTCCATTTTCTCATCGATCTTAGCTTCCATGTCATCCATCTTAGATTCCATGCCAGCCTCCATGCCATC
The DNA here is from genome assembly GCA_034641835.2 of Pinus albicaulis. NCBI lineage: Eukaryota > Viridiplantae > Streptophyta > Pinopsida > Pinales > Pinaceae > Pinus > Pinus albicaulis. The sequence continues at coordinate 121,664,727 of CM076577.1, read as the reverse complement.
CATCTTAGCTTCCACGCCATCCATCTTAGCTTCCATGCCTTTCTTCAAACCTTCCATCTTCACTTCCACGCCATCCATCTTAGCTTCCATGCCTTTCTTCAAACCGTCCATCTTCATTTCCACGCCTTTCTTCAAAACTTCCATTTCATTTTTTGTTGCTATTTGCGAGAGTGAAATTTGTTGCACTTGCTCTTGTAATTTTGTTAGATCATGTTGCAATTCTTCATCTTCATGAGTCATGGTAGAGCCTTCTGAAGGCTTAATGGGTGTTGAATTCTTTTTAGGGGCCATTTTAGAATCCAATATTGATAACTATTCTAAAATATGCCCTTGGAATCAATTCAACTTGATTCTTCAAACAAGACTCATGCAATTCGGGAAAAATAAAAATAAAAAAAAATAAAAAATAAAAAATAAAAAAATACACACCTTTTACTTGCTCTGAGGAGCTCGATAATGAAATTGAATTATCTCTTTAATTGAAAATATTCAACATCTGAAATTCAGCCCTGTAGTAGCCCTCTGAAGCTTCTTTCAAATGCCACAGGTCTGATCTAATTTGGATTCCCCAAGACAAAGTTGTGTCCAATCTCCCACAATGACCTAATTCTGGACTGGTTCAGTAGAGAAAACTTGTAGGACTTGCCACGTGTCACTGTTTCATTCTTTGTCTCTGAAATTGATAGCCAAGAAACTACAGTCCGTGTACTTGCGACCACTTTTAACGGCACTCAAATCCACTGCCCAGAGAGAGATTTATTGAAATTTTCCCACGATCACCTCTTTGAGATGAAATTCAGGAGCCTGAAAAAGCACTACCTTCCACAGATCATATCTCCAAAAATATTGCGAACCAAGCTCTGAATTTTTTTGACGAATTTCCTCAGGATTTCAGCTTCGCACCATACGAATTTCAGATTCTGAACCTTCGTAGAAATTTTTTTATAGCGAAAATTCCACGATGACCTGTTTAGGAGCTTGAAAAAAGGCCTAACTTCCACAGATGATATCTCCGAAAATATTGCGAACCAAGCTCTGAAATGTTTAGAAAATATTCCTCAGGATTTCGGCTTCGCACCTTAAAAATTTCAGGCTCTGAAACTTTGTAGAAAAAAATTTATGGTGAAAATGCCACGATGACTTGTTTGGAGCAGCGAAACCCTAGAATCCAAAGCTCTGATACCAAATGTTGTGTAACCAGCTCCAAAAATAGAAGAAAAGAGATATCAACGCCTTAGAAATAAGCCACTTCGAGGGGGCAACCTCCAATACATTACATAAATGAACAATTCTTGGATGATACAATTTATAAAACCTCCTTTCTATATATAGGAGTCCATGGGGCCATAATGTAATCCTAGTGGGCCACAATGTAATCCTAGCCGACCTAACAATAATAATTTAAGGGCACAATAATAACAAAATGGGGGTTACAAGGGTACAATAATAACAACAAGGGGGTTATACTAACAATAATAAGGGACAATACTAGTGATATAGGGACCTAACATATATTTTTGCATTTTTTTTTATAAACAATTTTGGATATTTCCAAAAGTATCTAGATATTTGAATCTAGATCTTTTGAAGAAAATAAAACAATTGCAAAGGGTTGAACCCTTGGATGAGATATTGTAAATAATAATTGTATTGAGATGAGATCACTACATATTAATGAAATGATTCTTTATTTGTTTCAAACAACTTGTCTCCTTGTGAGTTTTTCCAATTTACATTTCATTTTGTTTTTCCACATGTATTTAAGTTTTATGAAGATAATTGGGTAAGAGAAAAATGAATATCAGTCTATCTTAAATCCCCTCTGGAGTTATCATCTATTTTAGAGATTGGTTTATTGGACTATCTGTCTGTATAAGTCCCTCTACATTTATAAATTATCAGTCATCTTCGTAAGGTTAAATATATATTATTAAGATGTAGACATTGTTTATCAGCTTTCTTTCTTGTAATTAACTAAAAATTCAATCTGAATATTTAGTACATCACAACTTCTTACATTTCTACCTTTCACATATTTTAAATAAAGTTATTGTTTAGAAGTAAAAGAACAACCCTTTCTAAATATTCAGTATTATTAAATTTTAAGCACCTACCTGTAATCTACTCATAACATTGGTCATCCAAAAAACCTCTAAACAAAAAAATATATTAGATGCACTGGCATAATTAATTCACCTATAATTATCTCAGAGGACAACATGTCATCTCAAAAATCACAATCAAACCCTGATCACACAAATAAAATGTTAAAAAACAAAAAGAAAACATAATGGGAAAAAATAGAATAACTTGCAACAATATGAAATAAATGATCTACAACTAACAATAGATTATTTTAAATATGTAACCATTTTCAATGTTCCAACTATTAGTAGAAATGATGTTACCATAATTCTGGGTCCATCTTGGATGGAAAAATTGGGACCTTCATCTTAAACATGAAAAAGAAAATTTTGACATTTTCCTACAAAAAGAACAAGATAACATTAAAAGACTTTACAATAAATCATGTTCAAAATATCCCACTTCAGAAGACTTCAAAGATGTATCATGTGATCCTTCAAGGTAATCAAAAGACATCACAAAATATGTAGGATATTTAGGAAAAACGTGATAAGGTTATAACTAATAAAGTTAGAGAATTGTTTCATCTCAAAAGTCATCGTCAAAGCCTTATCACACAATTAAAGAATTATAAAACAAAATAAAAAGCATAATAATAATAATTATAACAACTTACAAAAAATATTCATTGATCAACAAGGCAACAATAGCAAACCTAGTTGAAGTAGGGATGTCTTCAACAATTGAAGTACAAACAATTAATCCATACACCCTCGTAAATCCATGTTTTGTAATTAATAAAATCTTAATATTCAATAAAGTGATATAAGTGCATGAATAAGACATAATATTTAAAGTGAATCAAGAGAAAACTAAAATTATGATAAGCAAATATCATGTCACAAGTAAAACATTATTAACATCCTAATTACAAGATTAAAAATTTTAATTAATCAATGTATCAACATTGCTTCAAATAAACACAATATTCAACTACATTCCAACCTATATTAATTTGAGTGCAATTGGTTTTCAACATAGAAGTCACTTTTAATATCACAATACATTTTTTTTAATCCAAGAATCCTATAAATGCCTAGTTACATGAAGAATCAAACTAGGGTGGACGAGCCCTTCATCAACATGATGGTTAGATTCAGTAGTATGAATATTGTACTACCAAATTTCTATAACTATGACAATGTCAATAACATCAAGCAAAATCATTAAAACTTAAGATAAGCCTACTTCTTTTTGTTGAAATCTCACCAATTTCTCTATCCAACATCTAACTATGAAGCAAAACATATCCATTTTAAATCAAATGTGTTATTCATGAATTAATATCAAGAAACTTTGCTAATGGTTTACAATTAAAAAGCTCATGGAGGAAGAAATCATCGTGCATTTAAACTTGCTCGTATCTCAAAGTAGTCCACATTGCATATAAGTGGGAGTGGATGTACTCCAATATGTTAGGCATCCAATAGTTATGTCCACTATGTTTCTTATACCTATATTGAATTTTGGCATTAGTACTAGGATTTTTATCCACTATCATCTACATATTCTTTGTTGAATGCCCTATTAAACACATAAATAGAACATTAATCAATGAAAGCAAGAAAAATAAGTTCAAGCAGGAAATTCGTTGGTATGATTTCTAAGAAATTTTCAAACAAGTATAACATATAGTTAATCTATATAGAAAATGGTTGTTATATAGTTTGTTGTAGCCACTATAATTAAGGAGCCCTTCAGTCTAAATACCTTGGATTAATGAGTTGTAGAAACATGCCTATTGTTCATAAATCCTCCAATTTGACCTTCAGAATTTTTCTCCATGAAATTTCACACATTCTAAGTGAAATTATACTTGGATAAGAATTTGAATGGGCAACTATCCAAAATAGTCCTACAAGTAAAATCATTGCTTGAATCCATTATACAAGGGTTTCAAAGGATTGTAAGGGAACTTGAAATAAAGATGTTCATTTCATTAAAATGATTCCAAGAAATCACTTAACTTCTCAAGACATATAAATTGTTCACAATCAAAATCAAAATTCCAAAATACCAAGAAAACCCAAACAACAATAAATAGTAAATTTCCCTACAAATCTAATGCAAAGAAAAACATTTTCTAAAATGAAAATAATGGCCTCAATACGTGGGACATGCCACAACAAGCAAACCAAGGGCTTGTCGACTTCGAAAATAAAAAAGAAGTGGGTCTAGAAACAAGTGAGTGTAACCTTATTAGATATCATTCAAAAGATTTCCATGTATTGTCCTCTAGAGTGTGCCAATGTAACCAATGTAATCAATGAAATGATAAATTCGCTAATACAAGTTTTTACATTTTATTTAAACATTTTCAATGGAAATCCTTAACAAGTAAAAAGGAAACTACCCAATCCAAAGCAATTTAGCGAATAGAAAATAATGTTTTTTAATAATAAAAAATAAACAACAATTTTTTTTAATAATAAAAAATAAACAACAATATCCCACAGGCCATGAAAAAATTATATAAGATTTCCCATTAGACCATCATGTTCTTTTATATGTATTTTTTTGTTTTGCGCTCAAAAATCATAAAATAATGTTACATGATTGAAACGGGAAAAATAATATATTAACAATTTGGTAACACTATAATTATATATATAACTAATTTAAAATTTGACCACATTAAGTATTCCAAACCGAAAAAATGAAAATAAGTAACATTTAATCTATAATTGTATAACTAAATTTATAACTAATTTAAAGATTGATCAAGAGAATCTCCTATTTATGAGATGGATTATAACTTATCAAAAAAACGATCACAAGAGGTGAAGGGAGCTCTACTTGAATGGTTCATCAAGCACAATACTTGCTAAGGTTTTGCAAATGGGGTAGCAAGCTAAGTGAGTTTGATTGTGGGGAAAACTCCACAATTAAGCACACTTGAGTCAGAGGAGATCTGGGATGGATGACCTCCAGGGAAGTCCTTGTTAACAGGTGCAAGCCCCGGAAGTGATGATTGACACTATGTGATTAATTTCACTAGTTTCAATCCCACTTCTTCACCCCTGTGAGCATCCCCTGATGCAATGAGTGCTAAGTGGACTATTCAAAAATCATGAGAAATTAGTTAGTTAGTTAGATTAAATCAAAGAATGCAGACATTGTAGCTTTAAGAAAATAATTGAAGCTTCCTTCAACTGAAGATCCGCAGCATAAATAATTTGGAGAACTAGAGAAAGAGAAAGAGGATTTGTTCAAAATAATTATTTAACAAAATGACCAAATCTCCAAAATGGAAAAGGAGATCGAAAAACTCCTTAAAGAGAAAGAAGAGCACACTACTCCAGTACAAGCCATTCCATTGGCTATGATTCCAACAACAGGTACATCAACAGGGGAGGCATCTACTTCAGCAACAACTACAACATCAACTTCAACAGCAGTGTCACAATCCACCGCAACAACAACATATTTGACTAAAGCTTTGGAAGATTTATCTATCAAAGGTAAAGAAATCGAAAAGCTTACTGAGAAATTGGATAAATTGCAGGAACAAAAAATTAAAGCAAATGGTGCATATTTATCAGAGTTAGAGAAAACTCATAAACTTTCTGAGAGGATCCAATATTTAGAGAATCAAAACATAATGGCTGATACTATTGCTCAAGCCAAGGAAACTATATGGATTTAAATAAATGAAAAAATGACCAATATATGGCCATCCATTCAAATCATATTTGAACAAAGTGAACTTATCGTAAAATCAAACACTTTGATTGCAAGGGTAAAGAAGGAAATAGATACTAAACCCAATGATGCAGTAGCCATCATCAAATTCCTAAATTCAAAGTCTAAAGAGGAATTAGAAGAGTTGAACATTGAATGCAAAACATATATCATTTTGGAAGTGAGGAAAGTTCTCACTAAGAAGAATCTGATGTTACAGTTAGAAAGCAAGTGTGAGAATTTGTAGAATATGGTGTAGATATTTCACAAGAAGTTTAATGTGTTATGTCAGAAAGGTCTTCCTAGATTACAAGGAATGAGAGATGAGTTAGTCCATCTTGAATATTATCAAACCAAATTATGTGAAATTGCCAGGGACAGGTCAAAATCTGTAAAGGTTACAAGGAGCATTACAGGAAAAGAATTTATGGAAGGACTCAGCTTTGATTTCTCAATATGACATGAAGTACCTCATTTTTTTTGCACCAAAACCACTTTCAAAAGATACACAGAGGGAAGATGAAATCTATCGAAAGTTGAATAATTTTGCACTACCAGATCAGGACAAATGGGAAAAATTGTGTAGATTATTACAATGAACAGTCAACAGGTATCCACGACAGATTCAACAAAAAAGACTCCTATTTTCCATATCCAGTCATCACCACAAATCCTTTATTTTAGAGACAGCAACTCGTTTATTTTCAAATTGCTACATTTTGGCTTCTTCTTTTTTGATAAACAATTTTGGATATTTCCAAAAGTATCTAGATATTTGAATCTAGATCTTTTGAAGAAAATAAAACAATTGCAAAGGGTTGAACCCTTGGATGAGATATTGTAAATAATAATTGTATTGAGCTAAGATCACTGCATTTTAATGAAAGGATTCTTTATTTGTTTCAAACAGCTTGTCTCCTTGTGAGTTTTTCCAATTTACATTTCATTTTGTTTTTCCACATGTATTTAAGTTTTATGAAGATAATTGGGTAAGAGAAAAATGAATATCAGTCTATCTTAAATCCCCTCTGGAGTTATCATCTATTTTAGAGATTGGTTTATTGGACTATCTGTCTATATAAGTCCCTCTACATTTATAAATTATCAGTCATCTTCATAAGGTTAAATATATATTATTAAGATGTAGACATTGTTTATCAGCTTTCTTTCTTGTGATTAACTAAAAATTCAATCTGAATATTTAGTACATCACAACTTCTTACATTTTTTCCTTTCACATATTTTAAATAAAATTATTGTTTAGAAGTAAAAGAACAACCCTTTCTAAATATTTAGTGTTATTAAATTTTAAGCAACTACCTGTAATCTACTCATAACATTGGTCTTCCAAACAACCTCTTAAACAAAAAATATATTAGATGAACTAGCATAATTAATTCACCTATAATTATCTCAGAGGACAACATGTCATCTCAAAAATCACAATCAAATCCTGATCACACAAATAAAATGTTAAAAAACAAAAAGAAAACATAATGGGAAAAAATAGAATAACTTGCAACAATATGAAATAAATGATCTACAACTAACAATAGATTATTATAAATCCGTAACCATTTTCAATGTTCCAACTATTAGTAGAAATGATGTTACCATAATTCTGGGTCCATCTTGGATGGAAACATTGGGACCTTCATCTTAAACATGAAAAGAAAATTTTGACATTTTCCTACAAAAAGAACAAGATAACATTACAAGACTTTACAATAAATCATGTTCAAAATGTCCCACTTTAGAAGACTTCAAAGATGTATCATGTGATCCTTCAAGGGAATCAAAATACATCACAAAATATGCAGGATATTTAGGAAAAACTTGATAAGGTTATAACTAATAAAGTTAGAGAATTGTTTCATCTCAAAAGTCATCGTCAAAGCCTTATCACACAATTAAACAATTATTAAAATAAAGAAAAAGCATAATAATAATAATTATAACAACTTACAAAAAATATTCATTGATCAACAAGGCAGCAATAGCAACCCTAGTTGAAGTAGGGATGTCTTCAACAATTGATATATACACCCTCGTAAATCCATTTTTTGTAATTAATAAAATCTTAATATTCAATAAAGTGATATAAGTGCATGAATAACACATAATATTTAAAGTGAATCAAGAGAAAACTAAAATTATGATAAGAAAATATCATGTCACAAGTAAAACATTATTAACATTCTAATTACAAGATTAAATACTTTAAGTAATCAATGTATCAACATTGCTTCGAATAAACACAATATTCAACTACATTCCAACCTATATTAATTTGAGTGCAATTGGTTTTCAACATAGAAGTCACTTTTAATATCACAATACATTTTTTTTAATCCAAGAATCCTATAAATGCATAGTTACATGAAGGATCAAACTCGGGTGGACGAGCCCTTCATCAACATGATGGTTAGATTCAGTAGTATGAATATTGTACTATCGAATTTCTATAACTATGACAACGTCAATAACATCAAGCGAAATCATTAAAACTTAAGATAAGCCTACTTCTTTTTGTTGAAATCTCACCAATTTCTCTACCCAACATCTAACTATGAAGCAAAACATATCCATTTTAAATCAAATGTGTTATTCATGAATTACTATCAAGAAACTTTCCTAATGGTTTACAATTAAAAAGCTCATGGAGGAAGAAATCATCGTGCATTTAAACTTGCTCGTATCTCAAAGTAGTCCACAATGCATATAAGTGGGAGTGGATGTAGTCAAGTATGTTAGGCATCCAATAGTTATGTCCACTATGTTTCTTATACCTATATTGAATTTTGGCATTAGTACTAGGATTTTTATCCACTATCATCTACATATTCATTGTTGAATGCCCTATTAAACACATAAATAGAACATTAATCAATGAAAGCAAGAAAAATAAGTTCAAGCAGGAAATTCGTTGGTATGATTTCTAAGAAATTTTCAGACAAGTATAACATATAGTTAATCTATATAGAAAATGGTTGTTATATAGTTTGTTGTAGCCACTATAATTAAGGAGCCCTTCAATCTAAATACCTTGGAGTAATGAGTTGTAGAAACATGCCTATTGTTCATAAATCCTCCAATTTGACCTTCAGAATTTTTCTCCATGAAATCTCACACATTCTAAGTGAAATTACACTTGGATAAGAATTTAAATGGGCAACTATCCAAAATAATCCTACAAGTAAAATCATTGCTTGAATCCATTATAAAAGGGTTTCAAAGGATTGTAAGGGAACTTGAAATAAAGATATTCATTTCATTAAAATGATTCCAAGAAATCACATAACTTATCAAGACATATAAATTGTTCACAATCAAAATCAAAATTCCAAAATACCAAGAAAACCCAAACAACAATAAATAGTAAATTTCCCTACAAATCTAATGCAAAGAAAAACATTTTCTAAAATGAAAATAATGGCCTCAATACGTGGGACATGCCACAACAAGCAAACCAAGGGCTTGTCGACTTTGAAAATAAAAAATAAGTGGGTCTAGAAACAAGTTAGTGTAACCTTATTAGATATCATTCAAAAGACTTCCATGTATTGTCCTCTAGAGTGTGCCAATGTAACCAATGTAATCAATGAAATGATAAATTCGCTAATACAAGTTTTTACATTTTATTTAAACATTTTCAATGGAAATCCTTAACAAGTAAAAAGGAAATTACCCAATCCAAAACAATTTGGCAAATAGAAAATAATGTTTTTTTAATAATAAAAAATAAACAACAATTTTTTTTAATAATAAAAAATGAACAACAATATCTCGCAGGCCATGACAAAATTATATAAAATTTCCCATTAGACCATCATGTTCTTTTATATGTATGTATTTGTTTTGCACTCAAAAATCATAAAAGAAGGTTACATGATTGAAACGGGAAAAACAATATATTAAAAATTTGGTAACACTATAATTATATATATAACTAATTTAAAATTTGACCACATTAAGTATTCCAAACCGAAAAAATGAAAATAAGTAACATTTAATCTATAATTGTATGGCCCAAATTTATAACTAATTTAAAGATTGATCAAGAGAATCTCCTATTTAAAGATTTGGATTATAACTTATAAAACATCACAAGGTGAAGGAGTTCATGAATGGTTAATTGAGCACAATAGCACTGAGTTGATGAATGAGGTAGAAAATGATGAGTTTGATTTGGTAGGGAAAACAAGTTAAGCAAACTTGAGTCGAAAGAATCTAGGATGGATGACCTCCCGAAGTCCTTGTTACGAGGTGCAAGCCTCGGAGGGCGTGGGTAAGCACTGGCCTTGATTCATTCACTGAATTTTCAATCACTTCTTCACCTATGAACGTCACAGTGCAATGAGTGCTAAATGGACTATTCAAAAATCATGAGAAATTAGTCATTTATGACTACCTCTCATGGAAATGGTCATAGATGAATGAGTTATTTTAATGCAGTTGAATCCCAAAAAAAAATGATATCTAATATAATGCACTGCAGAAACCCCTCAATACTTAAATACAATGAGTGAAGGGAGCTCTACTTGAATGGTTCATGAGGCACAATACTTGCTAAGGTTTTGAAAATGGGATAGCAAGCTAAGTGGGTTTGATTGTGGGGAAAATTCCACAGTTAAGCGTGCTTGAGCCAGAGGAGATCTAGGATGGGTGACCTCTCGGGAAGTCTTTGTTACAGGGTGCAAGCCCTGGAAGGAAGTGATGATTGACGCTATGTCATTCATTTCACTAGTTTCAATCCCACTTCTTCACCCCTGTGAGCATCACCTGATGCAATGAATGCTAAGTGGACTATTCAAAAATCATGAGAAATTAGTCAATTACGACTACCTCTGAGTGCTAAGTGGACTATTCAAAATTCATGAGAAATTAGTCAATTACGACTACCTCTCATAGAAATGGTCATAGATGAATGACTTTAAAGCCGTTGAATCCAAAAAAAAAAAAATTGATAGATGATCATAAGAATATTCTACTGGGTTATCAAAACAATACAGAATGTATTCTTTTACTTGTCGAAGAGGCTTCCTCCAAAAATCAACCTAGATGTTTGCCCCGTTAAAGGTTGCAGAATTCCAAATCGGAGACAGTGACTCCTATTCCTCAGTGTTCCGTCTCCCCTTCACCGTATCGATCGTGATGTTGGGCACTGCGTGTTTGGAAACATTCAGGCGCAGGGATTAGGTTTCGGTGGAATACTCTGATGACAGAGAAATCCTAAGTCAGCTATTAGCATAGAGAATGTTAGTGCCGCTCTGTATAAGTCGGGTTGCTCTGCTCTTGCTAATGGAGCATCAAAGCAATTTGTAGTTGATATTTATGCTGGTATTTTTGATGTTGGTATCTCACAGTCGTGGGCTTCTGGCATTGGTGGAAAACTACTCTGACAGTTTAAATTTTGAATGACTGACCTGATGGTGGAGAGCCGCAACACCGGAGTTTTGAATGGCAAAGAGCGGGAATATCTGAGTGTGCATGGCCTGAAACAGAGGAATGATGCAAAGGATTTATATGGTCCCTCAGTTTTCTCTGGAGGATTACATGGAGTGTTAGTCGAAGGAGGGGGGTTATTTTCAGGTCGGCTAGGGGCCCTGGACCAACTTCTTATGATGGGGAGTGGTTCGGGCAGTGGATCTTCGGGAGAGGAAGTTCTGGCCTCTTTGGCTGGACATATAGTCTACACTTAGAAATGAGGCTTCCCTAGCCCTAGTGGTGAAGGGGAAAAGGACTCGGGATATAGCAGTGTCCTGGAAGGGAAAGATCCAGATGGGGAAGTGGCAAACGAAGTCAGAAAAGCTGGATTAAATCAAAGAAGGTGGAATACAACTATGTGTTGGGGGAAAACATAGGCTGGGAACAGGTGCTCCAAATGTCCAACATGACCTTAGTGGGCAGGGTTGTGGAGAGGAATTTTGCTTTGAAGACTGTGGTTCTATGGGTATAAGTAAACTGGAAGGAGGCTATCGGCTTTGTGTCGGAGGTTGTGACTCTCACACGGGGATGGTTTGATTTCAATTTTCTACAAGAAGAACATTTGATGTGGATTTTACATCGAAACCGGGCTTTGGATCATACTCCTCTAATCCTTAAACCCTGGCATCCTCTTTTTTATGCTGGTAGGGAGAGGGTGGATTCAGTTCCTGTGTGGGTGAGCTTACCTGACTTGCCTCTTCACTACTCAAATGAGGAACATTTCCGCAGCATTGGGAATATTCTCGAGACTTACCTTGAAGCTGACCTCTCCTTTCTGGAGACTAATCAGAGACAGGTGGCTCGGATTTTGGTCAATATAAATGTTAGAGAAGGTCTTGCAAAAGTTAGAGAATATTTCTTCTCTAGCTAAAGGTACTAAAATCAAGTCTTTAGAAGAGCTGGTTATAAAGTTGGGATATGATCCCAATAGAATAAAAGCTACTGAAGAAATCATTAAATCAAAGAATGCAGGCATTGTAGCTTTAAGAAAATAATTAAAGCTTCCTTCAACTAAAGATCCGCAGGCTAAATAGTTTGGAGAACTAGAGAAAGAGAAAGAGGATTTGTTCAAAATAATTATTTAAAAAAATGACCAAATCTCCAAAATGGAAAAGGAGATCGAAAAACTCCTTAAAGAGAAAGAAGAGCACACTGCTCCAGTAAAAGCCATTCCATTGGCTATGATTCCAACAACAGGTACATCAACAGGGGAGGCATCTACTTCAGTAACAACTACAACATCAACTTCAACACTAGTGTCACAATCCACCGCAACAACAACATATTTGACTAAAGCTCTGGAAGATTTATCTATCAAAGGTAAAGAAATCGAAAAACTTACTGAGAAATTGGATAAATTGCAGGAACAAAAAATTAAATCAAATGGTGCATATTTATCAGAGTTAGAGAAAACTCATAAACTTTCCAAGAGGATCCAATATTTAGAGAATCAAAACATAATGGCCGATACCATTGCTCAAGCCAAGGAAACTATGTGGATTGAAATAAATGAAGAAATGACCAATATATGGCCATCCATTCAAATCATATTTGAACAAAGTGAACTTATCATAAAATCAAACACTTTGATTGCAGAGGTAAAGAAGGAAATAGATACTAAACCCAATGATGCAGTAGCCATCATCAAATTCATAAATTCAAAGTCTAAAGAGGAATTAGAAGAGTTAAACATTGAATGCAAAACATATATCATTTTGGAAGTGAGGAAAGTTCTCACTAAGAAGAATCTGATGTTACAGTTAGAAAGAAAGTGTGAGAATTTGCAGAATATGGTGTAGATATTTCAGAAGAAGTTTAATGTGTTATTTCAGAAAGGTCTTCCTGGATTACAAGGAATGAGAGATGAGTTAGTCCAGCTTGAATATTATCAAACCAAATTATGTGAAATGTCAAAATCTGTAAAGGTTACAGGGAGCATTATAGGAAAATCATTTATCGAAGGACTCAGCTTTGATTTCTCAATATGACATGAAGTACCTCATTTTTTTTGCACCATAACCACTTTCGAAAGATACACAGAGGTAGATGAAATCTATCGAAAGTTGAATAATTTTTCACTACCAGATCAGGACAAATGGGAAAAATTGGGGAGATTATTACAGTGAATAGTCAGCAGGTATCCAAGACAGATTCAACAAAAAAGACTCCTATTTTCCATATCCAGTCATCACCATAAATCCTTTATTTTAGAGATAGCAACTCATTTATTTTTAGATTGCTATATTTTTGCTTCTTCTTTTTTGATAAACAATTTTGGATATTTCCAAAAGTATTTAGATATTTGAATCTAGATCTTTTGAAAAAAATAAAACAATTGCAAAGGGTTGAACCCTTGGATGAGATATTGTAAATAATAATTGTATTGAGCTGAGATCACTGCATATTAATGAAAGGATTCTTTATTTGTTTCAAACAGCTTGTCTCCTTGTGAGTTTTTCCAGTTTACATTTCATTTTGTTTTTCCGCATGTATTTAAGTTTTATGAAGATAATTGGGTAAGAGAAAAATGAATATCAGTCTATCTTAAATCCCCTCTGGAGTTATCATCTATTTTAGAGATTGTTTTATTGGACTATCTGTCTATATAATTCCCTCTACATTTATAAATTATCAGACATCTTCATAAGGTTAAATATATATTATTAAGATGTAGACATTGTTTATCAGCTTTCTTTCTTGTGATTAACTAAAAATTCAATCTGAATATTTAGTACATCACAACGTCTTACATTTCTGCCTTTCACATATTTTAAATAAAATTATTATTTAGAAGTAAAAGAACAACCCTTTCTAAATATTCAGTGTTATTAAATTTTAAGCAACTGCCTGTATTCTACTCATAACATTGGTCATCCAAAAAACCTCTTAAACAAAAAAATATATTAGATGCACTGACATAATTAATTCACCTATAATTATCTCAGAGGACAACATGTCATCTCAAAAATCACAATCAAATCCTGATCACACAAATAAAATGTTAAAAAACAAAAAGAAAACATAATGGGAAAAAATAGAATAACTTGCAACAATATGAAATAAATGATCTACAACTAACAATAGATTATTATAAATCGGTAACCATTTTCAATGTTCCAACTATTAGTAGAAATGATGTTACCATAATTCTGGGTCCATCTTGGATGGAAACATTGGGACCTTCATCTTAAACATGAAAAAGAAAATTTTGACATTTTCCTACAAAAAGAACAAGATAACATTACAAGACCTTACAATAAATCATGTTCAAAATATCCCACTTCAGAAGACTTCAAAGATGTATCATGTGATCCTTCAAGGTAATCAAAAGACATCACAAAATATGTAGGATATTTAGGAAAAACTTGATAAGGTTATAACTAATAAAGTTAGAGAATTGTTTCATCTCAAAAGTCATCGTCAAAGCCTTATCACACAATTAAAGAATTATAAAACAAAAGAAAAAGCATAATAATAATAATTATAACAACTTACAAAAAATATTCATTGATCAACAAGGCAACAATAGCAAACCTAGTTGAAGTAGGGATGTCTTCAACAATTGAAGTACAAACAATTGATATATACACCCTCGTAAATCCATTTTTTGTAATTAATAAAATCTTAATATTCAATAAAGTGATATAAGTGCATGAATAAGACATAATATTTTAAGTGAATCAAGAGAAAACTAAAATTATGATAAGCAAATATCATGTCACAAGTAAAACATTATTAACATCCTAATTACAAGATTAAATACTTTAATTAATCAATGTATCAACATTGCTTCAAATAAACACAATATTCAACTACATTCCAACCTATATTAATTTGAGTGTAATTGGTTTTCAACATAGAAGTCACTTTTAATATCACAATACATTTTTTTTTTATCCAAGAATCCTATAAATGCATAGTTACATGAAGGATCAAACTAGGGTGGACGAGCCCTTCATCAACATGATGGTTAGATTCAGTAGTATGAATATTGTACTACCAAATTTCTATAACTATGACAACATCAATAACATCAAGCAAAATCATTAAAACTTAAGATAAGCCTACTTCTTTTTGTTGAAATCTCACCAATTTCTCTACCCAACATCTAACTAAGAAGCAAAACATATTCATTTTAAATCGAATGTGTTATTCATGAATTACTATCATGAAACTTTGCTAATGGTTTACAATTAAAAACCTCATGGATTGAGAAATCATCATGCATTTAAACTTGCTCGTATCTCAAAGTAGTCCACATTGCATATAAGTGGGAGTGGATGTACTCAAGTATGTTAGGCATCCAATAGTTATGTCCACTATGTTTCTTATACCTATATTGAATTTTGGCATTAGTACTAGGATTTTTATCCACTATCATCTACATATTCATTGTTGAATGCCCTATTAAACACATAAATAGAACATTAATCAATGAAAGCAAGAAAAATAAGTTCAAGCAGGAAATTCGTTGGTATGATTTCTAAGAAATTTTCAAACAAGTATAACATATAGTTAATCTATATAGAAAATGGTTGTTATATAGTTTGTTGTAGCCACTATAATTAAGAAGCCCTTCAGTGTAAATACCTTGGATTAATGAGTTGTAGAAACATGCCTATTGTTCATAAATCCTCCAATTTGACCTTCAGAATTTTTCTCCATGAAATTTCACACATTCTAAGTGAAATTATACTTGGATAAGAATTTAAATGGGCAACTATCCAAAATACTCCTACAAGTAAAATCATTGCTTGAATCCATTATACAAGGGTTTCAAAGGATTGTAAGGGAACTTGAAATAAAGATGTTCATTTCATTAAAATGATTCCAAGAAATCACTAAACTTCTCAAGACATATAAATTGTTCACAATCAAAATCAAAATTCCAAAATACCAAGAAAACCCAAACAACAATAAATAGTAAATTTCCCTACAAATATAATCCAAAGAAAAACATTTTCTAAAATGAAAATAATGGCCTCAATACGTGGGACATGCCACAACAAGCAAACCAAGGGCTTGTCGACTTCGAAAATAAAAAAGAAGTGGGTCTAGAAACAAGTGAGTGTAACCTTATTAGATATCATTCAAAAGACTTCCATGTATTGTCCTCTAGAGTGTGCCAATGTAACCAATGTAATCAATGAAATGATAAATTCGCTAATACAAGTTTTTACATTTTATTTAAACATTTTCAATGGAAATCCGTAACAAGTAAAAAGGAAATTACCCAATCCAAAACAATTTAGCAAATAGAAAATAATGTTTTTTAATAATAAAAAATAAACAACAATTGTTTTTAATAATAAAAAATAAACAACAATATCCCGCAGGGCATGACAAAATTATATAAGATTTCCCATTAGACCATCATGTTCTTTTATATGTATTTTTTTGTTTTGCACTCAAAAATCATAAAAGAATGTTACATGATTGAAACGGGAAAAATAATATATTAACAATTTGGTAACACTATAATTATATATATAACTAATTTAAAATTTGACCACATTAAGTATTCCAAACTGAAAAAATGAAAGAAGTAACATTTAATCTATAATTGTATAACTAAATTGATAACTAATTTAAAGATTGATCAAGAGAATCTCCTATTTATGAGATGGATTATAACTTATCGAAAAAACGATCATAAGAAGTGAAGGGAGCTCTACTTGATTGGTTCATGAGGCACAATACTTGCTAAGGTTTTACAAATGGGGTAGACGGCTAAGTGGGTTTGATTGTGGGGAAAACTCCACAGTTAAGCACACTTGAGTCAGAGGAGATCTACGATGGGTGACCTCCCGGGAAGTCTTTGTTACCAAGTGCAAGCCCCGAAAGTGATGATTGACACTATGTGATTCATTTCACTAGTTTCAATCCCACTTCTTCACCCCTGTGAGCATCCCCTGATGCAATGAGTGCTAAGTGGACTATTCAAAAATCATGAGAAATTAGTCAGTTACGACTACCTCTCATGGAAATGGTCATAGATGAATGACTTACTTAACACAGTTGAATCCCAAAAAAAAATGATATTTAATATAATGCACTGCAGAAACCCCTCAATACTTAAATACAATGAGTGAAAGGAGCTCTACTTGAATGGTTCATGAGGCACAATACTTGCTAAGGTTTTGAAAATGGGGTAGCGAGCTAAGTGGGTTAGATTGTGGGGAAAATTCCACAGCTAAGCATGCTTGAGCAAGAGGAGATCTAGGATGCTGACCTCTCCGAAAGTCTTGGTTACTGGGTGCAAGCCTTGGAAGGAAGTGATGATTGACGCTATGTGATTTATTTCACTAGTTTCAATCCCACTTCTTCACCCTGTGAGCATCACCTGATGCAATGAGTGCTAAGTGGACTATTCAAAAATCATGAGAAATTAGTCAATTACGACTACCTCTGAGTGCTAAGTGGACTATTCAAAAATCATGAGAAATTAGTCAATTACGACTACCTCTCATAGAAATGGTCATAGATGAATGACTTACTTAACGCAGTTGAATCAAAAAAAAAAAATTAATATATGATCACAAGAATATTCTACCGGGTTATCAAAACAATACAGAATGTATTCTTTTACTTGTCGAAGAGGCTTCCTCCAAAAATCAACCTAGATGTTTGCCCTGTTAAAGGTTGTAGAATTCCAAATCGGAGACAGTGACTCCTATTCCTCACTGTTCTGTCTCCCCTTCACCGTATCGATCGTGATGTTGGGCACTGCGTGTTTGGAAACATTCAGGCGTAGGGATTAGGTTTCGATGGAATACTCCGATGACAGAGAAATCCTAAGTCAGCTATTGGCAAAGAGAATGTTAGTGCAGCTCTGTGTAAGTCGGGTTGCTCTACTCTTGCTGATGGAGCCTCAAAGCAATTTGTAGTTGATATTTATGCTGGTATTTTTTATGTTGGTATCTCACAGTCGTGGGCTTCTAGCATTGGTGGAAAACTACTCTGACAGTTTAAATTTTGAATGAATGACCTGATGGTGGAGAGCGGGAACTCCATAGTTTTGAATGGCAGAGAGTGGGAATATCTGTGTGCATGGCCTGAAACAGAGGAATGATGCAGAGGATTTATATGGTCCCTCGGTTTTCTCTGGAGGATTACATGGAGTGGTAGTCGAAGGAGGGGGGTTATTTTCAGGTTGGCTAGGGGCCTTGGAATAATTTCTTATGATGGGGAGTGGTTCGGACAGTGGGTCTTCGGGAGAGGAAGTTCTGGCCTCTTTGTCTCGACATATAGGCTGCACTAAGAAATGAGGCTTCCCTAGCCCTAGTGGTGAAGGGGGAAAGGACTCGGGACATATCAGTGTCCTGGAAGGGAATGATCCTCGATGGGGAAGTGGCAAACGAAGTCGGAAAAGCTGGATTAAATCAAAGAAGGTGGAATACAACTATGTGCTAGGGGAAGACATAGGCTGGGAACAGGTGCTCCAAATGTCCAACATGACCTTAGTGGGCAGGGTTGTGGAGAGGAATTTTGCTTTGAAGACTGTAGTTCTGTGGGTAGAAGAAAACTGGAAGGAGGCTATCGGCCATGTGTCGGAGGTTGTGACTCTCACATGGTGATGATTTGATTTCAATTTTCTGCAAGAAGAACATTCGCTGTGGATTTTACATCGGAACCGGGCTTTGGATCATACTCCTCTGATCCTTAAACTTGGCATCCTCTTTTTGATGCTGGTAGGGAGAGGGTGGATTCAGTTCTTGTGTGGGTGAGGTTACCTGACTTGCCTCTCCACTACTCAAATGAGGAACATTTCCGCAGCATTGGGAATATTCTCAGGACTTACCTTGAAGCTAACTTCTCCTTTCTGGAGAATAATCAGAGACAGGTGGCTCGGATTTTGGTCAATATAAATGTTAGAGAAGGTCTTGCGGAAGTTAGAGAATATTTCTCTCTAGCTAAAGATACTAAAATCAAGTCTTTAGAAGAGCTGGTTATAAAGTTGGGATATGATCCCAATAACATTAAAGTTGCTGAAGAAATCATTAAATCAAATAATGCAGACATTGTAGCTTTAAGAAAATAATTTAAGCTAACTTCAACTGAAGATCCGCAGGCTAAATAATTTGGAGAACTAGAGAAAGAGAAAGAGGATTTGTTCAAAATAATTATTTAACAAAATGACCAAATCTCCAAAATGGAAAAGGAGATCGAAAAACTCCTTAAAGAGAAAGAAGAGCACACTGCTCCAGTACAAGCCATTCCATTGGCTATGATTCCAACAACAGGTACATCAAGAAGGGAGGCATCTACTTCAGCAACAACTACAACATCAACTTCAACAGCAGTGTCACAATCCACCGCAGCAACAACATATTTGACTAAAGCTTTGGAAGATTTATCTATCAAAGGTAAAGAAATCAAAAAGCTTACTAAGAAATTGGATAAATTGCAGGAACCAAAAATTAAATCAAATGGTGCTTATTTATCAGAGTTAGAGAAAACTCATAAACTTTCCGAGAGGATCCAATATTTAGAGAATCAAAACATAATGGTTGATACCATTGCTCAAGCCAAGGAAACTATCTGGATTGAAATAAATGAAGAATTGACCAATATATGGCCATTCATTCAAATCATATTTGAACAAAGTGAACTTCTCGTAAAATCAAACACTTTGATTGCAGAGGTAAAGAAGGAAATAGATACTAAACCCAATGATCCAGTAGCCATCATCAAATTCCTAAATTCAAGTTTAAAGAGGAATTAGAAGAGTTGAGCATTGAATGCAAAACATATATCATTTTGGAAGTGAGGAAAGTTCTCACTAAGAAGAATGTGATGTTACAATTAGAAAGCAAGTGTGAGAATTTGCAGAATATGGTGTAGATATTTCACAAGAAGTCTAATGTGTTATGTCAAAAAGGTCTTCCTGGATTACAAGGAATGAGGGATCAGTTAGTCCAGCTTGACTATTATCAAACCAAATTATGTGAAATTTCCAGGGACAGGTCAAAATATGTGAACGTTACAAGGAGCATTACAAGAAAGGCATTTATGGAAGGACTCAGCTTTGATTTCTCAATATGACATGAAGTACCTCATTTTTTTGCACCAAAACCACTTTCGAAAGATACACAGAGGTAGATGAAATCTATCAAAAGTTGAATAATTTTTCACTACCAGATCAGGACAAATGGGAAAAATTGTGTAGATTATTACAGTGAACAATCAACAAGTATCCAAGACAGATTCAACAAAAAAGACTCCTATTTTCCATATCCAGTCATCACCAGAAATCCTTTATTTTAGAGACAGCAACTCATTTATTTTCAGATTGCTATATTTTTGCATTTTTTTTTTTGATAAACAATTTTGGATATTTCCAAAAGTATCTAGATATTTGAATCTAGATCTTTTGAAGAAAATAAAACAATTGCAAAGGGTTGAACCCTTGGATGAAATATTATAAATAATAATTGTATTGAGTTGAGATCAGTGCATATTAATGAAAGGATTCTTTATTTGTTTCAAATAGCTTGTCTCCTTGTTAGTTTTTCCAGTTTACATTTCATTTTGTTTTTCCACATGTATTTAAGTTTTATGAAGATAACTGGGTAAGAGAAAAATGAATATCAGTCTATCTTAAATTCCCTCTGGAGTTATAATCTATTTTAGAGATTGGTTTATTGGACTATCTGTCTGTATAAGTCCCTCTACATTTATAAATTATCAGTCATCTTCATAAGGTTAAATATATATTATTGAGATATAGACATTGTTTATCAGCTTTCTTTCTTGTGATTAACTAAAATTCAATCTGAATATTTAGTACATCACAACTTCTTACATTTTTGCCTTTCACATATTTTAAATAAAATTATTGTTTAGAAGTAAAAGAAAAACCCTTTCTAAATATTCAGTATTATTAAATTTTAAGCAACTACCTGTTATCTACTCATAACATTGGTCATCCAAAAAACCTCTTAAACAAAAAAATATATTAGATGCACTGGCATAATTAATTCGCCCATAATTATCTCAGAGGACAACAAGTCATCTCAAAAATCACAATCAAATCCTGATCACACAAATAAAATGTTAAAAAACATAAAGAAAACATAATGGGAAAAAATAGAATAACTTGCAACAATATGAAATAAATGATCTACAACTAACAATAGATTATTATAAATCTGTAACCATTTTCAATGTTCCAACTATTAGTAGAAATGATGTTACCATAATTTTGGGTCCATCTTGGATGGAAACATTGGGACCTTCATCTTAAACATGAAAAAGAAAATTTTGACATTTTCCTACAAAAAGAACAAGATAACATTACAAGACTTTACAATAAATCATGTTCAAAATATCCCACTTCAGAAGACTTCAAAGATGTATCATGTGATCCTTCAAGGTAATCAAAAGACATCACAAAATATGTAGGATATTTAGGAAAAACTTGATAAGGTTATAACTAATAAAGTTAGAGAATTGTTTCATCTCAAAAGTCATCATAAAAGCCTTATCACACAATTAAAGAATTATAAAACAAAAGAAAAAGCATAATAATAGTAATTATAACAACTTACAAAAAATATTCATTGATCAACAAGGCAACAATAGCAAACCTAGTTGAAGTAGGGATGTCTTCAACAATTGAAGTACAAACAATTAATCCATACACCCTCGTAAATCCATGTTTTGTAATTAATAAAAACTTAATATTCAATAAAGTGATATAAGTGCATGAATAAGACATAATATTTAAAGTGAATCAAGAGAAAACTAAAATTATGATAAGCAAATATCATGTCATAAGTAAAACATTATTAACATCCTAATTACAAGATTAAATATTTTAATTAATCAATGTATCAACATTGCTTCAAATAAAGTTACACAATATTCAACTACATTCCAACCTATATTAATTTGAGTGCAATTGGTTTTCAACATAGAAGTCACTTTTAATATCACAATACATTTTTTTTTATCCAAGAATCCTATAAATGCCTAGTTACATGAAGGATCAAACTAGGGTGGACGGGCTCCTTCATCAACATGATGGTTAGATTCAGTAGTATGAATATTGTACTACCAAATTTCTATAACTATGACAACGTCAATAACATCAAGCGAAATCATTAAAACTTAAGATAAGCCTACTTCTTTTTGTTGAAATCTCACCAATTTCTCTATCCAACATCTAACTATGAAGCAAAACATATCCATTTTAAATCAAATGTGTTATTCATGAATTACTATCAAGAAACTTTGCTAATGGTTTACAATTAAAAAGCTCATGGAGGAAGAAATCATCGTGCATTTAAACTTGCTCGTATCTCAAAGTAGTCCACATTGCATATAAGTGGGAGTGGATGTACTCAAGTATGTTAGGCATCCAATAGTTATGTCCACTATGTTTCTTATACCTATATTGAATTTTGGCATTAGTACTAGGATCTTTATCCACTATCATCTACATATTCATTGTTGAATGCCCTATTAAACACATAAATAGAACATTAATCAATGAAAGCAAGAAAAATAAGTTCAAGCAGGAAATTTGTTGGTATGATTTCTAAGAAATTTTCAAACAAGTATAACATATAGTTAATCTATATAGAAAATGGTTGTTATATAGTTTGTTGTAGCCACTATAATTAAGGAGCCCTTCAGTCGAAATACCTTGGAGTAATGAGTTGTAGAAACATGCCTATTGTTCATAAATCCTCCAATTTGACCTTCAGAATTTTTCTCCATGAAATTTCACACATTCTAAGTGAAATTATACTCGGATAAGAATTTAAATGGGCGACTATCCAAAAAAGTAAAATCATTGCTTGAATGCATTATACAAGGATTTCAAGGGATTGTAAGGGAACTTGAAATAAAGATATTCATTTCATTAAAATGATTCCAAGAAATCACATAACTTCTCAATGCAAAGAAAAACATTTTCTAAAATGAAAATAATGGCCTCAATACGTGGGACATGCCACAACAAGCAAACCAAGGGCTTGACTTCGAAAATAAAAAAGAAGTGGGTCTAGAATCAATTGAGTGTAACCTTATTAGATATCATTCAAAAGACTTCCATGTATTGTCCTCTAGAGTGTGCCAATGTAACCAATGTAATCAATGAAATGATAAATTCGCTAATACAAGTTTTACATTTTATTTAAACATTTTCAATGGAAATCCTTAACAAGTAAAAAGGAAATTACCCAATCCAAAACAATTTAGCAAATAGAAAATAATAATTTTTTAATAATAAAAAATAAACAACAATTTTTTTTAATAATAAAAAATAAACAACAATATCCCTCAAGCCATGACAAAATTATATAAAATTTCCCATTAGACAATCATGTTCTTTTATCTGTACTTTTTTGTTTTGCACTCAAATGTTCTTTTATATGTACTTTTTTGTTTTGCACTCAAAAATCATAAAAGAATGTTACATGATTGAAACAATCATAAAAGAATGTTACGTGATTGAAACGGGAAAAATAATATATTAATAATTTGGTAACACTATAATTATATATATAACTAATTTAAAATTTGACCACATTAAGTATTCCAAACCGAAAAAATGAAAATAAGTAACATTTAATCTATAATTGTATAACTAAATTTATAACTAATTTAAAGATTGATCAAGAGAATCTCCTATTTAAGAGATATATTATAACTTATCGAAAAAACGATCACAAGAGGTGAAGGGAGCTCTACTTGAATGGTTCATCAGGCACAATACTTGCTAAGGTTTTGCAAATGGGGTAGCAAGCTAAGTGGGTTTGATTGTGGGGAAAACTCCACATTTAAGCACACTTGAATCAAAGCAGATCTAGGATGGATGACCTCCCGGGAAGTCCTTGTTACCAGGTTGAAGCCCCGAAAGTGATGATTGACAGTATGTGATTCATTTCACAAGTTTCAATCCTACTTCTTCACCCCTATGAGCATCCCCTGATGCAATGAGTGCTAAGTGGACTATTCAAAAATCATGAGAAATTAATCAGTTACGACTACCTCTCATGGAAATGGTCATAGATGAATGACTTACTTAACACAGTTGAATCCCAAAAAAAAATGATATCTAATATA
Source organism: Pinus albicaulis (assembly GCA_034641835.2). Classification (NCBI taxonomy): domain Eukaryota; kingdom Viridiplantae; phylum Streptophyta; class Pinopsida; order Pinales; family Pinaceae; genus Pinus; species Pinus albicaulis. The sequence continues at coordinate 121,640,340 of CM076577.1, read as the reverse complement.
ATGCTCTGCAGAAACCCCTCAATACTTAAATACAATGAGTGAAGGGAGCTCTACTTGAATGGTTCATGAGGCAAAATACTTGCTAAGGTTTTGAAAATGGGGTAGCAAGCTAAGTGGGTTTGATTGTGGGGAAAATTCCACAGTTAAACGTGCTTGAGCTAGAGGAGATCTGGAATGGGCGACCTCTCGAGAAGTCTTGGTTACCGGGTGCAAACCCTAGAATGAAGTGATGATTGACGCTATGTGATTCATTTCACTAGTTTCAATCCCGCTTCTTCACCCCTGTGAGCATCACCTGATGCAATGAGTGCTAAGTGGACTATTCAAAAATCATGAAAAATTAGTCGATTACAACTACCTCTGAGTGCTATGTGGACTATTCAAAAATCATGAGAAATTAGTCAATTACGACTACCTCTCATAGAAATGGTCATAGATGAATGACTTACTTAACGCAATTGAATCCAAAAAAAAAAAAAAATTTGATATATGATCACAAGAATATTCTACCGGGTTATCAAAACAATACATAATGTATTATTTTACTTGTCGAAGAGGCTTCCTCCAAAAATCAACCTAGATGTTTGCCCGATTAAAGGTTGCAGAATTCCAAATCGGAGACAGTGACTCCTATTCCTCAGTGTTCCGTCTCCCCTTCACCGTATCGATTGTGATGTTGGGCACTGCGTGTTTGGAAACATTCAGGCACGGGGATTAGGTTTCAGTGGAATACTCCGATGACAGAGAAATCGTAAGTCAGCTATTGGCACAGAGAATGTTAGTGCCACTCTATATAAGTCGGGTTGCTCTGCTCTTGCTGATGGAGCCTCAAAGCAATTTGTAGTTGATATTTATGCTAGTATTTTTTATGTTGGTATCTCACATTCGTGGGCTTCTGGCATTGGTGGAAAACTATTCTGACAGTTTAAATTTTGAATGACTGACCTGATGGTGGAGAGCGGGAACTCCGGAGTTTTGAATGGCAGAGAGCGAGAATATATGAGTGTGCATGGCCTAAAACAGAGGAATGATGCAGAGGAGTTATATGGTCCCTTGGTTTTCTCTGGAGGATTACATGGAGTGATAGTCGAAGGAGGGGGGCTATTTTCAAGTCGGCTAAGGGCCCTGGACCAATTTCTTATGATGGGGAGTGGTTCGGGCAGTGGGTCTTCGGGAGAAGAGGTTCTGGCCTCTTTGGCTGGACATATAGGCTGCACTGAGAAATGAGGCTTCCCTAGCCCTAGTGGTGAAGGGGGAAAGGACTCGAGACATAACAGTGTCCTGGAAGGGAAAGATCCCAGATGGGGAAGTGGCAAACGAACTCGAAAAAGCTGGATTATATCAAAGAAGGTGGAATACAACTATGTGCTAGGGGAAGACATAGGCTGGGAACAGGTGCTCCAAATGTCCAACATGACCTTAGTGGGCAAGGTTGTGGAGAGGAATTTTGCTTTGAAGACTATAGTTCTGTGGGTAGAAGTAAACTGGAAGGAGGCTATCGGCTATGTGTCGTAGGTTGTGACTCTCACACGGGGATGGTTTGATTTCAATTTTCTGCAAGAAGAACATTCGATGTGGATTTTACATTGAAATCGGGCTTTGGATCATACTCCTCTGATCCTTAAACCTTGGCATCCTCTTTTTGATGCTGGTAGGGAGAGGATGGATTCAGTTCCTGTGTGGGTGAGGTTACCTGACTTGCCTCTCCACTACTCAAATGAGGAACATTTCCGCAGCATTGGGAATATTCTCGAGACTTACCTTGAAGCTGACCTCTCCTTTCTGGAGACTAATCAGAGACAGGTGGCTCAGATTTTGGTCAATATAAATGTTAGAGAAGGTCTTGCGGAAGTTAGAGAATATTTCTTCTCTAGCTAAAGATACTAAAATCAAGTCTTTAGAAGAGCTGGTTATAAAGTTGGGATATGGTCCCAATAACATTAAAGTTGTTGAAGAAATCATTAAATCAAAGAATGCAGACATTGTAGCTTTAAGAAAATAATTGAAGCTTCCTTGAACTGAAAATCCGCAGGCTAAATAATTTGGAGAACTAGAGAAAGAGAAGGAGGATTTGTTCAAAATAATTATTTAACAAAATGACCAAATCTCCAAAATGGAAAAGGAGATCGAAAAACTCCTTAAAGAGAAGAAACTGTGTACGATAAATCATTCCATTGGCTATGATTCCAACAACAGGTACATCAACAGGGGAGGCATCTACTTCAGCAACAACTACAACATCAACTTCAACAGCAGTGTCACAATCCACCGCAACAACAACATATTTGACTAAAGCTCTGGAATATTCATCTATCACAGGGAAAGAAATCGAAAAGCTTACTGAGAAATTGGATAAATTGCAGGAACAAAAAATTAAATCAAATGGTGCATATTTATCAGAGTTAGAGAAAACTCATAAACTTTCCGAGAGGATCCAATATTTAGAGAATCAAAACATAATGGTTGATACCATTGCTCAAGCCAAGGAAACTATCTGGATTGAAATAAATGAAGAAATGACCAATATATGGCCATCCATTCAAATCATATTTGAACAAAGTGAACTTCTCGTAAAATCAAACACTTTGATTGCAGAGGTAAAGAAGGAAATAGATACTAAACCCAATGATGCAGTAGCCATCTTCAAATTCCTAAATTCAAAGTCTAAAGAGGAATTAGAAGAGTTGAACATTGAATGCAAAACATATATCATTTTGGAAGTGAGGAAAGTTCTCACTAAGAAGAATCTGATGTTACAGTTAGAAAGCAAGTGTGAGAATTTGCAGAATATGGTGTAGATATTTCACAAGAAGTTTAATGTGTTATGTCAGAAAGGTCTTCCTGGATTACAAGGAATGAGAGATGAGTTAGTCCAGCTAGAATATTATCAAACCAAATTATGTGAAATTGCCAGGGACAGGTCAAAATCTGTAAAGGTTACAGGGAGCATTACAAGAAAAGCATTTATGGAAGGACTCAGCTTTGATTTCTCAATATGAAATGAAGTAGCTCATTTTTTTTTGCACCAAAACCACTTTCGAAAGATACACAGAGGTAGATGAAATCTATCGAAAGTTGAATAATTTTTCACTACCAGATCAGGACAAATGGGAAAAATTGTGTAGATTATTACAGTGAATAGTCAGCAGGTATCCAAGACAAATTCAACAACAAAGACTCCTATTTTCCATATCCAGTCATCACCATAAATCCTTTATTTTAGAGATAGCAACTCATTTATTTTCATATTGCTATATTTTTGCATTTTTTTTTTGATAAACAATTTTGGATATTTCCAAAAGTATCTAAATATTTGAATCTAGATCTTTTGAAGAAAATAAAACAATTGCAAAGGGTTGAACCCTTGGATGAGATATTGTAAATAATAATTATATTGAGCTGAGATCACTGCATATTAATGAAAGGATTCTTTATTTGTTTCAAAGAGCTTGTCTCCTTGTGAGTTTTTCCAGTTTACATTTCATTTTGTTTTTCCACATGTATTTAAGTTTTATGAAAATAATTGGGTAAGAGAAAAATGAATATCAGTCTATCTTAAATCCCCTCTGGAGTTATCATCTATTTTAGAGATTGGTTTAATTGACTATCTGTCTATATAAGTCCCTCTACATTTATAAATTATCAGTCATCTTATATATTATTGAGATGTAGACATTGTTTATCAGCTTTCTTTCTTGTGATTAACTAAAAATTCAATCTGAATATTTAGTACATCACAACTTCTTACATTTCTGCCTTTCACATATTTTAAATAAAATTATTGTTTAGAAGTAAAAGAACAACCCTTTCTAAATATTCAGTATTATTAAATTTTAAGCAACTACCGGTAATCTACTCATAACATTGGTCATCCAAAAAACCTCTTAAACAAAAAAATATATTAGATGCACTGGCATAATTAATTCACCTATAATTATCTCCGAGGACAACATGTCATCTCAAAAATCACACACTGGCATAATTAATTCACCTATAATTATCTCAGAGGACAACATGTCATCTCAAAAATCACAATCAGATCCTGATCACACATAAAATGTTAAAAAACAAAAAGAAAACATAATGGGAAAAAATAGAATAACTTGCAACAATATGAAATAAATGATCTACAACTAACAATAGATTATTATAAATCTGTAACCATTTTCAATGTTCCAACTATTAGTAGAAATGATGTTACCATAATTTTGGGTCCATCTTGGATGGAAACATTGGGACCTTCATCTTAAACATGAAAAAGAAAATTGACATTTTCCTACAAAAAGAACAAGATAACATTACAAGACCTTACAATAAATCATGTTCAAAATATCCCACTTCAGAAGACTTCAAAGATGTATCATGTGATCCTTCAAGGTAATCAAAAGACATCACAAAATATGTAGGATATTTAGGAAAAACTTGATAAGGTTATAACTAATAAAGTTAGAGAATTGTTTCATCTCAAAAGTCATCGTCAAAGCCTTATCACACAATTAAAGAATTACAAAACAAAAGAAAAAGCATAATAATAATAATCATAACAACTTACAAAAAATATTCATTGATCAACAAGGCCACAATAGCAAACCTAGTTGAAGTAGGGATGTCTTCAACAATTGAAGTACAAACAATTGATACATACACCCTCGTAAATCCATTTTTTGTAATTAATAAAATCTTAATATTCAATAAAGTGATATAAGTGCATGAATAAGACATAATATTTTAAGTGAATCAAGAGAAAACTAAAATTATGATAAGCAATATCATATACAAGTAAAACATTATTAACATCCTAATTACAAGATTAAATGCTTTAATTAATCAATGTATCAACATTACTTCAAATAAACACAATATTCAACTACATTCCAACCTATATTAATTTGAGTGCAATTGGTTTCCAACATGATGCTTTTAATATCACAATGCATTTCTATCCAAGAATCCTATAAATGCATAGTTACATATGAAGGATCAAACTAGGGTGGGCAGGCCTTCATCAACATGATCATTGAATTCGGTAGTATGAATATTGTGAATCTTAACAAATTTCTATAATTATGACAATGCTCAATAACATCAAGCGAAATCATTAAAACTTAAGATAAGCCTACTTCTTTTTGTTGAAATCTCACCAATTTCTCTACCCAACATCTAACTATGAAGCAAAACATATCCATTTTAAATCAAATGTGTTATTCATGAATTACTATCAAGAAACTTTGTTAATGGTTTACAATTAAAAACCTCATGGAGGAAGAAATCATCGTGCATTTAAACTTGCTCGTATCTCAAAGTAGTCCACATTACATATAAGTGGGAGTGGATGTACTCAAGTATGTTAGGCATCCAATAGTTATGTCCACTATGTTTCTTATACCTATATTGAATTTTGGCATTAGTACTGGGATTTTTATCCACTATCATCTACATCTTCATTGGTGAATGCCCTATTAAACACATAAATAGAACATTAATCAATGAAAGCAAGAAAAATAAGTCCAAGCATGAAATTCGTTGGTATGATTTCTAAGAAATTTTCAAACAAGTATAACATATAGTTAATCTATATAGAAAATGGTTGTTATATAGTTTGTTGTAGCCACTATAATTAAGGAGCCCTTCAGTTTGAATACCTTGGATTAATGAGTTGTAGAAACATGCCTATTGTTCATAAATCCTCCAATTTGACCTTCAGAATTTTTCTCCATGAAATTTCACACACTCTAAGTGAAATTATACTTGGATAAGAATTTAAATGGGCAACTATCCAAAATAGTCCTACAAGTAAAATCATTGCTTGAATCCATTATACAAGGGTTTCAAAGGATTGTAAGGGAACTTGAAATAAAGATATTCATTTCATTAAAATGATTCCAAGAAATCCCATAACTTCTCAAGACATATAAATTGTTCACAATCAAAATCAAAATTCCAAAATACCAAGAAATCCCAAACAACAATAAATAGTAAATTTCCCTACATATCTAATGCAAAGAAAAACATTTTCTAAAATGAAAATAATGGCCTCAATACGTGGGACATGCCACAACAAGCAAACCTAGGGCTTGTCGACTTCGAAAATAAAAAAGAAGTAAGTGGGTCTAGAAACAAGTGAGTGTAACCTTATTAGCTATCATTCAAAAGACTTCCATGTATTGTCCTCTAGAGTGTGCCAATGTAACCAATGTAATCAATGAAATGATAAATTCGCTAATACAAATTTTTACGTTTTATTTAAACATTTTCAATGGAAATCCTTAACAAGTAAAAAGGAAATTACCCAATCCAAAACAATTTAGCAAATAGAAAATAATGTTTTTTAATAATAAAAAATAAACAAATTTTTTTAATAATAAAAAATAAACAACAATATCCCACAGGCCATGACAAAATTATATAAAATTTCCCATTAGACCATCATGTTCTTTTATATGTATTTTTTTGTTTTGCACTCAAAAATCATAAAAGAATGTTATATGATTGAAACGGGAAAAATAATATATTAACAATTTGGTAACACTATAATTATATATATATATATAACTAATTATAACTAATTTAAAATTTGACCACATTAAGTATTCCAAACCGAAAAAATGAAAATAAGTAACATTTAATCTATAATTGTATAACTAAATTTATAATCTCCTATTATAAATTTATCAAGAGAATCTCCTATTTATGAGATGGTTTGTAACTTATCGAAAAAACAATCACAAGAGGTGAAGGGAGCTCTACTTGAATGGTTCATCAGGCATAATACTTGCTAAGGTTTTGCAAATGGGGTAGCAAGCTAAGTGGGTTTGATTGTGGGGAAAACTCCACAGTTAAGCACACTTGACTCAGAGGAGATCTGGGATGGATGACCTCCCGGGAAGTCCTTGTTACCGGGTGCAAGCCCCGGAAGTGATGATTGACACTATGTGATTCATTTCACTAGTTTCAATGCCACTTCTTCACCCCTGTGAGCATCCCCTGATGCAATGAGTGCTAAGTGGACTATTCAAAAATCATGAGAAATTAGTCAGTTACGACTACCTCTCATGGAAATGGTCATAGATGAATGACTTACTTAACACAGTCGAATCCCAAAAAAAAATGATGTCTAATATAATGCACTGCAGAAACCCCTCAATACTTAAATACAATGAGTGAAGGGAGCTCTACTTGAATGGTTCATGAGGCACAATACTTGCTAAGGTTTTGAAAATGGGGTAGCAAGCTAAGTGGGTTTGATTGTGGGGAAAATTCCACAGTTAAACGTGCTTGAACCAGAGGAGATCTGGGATGGGTGACCTCTCGGAAAGTCTTGGTTACCGGGTGCAAGCCCTGGAAGGAAGTGATGATTGACACTATGTGATTCATTTCACTAGTTTCAATCCCACTTCTTCACCCCTGTGAGCATCACCTGATGCAACGAGTGCTAAGTGGACTATTCAAAAATCATGAGAAATTAGTCAATTACGACTACCTCTGAGTGCTAAGTGGACTATTCAAAAATCATGAGAAATTAGTCAATTACGACTACCTTTCATAGAAATGGTCATAGATGAATGACTTACTTAACGTAGTTGAATCCAAAAAAAAAAAAAAAAATTTGATATATGATCACAAGAATATTCTACCGAGTTATCACAACAATACAGAATGTATTCTTTTACTTGTCGAAGAGGCTTCCTCCAAAAATCAACCTAGATGTTTGCCCGGTTAAAGGTTGCAGAATTCCAAATCGGAGACAGTGACTCCTATTCCTCAGTGTTCTGTCTCCCCTTCACCGTATCGATCGTGATGTTGGGCACTGCGTGTTTAGAAACATTCAGGCGCAGGGATTAGGTTTCGATGGAATACTTCGATGACAAAGAAATCCTAAGTCAGCTATTGGCACAGAGAATGTTAGTGCCGCTTTGTATAAGTCGGGTTGCTCTGCTCTTGCTGATGAAGCCTCAAAGCAATTTGTAGTTGATATTTATGCTGGTATTTTTTATGTTGGTATCTCACAGTCGTGGGCTTCTTGCATTGGTGGAAAACTACTCTGACAGTTTAAATTTTGAATGACTGACCTGATGGTGGAGAGCGGGAACTTCGGAGTTTTGAATGGAAGAGAGCGGGAATATCTGAGTGTGCATGGCCTGAAACAGAGTAATGATGCGGAGGAGTTATATGGTCCCTTGGTTTTCTCTGGAGGATTGCATTGAGTGGTAGTCGAAGGAGAGGGGTTATTTTCAGGTCGGTTAGGGGCCCTGGACCAATTTATTATGATGGGGAGTGGTTCGGGCAGTGGGTCTTCGAGAGAGGAAGTTCTGGCCTCTTCGGCTCGACATATAGGCTGCACTGAGAAATGAGGCTTCCCTAGCCCTAGTGGTGAAGGGGGAAAGGACTCGAGACATAACAGTGTCCTGGAAGAGAAAGATCCCAGATGGGGAAGTGGCAAACAAAGTCGAAAACGCTAGATTAAATCAAAGAAGGTGGAATACAACTCTGTGTTGGGGGAAGACATAGGCTGGGAACAGGTGCTCCAAATGTCCAACGTGACCTTAGTGGGCAAGGTTGTGGAGAGGAATTTTTCTTTGAAGACTATGTTTCTGTGGGTAGAAGTAAACTGGAAGGAGGCTATCAGCTATGTGTCGGAGGTTGTGACTCTCACACGGGGATGGTTTGATTTCAATTTTCCGCAACAATAACATTCACTGTGGATTTTACATCGGAACCGGGCTTTGGATCATACTCCTCTGATCCTTAAACCTTGGCATCCTCTTTTTGATGCTGGTAGGGAGAGGGTGGATTCAGTTCCTGTGTGGGTGAGGTTACCTGACTTGCCTCTCCACTACTCAAATGAGGAACATTTCCGCAGCATTGGGCATATTCTTGGGACTTACCTTGAAGCTGACCTCTCCTTTCTGGAGACTAATCAGAGACAGGTGGCTTGTATTTTGGTCAATATAAATGTTAGAGAAGGTCTTGCGGAAGTTATGAATCTCAGGTGGGGGCCTTATGTGAATGGGCGCTTAGAGCAGATTGAGCCCAGCGTAAGGGTGGTAGATGAAGATTATGTAATTTAATTGTTGGGGTTTGGTTGGTCCCCATAAAATATCAGCATTCATATGGGTGATTACTAATGATCATCCAGATATCATTCTGTTACAAGAGACCTTACGGGTAGGTGATGTTGTCAAAGCTAGACTAGAAAGTTGGCTTCCAGGGTGGCTTTTTGAAACCTTGGATGTCAGAGGGTGTTCAAGTGGGTTGGCAATGGGGTGGAACGGAAGATCGATTAAGTCCTTGAATTCATGGGGCATGGAGTCAATTCTTGGTCTAAATTTCTTGGCACTGGAGTTAGGTGAAACGTTCTCCATATTTAATATCTATGGCCCGTATCTTAAATGGTCCAATTATGGGATACTCTTCTCAGGAACCCTTTTCTTAGGGGGGACTCGATGATTCTGAGTGGGGATCTCAATTTCTCCTTGGGACAGTCTGAGGTCTAGGGGCCTCATGCACAAGCTAACTCTCTGACTGATTACTTCACGCAAAAGCTGGAGCAGAATAATTTGCTTGACATTGAGCCCATCAAGCTCAAACCTACCTGGAAGAATAACAGATGTGGTGAAGTCAGAGTTGAGAACTGGCTTGATCGTTTTCTGGTGGTTGAACGGGTTGTTGATAGGATTCTGCAAATCAGGCAGTGGGTTGGTAGTGGAGGCGCATCAGATAACTTTCCCATAATTCTGGAGATTAAAAAAGGGCCTCTTAAGCCCTGAAGCCCTTTAAAGTTCAATAAGACCTGGCTCAAGGACGAGTCCTTCAAGATTTTAGTACATTCCCGATGGAGTCCTTACAACCCGGCTAATCCTCTTTCTGCGGCGTTTCAGTTTGCTGAAAATTTCAAGCGGCTCAAGAGTGACATCTCAGAGTGGGTTGTGGCTAAGAGGCAGAGGGAGGACATATACTTGAAGTAGGTGGAAGAAGACCTCCTTCGGATTTATGAAGGGGATGGAGGGGGTCTTATATCTCAAGAGGCAAAGGATACCATGGTCAGGTTGGAAGGGAGAAGGAGGAGACTTGCAGATTGAAGAGCAGAGTTACCTGGTTGGAGAGTGAGGATGGTAATGCTAATTTTTTTCATGCTTATGCTAAAGGAAGGAAGGCAACTAACACTATTTGGAGCTTGACTGATGATCAAGGTACCAAACATATTTCTTTTGAAGCGAAGGCGAAGCTGGGGGTTGATCACTTCAAAGCTCTTTTTAAATCTCCTTCACAAGCCTCCATTGTGGAAGTCATTAGATTTTCTCAGATGTTTCTGCAGTTTGTGGAGGAGGATGACAACAACGCTTTTATGGAAGAGGTGTCAGAGGGTGAATTGAAGGTTGTGCTCCAATGATTTCAAAAAGACAATAGTCCTGGGCCTGATGGCTGGACTATCAAATTAGTTTTGGATATTTTTGACTTGCTTGGCGAGGATTTACTAAAGGTGGTCGAAGAAACTAGAGCCTTCGGGCGGCTTCCAACGAGTTTTAACTCTACCTTCATTGCTCTCATTCTGAAAGTCGACAATCCTCTTTCTTTGAATGATTTCAAGCATATTTCTCTCTGCAACTGCATTTATAAGGTGGTAGCTAAGGTCATCGCCAGAAGACTCAAGAACATCCTTTCAACACATATCTCAGGTGAACAGTTTGGCTTCTTGGAAGGACGAAAAATTCATGAGGCCATTGGGGTTGCTCAGGAAGGCATTCACAGTCTAAAAACAAAGAACCTTAAAGGGGCAGTTTTGAAAATTGACCTCTCCAAATCCTATGATAAATTTAGCTAGTTGTATATTCGTATGCTCTTGACCCATATTGGTTTTGGTATTGGTTTTATTAGGTGGATTATGAGTTGTATTACCACTGTTTATTTTTTTGTTTTGATCAATGGGGTGGCCTCACCTTTCTTTCATGCCGAAAGGGGGCTTCGTCAAGGCTGCCCTTTGTCCCCTCTGTTATTCTTGCTAGTAGCAGAGGGGTTGAGCAGGGCTATCATGGAGGCCAAGAGATAGGGGACCTTGAAGTGCATTCAGATTTCCCCAAATATGTTCATTACTCACCTTCTTTTCGTGGATGATGTGCTTATTTTTTGTTATGGCTCAGTGAGGGATGCTAATACATTAAAGGGGGTTTTGGACCTATTTTCTAAGGCTACTGATATGGAGGTGAACGCTGGCAAGTCTTCCCTTACCACCCATATCTTGAGGGTTGAAGAGAGGCTTGCCCTCATTTGGGTCTTTCCTTTTAATCCTTCTGGGCTAGATGATGGCTTGAAATACTTGGGTTTTCATTTAAAACCTAATGACTACAAAAAACAAGGCTGGAAGTGGCTCTTAGAAAAGCTGGAAAAGAGGTTGAAAGTGTGGATCCACAAATGGCTTTCACGCGCTGGGAGGCTGGTCTTGGTTAAGTCTGTGTTGGAGGCAAATCATGTTTATTGGATGTCTCTTTCATGGATTCCAAAAGGTATTCTCGAAGCTGCTCGCCGAATCTGTTTCAGATTTCTTTGGATTGGAAAGAAGGAGTCACAGATGACCCCTTGGGTTAGATGGGAAAGGATTGTGGTGCCCAAAGGGCGGGGGGGATGGGGCCTCAAGAATATTTTCCTTTTGCTCAAGCCCTTGCTGCAAAGGGTGGGTGGAGATTAATTACTTCGGTGAGTCTTTGGACCAAGGTGATCGCACAAAAATATCTATAACCTAATTCCATTGAAGACTGGATTAGAAATCCTAGGAAGTCACATGCATGAGGGTCGGTGATTTGGAAGGAAGTGGTTAAGTCTTTTCATATTCTAGATTCTAACCTAACCTGGAATGTGGGCAGTGGCAGGAGGTTAAAAGTGGAAGATGGCCCGTGGATGGGTAGTGATCAACAACACATTGTTCCAAGGCATACGATTGAGACTTTGAGGCTGAGGGGGATTATCTTTCTATTCCATCTTGCTGATCCGGTTCAAAGACAACCTTGGGTTCAGTCTTGGAGAGTGGTTGCCTCTCTTGGTTTGGATGTTCAAGATGAGAGGGACCTAGATATGTACATTAGATATTTACACCTTGCGCATATTCAACTTCAGGAGAGGGATGATGAAATTGTGTGGGACTTTGATCGTTCGGGAACTTACTCTCCCAAGGTTGGATACTTAAAGCTGAGTGCTATTGGGGCTCAAAGGGAAGAGATTTGGTGGTGGAGGAAGTTGTGGAAGCTTAAATGTCCTCCTAAGACTCGCCTCTTTATGTGGTGTGTTTTGGAAAACAAAGCCCCTATATGGGAAAATCTGCAGAAAAGGATCTTTCAAGGGCCTGAGTGGTGTGTCCTATGCAAATCCGCGATGGAAACCAGTACTCATATTTTTCTCACTTGCCCTTATATCAAAGAGGTGTGGAATGAATGCTCGAGGCTACTGGGCTTTCCTTGCAGGTGAGAGGGTATTTATGTGTCTCAGGCTTGGGAGTCTTGGTGGGCCTCTTCTGATGATGCTTCTCACAAATCTTTGCCCCTCCTTGTCATTTGGGGTTGCTGGCTAGCTCGAAATAATTTGATTTTCGATGAGAAAGCATGTACTCCTGATATCACTGGTGCTCTGACTGTGGGTTTTTTTCTGCGCTTCCTCATCATATTCATGCTGCTAAACAAAGGGAGGTATTGGACCTTGAGATTGATAGGGAGATACCTTGGGGTTTTTTGATGGGGCAGCGAGGAATAATGCTTGTGGGGGTGGGGTTCTCCTTTTCCTATCTGTCTCTCATTTCTTTGAGATATCTATTGGCCTCGGGGAGGGCTGTAGAAACTACGCTGAACTACTGAGTCTCAAGCTTCTTCTTATCTTTTCTGTAGAAAAAGGTTGTCGGAGTATCAATATATACGGGGACTCCATGAAAGTCATCAATTGGACTAGGGGTATTCAACAATGCAGGACTCTTTCCCTTGCCAATCTTTCAATTTATATCAGGGAGATCATCCACAACCTTGACTCTTTCTCTTGCCGACGCATCTACAAGGAAATCAATGAGAAGGCAGATCAAGCCTCTAAGGAGGGGCTGCAACTGGCGGTGGGGATCTAGAAGGTAAAGGAGGTAAGGGATGGACGCGCTCAGGAACTCTTTCACAGGCCTCTCTATGCCTAAGCAGGTGGACTCCTCGCGCAAATTGGATTTTTTTATTTATCGTGGGCTCCATCAGGCGGAACCGCCTTTGTTGATGGATTTTGTTACAATAGTTTCAAATTGTTATGCATATCATTCCAATGCTATGCATATCATTCTCCCTCTTGTCTTTGTTTTATACTCTCTGCGATGGTTCCTTATGTTGTTCGGTTGCGGCATTTTTTATGCCATCCCATTGTTTCTTACAATTGGAATGTATGTTCCTTTGTGCTGTAATTTCCTGTCCACTCTATCATTACTTGTATGGAGATACTGAGAGTTCAGGAAATTTCTGTTTGGTGGGCTTCTTTATATAACTCTTCCACAGTGCCTATTTTTTGTTTCTTGCGTTCGATCCTTGTATGGAAAACAACATAGTGTTATGTGCCTGTTGATTTTCATGCCTATGCAAACGAATTTTATGGATGTAGATCTACATCTGTGCTTGTGATTACCATGCTTCTGCAAACAATCTTAGTTTTGTTTGTTGAACACAACTATGTGTTCTCTACTAAATGTAATTTTGTTCCCGTTTGATGAAATAAAATTACGTTTTTTTTCCAGAGGAAAAAAAAAAGAATATTCTACCTACAATAAAAACTAATTAATTGTAATGTTTGTTTCATTTGCTTATTGAACATACTAAACTTTATTATTTTAAGGCATTTGTTTTACAAATGACTCGGTTATTCGAGTAACATTGTGATTATGAAACATGAACTTTTATTATATAATTTAGTTTGGAATGATGATAATTGAAAGGTTTATTGCAAGTTATGGTAGCATGAACGAGTTGAAATGTATTAATGTGATATAACGTTTACATTTGAATTTCTTTCCCTACATATTGGATGTAGAGAATTAGGATATTGTTGGAACATTTTAATGAGGTCAATTTTGCCCATATTTACAAGGAGCAAAATGGAGTGGTTGACGCTCTATCAAAGGTTGGACATCATTACAATTTAATGGAGATCAATTATATGTTCTACAACAATTACCAATTTCAAGGAGCTAGAAAATTTCAATTCTCATAATTTATTTTTAATGTTGAATATGGGACTTTTTTGTTTTCCACTATTAGTATTATATAAATCAGAATGTAAATGTGAACATACACATTTTGTCCTGCTAGAATAGTCTTTGATATTAGTAATGATAGGAGAACAAATATTATAATATGTTGCCATATGATGCACACAAAATGACATATTGAAATATGTAAACAATCTTTTATATTTAATATAACGTACATAGTTTTTTTTTTCTTATTTTAAAAAAAATGACATAACTAGTAATATTGGTTTCTATGATTTAAATAATTGAATGATAATGTGCATACATTAAATTGTATACGTTATTGATGGTTTTCCTAGTGTGATAGGAAACCACGTAGTTGCATGACATTTAATTGCATCAACAATGTAGTGGACTCTTAATGGAGTGAGGAAATAGTAGAAATGTGGTTAAAACTATATTTTAATTTAGATAATGGAAATTAGCCCCTACAGGGAATCTCAATTAGCGAGCACCGTGAAACCCAAGAGATTTGAGGTTCAAATCCCTCTGACTTATCCATGCCTGTGGAAGGGGCATACATAGGCACCTAGGAGTTATAGTTGTAGTGGTTGAAATTGAAACCATGTCATGCGAGCACGAAACTAGCTCAGTCTCTAATTTCTCTAGTCACACACACACTTTTTTTTATGGAAATTGTTGATGCTTTGATTATAGCATGTATACGCACATAGAACATACTTGCTAATTGATCCACATCTGAGTAATAGGATTGTATGGGAAAGAGTATTAAGTACGAAGAGAAATATCTCTATTTCCATATACTAACACTTCTTCTATGCCTTGAGTTAAAAAATTAGTGACACTTTTACTTCGAGGTTGCATGTTCCTAGGTTAGGCCATAAACTCAATCACTCATAAGGATTAGCTGAGGAGTGCACAGTAAGGTGATAACCTTATTCCTCAGTGACTATTAGTCTCTCATCAAAGGCAAACAAAGAAAAATTTTAATAGTTTCTCCACTATTGTGTCATTTCCCCACTAAGAAAAGTTAGATTCTTGAAGGGCATGAGATACATGGTATTCTTGACATTGTTAATAAATTTGGTAATTTGATAGTGAAACGGAAATTTAATTGAAAGATATCCTAGAAAATGGTTTAATATGCACTTTTATTTTATGAGAAAATAATCATATAGTATGCAACATTTAAAAATGACACATAAATTACAATAGTGTTAGCATATTAAAAATATAGATCAACTAGTATATCATAATATGAAAGAAGATTTAATTGATTTGAAAATGAAAAAATAAAACATATGAGAGAATATAGGCTTCCATAGTCCGTAATCATAGTAATGTTATTCCTGAATATTTTTGGTATGTACATGGAATGGGAAGAGTGTCCAACGTTTCAGGTGGACACTCCACCCATCCTTGGGGGCCCAAGTGAAGTAGAATGATTAGAAAAGAGTGCAAGTAGGATTAAATAGGTACGAGGAAAGGAGAAACTTTGGGATTCAAAGGTCAAAAAGGAACGTTAGGTTTTCAAGGTAAAAAAAAGGAAATTTAGAATTTAATGAACAATGTTTAAAAAATGGTTGTGTATGAAAACATATAGTCAAGAGATTGTGCATGAAATGAAATTTAGTTAATTATAAATTAGTGAATCAAATTACTAATGCACCCTTAAGTAAAGGCAAGGAAATAGGAACAAGAATTCAATGTCAAATGGAATTGTGGAATAATAAGATTGGGCTTTGGAGAAGTCAAAGTGATCTAATAAATAACTAAGACATGTAATTGTTGATTTTCTAGTGCAATTAGGGTTAGCACAATATTTCTGAAATTATAATAATTACTTTTGATGTAGATATTATTTTAAATTTTTCCAATATATCATTCAACAATTATACTTCAAAAATTCAACAATAACGAACAATAGGACAATAGATATCATAATGCACAAAAGATAGACAAGATTTACCATAGGAAAAGCCACTACGGGGAAAAACCCAACAACCTTTTCAATATATAAATTATTCTTGTTCAATAAGAGACACACCTAGAACTATTGTCAAACTTTTTCTTTCCCTCCAAGTCAAGTCACCCAAATTAGATCCTGAACTTTGCTCCTTATCCTGCACTTCTAGAATTTTGGCCCTCTTGCAATATCAGTTGCTTTAGAATTCAGTTCCTATAACAGTTGCTCCAGTAACCAAAAAAATTTCACCTCCCTGCAATATTTGCTCCATAAACTATGAATCACAGAGAGAGATTCCTTCACATGTGCGAGTTGCTAAAGAGAGATAGGAGAGAGAAAACAATGCCTTCTTCTTCATCCTTCTTTGTCCTTCTTGCCCTTCATTCACTTGCCCAAAATTTGTCTTGATAGAGGAATGTGAATTTCCTAAATGAGGAGCTCAAATTGCCTTTATATAGTAGTTTTTAGGGTGAATGGACGTGTCTCTTGGCCAGGGTTTGCTTGACTTTGAGGGAAGCCGACTTGTCAGTTTTGGAGCCAAAATTTTCATTTTAAAATTTAAAATTTACATCTTTTAAAAGTTGCAATGGGACTTTGACTCAAAATAATTTTTCCTTTGACTTAATCATTTATAAATATGCTTTACAATGATAAATATAATTACATCAAGTGACCACAAGTACATTATGAAGTCCGACCATACTTATAAATTCAACACTCCCTCTTAACTAGGGAGATATTCATAATCACTATCATAGGTGTTCTCAGATTGAAAAAAAAATCTCTAAAGAAAGGGTTATCCTTTATTACCAACATCATCATCTATCATCAACATCCACTAGTGGCCATATCTAGGGCAGTAGAAAACCCATGGCAATGTCATCAACATATCAAGACACACTCCTCTAGAGTGATCAATCCTCGAATCCCATGGCCATCACCTAGGCCAAAATGTTGAGACCCTCAACTAGAAAGCACTCACTCACCCTTCTAGGTGAGCACTCTGGGCGAAGACCTCACTCAACCCATTCTTGGTTGGTGATCGGTTCTAAATGTGGAATCAAACCTCACTCCACCCCACCCAATGTGTGATCATGGTCTAAGACTTCACTCCACCCTTTTGGTGTGTGATCAGGGTCTAAGACCTCAATCCACTATTTTTGGTGTGCGATAAGGGTCCTCCTCCAAGAGACACTCACTTGACACTTCCTATTGAGCCCTCTATGTCTCCTAAACCCATTCTCCCCTTCAAAATAATTTCCATCTGTGTTGTAGATAAATCAACACTCCCTCTCAACAAGAGGGGTGATCTCCACAAGCCCCAACTTATATCTGAAGTACATGAACTTTTCCCTTTGTAATGGCTTCGTTAGAACATTAGTCATCTTCTCATTGGTGGAGATGTACTCGAGTCTTATTGCTCTTCTCTGCACGATGTCACGGATCTAGTGGTACTTGATCTCAATATGCTTTGACCTGTCATGAATAGATGATTTTCTAAAAGCTTCACACAACTTTGATTATCACAATGTATCACCACTGGTTCCAACTCTTCACTGAACAATCCTGCAAACAACTTTCAAAGCCATACTACTTCGATACAAGCCTTATTGGTTGCAATGTACTCTTCTTCAATAGTGCTGAGTGAAATCGACCTCTAATCCCTGGTCATCCACGATATCGTAGTGGATCCCAAATTGAAGCATACTCTCGAGGTACTCTTCCTATCTTCATCACTTCTTTCCCAATCAACGTTTGCATATCCCTAAAGTTGTATAACCTTGTTTGCAACATACCACAAGCCATATTTCATTGTACCACACAAATATCTCAAGATGAGCTTTGATGAAATCCAATGCTCATGTATCGATTCAACATGGAACTAGCTCAAGGTCTTCACTACAAAGGAAATGCCCAACATGGTGTTAACCAAATACATCAACAAACCAATCAGCCATCGGTACATAGATAGATCTATCAATATGGAGTCAAATCCTCTTAACTTCTTCAAGCTAGTAGCCATGGGTGTCACAATGGATTTGCAATACACCATATTGAATATCTGAAGGATATCTATCCCATAATTTCAATAAGGAATAATTCACCAGGTTTCTTCCATACTTCTAATCCAAGTAATAGTGCATCAACCCAAGATCCTTCATGTCGAAATCAAATTCTAACTACTTCTTGTGCTAAATGATAAGAGGCTCGACACTCGTCAGAAACAAGTCATCAATATATAATAGTAGTATCACAAGTGCATTACTTACAACCTTAAAGCACAAGATTGGATCAGCTTCACTCTCGGTAAATCCTACTCTCATCAAATAGTTATCAATATGAGCATACCAAGCTCTTGGAGTTTGCTTGAGTCCATACAAGGCCTTCTTCAACCTGCAAACATGAGACTCCTTTCCATGTACCTCATATCATTGAGGTTTCTCTATGTACACCTCTTCTTCAATTACTCCATTAAGGAAAGAAGTCTTTACATCCATCTGGTGTAGTTCCCATCCCATGGAAGCAACAAGAGAAATAATGGATCTGAGGGAGGTGTATTTGGCAACTAGAGCAAGAGTATCAACATAGCCTTCTCTCTCTTTCTAGGAGAATCCTCTAGCCATGAACCATGCCTTGTATTTGTCAATACTCTCATATGTAGCATGCTTATTCTTGTATATCCACTTGGAATTCACCATTCAATTCCCTTTAGGCCTTGGCACAATCTCCCAGACATCATTCTTCATGATCGATTGGTACTCTTCATTCATCGCTTCCTTCCACTCCTTTTGGCTAGATGCTTCTTCATATGTGGAAGTTTCTTCATCAATAAGTTTTGTCATGAGAGCTGCATAGTTGGAGAACATTTAAGGTTTCTTCACTTATCTATATGCTCCATCAGGAGTTGCATGCTCTTCTTCCTCTTGTAATGTGGATCTAAGCCATGTTGGTCTCTTCTTGATTTTTGGAACTAGGATTGGTTCTACTAGATCTTGAGACCATTTTGGCTTTCCGGTACATTCTATATAAGTCGAGTGTTCCTCCCTTGAGGCTTCTTGTTTTACTCATACAAGGATTTTACGGAGACTTTCTTAGACCTCCAATATGCCACTTTCTCATCGAAGGTGACATCTCTGCTTACCTCAATTCGTCGTTGTTCTAGAATGTAAATTATGTAGGATTTTGAAGATTCATTGTATCCAACAAATAAGCCTTCCTTTCCTGAAGGTTCAATTTTGTTCCTCTTATCCTTAAGAACATTAATATACATAGGACAACCAAAGATTCTCGTGTGCCCAACCTCTGGCTTCTTTTTGGAGCAGGCTTCTTCAAAGACTCCTACCTTCCAAAATTCTACGAGGAATTTGATTTTGAATGTACACAACTATATGTGATGCTTCACCCCATAAGAACAATGACAAGTAAAAATCATGCAATATGTCCATGAAATATTCTTTAATGGACCCATTCTTTTATTCTGCTACATCATTCTGTTGTGGATTATAGGGAACAATTAACTCCCTCTTAAGCTTGTTTGCAAAAAGCAACAATCTCCTTTGAGGTGTATTCTCCTCCATTTTCAGATCTCAGTATCTTGATTTTTTTACTTGTCAAGTTTTCCACTTCATCTTTGAATTCTTAGTACTTGTTGAATACCTCATCTTTTGTCTTCAAGATATATATCCATGTCTTCAAAGATAAGTCATCAATGAATGAAACATAGTACAATGAACCACCGAGTGATTTTACAAGCATCAAACCAAAGACACCATAATGAATCAATTCCAAAGCATCCTTAGATTTGTTATCACTATTTGTAAATGGTTTCTTAATGTTCTTCCCAAGAGCACAACCTTTGCATATGCCATCGTTATTTATATGTAGTTCAAGAACCTCTGACACTATTCACTTCGTTCAAGAAATGATCTAAAATTAAGATGTCCATACCTTCGGTGCCATAACTCACTTGGATATATTTCATCATGTATTAATGCTTAATCTGGTTGACTCACAAGTCTATACAATCTTCCATCACGAATCCCAATAACCCTAGCATCATCTACACTAGAGCCCTTTGACCATAAAAGTACTTTTCCATCCCCAAAATAAACCCTATCTCCTTTATCTTCTAAAAAAAAACAGAGACGTGATTTTTTTTCAAACCTAATACAAAAAGGACATTGTTGAGATGTACGTGGTTACTAGATTCCATCTCTATGGATGCCTTTCCAACTCCTTTGACTGCATAGTTGTTATTGTCTCCCAATTCAACCCTTTGAGGGAGCTTCTTCTCTATCATGCTTGAAATATTCCCACACTCTCTAGTCACGTGTCTTGATGCTCCATTATCTACCAACTACATGTCATCATCATCTGCAAAGGAACCTATCAAAGCAGAGTAGTAGAAGAAGCCTTTTTCACCTTTGGGCTTCTTCTGTTTTTCATATTCTTCAACTTTTGTTGCAAAAGCATGTTGTTTCCCTTTTCTTTTCTTGTTAGCCATATTAGGACAATATCTCTTGAAATTTCCATATTCTTGACAACCATAGCATTGTATCTTAGATAAGTCTTTCTTCTTCTTAGAGGAAGAAGATCCCTTCTTATGTCGAGGTCCAAAATTCTTCTTGGAGGTATCATGATTTACAATGTAGGGAATAAGATGATATCTAATTAAGTCCACTATTATACTCATGTCAGTAATGTCATCCTCCTTGAACTTATCTTTTCAGCTACATCTGTTGGTTCAATAGTCTTTCCTGTCACAATATCCAACACTTTGTTCTTGGAAAGAATAAGATCTATTCTAACTTTCCAAGCTCTGAAGTTTGATGCTCCCTCTAGCTTTTTTTCGAATTTTATGGAGGAAGCCATAGATGCCAATGTACCAAAAGGAATTTAATAAAATACTTTCTCTATGGTTTCTGCAAAAGTTATCTCAATGTACCTTCCTTTCGTCACTAAAGCTCTGATGCCATGTTGATTTTATAGTGCAATTAGAGTTAGCACAATATTTCTAAAATTCTAATAATTACTTCTGATGTATATCTTCTTTTAAATTGTTTCAATATATCATTCATCAATTATACTTCAGAAATTCAACAATAAATAATAATATAACAATAGAGAACACAATGCACTAAAGAAAGACAAGATTTACCCTAGGAAAACCCACTACGGGGAAAAACCAACAACCTTTTCAATAGAGAAATTATTATTGTTCAATAAGAGACACACCTACACCTATGATCAAACATGGTCTTCCCCTCCAAGTCAAGTCACCTAAATCATATCCTTCACTTCGCTCCTTATCCTACACTTCCAGAATTTTGGCCCTCATGCAATACTAGTTACCACAGAATTTCAAGCCTGTAGCAGTTGCCTCAGTAACCCAAAAAAAATTGGCCCCTTGCAATAGTTGCGCCAGAAACTGGGAATCACAGAGAGAGATTCCTCCACCCATGCAAGTTTCTAGAGAGAGATAGGAAAGAGAAAATTTGACCTTCTTTGTCCTTCTTGTCCTACGTTCACTTGCCTAGAAATTGTCTTGAGAGAGGAATGTGAATTGCCGAAATGAGCAGCTTGAGCTGCCTTTATATAGTAGTATGTCTAGGGTGAATGGACGTGTCTCTTGGCCAAGGATGACTTGACTTGGAGGAAAGCCTACTTGTCATTTTTGGAGCCAAAAATTTATTTTAAAAATTCAAATTTACATCTTTTAAAATTCACAATGCACTAGTAGAAAATTATGAAATTAGTGACAGAGTGGCTAAAAAAATTAGTCACCGCAACTTTTCCAAGTGAAATACCACTGAAATTGAGCAAGCTTAAGTGACCCAACTAAAAATGACTAATTTAGTCTCGAGTAAAAATATATGACTAGATAATAAGTAATGCAACTAAAAATGACTAACATGAATGACTAATTTAGTTTAGGAACAAAAATACAACCACTTACAAAGTACTAATTGTTGCTCCCATTCCAACTTTGCATGCTATGTATGGATGCGAGACATTTGTAAGGTTGAATCATTTTGATCTCTGTGTAGACTTATCAAAACTTGTTTTGCTACACATCCCAATGTTATGACACGTATGGTATTTTTCTAATCACTGTATCCTTCTTTTTATTCTAGTTTGATTGTTACAATCGGGTTTTTTGGATTGCGATTCCTTTCTCTTACATGTTGTGATAGCTTGTGATGTTATAAATATAGGTGATATTGATGTAATCTTTGACTCAATTGGATGGTTAGAATAGGTAAAATAGGAACTTTATGAGCTGGTTATTCTTCCATTACAGAGGCCTAATTTGTTTGGGCAGTGCGAGTTCCTCAATCCTCCAAAAGGTGTTTTGGTGTATAACCCTTTTGGAACCAAGAAAACATTGCTTGAAAAGGCAATGGCAAGAGAATCGAGGGTTGTTTTCATCAATGTAATGCTAGCCAATCTAATGAGAAAATGGTATAGGAATTCTTAGAATCTTGGTATGTTAAGAACCCTACCTTAGTTTTGTTTGAAGTCTTACAAGCACTTTCTTGCATTGGCAATATATTTTTCTATTACTTTTCTCTTTCATGATGATAATTTGACATCCGTTGGGTCATTTTTGACATGTTCTAATAATTTTTGTTTTTGTAGATATTGTTAGGATAATATACTGTATGCCCTGATTTCTGATATATATGGTTTTACTTGAATTCTCATACATGATGGAAAATAGATGTCTTGGGTTGCTACAATTTAAGGATGTTAAAGGATATCACTATAGCTTTATTAAAATGTTTTAGCTAAACACAATGGTTGTTGATATAGAACCAATCGCCTTAGCAACAAATCTTCTCATTTTGGATTACTTATTGAATCCTGGGGGTATCCCAAAGCGCAAATTATAAGGCCTTTTATGTGACTAGATCACTAGCACTAAAAACCATCTTTACATTGGATGGTTCAACATCTTGATGATCCATATCCTATTGACCACAAATTTTTTATTCATTATTGCTTTCATCGTAGCACCTCCAATCTATATTGATGGTGTTCATGAGCCTATTTCTAGTTCTCTTATATATGGAAACAATATTAACTCAAATTCCATTATTCCCACCTTTGCAACTATCAATTTTCACTTCTATCCCATCGGGGAAGTAGCTTTTTTCGATGAATGGTTACACAAAAGGGACCCTATGAGCCAATCATTCATGTCGTTGGTGTAGTTCCCACACAACACAAACATTTGATGGTCTCTGGTAGTCGAACACTCTATGATGGTTTTCATAGAAGACAAACCTATAACAGTGAGTTGCGTTCTATTGCCAAAGCATGTAAGCAATGAAAGGAGTATATTCAAGCCTATTGTGACATGTTGCACTCACATGCTTATCTGAGTGTTGAGAATCATACTTTCTTCACATTTTGTTTGATCCTCTCCTTAAATTATCACCTCAAAGGAAGGCTTCAATTTTGTCTGTGAGGTGCGAAATTGATATTCTTCTAGCAGATACCAAAGACATCTTTTATATCCTAGTTAGATTTATATTTTCCCTCATTTTTCTCATTTCCTTTTATTATATGCATGTGTGGAGATGCAAATACCTTTTTTATATTTTATAGGAAGATCATGACATTGTAGGTGAGTAAGGAGGCCTAACCTTTTGATTTGTTTGCATATTATTTGATCTCTTTTGCCATATTTTAATAACATTGCTCATCATTGATGTCACATAACCATGGCCTCTTGTGCTCCTAGGAGGTTAATCATTCTTCATTATATTACGTTAACTTGAACACTAAACACAATTGGCAATATCCTTCAAATGCATGAACATTAAACAATATTGGCAAATATACTCCATCCAAAAGCCACTTTGATTTTCTTGATAAATATTAAAAATACTTTTAATTTGAAAACATAATAATCTAAAATAATTTTGTAATATAAAAAATGGATTAACTATTGAAAATCCAAATACTCTTAATTTTTTTTTTTTGAAAATTAAATTCCCCCAAACAACTTTTAACTAAACCCAACCCAAAACAAATAAAAAAAATTAATGTTTGGGCTAAAAAGTTAACAAGATTTTGGTGGTAGATGCAACCATGAAATGAAATTTTAACGTCCACGAGACTAAAAATAGTCTATGGGACCATGAGTTCTCTGTTTTTTGCCTTTTGTATTTCAGTCATTTTCTAATTCGAATTGATGATGAACTGGCCCAATCTTCCAACAATCTCATCGCTGAAAAGACAATGCCAAGAAACTAATGCTAACATATTCCCATAACTTTCTCTGATGTCTTTGAATGAATCACAGTGAAAATGAAAAGTTTTTCCGATTCCACTGCCCCAGATGTGCAAAATGTACACACTCGTTCTTTCCAAGACTCTTTAGGCCTTTTCCACCATCCTGTTTCACACCAAAGTTGATGCGAGTTGGTTCTTAATTGAGCAATAAGAACCTTTGCCCTCCACGAAATGTTAGCTCCAATGCACTTTTTTTGTTGGAGATCATACTTAGGGTTGGAGATCATACTTAGGGTTGAATTCTTCAATGTAGTACTTCTTCTTTCTACCCAACTCTTTTGCCCATACCTTTTTATGAAACTTCTCCATAACAAAATTCTTTAGCTCCTTGCTATTTGTGGGACAAGCATTGAGGTAGATATTCCATTTTTGCATCTATGTGTAGTTTTGTCTCATCCATGTTTTCTTTCTTTTACTCATGCCTTCCTTGAAGATAACATTAAGCCATCTACCTAGTCCCATTTGCTCAATTCTTTTTAGATATCTTATGAGTTGCACCATAGCAATTGCTTTGACGAGAGTTGCTCCTGTTTCACTTAACATTATCTCATAAGGTACCGAACTCTTTATTTTAAACTTCTTCATGATTAAGCGTTTTTGGATTTTCTCAATTTGCTTCCATTTTGAGACAGGGGTGCTGCTAGCCCACAATTCACACCCATATAGCATCACTGGACAAACTAGGTGTCCAAAAAGCACTTTAATCATTTTCCAATCCCATAAATCTGCCTCTCTACATCTGTTTTGAAGAGCATATAATGCTTTCCACCCTCCTAAGATTCTCTTCTTTCTGCAATCCTCCCAATTAAGTTTGTTGTTGAAATCAATCCCGAGGTATTTATATTCATTTACTTCTTCAAGAATGTTGTTTTTAAAGAAGAACATGTGCTGAGATGCATTTGCAATCAATGTACTGATCACTAATTCGCAGTGGTCACTGATCCGCAGTGACCAGTACAGAGTAGGATTGACACAAATGAATCTCTAAAGAATCATATATGTTTTGAATGGTGTGAGAGCCTTCGACTTCCACCAGCTTCATTTTATGCCCCTGAATCCTAAAGTTCAGAGAACTTGCCAAACCCACATTGGATATGCGGAAACGGTAAGTTTTTCTTTGATATACAGTAAATGATATGACATTTGGAGCTTGACCATTTATGAGAACTCCATCAGGCATGAGAACTTGCCAAACCCACATTGGATATGCAGAAACGGTAAGTTTTTCTTTGATATACAGTAAATGATATGACATTTGGAGCTTGACCATTTATCAGAACTCCATATTGAGCCACTGTCAAGTGTTTGTCATAGGATCGAATGATTGGTCGTGTACCAGTTTCCTATAAGGACTGTATAGTCGCCCGCAGGAGGTGGGAATGGAACTAGAATCATGGGCCGGCTTACGATCTTTATACCGCCAAACCCTCCAGCTGCTTTATGGAAGTACATGGAAGGAAAGTAGTAATAACTGCCAATCTGATCCTTCATCTGAAACTTATATGTGAAATTTCTTCCAGGTGGGATTGGGCAGTTGGTGCCAGGCATACCATCTTGCCATGAATTTTTTCTTTGCTGAACTCCATTCCAGGAGAGAAGGAAAGGTTCAGGCCAGTTGTTGAAAACATTGACATTAATGTTATCATTGGTTACGCTGTCAATTGGAGGCCATGGAAACTGGCCATTGATGAGAATCCCCTGTTGAGTAACGCCAAGGGATTAAATAGTGCCATAGGTAATGTTCCATGTAAAGAACTTGTAAGGATCTTCTGCAGTAACAGAAAAACTAAACAATGCTAATGCTAAAATGGAGAGCAATAGCACATATGGGATTACTAGCACCTTTTCTGCGACTGTTGCAGGTTGTGTTGTTTCAAGACTAACTGATATGATAATAATAGCTTGTCGTTCCTTGATCTTATAGCAGCTGAGCAATGAGCAAAGGATCCTTAAGCCTGTAGAGAACGATCCCCCTCAGTAAAATTACAGGAATCCAGTGGGATTAATGAGGCTGAACAGCGAAGGGAAGGGGTTGGATAAAATCGCTTCAGCACACTTGCTTATATATATCCAGTGCTGATGTAGGGCAATCGATGGAAGACTCCTCTGAAGATGCAGAAAGTTTCCCCTGTAGCAATTTCTTCAAAAAAGGAGAAGCACCTAGATGCTCTGGCCCTGAAGCTCGTTAACCTCCTACAGTCACGTGTGCAGGTGGAAATCCGAGCCATGACTGTGATTCTCCTGAGGAAGCAGATCACATAGGAGGAGACATTTTTGTGGCCATGATTGACACTGCATACACAGACCGTCATCAAGGCCCACTTTCTCATTTGCATTCAGAGGTAGGAGGCCAAGATAATCAACAGATTTGCAATGATTTGCCTCTTTCAAAGATTTGTGTTTTTTTTTTCAACGAAAAAGCAAACTTTTTATTCTGAGGATAAAAAGTTACAAAGCACATGCAATTAAGCATTCAAAAAATGTCGAGAGATCACCCCTCCAGAAATAAAACAACCTGTGCTGGTGAGAGCCACAGTCAAAGTCCCAAAAAAAAATCACAGTCCAGAAATAAAACAACCTGTGCTGGTGAGAGCCACAGTCAATGTCCCAAAAAATATTACAGTCCAAGAAAACAGGCCTCTCCAAAATTGGAGAAAACGACCCGCACTGTTGTCACAAGTGCAAAGTAACAGTTTACAAAAAGAAATATTCTGTACACCCGGAAAGGACTGGTGACAGCCTGTAAACCATATACAAAAAACCATGTTCACCCAGTAACCAAGGGAGAGATAATAACAAGATATCCACAATCAAAAAGAAACTGCAGAGTTATATGTTGTAAGGCCTGTTGTCCGACACACGGACTATCCCATCTTCAGTTTTGGTTACGCACCAGCTGTCCATATCACGCTGAAGGCTCTACTTAAATAGGAGGTCCACTGTAGTATCCCGTTTTTTTGTAGATATGTCACACAGTAAGAATATCAAATGACATCTTTAAAAGGAGAATTTCTTCAATGATAGGGATCAAAACATGATTTTGAAATCTTTGTGATTTGTTGAACCAGTTAATAACACTCATGGAGTCACCAAAAATTTGAACACTGACAATCCCCAGTTGTATGAGCCAGCAAAGGAGATTTAAGGAAAGTAACTCAGCAAAATTGTTTGTGCATGATCCAATACCCACAGAAGCTTTTAGATTTTTGTTGTCATTAATATGAATCACCAGCCTAGAATCACATCTGTTCTGAGCATCTGAAGCCCTGTCAAAATAAGCCCAAGGAATATCCCGATTGATCTGTTCTGTGTTGATATTTCTAATTGACAGGGGAGTATCATTTGAGGGGAGCATAGCGATAATCGAGACACATTCAGCCGCAATCAGAGTTGGGGAGGAAACAGTTTCCCTGAATATGTCTTTGTTTCTTGCAAGCCAAAGGCCCCAGAAGATGATTAGGGGTATACATTTTTTATTATCATCAGGTGTTTCAGACCACCAGTTTTGCCATGCTGCCTCGCAAGAATCACCATGCCAAGGTATTCTGATATCTAAGAGGGACAGAGTAGATTCCCAAACTTTTGAGGTAAAACTACAATTAATAAAAATATGTTTGATTGACTCTTCCGAGTCCTTACACAAGTACACCAGCCAGGACCATGTTTATTTCATTTTTGTAAATTGTCCCATGTAGGTACTTTGTTTTTGAGCATACACCAAAAAAATAGTCTTGCTTTTGCGGAGCTTTTCAATTTCCACAATGATTTGTGCCACCAGGCCTGTTCTTCCAAGGTCCTACGGTTCATAGGGAATCCATATCCAAACTTTGGGGAGTAGTATCCATTTGGAGCATGAACCTAACGGAGGGAGTCCAGGCTGTTCTTTATCCTGACATTTGAGCGACGGAGTTCCTGTATATAATTACCCCATTCAAATCCCCATTGAGGCTCCAGATGAATATCCTCAGTTGTTTTCCACCCCTGATACCAGAGAGTAGTTATCTCCGGCTTTGCAATATTGTACAAGTAGATGATACTTTTGAATGCATAGACTCCGAGACCCCTCTAGAAAGAGCAAAAGTCTCATTGCAACCCACCCATGGATCGATACCCAATCTAATCTTCTCCCCATTGCCAACTTGCCAAGCCAAACCCTCTTCCACCAACTTAAATGAGACTATAGTCACTTTCCATATGACTGATGCATTTGTTGAGTCTTTCCAAGGGCTGTGGATCCATTCCTCCAAGGGAACCGGATCAATATATTTTCATTTTACCACCGCTGTCCATAGGTTATCCTCTGTCAAGATCCTCCACCCCGATTTTGCTGCTAATGAAGAGGCAAATGATTGAAGTTCCTTTATCCCCCAACCTCCCCATTCTTTTGGACGTGCAATTCTATCCCATGCAACCCAGGGAAGTACTATCTCCTCCTTCGACCCGACCTAGAGGAAATGACTGCAGAGTTTCCTAATTTTGGATAGAATGCCTTTTGGGACCCATGTAAGCGCAATCCAATAGACAGGAATGGCTACAAGGACTGATTTAATAAGAACCAGTCTTCCAGTCCAGGACAACCATTTGTAGCTCCATAGATTTATACGTTTCTCTATTTTTGACAATAGCCAATTCCAATCCTGATTTTTAGAGTCTGATTTTAAGGGGAAGCCCAAGTATTTTAGGCTGTCCCCCATAGGAAGGACTTCATAGGGGAGAGAAGTGGCAATTCTGTCAAGATCCATACTCGACAGGCCTTCATGAGCAATTGAGGATTTTTGGGCATTTATACTCATGCCAATAGCTTTAAGAAATAAGTCCAATGAGGATTTCAGCTAACTGACATCTTCCCGGGATCCATTACTGAAAAGGAGAACGTCATCCACAAAGAGCAGGTGGGATATGAAGAGGTTTGTTGCTACTTCTATTCCTTTTAGGTCGCAACTCCTCTTAGCCGAGAGAAGAAGCCGACTTCGCCCTCTGCAGCAAATAAGAACAGGAGAGGGGATAAGGGACAACCTTGTCTGAGCCCTCTCTGGCTGTGGAAGAAAGGAGAGGCCACCCCTTTTATAAGAACAACAAAATACACATTTGTTATACATCCCATAATCCAATTGATAAGCCCGATGCAAAAGCCTAGATGTATCAACAGTAGTCGAAGGTACAACCAACTGATTTTGTCATATGCTTTTGAGAGATCAATTTTGACAATCAAGCCTTTTTTCTTTGATTTCTTAATGTCGTGCATCGTTTCTTGTGCCACCCCTATAGTTTCATGGATTTGTTTGCCATCCAAGAAACCAAACTGCGCTTTTGAGATGTTACATGATAGGATAGGTTTCAGACAGATTGCAATAATATTAGCTATGATTTTGTATATACAGTTGCATAGAGAGATAGGTCTAAACTCTTCGAAGGAGACTGGGGCGTCTGATTTGGGGATTATAGCTAGGAAAGTTGTATTGAAGGGTTCATGAATGACACCCCTGCACCTTGATTCTTCCACCACCCCAACCATTTCTTCCCCAATTAGTTCAAAGAAATATTGGAAAAACTCCACTGTCCATCCATCAGGTCCAGGGCTCTTATCTTTTTGCATAGACTTTAGGACACTTTCCACTTCAATTTTCATTACAAGAGCCATTAGCATCTCATTGTCCTCCTCCTCTGCATATCTGGGGAAGAGTTGGGCGACCCATATGACCTCAGCTATTGAAGCTCCCGCTAGAGCCTTGAACAAATTTTTGAAATGATCTCTTCCCATAGAAGCGAGGTCATTGAAAGATTTAGCCTTTGCCCCATCCGATCGACTCATTTCCCAGATAGTATTTATGTTTTGTCTCCCCTTTTGCATAATTCTGGGAGAATTTGGTATTTTCATCCCCTGCCGAGAGCCAGATGGCTCGACTTTTTATTCTCCATTGTTCTTCAATGTCATTTAATATCTTCCTCCTCCTTATCTCCAGAGTTTTTATCCTGTCCCTCTTCTCCTTTGTTTTGTAGCTATCTTCTTCTGGGATTTCCAACCCTTCCAGTTCCTCCTTAATACTCCTAAGGTCATCTTCTTCTCTCAACTTTTTCTCTTTGGCCTAGATAATAGTCTCAGATTTCAGTCTTTTAAGGTTCGCCATGAAAGGTTGTGCATGAGATATGTTTCGAGATCTATCCATCGACCTCCATGTGTCCTTAACTAATCTGATGAAGCTAGGGTCTTTGTGCCACCCCAGGTTGAATTTGAAGGGAGATCCAAGCTTTTTGTTGGGTCCAGACAACTCCATCAAGATAGGAAAATGATCCGATTCCCCTCCAGAGCCCACCCACTGCTTAAAAACAATATTACCATTTACAAAGGCCTCATTTATAAGAAAGCAATCAAGTCTCTTGGCCACCCTAGCTTCCCCCACTCTCCTATTCCTCCAAGTGGGGGTGTTTTTTATTATATTTATGTCAATGAGGCGACCATCTTTGATTTTGTTTAGAAACAAATCTGCTAAAGGATCTACATGTGCCTGGGGACCCCATGTTTCAGACAATCCTAAAGAAAAGTTGAGATCTCCTCCCACCACTAGATTGTGGACATGCATATAATATTTAGTAAAAAGATGTTGCAGAAAAGGACCCTCTCCTAGCACGGACCATAGATACTAATAAGAGTAAAGTCAGTACAAAGTTCAGTAGAGTAAACCTCCGCCCCCAATACCAACTCAGAACCCTAGGAATTTTTCATTTTTAAAACACTGTCTCGGAGACCCAGGGCCAGGCCTCTCGATCTTCCTCTTGCGTCAGCCGTCACAAAAGTCCAACTTGCCAAGATTTTCCCAAGATAGGCCATAACAGTTTCACCCATGCCCATGGTTTCTTGGAGCATGATTACATCAGGGTTATATTTATTGATAAGGGATTTCAAGGCTGTTTTTTCGGTTGCTAGCAAAACCACGACAATTGAAGGACAGTAAAATCATTTAGGAACAATGACAGGGCCCAGGGGTCTACGCTGCTCTAAGCGCCCCTTTTAAAGATAATTGTTTCTCGTCCGCTATATGTCTTGGACAAATCTGATTTCCTACCCCTGGTTTTCAGGGGCCTGTCTAGGTCAGAAAAGCTCCTCAAACCTCCTATAGGCTCTACAGGTCGGGCTCATTTATCCCTAGAACGAATATTGTAAGGAATTTTATCAATCGAGAGAGCAGGGGTATAATTTATTATACTGTCCATTGCAAGTGAGAGGTTGTCTATGCAAGATGTATCATTTTTAGGAGGCCTGGAAAGACCAGACTTTGGGAGTGCATTTAATAAGAAATTTAGAAAAGAATGAATAAAGGAGGGGGAGCGAAGGATAGTACCAGCTTGAATTGGCACACTTGGTTCTGAGCCTTGGGCCTCCTGAATATGTTCTTGCTTCGGTACCTGAGGCAAATCCTGATGAGCATTCTGTTCAACCAGTCCCTCCATTGTTGTCTGTCCCTCGGCCTGCTGAATCTCCACCCCTTCCATTTGGACCTATTCTTGCCCTTCAATTTTTTCCCTTCTCTCCTTCCTAGAGTCATCTCGCTATCGTCGACTCCTTCTGAAGCCCAAAGGGCAATATCGAGCCAGATGTCCATGCTTATGGCATCTGTGACATCTAAACGAGAGATGTTCGTAATTTATGGTTTGGCAGAAAGATATGCCATCCCTGTGAAGCTGTATTTCATCCACCAAACCTTCCCTTGGAACCAATCTCACCAGTATTTGCGCCACATTTCTATTTTTGGTTTCCAGAAATGACATATCTGCCTCCAGATAGGATCCCAGACTGTTACCAATTTCTCTGAAGACGTCCTTAGACCAGAGGTGAGGAGGAAAAGACGGTAACCGAACCCAAACCAAAATCTCTTCCACCCTTTCTCTTTGGGCATCAAACAACGGCAAACACCGCTTAAATAGTATTGTCACCATGTCCAAACCCCAATTGTGGCTTAATACCGATCCCACAGTCTCGCTGTGGGTAAATCGAATCATAAAGCAGCCTTTGGCCAGGGTAGTAACCTCCACAACTTTTTCTGGCGCCTCACCCCATGATTTTTCGATCCACTCTGAGATGTACTGAGCGGAGAAAGATTTCCCTCTCGCTCTCCCCACTAAAGTGTGCTCCGAAGCGGCCATGGCCCTATCTATCTGTATATCCACCCCCAGAATCAGATTTAGTCGTTTCGCTTTCTTCTTTATTGTCTTCCCTTTCTTCCTTTTCTGTCCCGCTTATCGTCCATTACCTCTGGGTTTGTTCTGGGTTGTCCCTCTCGAGTAGAAACCTCCTCTTCTTCGATCAACCCTAACCACTCCTCCGCCTGTGCCAACTTGGTAATAGGGTCTCTAGTAGCTAGAAACTGCTCCTCCTCTCCAAATTCAGAGCCACGAAATGAGGTCCCCTCCCTGCAGGGTTATACCTTCATAGAGGACCTCCTTGCAAAAGCCAAAGGAAGTGGACAAATGTTCACTCGGCTGGATCTTCCCTTCAGAGCCGAGCAGGTAAATGGGAACACTCTCCTTTTGGTTCCTATTTTCTTGGGTAACCGCTCCACATTGTTCCGCTTCCAAACCATAATTCTGCAGTAGATATGGTTCCGATGAATGTTGAAGACTTTCAAGCCCTCGTTTGTAACAATGCCCTTGATATGATGCCCCGATACAGACTCGTTTGGCCACCGGTTGTTGGCTAGACAGGCCTTTAAGCCTTCATTCCTTCTTAAACGTTTGTTTAGAACGATATCCTCCAAACCACCCAAAAAATAACCAGTTGCAGAAGGCTGCGAAGGGAGTTCATAACTTACTTGTTTTTCCACATGCCCGTCTTCCGCCTGAACCGCCCCAAAGACCGCTGCTTCCAAACCTACCTGTGAGCAGGCGTCAGGTTCACGCGGAAACGCCTTTGAACCATCGAGAACTTCAACCGCCATAGACCCGAAACCGACCACCGAAAACCTTGCGAGGCACTTGACTCCTCTCGTACCATCTGGGGACCTATCTGGAAGCTTTACCTTGGCCAGGTTGTGCTTTGTTGGCTCCAGACCCCAAACTGTAAGAATATCCTCTGCCTCCAGCTCCAGGTCGGAAAACTTCATTGGTTTAACCATATTTCTTTAACAAAAACTGGTTATGAAAATGTAAATGTTAAGGGATAAATACCATAAGGATTCAAGACTTCCATGGTAATCGTTAATCTCTCGGACACTATCGCGTGAAAGTGGTAAAACCAAAAGAAACAAAACTACGATGGATAAACCCGCCTCTGTCGCGGGAACAAGGTGACCACCCCGATGCGACGGAACTCCCTAGACAGTATGCAGTACTGCCAGATGGAGCCCCTGTGTTTCCAGGTGGATGGTCATTGCCCCTCTTTCAAAGATTTGTTGTAGGATATTAGAATATTCTACATTCTTATTCCAAAACACATGATGTCCTTCTGAAAAAGAACCCTTAGAACAATGTTGATCTACCTGTTGCTTCATTTTATTTGACCCAAAACCCAATTCTCTTTAAGTGTATTAAGAATGGTTGCTTTGGTGTTAAGTGTGCCACTTACTCAACCTTAGATGGGCCCTTGCACTGCTACCTTTTACCTCCCCGTGAACTATTGTCTTGAAACGTACTGTAGGTCCCTACTCCTTATTCTCGAAACCCTATAGCTTGTTCTAGGTTGGTGCTTTCAAGATGATTCGAGTTGATCTAACCAAAGTTTGACAAAACTGCGATAGGAAAGGGGCACACCTAGTCTATATCCCGATTTTCGGCTAGGAAAATTGGTTGTATCCATACCCAGAACTTAGAAGTAGATTGTCTACTTTTTGTTTCTATATCGGTTCCAAAACTGACCAGAAGCCATTAGTTAAAGGGCATTATCATAGTATTAAAAACTGGAACCGATGACCAGACTGGTGGACCTAATGAACTGGGTTTCTGACTAGAACTAGTCTAACCGGTATTGGTCAGGTCTAAACGAACCGATTTTAAAAAATACATTAAATAATTAATTTTTAATAAAAAAAACTATTTTTAAGATTGGCAACCATGATTCCAAGCACATAGAGATAAAATATGCAAAGTTTGTTCATTTATATACCATGTAAAGGTGAATATATCAAAATGGCATCGAGTGCAATACATATCATCAAAAAAATACATAAGCAATGAGGCTCCAAATGACCCATAAAGTCCAAAAACAATGCTACAAGCTATGAGCGTTGACGCCATTGGCCTACAGTCTACTACAAATATACATATATGATATTGCTAATTAGTGATCAACATTATCACTTGAAACTTCTCATCATGATCAAACTCAGTTGGTTGAGTCTCGACTGCCAAGCTTTGCAACTGCTCCAGTCACAAACTTCTCTATTGGTTCAGTGACTTGAGTCTCAAACTTCTGAAGGTATTCTGCTCTAATATGCCCTATTACTTCATTTAGTGCTCCACATGGCTTGACATGGCCTCCTATCCCAGCCAAGTGTTGCTTGAACCTGTAAATACCCCCTCCTACAATAGATTTTTTGCAATATTTGCAGATCATTTTTCCATCAATCATATCACAATGAGCCCATGCAGTATCTTTGGATTTTGGAGTCAGATGGCTACTACTTAGCTCAAACTCTATGTTGTTCCACTACTCCAGCAAAAACTCAACACTCTCCAAGCTCTCAATCAAACTCACAAAATCTCCAAATGAGATGGTGTGAGACAAATGAGAGGCTGCCCCCTGCTTATAAAGGATTGGAGAGGGTGTTTTTGGAGGGAAACAACCCTCCTTTTCCCTCCAAAACCACCCTAAATCGGCCAAAACTCCATTCGTGGGTCCCTTTGCAGCCTTGGCAGTTGACCGGCCGGTTAAGGACGGAACTGGCCAGTCAGCACCGGTTTGACGGGGAAATTGAGCGAAAGAAGGGGTTAAACCGAGTTTTTTGACCAGTTTTGACCGGCCAGGGGTCTGACCGGCCGGTTTGACCAGTTTGATCGGTTTCCGGTTTAATACTATGGGCATTACATGACACAAGGAATGTCACAGAATCCATGTAGATTTCTTAGAGATGGATTGAAAACATTACATATGTATTTAACAATAGTGGAGACAACAGATATTTGATATATACTCAAAAGGTCATTGTACTCAATATTTTATAAATGTTATGCCTCATAAGAGAGACATAAGCTACACAACTACCTTTATGTAACCATAAAAATACATGACTTAATTAAACACTTCTGCCACTTCACTTTATTAATTACTCCCAACTTAAAATTTGTAAGCTATGTAGCACACATTATGATGTGACCAAATATTGAAACAAAAATTTTGTTTACCTTTTTAATGGGGATTATGGAAAAACACCTGTTCATTCATTTTATATTATCTTTGAACCCATTACAACAACTAAAAAGGTCACTGTGATATTGAATCTAGTGGAATAGAGTGGCCATGGAATTTAGTGGTATTGAGGACATGAAAACAAAAGCAAACATCTCCATGAATGATATTTGTAGCAGTGTTGCAAGAAACGTCCCCCCTGGCTCCAACGCCCGATCCGCGTCTCATACGGAATCGTACAAGATCCACCGTACGAAACGCGGATCTGAAATTCGGAAACGCGGATTGGGCGGAAAAAGGCGGTTCCTGCCATTTCTGAACCGCCCTGCCCGATCCGCATTTCCATACGTTGGATCCGCATATGGAAACGCCGCGCTTCGGAGGCGGATCCATACAGATCACGACCACTTCCATACAGCGGCGGACGAATCCGACTTGGATTAAGTTGGGTTGGGGCTGGGTTAGTGTTGAGTTAGGGATGGGATGAAAAAGTTAAAATCTCACTTTCACCTCTCATTTGCGCACTTGTATTTTTGGAGAGCTTGGAGAAGAGAGGAGAAAGAGAGGAAAAAAGAGCTTGGAGAAGAGAGAGTTGAGGAGAGCTTGGAGGAGTGAAGGGGAAGGAGCTTGGAGGAGTAAAGAAGGGCTTTCATCTACAAGAGCTAAAGAGGTAACTGCAAACCCCAAACTCTCTCATTTTTTTGT
Organism: Pinus albicaulis; assembly: GCA_034641835.2. Taxonomy (NCBI): domain Eukaryota; kingdom Viridiplantae; phylum Streptophyta; class Pinopsida; order Pinales; family Pinaceae; genus Pinus; species Pinus albicaulis. The sequence continues at coordinate 121,603,815 of CM076577.1, read as the reverse complement.
GATTGTTTTTTGTATTTTCTCTCCTCCCTCTCCTACACTTTCCCATTCTTTCTTCTTGCTCATTTATTTGCAGGTTGTCCACCACCTATATTCATATTCAAAGATGATATTTTTTTGACTTCTATGTATCATTCCACTCTTGGTTTTCATGATGGCAAGGGGGAGTAGAAATAGAAGATAAGAACAAGAAGAAGAACAACATAGTGGTCCCCACATGAGTGACCCAATGTATGATGAGGAGGAAGGGTTTGAAGACGAAGGGGATGATTTTGATGAGAACATTGAAACACTAGAGGGGAAAGCTGCATTGACACCCTTGTGGAACTATGTGACCAAACTTGAAGGGGGAAAAGGTGGTGGAAGCTACAAGTTTTTGTGCACTCATGGTTTTCATGGAGGAAAACCATATAGTGGTTCATATACCCATGTGAGGAGGCATCTTTGTGGGGTGATGGACAGTGATGAAAAAATTGGTGCCGTGGGGATAGAAATTTTCCCAAAGGTTCCAGCTAAATAAAGAAGAAAATACATCCAAATAGAGGAGGTTGCACAACAAAAAAACAAGAAACAAAAAACTCAATTTGAATCAACTGCAACCTCTAGATTTGGTAGCTCATCTCCTCATAGTACTTCTGCAAGCTCTAGAGGTAAAAAAACAATATGGGATTTCCTTAATGTTGTTGGGAGGGATGATGTGGATGGAAATATATACCGATTTCTTTGTGCTTGCAGTGTACCATTCAATGTGCTTCGCTCTCCCTATTGGCATGAAATGGTAAAGGCCATCAATGAAGCCCCAAAAGGATACAAGTCCCCCAACTATGAGAAAGCTAGAATAGTGTTATTAGAAAGAGAAAAAGTAAAGGTTCAAATAGCTTTGACACGTTTTACAAATGAGTGGGTTGATTGTGGGGTGTCCATTGTATCAGATGGGTGGACAAATATCAAAAACCAACATTTGATAAATGTTCTTGGTGTTTCTACTAGTAGTGCAATATTTATTACATGTCATGACTCCTCCTCTGTCAGTGCAACTTCTCAAAACATTGCAGATCTCCTATTGCAATCAATCAAAGATGTTGGTCCTCGTAAAGTGGTTCAAGTGATCACAGATAATGAAGCAAATTGTAAGGGAGCAGGAAAAATTATTGAGCATACTCATCCACACATATTTTGGTCTGGGTGTTTGGTGCACATATTGAACCTTTTGATGCATGATATTGTGAAGCATAAAGAATGTGGGTGGATTAATGAGCCTTACAAGAGAGGGAAGCAACTCATTAAATTTATCACAAGGCATACAAGGGTAAACTACTTCTATGGAACTTACTCCAAGTTGCAGTTGCTTAAACTTGCAAAAAAAAAAATTGCAAGTTATTACCTCACCTTTAGGCGGTTAGTGAAGGTGAGACAAGCTTTAACTAATATGGTCACCGCTGAATCACGGGAGGAAATTAACACTGATAGAGATGGTGCTAATGTAGCCAACGACACTTTCTTGACATGTACTTTTGGTCATAGGTTAAATATGTTTTGCAATTCACCAAACCAATTTATTACATGATCAAGTTTGCAAATTCAGATCAATCAATAATTGGGGAGGTGTATGAGCAAATGGATAACATGTTGGGGAAGATTAAAGACATTGTTGAGCCTAGAGATATCACCTTGTACAGTGATATTCATGCAGAGGTGGAAAAACGATGGGATATGCTAAATGTTCCATTACATGCATTAGCATATGTTTTGACACCACCAACACCTGGGGGGGGGAGCAGGAGAAAACCACACCTAGATCTAGAGGTTCTAGAAAAATATATGATTGCATTGACTAGATTAGTCCTTGATGAGGAGGAGGCTGCCTTGGTACGAAAACAATTGAGCAACTATGCGCTTTGCACTGGTCCATTTGGGAGCATGCATGCAATTAGAGATCGAGAGAATTTTTCTTTTATTGAGTGGTGGAACTTGCATGGAGGTGCTACTCCAATTCTATAGACTTTGGCATTGCGGGTGCTATCACAGGTGGTAAACACTTCTTTTGTAGAGAGGTGTTGGAGCTCTTAGCCTTTCATCCACAATGGTAAAAGGAATAGGTTGAGTTTAGACCGGATAGAGAGCTTGGTTTATGTTCATTACAACTTGCGATTGTTGTCCCATTACTATGATGATGCAAAGAGTAATAAAGACCTTAAGGTTTGGGACAGGTATCCAAAGGAGCCCAATTTGGAGGATGGAGTGTTGCGATTAGAGAAATTAGAGGATGTTCTTATCCATGATGATGATGATCGAGTTGAGATGCCACCCCCATCTGGTCCCTTTCTTCCCAGGTTCCATGGTTCAACACCAACAGCAAGGGCTTCGTCTTCATCAATTGCAGTGCCACAACTTCCACAACCACCATCTTCTTCATTTCCACCACATGGAGGCCCACCGCCACGTACACTTCGTGGTGGAAGGAGGAGAGATTAATAGATATATTCACAATTTACTGCTTTTGTCATAGATTAGACTTGTAGGCTTGTTGTGAATTTGAACCTTTTTTGGCTTGGTGGTGGCCAAGTGGCCTATTTTGTAAACATTATTATTTGAATTTTGGACATGACTAATGTTGACAATTTCTCACTTGCTAGATAATGTGCTTTATGTTTTATAATATGGTTAAATGTTTTATGTTTTATAATATGAAGCATGCTTAAATGTTTTATGTTTTATAATATGCTTAAAAATTTGATGTATGTTTGTAATTGCTAGAATCTAGAATCTAGATGGTTGATGCTCGAATAATTAATTATTGATGTACAATGGAATCATGGATGTCATATCTATCTTGATTTATGTAAAAATATGCATGTTTTCATGTCTTCTACAACTAGTATGGTATTTGGGATGTTTGTTTTGAATACAAATGCAATATATATATATATATATATATAGTAGACGCTTCACTTCCTAACTTTTGGAAAATGATGCTTCTGCGTCCCCGCTTCCAAAAAACATCCCCGCTCTGTGCAACGTTGATCTGTAGCATTCCTTGTCAGAGAGAAGACCTTCAAAACATTACTTTGCTCACTTCAGAAAATAGTAGCTACTTTGAAGCATGGTCACTTGGGAGCGCGAGCGCGAGCACCATTTTCAAAAGCTCCCGGTCCAGAGCGTTTCAGGGAGCGTTTATATATATATATATATTGATGCATATATGTCAACAAAAGCATGTAGAATGATGAATTAGACATAAAAAACATAAAAACATAGATTGAACCATATAACATCAATCATCAAGAAGTTATAATCTTCATCAACCACGCCTACAAGTTGGAAACATACAACATATTGACTCTTTAGACTCACGAATCATCAATCTTAAGGTTTCAAGCTTTCAAAATTCAATATATAACATTTATCATCATTGATATATAACATTTATCATCATTGATATATATCAAATATCATCATTGATTCCTTGATTTCAAAATTCAATACATAACATTTGTCATCATTGATATAGAACATTTATCATCATTGATTCATTGATCACCATATAACTTTCATGAAGCATCATATTCATAATTCATAATGACTTATAAACTTATAAATGCCAACTTCAAAGTTTCACCTTTCAAATTCAAACTTCAAACTTAAATTGTCATATATTGTTTACAAAAACTAAAATAATAATTATGAAAGAGTCAAGTTTCAACTGTTCAACAGTTATATAAGTTAAAAACTACTAAAAAATAGAAAATACTAGTAAAAAACAAATATATTTTATCTATTGGCTGGTCCCTTTCCACGCCCACGAGAAATGTCTAATTTGTGAGAACCACGAGGCAATGGTGGTCTTCTAGTACTCTTAGGAGTACCACGACCACAACTAGAAGGCGGAGGGCAACGTGAGGATGTAGGTGGAGGTTGAATCTGCAAAGGAACAATAGTTGGATATCGAGCACTAGCATTGGCACCCGCACTACTATTGGATGGTGGGACTGGCCCTGTGTTTGGCGGTGGCATGGTTGTTGATGCTTCATCATCATCCCTCAAAAGTTCTGCTTCCAATTCTTCCATATGTACATTGTCGTCCTCCAAATTATCATCCTCTGAGTTGTTGTCCCAGACTTTATATGATTGATCCTCATATGCTCGATCACAGCAATGACTCAACAACCTCAAGTTGTAATGCACATAAACAAAGCTTTCAACTCGGTTTTCATTCAGCCTGTTTCTTCTCACATTATGTACTTAATTTGTGATTATCATACCTCTGTGAAGAAGTATTTGTATGAGAGGAACATACCTTTGGCAAAAGTCCCATGTCGCCATATGCTTCCCACCATGTGAGAGCATCAAATCTGTCGTTGTCTTCCATTGCATGGAAAGAATCAAAGTTACCAGTGCAACTGAAGTATCTGCCTAATTCAAGGCACAATCTAGCACACTCCTCCCTGTCGAGGACCAACTTGTCTAATGCTTTCATATATCCCTCTTGTACCTCTGGATCTGTGTGAGGTTTGATCCTAACCCCACCTCCAGGTGCAGGTTGGCCCAACCAAGATGGAGAGTAGTATTTTGTCATAAGGATATATGCCAAGGCATGTGGTGGAACATTAAGTTTATTCCACCGTGCACACACACAGTTGTAAATCATTGCATACAAGTTGGGATCATTTTCATTAACAACATCTTTTATTTGCCCCAACATGCTATCCATCTGCTCATACACCTCCCCAATCACTGGTTTATCTGTATTTGAAAAACGAATCATGTGATAAATGGGATTGGTGAAATTTAAAATTTCCCTCACACGTGCCCAAAACAAAGAATCAAGGGCGGTCTCCTCCACATGTTCAAAACCTTGCCTATCAACTATTGTTGTTGCCCTGTCCTTTAATACCTGCCAGTGTGGACTTGATACCATGGCTGCCAATGACTCTCTCACCTTCAAAAGGCGCTTGAAGGTGAGGTAATAGCTAGCAAATCTAGTCTTTGCTATCTTCAACAACTCCAATTTTGAGTGAGTACGGAAAATCCCATGGGTATTGCTATGATTTGTAATAAATTTTATCATTTTTTTACCTCTCTTGTACAAATCACCAAGCCATTTGAATTGAGGTTGTTTGTTTTTAATGATATCATGCATCAAAAGGTTCATTGTGTGAACCAAACACCCAGACCAAAATATGTTGGGGTATTTACCCTCAATAATTGCTCTTGCTGCCTTACAGTTAGCAGCATTATCAGTGATGACTTGGATGACATTGTATGGCCCAATACTTTCAATTGTTTCAAGTAATGGTTCTACAATGTTAATGCTAGTCTTGAATTTGTCTGAATAATCATATGCTAAAAGGAATATTGCACCACTAACAGACACAGCAAGAACACTTATCAATGGCTTTCCTTTTACATTGGTCCATCCATCAGATACAATGGACACCCCATGCTCATTCCAAGAATTTGTCATTCTAGCCAAAGAATTATTTATTTTAGCTTTTTCATGATCAAGTCCCACGGTTTTGGCCTTGTCATACCCAGGGCTCTTGTATCCTTTGGGGGCATCATTAATGGCAGAAACCATTTCATGCCAATAAGGTGAGCGAAGAACATTGAATGGCACCCCACATGCATATAGAAACCGGAAAATTTTTGAATCCACATCATTCCTACACCCTTCGTCAAGGAAATCGGATATGGTTCTACGCCTTAAGGAGATGTTTGGTCCAGGTGTGCCTCCATATCCACTGCCAGGGATGGAAGTTGATGGACTTCTTTGTCCATGATGTGATGGACCTGATGGTGCATAAGAATCAATGAAACCCCTAGATCTTTTAGATCTATGTAGGGCAACCTCCTCTTCCTTTCTGTATTTCTCTCTCTCTGTTGCTGGCACACTTACACAAATTTTGATTCCTAGATTTTTCTCTCCATCCCTTGGCATTTTCCCACAAAGGTGCCTTTTGGTAAGGGTGTATGAACCTGTGTATTCTTTATTGCAATGGGGGCAAAGAAATTTAGTGGTTCCACCACCTTTCCCTCCTTCCTGCCTCTGAACATATTTCCACAATGGTGTTTGACTTTGGTCTTGTTTAGATGGGTCTCTGTGGCCTCATGTTCTCCACTCTCCCGTTCCTCCTCAACTTACTCCTCCTCTTCAGGATTTTCATTAAATCCACTATAACCCACTTCTTCATCCTCCTCTTCTCTAATGGGCCTCTTTCTTCTACTCTCCAACACCATTATTACAAAGAAAGGAACCAACATGAAGAAAATCCCTAGCCATATAGCCATGATGTTTCAAGTTTCAAGTTTATAGTCTGCAAAAAAAATGGAGGAATGCCAAATGGGAATAGTAAATGCAACATAGAAAAAAAACAATTCAATTTGTCACTTTTCAACACACTAAAATGCAACATTGAGAAAAAAATTCAAGTTTTCATTTTTGAACAACTTAAAAATGCAATATAGAAAATAAAAAACTAGATTAGAAGTCCTACTTCTTTTTCTTGAGTCCTGACTCCTTCAATCCTCCTCTTGCTCTCTTGCAGCTTGCTCCTTGCTCTCTCCTTCTCTCCTTGCTCTCCTTAGCACTTGCACTCTCCTTGCTCTCCTCTCCTTGCTCTCAAGCTCTCAAGCTCTCTCGCTCTCAACAACCAAACAATAACAAACAAATGAGGAGGGTGGGATTTTATTTACCCAACCCCCCCTCCCTGCCAAAACAAATTCTGAAAAATTTGCCATCATGATTTTTTTTCCGCACCGGGGAGCGTTTGGGAGCGAATGCTCCCCGAACGCTCCCTCCATTTAAAAAATGCTCCTGAATCATTTTTTTAATGGAGGGAGCGCTCGGGGAGCGTTCGCTCCCGAGCGCTCCCTGAAACGCTACAGAGAAAACAGGGAGCGTTTATTCAAGCTCGGAAGTGCGCTCCCAAATCGCTCCCGAACGGAGCGCGTTTTGGGAGCGGGATCAGGGGGGAGTCGATTCTCAACAACGTTGCTTTGAAGTAAAATAGAAACATGCAAAAACTTGGGAGAAATATGATAGAAAATAGGTGTCTGAATCAAAGTAGAAAGCTACTACGAATGCTGCTATTGTAAGCAATCAATCAAAGTCACAAACACCTACTTTTTCTAACATTTAAAATATTTAATTATATTGTGTGGAGCTGTTCAGTGGACTGAGGAGCATCTTCTAATGTCATGTCTGATACTATTTGCAAAAATATTAATGCTATTCCTACCAAAAACTATACCCACATTATTCAATTAGACAAGTCAGATGTAAAATTCATGGGTGGATTTAAGGATGCTTTGATGAGAATGATTTCTAATATGAAATTTTGTCAAATTATAGATATTGTTGTTGACATTCATGGGACTTATAATTTATTTCTCAGAAGGGATTGCTCTCAAAAGCTACAGGGATACTTCCCCACCAATCACTCTCATTTGCGGTTACCATGGAAGGAATAGTCAAATCAAATAAGAATTGATTAGGAAGCCTACATGAAAGACATGTTTATTGAATTTGAGGGATAAAATGAATCAATAGAGTTCACATAGGCAATTCTAGAGAATTACTCTCTTGAGATTGGTTTCAAGAATTATACATCAGAAGAATCAAATACAAAGTTTGAACTCCATTGCATTTGGACTGAAGATGAAAATTGTATGATAGTGGATATAGATAGTGCTAGATATTCTAACCTATATTTAGAAATTGAAGATGAAAATTGTACGATAGTGGATATAGATAGTGCTATATCTTCTAACCTAATTAGAAACTAACTTTTAAACATTGCTTTATGATTTTTCTATGTTACAGGAGGGTGCAGGGGAAGACTGTACATTGATTGATCCCTAGAAAAAGCACACCCTTATTTCGTATAGGCCTTGAAAAAATTCTTTATTTGAAGGTGAAACATTTAAAAGTTTTGGTTTGAAAATAATATTATGGAAGGTAAAGAATTCCATCCATTTTCTTTTGCATCATTTGGAGAATTACCAATCTGAGGTACAAAGCTTGATTATCGAATTTTATGCTTTTAATATTGTGTCCATTCCTCAATGAAAGATTGCATTTGTGAACACTCTAGCTAAAGTTGCTTCTAGGCTAGCTCCATTAGATGATATTCTACCAATAGATTTCTATTGAAATCCTTTTTAAGCCTTTAATCCCAAACAATGTCACTGACTTGTGGGTGTTCAATGGCGATCAATAGATTATCCAATTCTCTGATTAGGGAGGGCATGTTTAAGCATGTAGTAATAGACGATGAAGATAATTCAAAAGCTATGGATATTTGTCAAGACTCAAGATGGTATGGAAAATTTAAGGCATAATTCAATTCCCAAAGGAGTAGATCTAGAAAATTTGTAAATGTCAAAACAAATAGTTCTAATATGAATTATGAGCCGATCAATTGGGGCACAGCAAAAAGATATTTAGAACATCAACCTTGGAACTTGTTGTTAAGAAGCAAAAAAACAGACTTAGATGCAATTGTTCAGATAGTATAGGGATGTCTTCACTTGGATCTATGAAGCTCTAAGAGCATATGATTCAAGGATAATCTGGCATGTCATTCACCTCCAAGAAGATGTCAAACTTATCAAATAGAAATTAAGAGAGGTACATCCAACATCAGAGCCATTGATTTACAAAGAATTGAAAAAACTTTGGATGTGAATATCATCTTAAAGTTTGTCATTCTTCCTAGATTTCCAATTTAGTGCCAGTCAAGAAGAAACCAAGGGAAATCAAACTATGTTGATTTCTATAATTTAAACAAAGCTTTGCAACATTGTTTATGAGCTTGCAACCTCCATCATGGAAGAGGGATAGTGACCAGAGCTCTTTCCCTTCATGTTCTAGTGCAAGAATTGTAAGTCATTAAAGGTCTTATGCATGAATTAAATTTAATCACCTACTCTGCCTCATTTCCTCCAACTCTCCATCTATAGCATGCAATAGTATCCTGATGCACATAAAAGGAGATAAATAACCATTCAATTCTATCCTTACCCCACTGAATCATGTAAGCTGTAGCAGAAAATTGTAAAATGTTTGGCATTTTTAGCATGTGAGTTTGCATGTGATGCCTCTGTTAGTGAAAACAGTTGTCTTCACAATATACCAAATGCTTTGTCTCTCACTTTAAGCATTCTACCCTCCCCTTCATCTCCCATTCTTCATCCCCCACTGCTTAGTGTCTCCCCTCGGATTCAAGAAAGCAGGAGTATGAATAAATCATTTTGCAAGTCAACTTTATCTCCTCCAAATGAAGATAGAAAATCTTGGTTGGGTTTAGAGATGTTGAACTTATCCTTTGCGCAGTCTGTAAGGAAGAGTACCCATCCTCTATCTAATAAGAGTGGAAATTCAAGAATAGATAAATTGGTTGCTGCTCTCCAATGTGACCATCAAGTTTTTGATATTCACCAACAAAATTCAGTTTTAAGAAAATATTATGAAAGATTCTCTTTCCAAACTCTGAAGATGCCACCTCATCTTCTTAACAAAGTTGATAAAAGTGTTCAAACCTCTGCAAATAATGAATCCTCTGCAACAACATCTCTAATCATAGAGTTGTGTTCATCTTATGGAAGACATGATATAATTGAGGCAAATTCCTTCAAGGAAAAAGAAGACATGCAAGATAAGTTCCAATGATAGTTATTGCCTCTTGAAAAATCAGGAGGTTCAAAAGGACCTAAGCATGAGCTTAGTAAAGCAAGTATATACGTTGTGTAATTTGATGAAATGTTTTTGTAGTAGTGACTGAGGGTTTGCTTATAAAGGAGAGTTGACTGACAAACTGGTTTCATATAATCTGATTATTATCTTATATTTTGTGAAATCAGGCAGTGGAGGGAGTTTAGCTTGGTCCATAAGAAGAGAAATGGCCCTAGAAGAGGTTTGCAACAAGCAAGCTACGGAAGTTGAGCACCTTAACCGTTTGGTGTATATATATTTTTTCAACAAAAACAAGATTTTTATTGACTTTGAAACAAGGATTTACAAGAAATTTCAAAGATGTATAACTTGCTTTCGCCTTCCATGAATGGAAATTAACAACGTTAGCTTCATCTTCACATATATTCAAAATATAAGATATTTTTGGATTTCTAACGATTCTTAATACTTTAAGTTCACACATATATTACTAACAAAAAAGAAATTTAGACGCACTGGGACACCATGAAGATAAGGGTGACAAGAGAGATATCAGACACTGCTAGTGGTAGCATCAATGATCCAACCTGAGAGAGGAAGTCTACTTCAATCGAAGTAGACATGAAAAGGAATCCAGTGAAGGCAACTCTCAATTGGGCAGCATTGCTTTTTCTCATTGTTAATTCTTCTTGGCTTGTTTATCACTTTCAATATGAAAGGCTGCTTAGGCCTCTAACCCCTGATCAGGCAGAGGGGATTTTCGGAGATCAGAGCAATCGGGCATGTCAAGGCATTGAATAAATTGGGTCCTCGTCCTATTGGTTCTGATGCTCTGGATCAGGCTGTGAAGTATGTTTTATCAGAAGCCCAAAGGATTGAGGCAATGGCTCATTGGGATGTTGAGGTTGAAGAGTTTGTATGCTTGATCCCCTGATTGTTGTCTTCTCTACAATTAGATCTTTCACTGCTTCACTTCCTCAGCACGTAGTTACCTAGCATAATAAATGGATAGTAAGAACATTGATTTTCTTGATCCTTATGTCTAGGTGACTTGGAAAGAATTAAATGATGAATTATTTAGCATGGACCATGTACATATTCACAGTAATAATTGATTTTAACACAAGGTTCTTGTTCCTGTTTAAGCTTATCACAACAACTAATATAATGTTGCAGATTGTGAAACGTGGAATACTCGTGATTTGATTACTGATCTATTCTCATTACATGAATTAATAGTTCTATCAAATTGTTTTGACTTTCAGTTTGCAGTTTGTATTGACTTCATTTCTTTAGATGTTTTTCACATTTGCTTTAATTTATGTGTCTCATGTTTTGGACCCAACATACCAATCACATTTCTATGTGTATTATGACTTTGATCAGGTCATAGACCATATCATCCTTTACTTGTGGGCATCTCAGTTTAAGGTTGTATCAGATGGATGTTTTGCCACTATAATTTTACCATGGTTTATCAAAAGTTTAATAAACTTGTGTACACTCACGGGTTTGTATGTATGTAATAGAACATGATTTCTATGGGTAGAACAGGGACCTTATTTCCTGGATGAATTAACTTGTAAATTTCACTATGACATTTATTCCTGTCAACAATTTGGCATCTAGGAAAGGATGACTTGTGACAAAACGTCTCCACTTCTGCTATATTGAGCTGGTAATTCACTGACATAACAATCTCATCTGCTTGCATAGTTTGTTTATCTCTATATCATTTTTCCTCAGGAAAATTTTGGCCATTTGGGTATGCTTGGGAAATAAAATTCATACCACTTTTTAGCCCGTAAGCAAGAATGAGTGTTGGTAATTTGCCAGCCCCACACTAATATCCACAAACAACAACTTGCTCACATGTACTCTGGAATTGAACATGTGACCTCCAAGGAGAAAACCGATGCTCTTAACTATTAAGCTCACTGAGGCTGTACAATGTTTATTACAATGTCTATAGCAAATTGTTGTCAATTTGTTTCAAAAATGAAAATTAGGATATATACAAAGATGTAGGTGGCTGTAGAAGGGATGCAATCTGTGTTTGTTGAAATGCTTATATATACTGTTGTGATTTAGGTGGTTGTACATGAGTGAAAATTATCATTGGTATTAGATTGCGTGCAATGGAATGCTTTTTCTTCCATCTTAATGGCAGATATTTCATACAGGCACAAAGTTGAGAAAGCTGGAAGAAGACAAAGGAATCATCATCTATTTTGTTCTAGGTCGAAGGCACTATCATTTTGATTAAGATGAAAGAATATAGTGTTACTATATTTGAGAGTTAATACTTTCAGAGGTTTATCTTTATGTGATTTCACGTTTGTTTTTTTTTTACCTGTAGTGTGTTGACCACTGGAGTGGCACCTGATGATAATGAGAAGACTCCATGCCCAAGGATGAACTAGAAGACATTTATACCATGGGATATCATCAAATATCATCAGTTCAACAGAGTTTTTTAACTCTACTTCTACTTCTACTTCTTATCATTTTCTCTTGTACCCAGATTCCACGCCCTATGGGGAATTGTAATAAGTGATGCTAGTAATGATGAGTTTTGAGTTGGTTTTGGGTGCTACGGAATATGCGAAAAAGACCTCGCCGTCATTCTGCTACAGGTTCTCTGAGCTTGTGGAGGCGGCCTCGGCCCTGTGGCCGTCAAGGAGGGCTATGTTTCTTTGTTCAGGATCTGACCAGCGCAGCAAGTTTCATTGTTCAGAATCTGTCCAGCGCGGCGCATTGATCGGGTCTCGCAGCGCATTGGGTCGACGCGACGCGTTGAGTCGGCGCCCCCCAGTCTTCCTTTGCTGGGCGCGACGCATTAATCTTGTGCGGCGCATAGGCCCTCTGTAACTGTCTCCTTGGATATGCAGGGGATCCTTATACACCTTTGCTATTCCTCTTTTGGGGTGACTTGTGGAGTATGAAATGAACGCTGGAAGCGGTGAGTGCACGCCCTGCCTGAGCGAAGGGGCCGCTGTATCAATGGAGTTGTCTCCTCCGCCTCCCCCCTCCGATGAAGAGGATTTTCGCATTCTTCTGAACTCCCTGCCTAAGAAGAAAACATTCGAAGCTGCGAAGTTTGTGAAGCGTATGGAAGATATCCCCGAGATCTCGCTTCCTCCGGAGGGCCCAATCCAGGTCGCCCTCTCTTTGGCTGAGCGAGCTTTGGTTGGCCAGTTCACAGGGCTCTGGCTCTCTCCCAAAACCACAGAGAGCTGGGTTGCTAGAAATTGGGCTCTGTTGATTAAACACAAAGTCACCTCGTATTTCCTCGGGAAGGGATTCTTTCTATTTGAATTCTCTGACAAGGAGGACAAGGATCTGATATTCCGGAACGGTCCCTATTTCATGGGCCCTCAAGGGATGTATCTCAACAAGTGGACGCCAGATTTTGATCCAGCGGTTGACGTCCCCACAGCCGTCCCAGTGTGGGTAAGGCTTCCAAATCTGCCTGTTCATTGTTGGAATTGGGAATCTCTCAAACATATCGGAAATATCTTAGGTAAATTCATTGATCGTGCAAACAGAAAAGATCAATACGATTGTGCTAGAATCTGTGTGGAAGTTGACCTGGAGGTAGGTTTGCCCGAAGCAATAAAGATCAGGGTTGGAAGTTGGACTCATCTTCAAATGCTGGACTATGAACAGCTCCCGTTCAAGTGCCGGAAATGCCATGTCTATGGCCACTTTGCTAGAGGCTGTCCGAAGAATAATGAAGTGGAGAAAGGCAAGGAGGATGGATGGACCCAGGTCAAAAGGACAAAAACTGCCCATAAAGCCCCTAGAATTGGCAATTCAAATGGAAAAACACCCCAGACAGCCCCTGGGTTCCAAACCCAAACCACAGCAGAACAAGGAAACAAATATGCTCAGTTAAGCTCAGTAATAGAAGACACCCAAGAACCAGAGATGCAGAAGGAAGGATCGCTCCACAAAGAACCCCCCTCGGGATCACAACGAGATGAAGGTAATGCAGACAGAGCAAAAGAGATACTCATAGAAGAGACCGAGGATGTGCAAGGTTTGGAGGACTCAGAAGAAGAAGGCGAAATAGGGGACTCGCAAACTTCGGCTAGAAGATCATTGAGAGGCCGGAAATCAACTCGAGAAAAAAGAGAGCAGGAGATCTATAAAGACAAACTCCAGGGAAGTCAACCAACCCTCGAGAAACTCCTGGGAAAAACACCGAAGACGATCAGAAAATAGTCCCAGAGCTCTAAAGGAGCTCACCATTCCAAAAGCAAGTGATGAAGATCATCTCCTGGAATTGCAGGGGTATGGGGAGCAAAACAAAGGAAGAAGCTATAAGAATTTTGTTAAGAACATAATCTCCTGATATACTCCTCATCTAGGAGACTAAAATGGAGGGCAATATCTTCCTCCATATCAGTAAGAAACTGTGGAAGAAAAGCGATGGCCAAGCAGTCTCAGCTCGAGGTGCATCAGGAGGCCTGGGTACCATTTGGAATGCTGACAAATTCTCAAGGGTCAAAGAAGTTACCAACACCCATTGACTGTTCTTAAAAATAAAGCACGTGGAATCAGATTTGACTCTCTCCCTCTTTAACGTATATGTACCAGTAAGCGTAGGAGAGAAAAATATCTGCTGGGACTCCATTAGAAGTCTGGCAGATTCTGAAGAGTTAGCAAATCTCATCATTGCAGGGGATCTGAACCTCACTTTATCAATGGCAGAAAAGCGTGGAGGAAGCATCGTAAGGGATCAGGCGCGGGAATGGGTCGAGGATCTGCTTCAAGATTGGGACATGATAGATATCAAGACTTCGTCTGGTAAGTACACTTGGTCCAACAAAAGACTAGGTCCGGGTCATATTACTGCAAGGTTAGACAAATTTTTCATACAAAGTTCATTTCTTCTTCTTGGTCTAGAATCTAGAATGCATATTCTCCCTTGCAGTGTTTTCGATCACCGTCCCATAAAACTTGATCTGCTGGCTCATCTGGATCAAGGCCTCATTCCGTTTAAATTCAGCCCTCATTGGGTCAAGGAACAGTCCTTCTTGAATCTAATAAAAGATTGCTGGAAGCACCTAGTCAAAGGCTCTGCCTTCTTTGTTTGGGAGGAGAAACTTAGGAGAGTCAAAGCAGTGCTTAAAGATTGGGTTAAAACCTTACCCAACCCTGCAGTGGAAAGAAAAAAGATTCAGGAAAGCCTCGAGATGCATCACCTGGCTACGGAACATGTTGAGATCACTAAAGAAATACTAGATAAGGAGGCTGATCTCCAACATATGCTCCTTAAGGCTAGCTTGGCTGAGGAGGAATATTGGAGAATGAAATCTCGCAGCCTCTGGCTTAAGGCGGGAGACAGAAACACATCCTTTTTTCATAAGCAAGCCCAAGCCCGAAAATGCCTAAATTCCATCTCAGAAATTAAGGAAGAAACTATCAAGCATAGAGACATCCGAAGTATAAAAAATGCTGCCTTCATCCACTTCAAAAATCTTTATAGTGAAGAGGAGGCCTTGGGACATGTCTCTAATTTAGTGAATGAGGTGCCCTACCTAATAACCAACAGAAAGAATCATTTCTTGGAAGCAGAGATTTCTAACAATGAAATAAAAAGCACCCTCTTCGCAATGGATCCGGACAGGCCCCGGGCCCTGACGGTTTTACTGCCAGATTCCTGCAAGCTTGTTGGCAGATTGTGGAGAAAGATTTATGTAGAATGGTACGGAAATCTCAAGAGTGTCAGAAATTAGGGGGAAGCACCAACTCGGCTTTCCTTGCCCTCATCCCCAAGGAGAAAGGCGCCAACTCCTTCAGCAGGTTTCGTCCTATCTCCCTTTGTAACATCGGCTACAAGCTGATTACCAAACTGATTGCCAACAAATTAAAAACCATTCTCCCAGACATAATCCCAGAGAATCAGGGAGGTTTTATTCAGGGAAGACAGATTGTGGATAACTTCATTCTGGTCCAAGAAGTCGTTCACTCAAGTATGGTGCGCAAAGAGAAAGGCATGGTTGTCAAGTTAGACCTTGAAAACGCCTTCGACAGAGTGAGACATAGTTTCCTGATGAATGTCCTGCACAAATTTGGTTTTGGTCCCAAATTTATCAACTGGATAAAGGCTTGTATTAGTGAGCCTTAGATTGCCCCATTGGTGAATGGGAGGGCCACTGATTTCTTCAAAGCATCTCGTGGTCTGAGACAAGGGTGCCCACTTTCCCCGCTGCTCTTTGTCCTTCAAGCTTCAGTCCTCAGTTTCCTTTTGAATAAAAAACAGCAGGACCATGAGATTATGGGGCTGAGCATTGCGAGAGGAGTCAAAAATATAAATCATGCGTTATTCGCGGATGATTCCCTTTTGCTGGGTGCTGCTACTGTGTCCTCAGCTAAAAGATTTAAAGATGTGATGGATGAATATTGTGAAGCCTCAGGAAGTAGCCTCAATAAAAGAAAATGCCATATTTACTGTTGGAATACCCCTGTCAGCATGCTTCAGGCCATTTCCTGTTGCTTCGATTTCACTGCCTCCTCGACATGGTCATCTTTCAAGTATTTGGGCCTTCCTATCTTTCAAAAATGCGTAGTCAACAGAGATTGGATACCCCTGCTGGAAAAGTTAAAATCTAAGATAAATTCCTGGGGATTCAACTGGCTTAACCTGGCAGGTAAGACAGTGCTTATAAAAGCAGTATTAAGCAGCCTCCCCATTTATCAGTCTGCTGTTATGATGGCTCCAGTGGGTATTATGAAGAAAATGGAGGCTCATATAAAAAAATTATTTTGGAAAGGCAGGAAAGCTAATGAAAAGAAAATCCCTTTAATAAGCTAGGACAAAATATCCATGCCCAGATTGGAAGGTGGTTTGAGCTTCAAGAATTTTTGCATGCAAAACATAGCGTTGGGCGCAAAGCTACTTTGGAGGATAATTGCCCCAAATCCGGGCTGGGCCCAGCTAGCTTTGTGGAAAAAATACTTTCGGGGGCAGAGGAAACGGTGTCTGGACAATCCTAAATCAATCTCTGGCTCGATGATCCATAAGCTCTATGCAAAATCCAACTCCTTAATCAGTTAGCACGCGCATTGGATCCCTGGAAATGGCAAGCGCATTAGGATTTGGGAGGATCGTATTATGGGCTGCGATCCCTTGGTTGAAGATCGTTCCCTGGTCTTGCTGAAAGAGTGGATGTTCAGAGCAGGCTTCAATACATTATGGGATATTTCTAATTGGGAGGAAGGTGTCTGGCATAGTTGGAAAATGATCGAGGTGCCCCAGAATTTGTCCAAGGAGTACGCAGATTTCTTGGCATTTTTAAATGGCAAGGCTCCTTTGAACAGCAGGATTTTGGATTCCCGTGGCTGGGGGACTACTCCAGGGCGTTATACAGTCTCGCAGGGGTATCGGCAGCTCTCAGCTCACCCTCATGTTCCACCTGATCCGAAACCTTGGAAAGGGATTTGGTTCCAGCCATCGATTCCTAAAATCGACTCCTTCTGCTGGCTCCTTTGTCACCAGCGTATCTTGACTGATGATAGACTGCAGAAAAGAGGCTTTCTTGGCCCCTCTCGGTGCACGTTGTGTGGAGAAAACACAGAAACAGCTGCGCACATTATGCTCAATTGTAAATTTGTTGCAGGTATTTGGAAAGAGGCCACGGGTCCTTGGAACTTCGATTTCAATCTTCCTAGTTGCATACCTGATCTGTTTTCGAATTGGATGCGTTTGTACCCTGGAGGCACTACTCAGAACGTCCATATAAAAGCTGCCTGGTGCATTCTCCCAAAATTAATTTGTTGGCAAACATGGCTGGAAAGAAACCAAAGGATTTTCAGGGATAAGAAGAGTGATTACAATGTTGTCTGGGTAAAAATAAAAAGCCTGTTAAAAGACTGTGTTTGAAATCAGCTCGATGGTGCGGATCTGAGTGATCAAGACGCTGCTTGGAGCGATATTCTTGATCTCCATTTCTCTGAGATAATCAGACCTCCCGTTGCTCTAAAAGATTGGAAAATTCGTTTTAATGCTACAGATTTCTTGGCCTTTTGCACAAAGCAGGCGCAGAATATCCTTTTCTTCGATGGGGCAGCAAAAGGTAATCCGGGCAGATCAGGAGCAGGAGGAGTGGTTAAAAACGCTGCTGGCAGAATCGAACATAGATATGCCTGGGGAGTGGGCTTTAATACCAGCATCCAAGCTGAAGCTCTGGCCCTTCTCCAAGGTCTCAAGCATCTTAAGGTTCTCGGTATCAACGTTGCAATTGTGATGGGAGACTCTCAGTCTATCATACACTCCATTATAGACAACATTTCCCCTTCAGACTTAAGATTGTCCAGATTGATAAGCAGAATACGATTCCTCTCGAAATCCTTCCGGACCTTGAAATTCTATCATGTCAAGAGGGAAAACAATAAAGAAGCGGACATTAATGCCAATAAAGCAACTCTTCTCCCCCTCGGAGTCCTCCTCAGAGATGGAGAAGAAGGATGGGATCCCATCCCTTAACTGACTGATTATTATGTTCTACTGTCTAATTTTGGAGCAGTTTGTCTGCACTTTCAAATTGGGGAAGATAGATACGTTGGATCAAAGAATAGTGCGTAAAAACCTCTGGTGTAGCAAGGAAACAACTCCTTTGGTCCTGTACAGGGAGATATCTGGGCTTTGCCTAGCATTTTGTAAGCAGAGTTGAGGCATTCAGGCCAGAAATTAATATATCACTCTCTCCGTTTCTGTAAAAAAAAATGATGAGTTTTGAGTTAGTATTGAGTCTGTAACAGGCCTAGGTAGCCCGGGGCCTTGCCAACAAGTGAGTATTACTCTCGGAGGTTTTTTTTACTTGTTAATTATCATCTCCCTACCAAGAGTTAATAATTAATTGAGTTTTTTCCTCCAATTTTACCCCAAAGCCACAATACGGCTTGATGGTGAGGCCTTGGGTGAGTCCTAGTGTCTAGAGTCAATGTATATTACCATACTAGATCACACAAAAAAAATTGTGAAATTTGGTTAGGTCTAGGTAGTGATTTTTTATTTTTTTAGATTTCCCGCAAGTCGAAAATTGCAATAAAAATTGTAATTGAATCGTAATAAGTGTTGTCTAGAAAAGTTGTATGGGGTATGAGTATTCAAAATTACACCTCTCACGCTCAACCTTCTACTATGACACACTTTGAGGGGTTAAAAAAGTGTTTTGAACCCTCAAAACCCACTTTTCCTAAGTTTAGTGGGAAATCTGGCAATTAATTAAGCCATAAAATAAATAAATGGAGAAAAATAAATATCCACACATGCTAAATGAGGTGGAAAATTATGGAGGAGTTAAAGTGAAGTCTCAAGGTGATGTGGACTCCTAAAATCAAGGAAAAGACATGTGCTCAAAGAAAATTGAATTTTCGGCATTAAATGAGAGCTGTTTACTTGGAAATTCGAATTTGTGAAGTTAGTGCATATTTGGGAGGATTTGGGAGAATATTTGGTAGATATTTTTGTGGGAAATTATCCCCACATGGGTTACCAACCATATACACATGTCATTTCATCATAAAATTTGAATTTGGCACATAAGGGAAGAAGAAAATGATGTCCACTTGCCAGAATTCGATTTTTACACTTGGAATTGGAGCTCCACTTGCCAAATTTGAATTTGCCTTGTGATCTCCTCCCTCTCACCACTTGGAATATGGATCTTCATTGGGATTTGCTCCCAACTTTCTATATAATGGAGCCATGGGCTCTCATATTGTAATCATTGTTTTACTAGCTATTGTGCTTGCAGAAGCGCTACTGCCTTCTACACTTTCATAAATATCAATAAAGACTTTGGGGTTTCATTCATGAGGTGTTCCTTCTTTTGGAGTGTGGTTAATTGTTGATCATTGGTATAATTCCTTTTACTCATGCTTTGATCTAATTTATTTCCACATGCTCTTGCAGATATGTAGATTTATCTTACATTAACATTTGATTTAGGAGTATGCTCCAGGTATAGAGTGCTCTAGTTGGTTTCAAATAAATATCTAGAGTTTCTTATCATTGTTTATTGTTAGATCTATATTGAACTAATTCTTGATTGAAGTTTTGTAGAGGGAACATCTTGTTGGGATCAAAGAATCAAGTGTTGGGGGAAGTCTTTGGAGAGACCAACCCACTCTTGATACATTCTTAAAGGAGCTCTCATTCGTTCTTTGAACCTTCATAGTCTTATCTTATAGAGTGGTGGTTTTGTAGGGGTTTTGGGACATAGATTGTATACATGCTGAATACCTCTAAATTTGAATATCTTTTAAAACATTATACTTCATTGCTTTCATTTGCTATCTAAGAGTTTGAAGATGACTAAGCAAAGATGAGAGTTTACTCGAACTCTTTGGCTTAGCCCTTTGTAAATTGTTGTGCAATATTTTGTAATTTTATCTGTCTAATATTTGATTGGATTTGTAGCCCTTTTTCTGAACTTGTTCTTGTGACATCTTGAGTGGACAACTACAAGAAATTACTAACAAGTTATTGCAGGACCTTTGGGCTCTGAATTTCAAATGAGGAAGATAACTCTCTCTTCTTTGGTTGTGGGAATTGAAGAGGCTTAGCTTCTCTTCTCCTATTGTAAAGTCTGAATTCTTTTGATTTTTTTTTAGAAATTCTCATCAAGGAAAATTCTATGGTCTCAATATTTGTAAAGATCTTCACTGGTTTAGAAAAGGCCTCATGGTCATTTCATTCTTGTAAAATTAATAAAATTTATGTTTTTGTTGTGGGAGCATGGGTTTTACCCATTGACATCCCTATCTCTCCATTTCAAAGGAGAGAATTTGTAGATGGATTGACTTAGTGGTTTTGACATTTCCGTTTTCTTTCACATCACATATGCATGCTCTAATTGGGAAGCAACACAAATCGCATAGTCATTTAATTTCTTAATATGCAATCTCATTTGCCATCACTTACTTATGTTTTGTGATCTATTTCTCATTTGGATAAGTTTCACAATATACTACAAGTAAAGAGGCATAACACTTTCAATTTATGGCAACTTGAGTTATTGTTCTAACTATGAAGCATATGTAATTGAATCATCTCCATCTTTTACATAGCACTTGCAAACTCACTTTCATATCATTTAGGCATTTCACTTTTCATATTCGACTTGCATCTATAAAATTTACCTCCAACTTAAGTTGGTTGAATAGACGTTTTAGGGACCCTCTATCTCTATGGACTCCTCACTATGAGATCCAAATATTTGGGCGAGGGTGAGGTTTGAGGATTAGAGTTCAATTGTAACCTTGCTTTAGAACTAATTAATAAAATAAACCAAGAGCACTATCTCATCACATTTACTTACAAAGTTCCCAATTTTTTTTCTATATTGACGGTTTAAAGATTCACATGCAAATATTATCTCAAGAAGCACTTTGGATTCAAACATTTTAATTCCTTAAATTTTGCAACAAGTTTAATTCTATGGTATTTGGAAATTTTCTTACTTTGCAACTTCATTGCATGTTGTCATTTTAATGATCATTATGCTTATGGATGATTGATATATCTCGTTTCATTGGCAAATACCTTTATTTGGTGTTGCAAATTTAATTGCATGTTGTGATTTTGGTCTAACATTTGAGTTTTTCTATCATCTCATTTACATTCTACAAAAGTAGAACACTAAATTTTTCCTTATGAGCAAGATAGTTTCTCATGCTTTGATTCATAAATCTATTTATTTTGAGAGCATTTCTGATATCTTGTGCTAACAGTCTTTTTTTTTTTTCCATTTTAGGATTGTTGTGTTCTCATCTCTTTGAGCATTTCTTTTACTTTTGAGCTCGTTATTTATAAAGGGATTGGTTAAATGGTTTGTCATTATTTCAAAGTTGCTCATAAATGTTCATGAATATTCAAAAGTAATCCAATCTCACTCTAATATTCTCCTAGAAAACTCACATCTTTAACTTAGTTTTTTCTTTAGGGACCACCCCCCATAACTAACCTAGGAGATAACTTAAATGGAGAGAGTCGGGAATAGGTGACAGCCCCTTCTCTGAGTTCCTTGCCACCAACCACACCTTGTGGGGTTTAAGGCTTTTCCCGCTAACTGTAGGTAGGTGTAGGCGGAAAGCGATAACATTTTTGGCGCCGTTGCCGGGGACATGTATTCTTGTGCCTGGGAAAACGACAAACTTTTAGTTTTGGCATATTTGAATTTTAGATTTAGATTCTTGCTCAAGTGGCGACTCCACTCGATCCTGATTTTGCAATAGTCTCTATTGGGAGAAATTCAAGTGGTCTAGTTACCCCTCCCTGATCCTGAAAGGGTTTTCAGAGAGAGGTTATAAAGACTTTCTCATAGTAGAGCTCTTGTTAGTCTTTGGCAAGAGGCTATTTCTGACATTCATTTGCTGTTTCAAAGACAAGTTGAGCCTAACATCATGAATGATCTTTTTGCTCCTTATAACTTTATTAACATTAATGGCTATCCTCACAATATCCTTGACAAGGCTATTGAAAGGTTGCCTTCTTTTCAAGGTAACAATGCCATTAGCACAACATCACATGTGAAGAACTTTAATGTTTGCATCTTTAAGTGGTGTAACATTGCTAACTATGAGGATGTAAAGATGAGGCTTTTCGTTCTCTCTTTGGAAGATGATGCTCTTGATTGGTTCACTGAGCAACCTGATAATTCGTATGATTCTTTACAAGCGATTGTTAATGCTTTCATGGGAAAGTATGGAGAGAGAAGAGAGAATAGTCATTTGATCAGTGCCATTAGCACCATGAAGAAGAATGAGAATGAAACCATGGAAGAGTTTAACAAGAGATTTAATGAATTGGTTAAAAGCATGCCTACTGCTGTTAAACCTCCTGATGAATTTTTCTTATGTTCCTATCTGGATTCTTTTGGTGTTGACACTGCTTATGAGTTGAGAAGAAAGGAGCCTGCAACTTTGGGTGTAGCTCAAAATGAAGCCTTGAAAATGGAGAGGGCCAAAAAGCAATCAGGAAAATCTGACATTCCTGGTTTCACTAGAGGGCCATCGAAATCGAATGATTCCAAAGGCAAGGCCAAGGAATAGGCTACCCATGATCCTATTAAGGAATTAACTCAACTCATCAAGAGTATGGAAGCAAACCACACTAAAGAAATGAAATCCATGCAAAGTAGGTTGGTGGCCATGGAAAGATCGCAAGTGCAAAGATTCCAACCTAGGCCAAATAATGGATGACGAAAGAATAAAGGCCCTCAAAAAGATTATAGGCCTCCAAATCCATTGGAATCCACCAACATGGTAGATCAAATTCCCCCTTTTTGTAGGCCATGTAATGAGTTCCATGAAGAAGCCACATGCCCATATGTAAAGAGAATTATGGAAGGTAGCATGTTGGGAGATGAACATGTAGGAACTAGTGGTCTAATCAATATGTTCTCCATGGAAGATCAAATATACACCATTGAAAGTAATCAAGAGATTAACCATAGTCCTAATAATCTTGGGGTCGACAATATGATTGAAGATCTTGACAAAGTCACTAAGATTTTTGGGGAAAAGCCTACATCTGGACAAATTCTTGCTATGAAAAAACACAAAGGGATGACCTATCAGAGAAGGGATATTCAAGACCAGAATAATCACATAAATTTTTCTCCTCCTACTTCAGAATTAAATTTTGACTTGGGCAATTGGGTGAATAATGCAAAGGTTTCTATCCCAGTAACAGAGCTTCTAAAGATACCATCTCAAAGGGCCAAGTTACTAAGTGCAATTGAAGTTACTCAAAGGGAAGAAAAGCCTAATAATGAACCAGAAGATGAAGAAATTGTATTGAAAAGTAGGTACTGTTATGTGGGGAACGAAGATCATCTGCCATTTTATGTTTCTTTGATAGTGAATGATCGTCTTTTACACAACTGCATGCTTGATTTAGGGGCTTCATCAAATGTTATGGCCAAGAAAGTCATGGAGCAACTGAATTTAAGGGTATCTAGGCCCTATCACAGCATATGCTCAATGGATTCTAAAAGAATTGAAGTGTGTGGGATAATTAAGATTTACAGGTTTTCCTAGCTGCATACCCAGACAGAATAATGACTATGGATATTGTTGTGATTGATGTTCCTGATCCATGGGGAATGCTCCTATCAAGAAAATGGGCATCAGATTTAGGTGGTAGCCTTCAAATGGACTTGTCATTTGCCACCATCCCCATGCCAGATAATAAATTTGTCAGACTTGATCGAGAGTTAGAGAAAAGATATTACGTTGAGGTTCCAAGGAAACCCAACAATGAGATTATCTATAGATCATGCTAGACAGGAAGTGATGTTACGTTGACAAATTTTCTTCCCCCCTTAATAGAAGGGATTCAAATTGAAGAGATTAGGCATAGCTCAAAAGGCTTGGGTACTTAAAATCTTCCATCAAAGCATTTTCAAGACAGAGCAGTATGATTAACAGTGATTGCATCATCATCGCCATCACAACTAACCAAGTAGAAAACAAAAAAACAAAAAAACAAAAATGCTATAAAAAATGAATCACCAGTTTTGAGCAGGATCAAACCTCAACGCGTCAAAAGTCAAAAAGGGAAAAGGAAGAGGTTTGGTATATCTAATGGCCACAAACAAATTAACATTGGGGCAAGTCATAGTCCCAAGATAGTCAGAATTGGACAAGGCACATCAGAGAAAGAGCCTATGGATTTTCCTGAGTAGGTAGGTTCTCAAGATGGATTTCACCGAAGACGTTTGATCCCATGGGGCATCCTATGTATCATATTCCTAACCATATCCCTTGTAAATTTTGTTTAAGTAGTTTTATTTCATGAATAAATTGTTATTTATGTTTCCTAGAATAAATTTCCATTTCTATACTTTATTTTATTTGCTGTTATTTTGAATGGATACTGCTAATATATATCTTCGGTCGATGGATGCAGATTCCAGGTTCTTATACACTATCACTTCATATCTAGCATGCATCCGCATATGGAGCCAAATGTTGATCACTGGGGTGGCACCTGATGATAATGAGAAGACTCCATGCCCAAGGATGAACCAGAAGACATTTGTACCATGGGATATCATTAGATATCATCAATTCAACAGAGTTTTTAAACTCTAATTCTACTTCTACTTCTTATCATTTTCTCTTGTACCCAAATTCCACGCCCTACGGGGAATTGTAATAAGTGATGCTAGTAATGATAAGTTTTGAGTTAGTATTGAGTCTGTAATAGGCCTAGGTAGCCTGGGACCTTTCCAACAAGTGAGTATTACTCTGGGAGGTTTTTTTACTTTGTTAATTATCATCTCCCTACCAGGAGTTAATAATTAATTGAGTTTTTTCCTCGAATTTTAATCCAAAGCCAGAGTACGGCTTGATGGTGAGGCCTTGGGTGAGTCCTAGTGTCTAGAGTCAATGTATATTACCATACTAGATCACATAAAAAAAATTGTGGAATTTGGTTAGGTCTAGGTAGTGATTTTTTAATTTTTTAGATTTCTCGCAAGTCGAAAATTGCAATAAAAATTGTACTTGAATTGTAATAAGTGTTGTTTAGAGAAGTTGTATGGGGTATGAGTAATTAAAA
Source organism: Pinus albicaulis (assembly GCA_034641835.2). Taxonomy (NCBI): domain Eukaryota; kingdom Viridiplantae; phylum Streptophyta; class Pinopsida; order Pinales; family Pinaceae; genus Pinus; species Pinus albicaulis. Next base: position 121,578,565 of record CM076577.1, on the reverse strand, counting down.
TTACACTTCTCACGCTCAACCTTCTACCATGACACACTTTGAGGGGTTAAAAATGTGTTTTGAACCCTCAAAACCCACTTTTCCTAAGTTTGGGAAATCTGGCAATTAATTAAGCTAGAAATTAAATAAATGGAGAAAAATAAATATCCACACATGCTAAATGAGGTGGAAATGAGGTGGAAAATTATGGAGGAGTTAAAGTGAAGTCTCAAGGTGATGTGGACTCCTAAAATCAAGGAAAAGACATGTGCTCAAATAAAATTGAATTTCCGGCATTAAATGAGAGCTGCTTACTTGGAAATTCGAATTTGTGAAGTTAGTGCATATTTGGGAGGATTTGAGAGAATATTTGGTGGAGATTTTTGTGAGAAATTGTCCCCACATGGGTTACCAACCATATACATATGTCATTTCATCATAAAATTCGAATTTGGCACATAAAGGAAGAAGAAAATGATGTCCACTTGCCAGAATTCGATTTTTACACTTGGCATTGGAGCTCCACTTACCAAATTCAAATTTGCCTTGTGATCTCCTCTCTCTCACCACTTGGCATATGGTTCTTCATTGGGATTTTCTCCCAACTTTCTATATAATGGAGCCATGGGCTCTCATATTGTAATCATTATTTTACTAGCTATTGTGCTTGCGGAAGCGTTGCTGCCTTCTACACTTTAAAAAATATCAATAAAGACTTTGGGGTTTCATTCATGAGGTGTTCCTCCTTTTAGAGTGTGATGAATTGTTGATCATTGGTATAATTCATTTTACTCATGCTTTGATCTAATAATTTTCCATATGCTCTTGCAGATTTGTTTTTTTTCAGAGCGAAAAAATTCGTAAACTTTCATTTATAGAGAGATTACATGTTGCATATAGCTGTGTATTGCAAGAACTGAAACAGTCCAAATACTAAGATAAAAAAAACAGTCTAAAAAATACATGCCATCCAGCAGGTATGATCCAGTCCCAGAAATAAACATATTTTCAGGGATAATTATAAAGTTGCTTAGTAAGCTCGGAGCTTAGCTTACTAACAAAAAAAAACAACAAAATAAACTATAATAAATATACATGTCGGTAGTGGATCCCGGGGTATATACACAAAATACCCCCTCAAAAAACCTGTACAGCAAGGAAGTCACCTATAGATGTGCCTCCTCTATGAATGGCCGATGAAAGTATCTGTAAACCTGTTCGCCCAAGTGCTCAGTAAAATGCCAGGTGCCCCAATCTAGCTCCGCTGCCTCTTTGGATAATATGTCGGCCATGTTGTTCCGAGACCTGTAAATATGAGAGACAGAGATAGAATCAAATAGGCCTTTGAGGTAATGAACTTCCCGCAGCAGTGCAGACAGTGTGTGCGAGTGACATAATGCAAGATTATTGAACCAATTGATAACAAGCAGTGAGTCACCAAATATCTGGATGGCGTTGCAATGGATGTCCTGTGAAAAGGTCAGCAGTAGGCGAAGACAATTCAGTTCTGCATAATTATTTGTACCGGGTCCCAATCCCATTCTGATATGGAAGAAGTGTTGGTCATTTAAGTAGAGGATAGCACCTCCTCCACATCCTGCACCGTTGGACGCACCATCAAAGTATGCCCAAGCATGCCTGTGGTCAATTATTTCAGGGATGTCGAGAGGAGGCTTTCTGAGAAGCTTGTCTACCGGCAGAAGGCTGAAGGTAGCAATGGAGGCCGCACCAATATGACCGCAGTCAATGGGAAAATCTCTGAAAATCTGTCTATTCCGGCCAATCCAGATCTCCCATGCCACAATTAAAGGGAGGTTCCTCATGCGTGGTTCATGATCATAATGTCTCCACCAGTTTTGCTAGGCTGCCAGAATGTTGTCTCCCTGCCAAATGAAATTACAGCGCAGGTTTGTGCAGATCCGAGCCCAGATATCTTTGACGTTGTTGCAAAGGAGAAATAGGTGGTTCACGTCCTCACAGCAGGCCCGACAGTAACTACATTGAGAAGCCCCTTGGAACGCTCTTTTGTGGAGGTAATCCATTGTGGGTATACAATTATTGAGAATGCACCAGAACAACGTTCTATGCTTGTGTGGGGCAGTTAGTTTCCAAAGACAGCGCCACCACAAATCTTTAATGGGAGGTTCTTTTGTCCTAATTAAGGCATGGTATCCAAGTCTAGGAGCATATCGACCGTTTGGAGATACAACCCAAATTAACCTATCAGCTTGCTCTGTAATCCGAATGTTAGTGGCTTTAAGGGCCCAAATATACCGTTGCCAGATCCGAGCACCCGCCTGTGGTATGTCAAGGTCCGTTGCGGTAAGCCAGGCTTGGCCCCGCCATGAGGTATGCACCAGGTCTGCAATCTGTGCAAGGTAAAATATATTTCTGTTTGCAAGGTGCTCAGTGATAAAAGCTGGAAGTTTGTAATGATCTCCACTGCCAGACCACGAATCAGAGCCTATGCGGACCATAGTTCCCGTGCCAATCTGCCAAGATAAACCTAGCTGTATAATATGTGCCGCCTTATTGATCGCCTTCCATATAATAGATGAGCCAGTGGTCAGACCGATTCTGTCTCGAATCCAATCGAGTGGGTTCCGAGGCGAAATGTATTTAGCCACAATGACCTCTTTCCAGAGACTCTGACCCGTGATTAAATGCCAGCACATCTTTGCAGCCAGGGCCTTCGAGAAGAGATGTAAATCTTTTAATCCCCAGCCTCCCCATTGTTTAGGGATGCTTATGCGGTCCCAGGCAACCCAGGCAAAAGTGGAGCCTTGACCCTGATTGCGCCAGAGAAATTGCCTGCAGATCTTTTTAATTCTGTTAGTGATGCCAATTGGAATCCAAGCCAGGGTCGCCCAATAGACTGGAATAGCTTCCAGCACAGATTTGATGAGGATCAGGCGTCCAGCCCTGGATAACCACCTGTTATACCAAATGTTGATTCTGCGTTCAATCTTTGCAATCAACCAGTTCCAGTCTTTGATCCTGTAGTCGTTAGGTTTAATATGGAAACCCAGATATTGGAGTCCTTCATTGATGTCAATGCTAACGTAGTCGAACAGGTGCAGAGAGATACCTTGTTCCATATCCGAGCAGCCAGTCATAATAATGGTTGATTTAGTACTATTAGGTTCCATGCCAGTGGCCCTGCAGAAACAGTGCAGAATCATATCAAAATGAATAGAGTCTTGTCTAGTACCATTGAGGAAGATGAGAACATCATCTACAAATAGTAGGTGAGTGAGTTGAAGAGTGTCATTGATCCGGAGTCCTTGAAGTTCTCCTCTGTCTTTTGCATTCCTGATAAGCCCCGAGAGCCCTTCCATAACCAAGACAAATAATAATGGCGAGAGAGGACATCCCTGTCTCAGTCCTCTCCCCGCATGAAAGAAATCAGATGCGGTACCATTGATCAGAATACTGAAAGTCACGTGGCAAATGCATCCCATGATCCAGTCTATAAACAAATGAGGGAAACCAGAGTGGATCAAAATGAGATGAAGATAGCTCCAGTTGACCCGATCAAATGCCTTTGTGAGATCGATTTTGAGAATGGTGGATTTCTGGCACTGGGTCTTAATAGTATGAAGAACTTCCTGGGCTGTGCCAATAGCTTCGTGGATCTGCCTATGATTCAGAAATGCAAATTGTTCTTTTTCAATGTGTGTTGACAGGAAAGGCTTGATGCGGTTAGCAATGAGTTTGGATATGATTTTGTATATGCAATTACACAGAGAAATAGGTCTATATTCATTGAAGCTAGTTGGGTTGTCAGATTTTGGTATAAGTGCAATGAAAGTGGTGTTGAAACCATCATAAATTCGACCCCTCACCCTGCTGTCTTCAATCATAGTCAACAGGTCAGTTGAAATGAGATCAAAAAAATGAATAAAGAACTCAATGGGCCAGCCATCAGGCCCAGGGCTTTTGTCCTGCTTGAACCATTTCAATACCCCTTCCAGCTCACCTAAAGTGACTGGTGCATTTAAGTCATCCATCTGATCTTGTTCAACAAATCTTTTTGTATGCTGGGCAATACGCATGATGTCCGGGAGGTCAATGCTGTTAGTCGCCCTGTATAGGTTTGTGAAGTGTCTAGTGCCCAGGTCATCTAATTGAGACTGAGTTCTAGCTATAAAACCATTGTTATCAGACAGTTCCCAAATGCCATTTGCAGCCCTCCTGCCATTAGCATGCTGCTGGAAGAATTTAGTATTTTCATCTCCCGCTTGTAACCATATTGCCCGGCTTTTTAGTCTCCAGTCTTCCTCCTTTTGTCTCAGATATTTAGCTCTGTCCGATTCAAGAGCAATAAGCTGTGCCTTGGTGTCATCAGATCTGTAGCCCAGTAAATCAGCTTTGTTGAGGCTGGAAATCTTGTTTTCGATATTGATCAGAGCCTCCCTCTCCAATCTCTTCTTGTTCCTAATCCATCGAATAGTAATTTTTTTGATTCGATTAAGATTGTCATTGATAATTCTGCCCGGGTCCCGGTCATTCAAAGGGCTGCAGTGTTGCCAGGCTCGAGTAACCATCAGGGTGTACTCAGGGTCTCTCAGCCATCGAGCATTAAATTTGAAAGGGGAGCGAGCCCTATTAGGACCACACTCGAAATCCAGGTAAATAGGAGAGTGGTCATATTTACCACCCATCCCCACCCATTGACGGGCCCGAGATATAATAGGAAGGAGGGTCTGCGAAATAAGAAATCTGTCTAACCTACGCGCCAGGGCAGCAAAGCCAGTCCTTCTGTTCCTCCAGGTGGGTTGAATCTTGGAAGAATGGATATCAATCAGGTTCGAGGCATTCAGCAGGGAAATGAAAAACTCGGCCAATGGATCCGGGGAAGCATTGGGGCCCCAAGATTCAGAGATCCCTAAAGAGAAATTGAGATCACCACCCAAAATAAGATGGGGTGCCTTGAGTAAAGAACAAGACAACAGAGAAGTCCAGAAATTCTCTCTGTTGGTGCAGGGCCCATAAATATTGATCAGTGTAAATTCCACCTCCGAGTTGCCAAAGAGGACATTCATAGCCAGAACTCCAGATCGACCCCAGCAATTCATCATCCGGGTAGTCCTGTCATTAATGCCCAAAGCACAGCCCCCAGAACGCCCTGATGCATCTAGGGTGATGAATGTCCAACGAGGTAGGATAGAGGTCAAGAGAGTCTGCACATCTGGCCCAACACCAAGCGTTTCCTGAAGAAATAGAATATCAATAGGTCGATGAGATATCAAGTCCTTAAGGGCCAGTCTCTTATCGGGGTTGGCCAGACCCCTACAGTTGAAAGAGAGGCAGATCATGATGTAACTGCCAACGAGGGTCTCTTGGCTCTAAGGACCCGCATAAGGGAGGATTGAGTGCCGGCTTCAACTTCAATATTGGCTCTTTTGATTGCCTTTGCCAAAGCAGATGGTCGACCCCGAGATTTGATGGGAATACAGTCCAGACTAGGCCCGATCCCATAAGTCTCACCCGACAGTGGTAGGGAGAGTGATCTAAGGAAATAGTTATGACGCGATGATGGTGTCTTGGAAGATGAGTGAGAGTGGCATCGGAGATCATCAGAGGAGTGGTGGATAATAGGAGTGGATGACGGGTGCGTCAAAGCCATTGAGCAGCAAACCGCAGGGAGTTTCAAAGGATTGCCAGGCCGAGTCGAAAGAGTTCCAGAAGTCGGAATAGGTAGGGTCTGAGAGATATCGCCTATACCAGATGTGAATTGAATAGAAGTGCATACAGGTGGGACAGGAATACCATCAATAATCGAAAGAGCACAAGAAATGGAGTTACCCGGAATAAGAGGGTTCCGCTGAGTAATGTCGTTCGAAGCTAGCGAGCGAGATCTGGGCTGCGAGGTGGTCCAAGAAGGAATAGCAGTAGGCATCAGATCAGCTTCTCCCGGGGCGCCTGGAGGCAGCCGACACACGGCAGCATCCCCCAACACCTTGCTATTCATCTGCCCAGTCTGAGTACCCATTGAACGAGATTTCTGCGGAGTCTGCTTGCCAATGCCAATCATCGGACATTCCTTATACAAGTGGCCGACCACATGACACTTCCGGCATCGAAAGGGCATGCCTTCGTAGTCCAGTGGTTGCTGCCAGGTCATCCCATCAAAAACCATGTTGAAACTTTCATAGAGGCCATCCCTAGTATCCAAGAAGATCAAGATCCGGGCGACGGCGCGACTACCCGATGTCAAGTAGGATCTATCGTGATCTAGATAGAGTCCAAAATGTCCTCCGATGTTCTTCAGCGCGGGTTCACTCCAAAACTGCAGTGGCAACCCCGACAGCCTCATCCAGATAGGGCCTGCACCGGCGTTTTCTTTCTTAGGGTCGAACAAGGGAACCCATCTTTTGAGGTAAACCGGGTGCTTCTCAAGATGCCAGTAGTGCTTGAGAGCCCAGTCCGATTGTTCAGGGCAGTCAAAGATGAGTGAAAACCAGCCTTTGGTGAGGACCTGGACCTCTGGGAGAATAGGGAGGGTGTTACTCCAGATTTCACGGATCCACCTCCGAAGCCGTGTGGCAGAGTATTTACGGCCACGGACCTTCCCCACAAGAGTCTTGGACGCCATACAACCCCAGTCCACCATTCCGCTCTCACAGCCAAAGTTTGTGGTGTAGATTAATCTACTTCTTGTGACCTTGTGCAGATTTTTTGCCTTTGAGCATCCCAGCCGCGGCTCCACAGAGTCTTCAGTCCCTGGGGGTGTGCCAGTCCCCCCCTGCAAGTTGAAATCCTCCGGTATATTAGTAAAGGACCTCGAGGCCACCTCTGGTGCATTGGGTGCCAAGTCAAAGGGCGTCTCGACCCCCGGGTCCGTAGGTCCCTGCGAGTATACACCACCAGTACTCAGATGCGCCAGTGATCATGTAGCAACCCCAATATCATGTAAAAACGCCTCCGAGAACTGCGCCGAGCAACCAATGGCGGCACTCGAGATGATATCCTGTCCAGCCTGGGGAATCTCCAAACATCCCAAATCAGCACCTGAGGGCGAGTTGAGAGAAAAAAGGGCCAGGTCATCCCGAGGCGAGGAGTAGCCTCCCACATTAGCCAGCTCAGATGGAGCAAGTGCCTCCACCTCAGGAATCAGGTCCAAGTCAGACATGTAATCCTCCGTGTCATGTGCATCAAGACCCCAGATGTCGACCCCTCCAGGGGGTCCTCCGAGTAATCCACCGCATCATCATAATGATCCATACTGGGTAGAGACCCCGGTAAACCGTGAACCTGCCTACAAGTTAGGGCCAACCTCGCGATAAATGGTGAAGGGTCAGGTCAAAACCACAAAGCATGAGCCAGGGGATGTCAGTTCATGTGCAGACCCTGTGGTGGTGAGGGCCCGATGATAAAACGCCAAGCAGCCTCAAGATCAGGGTCCACAGACCCGAAAGGCCCACCCAGGAAGCAGTCGGTCGGCCGAAAAGCATCAAATACCAAGGCAGATAGAAACATCCACAAACCCCATAAAAAGACAAGGTGACAGTCCCCGGACCAAGGAAACCAACCACCACAAAACGATAGCAGCAAATAAAATCTCAAGGGAGCCCGGCCAACAGCCTCAAGACCGGTCAGAGCAGGCACACTGATCAGAACATAAATCAAAACAAAAACACATTACCCGATAATGGCGGCAGGAGAAACCCGTGACTTGGGGTAAAAACAGTGTCGGCAACACAAATAGACCTGTCGCCGCGACCAACATCGATTAGGGGTCCCCTAAACAGTTTACCAACCCCCCGCAGTGCGCCGAGACCGCCATAGAATCTGTAAACCCCGAGCTTTGGCCGCTAGGGTTTTCGGGAAGCTCTACAGATTTGTTAATATAGAGCTATCTTACATTGACATTTGATTTAGGAGTATGCTCTAGGCATAGAATTTTCTAGTTGGTTTCAATTAAGTCTCTAGAGTTTCTTATCATTGTTTATTGTTAGATCTATATTGAACTAATTCTTGATTGAAGTTTTGTAGAGGGAACATCTTGTTGGGATCAAAGAATCAAGTGTTGAGGGAAGTCTTTGGAGAGACCAACCCACTCTTGATACATTATCAAAGGAGCTCTCATTCGTTCTTTGAACCTTCATAGTCTTATCTTATAGAGTGGTGGTTTTGCAGGGGTTTTGGGACATAACTTGTATACAAGCCGAATACCTCTAAATTGGAATATCTTTTAAAACATTATACTTCATTGCTTTCATTTGCTGCCTAAGAGTTTGAAGATGACTAAGCAAAGAGGAGAGTTTACTCAAACTCTTTGGCTTAGCCCTTTGTAAATTGTTGTGCAATATTTTGTAATTTTATCTGTCTAATATTTGATTGGTTTTGTAGCCCTCTTTCCAAACTTTTTCTTGTGACAGCTTGAGTGGACAACTACAAGAAATTACTAACAAGTTGTTGCAGGACCTTTGGGCTCTGCATTTCAAATGAGGAAGATAACTCTCTCTTCTTTGGTTGTGGGAATTGAATAGGCTTAGCTTCTCTTCTCCTATTGTAAAGTCTGAATTCTTTTGAGTTTTTTTTAGAAATTCTCATCGAGGAAAAGTCTATGGTCTCAATATTTGTAAAGACTTTCATTGGTTTCTAAAAGGCCTCATGCTCATTTCATTCTTGTAAAATTAATAAAATTTCTGTTTTTGTTGTGGGAGCGAGGATTTTACCCATTGACATCCCTATCTCTCCATTTCAAATGAGAGAATTTGTAGATGGATTGACTTAATGGTTTTGACATTTCTTTTTTTTTTCACATCACATATGCATGCTCTAATTGGGAAGTAACACAAATCACATAGTCCTTTAATTTCTTAATTTGCAATCTCATTTGCCATCACTTAATTATGTTTTGTAATCTATTTCTCATTTGGATAAGTTTCACAATATACTACAAGTAAAGAAGCATAGCACTTTCGATTTATGACAACTTGAGTTATTGTTCTAACTATGAAGCATATTTAATTGATTCATCTCCATCTTTTACATAGCACTTGCAAACTCACTTTTATATCATTTAGGCATTTCATTTTTCATATTAGACTTGCATCGCTAAAATTTACCTCCAACTTAAGTTGGTTGAATAGACGTTTTAGGGACTCTCTACCTCTATGGACTCTTCACTGTGAGATCCAAATATTTGGGCGAGGGTGAGGTCTGAGGATTAGAGTTCAATTGTAACCTTGCTTTAGAACTAATTAATAAAATAAACCAAGAGCACTATCTCATTTACTTGCAAAGTTCTCAAATTTTTTGCTATCTTGATGGTTTAAATATTTACATGCAAATATTATCTCAAGAAGTACTTTGGATGCAAACATTTTAATTCCTTGAATTTTGCAACAAATTTAATTCTATGGTACTTGGAAATTTGTTTACTTTTGCAACTTCATTGCATGTTGTCGTTTTAATGATCATTATGCTTATGGATGATTGATATATCTCATTTCATTGGCAAATTCCCTTATTTGGTGTTGCAAATTTAATTGCATGTTGTGATCTTGGTCTAACATTTGAGTTTTTCTATCATCTCATTTACATTCTCCAAAAGTAGAACACTAAATGTTTCCTTATGAGCAAGATAGTTTCTCATGCTTTGATTCATAAATCTATTTATCTTGAGAGCATTTCTGATATCTTGTGCTAACAGTCTTTTATTTCCATTTCAGGATTACTGTGTTTTCATCTCTTTGAGCATTTCTTTTACTTTTGAGCACGTTATTTGTAAAGGCACTGGTTAAATGGTTTGTCATTATTTCAAAGTTGCTCATAAATGTTCATGAATCTTCAAAAGTAATCCAATCTCACTCTAATATTCTCCTAGAAAACTAACATCTTTAACTTTTTTTTTCTTTAGGGACCACCCCCCATAGCTAACCTAGGAGATAGCTTAAACAGAGAGAGTCGGGAATAGGTGACAACCCCTTCTCTGAGTTCCTTGCCACCAACCACACCTTGTGGGGTTAAAGGCTTTTTCCGCTAACTGTAGGTAGGTGTAGGCGGCAAGCGATAACACAGTGCAAACAAGGGAGATATTTATGAAAAAGATATTGATGATGAAAACCGGAAAACGAATGATTTTTTTATTCTTGTAAGTGTGAATCTTTTACTCATCTCATGGTTAACATGTTTGAAAAAGAACAGGGATATGCTTTAGGGGGCATTCATGCATAGTAATGGTTTTATTCTCTTCTCATTATACCAGTGAAGCATAAATATTAAGGGAACGAATGCCTTACTGATGATCCAGGCTACATGTGTTAGAGTACTTAAAATTGCAAATGAGAAAATGTGACTTTTGAGCTCTAAATGTGTCAACTTGAAATAGATTATTTTCACTCTAAACCTGGTTCAAATCGTCTCAGGGAAGGCTTGTTTAAGGGGAGGACAATGACCTATGGTAATTTGAAGTATGTGGTTATGAGAATCACACCCAAGTATTCTTCAGACACAGAAAATAATGCTATTTTATTTTCTTCTCACATTGATACAGTCTTCTCCTCTGGAGGTGCATGTGATTGCAGCTCCTGTGTGGCTGTGATGTTGGAACTCGTTAAAGGAATTTCTCGTTGAGCTAATGGATTTAAGCATGCTGTAATATTTTTCTTCAATACCGGTGAAGAAGAAGGCTTGGATGGGGCACAACCGCACATGGCTTTATCACACAACATCCATGGAATTCTTCAATTCAAGTTGTAGTTGATTTGGAGGCTATGGCTGTAGGAGGCAAGTCAAGCTTGTTTTAGGTTTGAGAATCCCTGTACCTACCAAGGATGTTGGGATTTTCTTATATTGACAAACTATATGCCTATCCAGTTGTTTAATCATATGAATGGACTTATGTTATAAATTTTGGAAGAAGATTCCACAAAGATATATTAGTAAATACCACATACAAAGGTTGGTAGATCTGACACCCAAAGTTAATATAATGGTAGTCTCTAATTTATTTTGAAAATTATACATCAGTTCCTTTTGTGCTCCTTTTCATTTTCCATGTTGTTTGAAAGTCCCTCTCCTTCAGTGAGCAACCCTTCCTATGCCTTTGGTACTTATACCTTTTCTCATTCAACCTTTATGCCAATGTTTTAGTCTGAATTAACATAGAATACTAACACTTCTCTAATGCCTGATGTGTTTTTATGTTTAATGAATAGCTGCACAATTCAACAAATTTGAAATTGAAGCAGAGAACGGATAAGAGTGACCCGACCTCCCTTCTTTTTATTTGGGGAAAGAGTTAGTGATATTTATTAAGGGGAAGAGTAAGTGATAGGCAGGTAGTTATCCCTCCCGTCCTCTCCTAGCTTGATGAACATGGGGAAATGAGTTCGGGTAAGGCCCACCCCAAGATGAGTGCTCTCCTATTCTTACTTCCCTGAGAGCCCCTAGTCACAAACACGGCTGGGGACATCACAAAATTTTTAGCTAATAAGACATGGCCTTCATCCTGTATGTACATCGTTTATATAGAAAATGGTCATAGTCTTAAGTTAGGTTGATGGAATGACTACTAATTAATATGTGATTAACATATGCTTATCAACATGAAATATGCAGAGCCCATGCCAACGCAAAAATACTTTCCATCACTAGTTTTAATATGAAAGCTAAAAGTCCACATTAATAAAAGGAATGGAAGAAACAACTATTGTTTTAATTGAATTCGTTCCCCATATTCGTGTTCATAAATGATATGAAAATGCATTTCACTCGTAAGTTAACTGCTTCTTGCTGTAACTATGGTTTAGAGCTCCTGGTCTTGGTCTAAAAGCTAAATTGGTTCAGATTTGATCAAAACCACTCAAGAGATGCAACTAGCTACAAGGGCTTGTTTCATAACAATAGTGTATTGTTTATGGTGAAAATTTGCATTTGGTAGGTGATCAAGGTTTGAAAAAAAAAGGAGATTCCTATGAAATTATGAACTACCATAATAGATATTCATAATGAACTGCCTTGTATTCGATGCTTTCCAACTATTGACGCTTGTAAGGAGCAGTTGGCTGACTGTGATAGGCTGCCTAGGCCTCTAACCCCTGATCAGGCTGGCAAGAGGGGCTTTTTGGAGATCAAAGCAATCGAGCAAGTCAAGGCATTGACTAAATTGGGTCCTCATCCTATTGGTTCTGATGCTCTGTATTAGGCTGTGAAGTATGTTTTATCAGAAGCCCAAAGGATTGAGGCAATGGCTCATTGGGATGTTGAGGTTGAAATAGATTATTTTCACTCTAAACCTGGTTCAAATCGTCTCAGGGAAGGTTTCTTTAAGGGGAGAACAATGACCTATGGTAATCTGAAGCATGTGGTTATGAGAATTACACCCAAGTATTCTTCAAAGGCAGAAAATAACGCTATTTTAGTTTCTTGTCACATTGATACAGTCTTCTCCTCTGGAGGTGCAAGTGATTGTAGCTCCTGTGTGGCTGTGATGTTGGAGCTCGCTCGAGGACTTTCTCATTGGGCCCATATATTTAAGCATGTTGTAATATTTTTGTTCAATACTGGTGAAAAATAAGGTTTGGATGGGGCACATAGCATTATCACACAGCATCCGTGGAATTCTTCAATTCAAGTTGTAGTTGATTTGGAGGCTATGGGTGTAGGCGGTAAGTTGAGCTTGTTTCAGGTTTGAGAATCCCCGTACCTACCAAGGATGTTTGGATTTGCCTATATTGACAAATTATATGCCTATCCAGTTGTTTAATCATATGAATGGACTTCTGTTATAAATTTTGGAAGAAGATTCCACAAAGATATATTAGTAAATACCACATCCAGAGGTTGGTAGCTCTGACACCAAAAGTTAATATAATGGTAGTCTCTACTTTATTTTGATAATTATATTTCAGCTCCTTTTGTGCTCCTTTACATTTTCTATGTTGTTTGAAAGTACCTCTCCTTCAGTGAGCAACCCTTCCTATGCCTTTGGTACTTATACCTTTTCTCATTCAACCTTTATGCCAATGTTTTAGTCTGAATTAACATAGACCACTAACACTGCTCTAATGCCTGATGTGTTTTTATGTTTAATGAATAGGTTCTCAAGTTCAACAAATTTAAAATTGAAGCACAGTGCACAATATGTTGTTCAGTTGCCACACCAAAGCAAATTAGAGAGTTGATGAAGGTGTATGGGCTTACCAATGACGAGGTCAAAATCCATTTGTAGGTAAAAATATTTTCCAAGTCCCTAATTTATCTAGCTGTCATTTTGAAAGTATATTTCATTGAAAATGAGATTTGTTGTTGATTTTATATTCTGGATTTGGACAGAAATATCACATGTGCACCAGAAGGCCCAATCCTTCACCACCAAGCTCGAATCCTCAAGCACCCGCGCCAGTGGTTATTGGGGGAATTTGGATACCTCTTGAGTATGCAACACATGCAATTGCTGCAACCCAGTAAGGGTAGGGTGGGATTTACAATCCATTACCTACAACTGCTTCTTGCCCACCTGTAACACATTACTCTCAGCCCTCCATTTTCCAATGCCATGATTATTATTGCCAAATGAATCCAATAGCTTCATGCACAATGCTCATTTCCAATGAACCAGTGCAATTTGTTAGACTTTCATGCCTTTTTGATTTCTTAGAAATGGGTTCCAATATGTTGGTTTCAAATTATTCCATTATTTTGATAACATATACTATCATATCATTTTACTTCTTGCATTTGTTGAGAAACCATTGTTGATTTTTGTAGCATTGGAAAGTGCTCTAAGCCCCAAATTTGGTGGAGAGGCTTAGACACGGGTATTCCAAATAACCCAGAAACCGTTTGTGAAAATTTCACTCGGTTAATGTTTTATTAAAATAATCAATTATTTTAATACAAACCCTAAGTCTAAACTTAGGGAAATTAAATAATTAAAGGACATTAATAAAACATAGTGAGAATAATCTAGAAAAGGTGGAGATCAAGTCATGTTATAATCTTAGCTGTTGATTAGAGATCTAATCTCGGTCGTTGATTTCTCAACGAGAAGATTATAAAGGAAGGCTTGAGGGTCATTTGGAAAGACACACACAGAGTGAATCTTGAGATCGAATTCTTCTGACGGAGTAGTGCTCGAGCGAAGATAAAATCTAAGTGATTCAGTGCAGTGAGGGGCAGATTAACTTTCGGAGAGAAATATTTTCTCAACCAGAGAATCATCAGCAGAGAGAGGCAGGGAGACATCTAGCAAGAGCTAGTGTAGAACCAGTCAGGGTGACGTAGAGGTTGCGTAGAGTTTCAGAGGGTGTTCGAGATTCAATTGTCGGATTAGATCCAGAAGCCGGAAGCCGGGGTGTGAGATCGGGAGGCCCAGATCTGTGATTTTGGGATTTAGATTGATCTGTTGGTGGGGTGACGCAGTGCCTAGAGGAGGTGACGCAGGGCCTACGCAGTGACCTCTAGAGGTAGCTTTTCCAGTGAATGGATCAGCCGGATTTTCCAGTGATTGTGTGAGGTAAAACTCACAATTATTTCTGCCAGTATTTATCTTTGTAACTGAATAACCCTTGAGGTATTCATAGATGTATTCAGGATTTGCTACTGCTTAATAATAAAAACCCTCAAATCTACTGCACCGGTTTTCCCGCATTGGGTTTTTTCTAGGGACTCGTGTCCAAAAATAATTGTGTCCTATGTGTGATTGATTTTTTGCTGGGTTTCCTTGTTTCAGAATCATATTTATTCAGTGTACGCTGCTTCAGTAGTTACTTCAATAATTTAGATCTGAATTAATTATGTAAATGTAATTTACTTAATAGGAGAAGTACACCCAGTTGATCTCAAAGACCATGAGCTGCCATCTTAGCCGAACACTATAGAACTTCTTCCTCTTTCTCTCCCTTTGCACAACCTAGGCAGGCTTACGCACTCCTTCAGGAGCTCATAGATCCGCTGCTCAGATCCTGGAAAAATGCTGAATTCCTTGGCTAGGAACTAAATTAGGAAGAATTCCCCACTATGTGATTTTTCTTTCTTCTGACACTTCTCTACTTCGACAACTACCTGCAGAAAAACTGCGTCCCTTTGGCTCTGCGTGAAAACTCTACACAACTCCCTCCGCCTCGGAAAAATCTCGAACCAGAAGTCCTACCTCTCTGTCAACTCAAGCAGAGAGAGACAACCTCAAAACTTCAGCCCTCCTGGCTAGACCTGCGCAACCCCCCTGGGGATTCGATCTGCTTAGACACGGGTATTCCAAAGAACCCATAAACCGTTTGTGAAAATTTCACTCGATTAATTTGTTATTAAAATAATTAATTATTTTAATGGAGACCCTAAGTCTAAACTTAGGGAGATTGAATAATTAAATGACATTAATAAAACAAAGTGAGAATAATCTAGAAAGGGTGAATATCAAGTCATGTTATAATCTTAGCCATTGATTAGAGATCTAATCTCCACTGTTGATTTCTCAATGAGAAGACTATAAAGGAAGGCTTGAGGGTCATTTGGAAAGACACACAAAGTGAATCTTGAGATCGGATTCTTTTGACAGAGCAGTGCTCAGACGAAGATCATATCTAAGTGATTAGTGTAGTGAGGGGCAGAGTAGCTTCCAGAGAGAAAGATTTTCTCAGTCGGAGAATCATCAACAGAGAGAGGCACGAAGACATCTAGCAAGAGCTAGTTAGGGTGATGCAGAGGCTGTGCAGAGGTTTAGAGGGTGTTTGAGATTCAGATGTTGTATCAGATCCAGATGCCGGAAGCCGGGGTGTGAGACTAGGAGGCCCAAATATGTGATTCCGAGAGTCAGATCATTTTTTTGCTGGGGTGACGTAGTGCCTAGAGGAGGTGACGCAGGGCCTACACAGTGACTGCATAGAGGCTGTGTAGTGACCTCCAGAGGCAGCTTTTCCAGTGACCAGATCAAACGGATTTTCTAGTGATTATGTGAGGTAAAACTCACAATTTCTTTCTGCCAGTATTTCTCTCTGTAATTGAATAACCCTTGAGGTATTCAGAGATGTATTCAGGATTTGATACTACTTAATAATACAAACCCTCAGATCTGCTGCACCAATTTTACTGCATTGGATTTTTCCGGTGACTTGTGTCCAAAAGTAATTGTATCCTATGTGTGATTGATTTCTCGCTTAGTTTCCTTGTTTCAGAATCATATTTATTCAGTGTAGGCTACTTCAGTAGTTACTAATTCAAATCTAAATTAATTATGTAAATTTAACTTACTTAATAGGAGAATTACACTCAGTTGATGCAACAATATTCCTTAGATTTCCATATCTAGGATTTTTCACAACCATGAGCCACTTAACTTGCAGGATTGGGAAAATTTGTAGTGTCTATGTATAATGATTCACCTCTTGTGGATTATGGGACTGTAGTTTCTTTACCTCCAAAACGTCTAATATTGGACTTTGACTCAAAATAATTTTTCCTTTGACTCAAAATTTTATAAATATGCTTTACAATTATAGATATAATTACATCAAATGACCACAAGTACATTATGAAGATTGACCATAGTTAAAAATCCAATAGTAACTCCATGTGGATCACTAAAATGGGAAGTTAGGAGAAGATCAGGGTAACACTGAGGAGTGGAAACAGAAATGTGGGAGTCACATGAGTAAAATTCATTATTATATAATCTTAAATAAGTAATTACATGTGCACTAGTGAAAATGAATAACACATGGAAGGGTGAATAGTAAACAATAATATATTTTTGCATGGGTTTTATGTTGATTTTTGGTAGCATTGGAAGTGCTCTAAGTCTCCAAATTTGTGGATAGGCTTATGAACTGGTATTCCAAAGAACCCAGAAAACGTTTGTGAAAATTCCACTAGGAATATGTTTTATTGTAAAAATTAATTTTTTTATTGGGGACCCTAAGTCTAAACTTAGGGAAGTTAAATAATTAAAAGTTATTAATAAAACATAGTGAGAATGATCTAGAAAGCGAAGATTAAGTCATGTTATAATATTATATGTTGATTAGAGATCTAATCTCGGTCGTTGATTTCTCAACGTGAAGACTATAAAGAAACGCTTGAGGGTCATTTGGAAAAACACACCGAGTCAATCAAGTGATCGAATTCTTCTGATGGAGCAAGTGCTTGGACCAAGATCAGATCTAAGTGATTCCAGCACAGTGAGGGGTAGAGACAGTTTTGGTTGGAGGATCTTCTCCGGGACCAAGAATACAAAGCAGAGAAGGCAGAGAGTATATCAACAGAGGTAGCGTAGTAGCTATATAGAGCTAGTGCAGTCCCACGCAAAAGCAACGCTGCAGCCTCAAGGGAATTTGAGATTCAGCTGAGGGTCAGCCAGATCTAGTGCCGGAGAGCCGGGGTGTGAGACCGGAAGAGGCCAGAAGGGCAGATCTAGCTAGCAGAAGACTAGTGACACAGAAGCCATGCAATCCTCACATAGAGTGATGCAGAGGATGCGTAACACAATGGTGGGCTTGCAGTTTCGGGGTTGTTGGTCAGTCAGGCTTCCAGATCAGTGTGAGATTTCTCTCATGAACTTTTTGTCAGTCATATTCTCTGTAGGGATTGCCAGAAGGACATCCCAGACTTGTATTCATAATCTACTACTTAATAATAACAAACCCTCAGATCTACTGCACTGGTTTTCCCGCATTGGGTTTTTCCGGGGACTTAGTCCAAAACAAAGGTGTCCTATGTGTGATTTAATTCTTTCTCAGTTTCCTTGTTTCAGTATCATAAAGTATTAAGTGTAGGCTGCTTCAGTAATTCATGAATAAATTTGAATTAATTTTGTAAAGTAATTTACATAATAGGAGAAGTAAATTCAATTAGTTGTAGTAGGATTCCTGAGATTGTCATATCTAGGAATTTTCACATGGTATCAGAGCATTTGATGTGAAAAAGGAAGAGCAGATATAAGCACTGAAGTGAAGGCCAAATTGCTGCAACAACAGCAGATCGAATCCCCAAAGGGATTGCGTAGTTCTAGCCAATATGGCTAATTTTTTTAGGTTGTCTCTCTCTGAGTGAATCGACAGAGAGGTAGGACTTCCAGTTCGAGATTTTGCTAAGGCAGAGGGAGCAATGTAGAGCCAGAGGGATGCAGTTTTTCTGCAGGCAGTTGTTGGGCAGAGAAGCGTCAGAAGAAGAAGAAGAAGAGCACAAGCAGGGAATTCTTCCTCAGTGAGTTCCTTGCTAAGGGATTCAACATTTTTCCAATATTTGAGAAGAAAATCTACGAACTCCACAAGGAGTGCGTAAGCCTACCTAGTGCTGCGCAGAGGGGGAAGAAGAGGGTGCATTTCGATAGTTTTCAACTGAAATGGCATCTCATGGACCGAGAGATCAAGATTGGTTGGAGGGATCCTCCAAATACGTAATTTGGAAGGAAATAATCAAATTCCTTCTAGATGAATATGATCTCAAAGCGTTTTTGGACAATGTGGTTGTTGTACCTACAAATCCAGATCAAAAAAAGAAGTACAAGTCTGATATGGCAAAGGCCAAGAGACTAATCCTTGACGGTGTCAAGGATCACATAGTTTCGCATATAGTTGACAGAACACCACCAGAGAGATATTGGAGGCCTTGGCTCTGTTGTACGAAGGAACTTCTGAGCAGCGGAAGATGTACTTGGAGAAAAAGCTTCAGATGATCCAGACGCAGAAGGGGGAGCGCATTACTCCATTCCTTACGAGACTTCAAGAGATTCGATACCAATTGGCAGCCGTGGGATCCACCCCAACTGCGACAACTATGGTGAGGCTAGACCTTAACACAGTCATGGAGGAGTGGCAAGTTTTTTTCCAAAGTATTTTGGGTAGTGCTACGATTCCTAGTTGGGAGCAGATGTGGGCAACACTTTAGGAGGAGATGAGGAGAGATCTAGTAAAGTGCAAGCTTGATGGCAGCAACGGAAGTGGATCTAAGGATCCGAAGGAGGAGGAGAATGCAACCCTCGCATCAAAGGGAGAACAAGGGCAACAATGATAGAAGAGAGATGTCTCAAAGGTGAAGTGTTTCAGATGTGGCAAGATGGGCCACTTTGCATCACAATGTCCTTTGAAGAAAAAGGACAAGGATGAAAAACACGATCCTAAAGTTGCAGCCGTAAAGATCAAGAAAGATGAGTTTTACATGAGTGCCCACGCTTCTCCGGGAGAGAAATGGGGTGACATAGACCTGTAGTTCATATTGAACTTCAGTTGGGCAGGATCCTTAAGGAGCCCACCTCTCGGATCACAACCTTGCTATGGGTTCCCATAATCAGTAGTAGCGGGATGGAGGAGTTTTCAGCAGGAGCCAAGGAGTGATGGAGACGACAGTGTAGTAAGAAGCAACGTCTACTTTTGGACCAGCGCACAGCAGAGCAAAAACATCATAGTAGTAGCAGCGTAGTGCACAACAATGCAGAGCAACAACAACACAATGAATCAAAGGGACAACACGGTATTTATCAGCAGTCAGAGTCTTCAGCACCGAGGTGCATCCACTGAACACTTGTTCAATTTTTGGGTGATTTCATTTGCTTCTCTTAGCAGTTGAGTTGCAGTGCAGATGTAGTGTTAGAAGTGGCAGTGCTAGCAGCATAGCAGATGAAACACTTGAGAGGGAGCTCTAGTACAGATGCAACAGTGACAGTGGCAGTGTCATGGGCAGCAGTATAGTTGTAGCAATAACGCAGTGGCTGATGGATAGCTTGTCAGACTTCAGCAGCATAGAGGATGCTTCAAGGTCGGAGCAATATGCAAAAGTCATGTTGTTAGAGCACTTTCCTCGCTAAGAGGGAGTGTTGATTTTTGGTAGCATTGGAAATGCTCTAAGTCTCCAAATTTGTGGAGAGGCTTAGGCACTGGTATTCCAAAGAACCTAGAAATTGTTTGTGAAAATTCCACTTGGATTATGTTTTATTGTAAAAATTAATTATTTTAATGGGGACCCTAAGTCTAAACTTAGGGAAATAAAATAATTAAAGGGTATTAATAAAACAAAGTGAGAATGATCTAGAAAACGAAGATCAAGTCATGTTATAATCTTAGCTGTTGATTAGAGATCTGATCTCGACTGTTGATTTCTCAATGAGAAGACTATAAAGGAAGGCTTGAAAATCATTTGGAAAAACACACCGAGTGAATCAAGTGATCGATTTCTTCTAACAGAGCAAGTGCTCGGACGAAGATCAGATCTAAGTGATTCCAGCGCAGTGAGGGGCAGAGATAGTTTTGGTCAGAGGATCTTCTCCGGGACCAAGAATGCAAAGCAGAGAAGGTAGAGAGCAGATTAACAGAGGTAGCGTTGCAGCTACACAGAGCTAGCGTAGTCCCACGCAGAGGCAGCGCTGCAGCCTCAAGGGAATTCAAGATTCAGTTGAGGGCCAGCCAGATCTATTGCTGAAGAGCCGGGGTGTGAGACTGGAAGAGGCCAGAAGGGCAGATCCAGCCAGCAGAAGACTAGTGACGCAAAAGCCACACTCACGCAGAGTGATGCAGAGACTGTGCATCACAGTGGTGGGCTTGCAGTTCCAGGGTTGTTGGTCATTCGGGCTTCCAGATTAGTGTGAGATTTCTTTCACAAACTTTTTTTCAGTCATATTCTTTGCAGGGATTCCCAGGAAGGCATCCCAGACTTGTATTTAGAAACTGCTGCTTAATAATAACAAACACTTAGATCTGCTGTACCAGTTTTCTGGCATTGTGTTTTTCTGGGGACTTAGTCCAAAAAAAAGGTGTCCTATGTGTGATTTAATTCTTGCTCAGTTTCCTTGTTTCAATATCATAAAGTATTAAGTGTGGGTTGCTTTAGTAATTTACTTCAGTAATTCATGAAGAAATCTGAATTAATTTTGTATTATAATTTACATAATATGAGAAGTAAATTCAGTTAGTTGCAGTAGGATTCCTGAGATTGTTAGATCTATGAATTTTCACATTTTAGAAGTGATAAGGATCACACAAACTATAAAAAGACTCAAACTATGAGAAAATCATTTTTATGCATGTTTATGTCGGAAGGATGTCGTAAAACTAAAATTGCTTTTCATTGGTATTTTTTCAAAGTTTGGTCTATTCAATTTTGTTGAGAAGCATGGATTCTTCTCAAGCTTGATCATTTCATACTTTTCTTTAAACCAAAACAAAAACTATATTAAATAAAAAAGGTTGTAGTGAATTAAATAGCATTGGTTCCTATTGTCTTTAATATAGTTAAACATTTTTCTGAGGTTAGTACAAAAAGCTTCTAGAAGATTACAAAATAGATATCCCAAATTGGCATACAATTGGTTTGCTTCCAAAAATTCATAATATACATATAATACGTCTAAAAACATAAAATAAACTCTTCTCCCCCTTGATAAATTTTGGGTGATCTTGGTTTCTCTCTCAATTGGATCTCTCATTTGATGGACCATGTCTTCCTCCTTAGACTCATCCTTTATTGAATTCTTCGTTTCCCTATTATATGAAGTCATTGATAAGGAAACATTCGATAAATTGAATGCAATTTTGCAGAGCATGTTTCACTCTTTTTTAAGGAAATCAATCCTTTTCTTCTAATGTACTAAAATGTTCCTAATATTAGCATGTTGGGTAATGCATTAATCCTTATTCTTTGCAAGTTTTGAAGATACCAAGAGTAGAGTGTTTCTCTTGGATTGAATGATGTCTTCATGGCATACGATGACTCTTCTAAACTCCTGCAAATCTCTCTTTTCCATATCAGCCAAACCCGCAACACATAAATGTCATGGTAAGACAAAAGAAAGCCAAAATTTATATTCAAATAAACAAGGAGTACATTATAAAAAATGATGTGATTCCATAAATTCGGGTTCAAAATGTCAATAATACATCCACTATTCCCCAACGATAAAGTCATTTCATAATTAGTTGAAGATAATGAAAAATTCCCAATACTACATGCGAATTCAAAGAAAATTTTTTTTGCTAGAGGATGCTCTAATAATCCTTTAACACTCTAGATCTTGACAGTTGCAACTCTATCACTATGACTTCCAAAATGACCACAACTGAATCCTTAAAAAATATGCAGAGTTCTAGGACATAAATAAGCTCAATGTCTAGATATAATACCTCTAATGGAAAATGTATAATTTCCCAAGGAACAAATTCCCACCTCCATGACTATTTGCTTGCAAACTTCTCAATTTGAGCTACCAAATTGACACTCAAGATCTAATAATCATACACCTATGTCTCTCTAGAAACATTCAAAGGGATATTACTAGTGGGGAATGAATTAAATGAAAATACATTACCAGAAGAAGTTGAGAAAATAGAATAAGGGAGACTTAGAGACCTCACATGCTACTCACAAGGATGGTTATTGAATGAATAAAAACTATCCTTAGAAGTCAAGGATTGATAAACCATCCAAGGTGAGCTAAAATACTCACCAAATGGTCAAGTGCATAAATGAACTAGCCTGAAATGCACCAAACTCCGACCCTACCATTATCCCACAGTGTTTGTACCACCCATCAAAAGTGCATTTAATTACCATGAACCATGAAACCTTTTGCATGTTATGAGGGATGGTATGTGCCCTTGCATCACCCATCTCAACCATTTTTCATTATGTTGTTGAGAGTTTCCTCATGTCACCAATAAATGTAATTGAAACTCACTAGTGTAAGCTACTTGGGATGATTATGAAGTCATTACACCCACTTTTTACTAAGATGTGAAGGCTAAGTTAGTTTCTCCTTTGGCCCATTGATCACCCTACTCACTTAATTCTCACTTGATGTGGTTTTAAGATATTTTTAATGAAAGAGTTGGATTTGTGCTTGATTTGAGTGATGAAATATTTTAGTTTGTGTTCTGAAAGGTGGATTTGTTGATCATTATCTTAACGATTATCATTGAATCCCCAAATACTAAGAGAGATTTACTATATGCTTCCATGGCGAGAGATAGACAACATAAGAAGGTGCATGCTTCTGTGAACTTGTTTTATAGATAGTCGTGGCCTTATGCATATGAAATAATTGAAGTTTATTTGTGATCATGGAGACTGCCCACTATTCCTACCACCCTTATTAAAAATAGATTTAAAGGACATGTGAGTAGGATTTGATTCACTTATGTGTACAGGGGTCACAAGACCAATTAATATAATTTCTAAGGGTGCAACCATTCAACCACCACCTCAAGGTGACCCCACGGCCTTAAGGAAATCCCTCATGGTAATTGAACATTTTCCAACATTGGAAAACTTCTTGTTTTCCGCCATTAGTTCCAACCTATTTTGGCAATGTCTTCATATTAATTCAAATATCACTAGCAAATTACTTTTACCATGCAACCTCATTGTCAGTTGGGGGTCCTTCAGGAAGGATATTATCCAGAGAAGTTGGTAAGGAGTTCAACCATTGGATCATCGATAATCGATGAGTAACATAAGGTTGGAAGTTGAAACACCTATTCAAATTTTAATAATCAACCTCAACTGATTGTAACAATTTAAGTGCTATACAATTTTATTTATTTTGTATTTTAAAAAGTATATAGATATTTGATTTATAAAGTTATGAATACTAAAAATTACATAATTGTAAAATTATTAGAGTTATTTATAAAATTTATGTTCATATCGTCAAATAATACGTATTGAAATGAATTTATTATATAACTTAAATATTTAACTTATACACCACAGAACCATCGATTATGATTTGAAACAATAATCTTGATTTGTAATCCAGTGAAGAAGAACTTGCTCAAGTCAATTTCATATATATATATATATTGAAAAGAAATAATATATGTTTATATTCCAAAAATATTTATGATGTAATTTACATATCACATTGACCATATTTAGCTACTCAAAATGGCAGCATATCTTCAGAGTATGCATCACTCAAACTCAAGTTTTGAATGCCATAGATGTTATGGCTATGAGGTACACATTATTCTAGTATTGTGGGTACCTTTAACAATGATTACTTCAAGTTTGAAGCCAAGACTCTTTGTCTAGATGTAATGAGATAAAACCTCGTTATATAGGAAATACATGTATACTTCATGTGCATCTAAAATCATATAATCTACTAATTTGTAACATACATGATAGAAATGACATTTTTTTTGTTACATAAAGAAATTGCACACTAAACACACATATACATAGGGGGTGGCCATTGAACAAAAACATGCATATAATGTATAAATTGTCTTTGGAATTTATGATCACATGTTACAAAAATTGGAATTTATTATCACATGTTACACAAATTTATGCTGCATTGTATATTCTTCTATGTAAATAAAAAATACCAATGAATTGAAGAGATGGCCAATGAATGAATCTATAATATCCAAGAGCATTTTATAATGCATTCAGCAATGGTTCGAATAACATTTAACCTATAATTGACATTCTTATAACTATTATTAAAATGAAATTACATTTTATGATGCATTAAATAATTGTTTGAATAACGTTTAACCCATAAATGGCATTCCTATAACTATTATTAAAATGAAATTATGCTTTCCTGAGATAATGCAGCATGCATCAATAGCCCTAAGGCAATTTTATTCATTAAATGTATTTATTGTAATTGAAAATTTAAGATGACGAATTTTGAAATATTCTAGATATTGAATGGGTATGATTAAAGTTAAACAGTTAAATTTGCTTACGCCCCTTAAATTTCTAAAATTTATACAATTGACGTAAGAATGACTTAATTACATAATGATGTCGTTATATATGAGAACCTTGCAATTATTTTATGTGTAATTGACGTAAAAATGACTTAATTACATAGTGATGCCCTTATATATGAGAACCTTGCAATTATTTTGTGTATGATAAAGAAACAATTTAAATTTACTTGTGTTAAATTGGGACAACATTGCATCATATCAAAAGAAAGATTATGTAATCCTTGCAACATATATGCATATATAACGTCATATAAATATCCATTAATTTGTGGGATGAATTGACTTATAGTTGAATGACTGAGTGCGAATTCAACTCAAAGTTGAATTTCATAACAACAATGTCTCTACATAAATATTTTGGTAATATTACAATCCAAACAAATGGTCTAGGAGTGATATTAACATTAATGACATTTATGTATTTCCTAAATTAATAGGATAAATTAATCTATGAACATGTGGCTGTTATTAGGCATGGAAGGTCCCGCACCTCTGCCTTAGTTGAGCATGTGGAAAAGACTAACCATCATATTTGCATCGAAGAGGCTAAGGTCTTAGCCAGGATTGACCATTTTCATCACCATAAGTTAAGAGAGACCTTTGAAATTGAAAAAAGACCCGTAAATCTCAATAGAGATGACAGTTGGAATATAAGCAAGTGTTGGATCCCTACCTTATATTCTTAATTGTCTTTTATTTTTATTTTTTATTTTATATATATATATATATATATATATATATATATATATATATATATATATATATATAAATTTTTTTATATTTATTTTTACTTTTATTTTTTATTTTTTTAGATAGATAAATAAATAATTATAATAAAATAATATTAATAATTAATTAACTGTATTAATAAAATAAAAATATTTATATATATAAATTAAACTATTAATAGAACTAGTCATTATTAATTTCAAAGTCAAACTAGTTGTTAGGATTTTATTAAATAATTAAATTAATAGAACTAACCGTTATTAAATTTCAAAGTTAAATTAGTTGTTATTTTAACGGCCTGTTTTGCCATTTCTACATCTATTTAAACTCAACGACCAGATCTGATCTCTCACCTAGTCTTGATGATGAACCACACTGATTGGTTCGAAAAGCGTCGACATTGTTCATTGTAATGTGATTATTACCGAAAGATTTCTTCATAATTTAACGATGGATCACAAAAGCCAAAAATCTATAGATAAATTAGCGTTATGTATTTCATTATAACATAAGTTAATGAATGAATTACATTGATTATATGTTCTTACATAAATAACTTAAACCAACAATTATTAATTATGAATTATTTATCTTTCAGTAATAAATAAAAGGATTATAATTTATATAATTAGATCATATTATATTAATGATTATGGAATTATAAGTGGCTTAAGGTGCATAATTTATTTCTAGTTATATTATATTATGATTACTTATACATACATTCATCTATATGTATTAATAAATAATTAAGATTAATTTTAACTAATAACTAATCTTATAATTATTCTCTCTCATACATATATTAAGGTTAATAAATATGTACAATATGTATTACTATAAACTGATGGTATAGCTTGACAATTGGGGTTATTTTGAGCGGTTGGGCAGAATGGTTGTCATCTCCCCCACCTAGGTTCAATTCTTTGTGAATGACATGATGATGATAAATATTGTTGTAATGACTATGTGCCTATGAATATTGTTGTATTGACCCTCACTCTTGCCCTCGGGATGAGAGAGAGGATGATTTCCCTTGAAAAAAAGAAAAAAAACCAACAAACAAACTTGATGGTATAAATAGTAATATTATTACTATTCACGATAACAAAATTGTGATGACACAAAAATTGTAACATAAATAAAGATTAAGTGAAAATAAAAAAAATCAATAATGAAATTATAGGGTTGATAAGTATGATATAGTCTATAGGGAGTGAGTTTGTGCCACTTGTTGTAGCTCCTAGAGACAACCTTGAGTTGCAAAAGATCAATACCTACTAAGGACATCTTAAAATCAGAGGTTAAATGTGGACAAGTATATGGATGCCTCTCACAGAATATGAATTAAGAGAAATAATGATTTTGTTGGTTCAAGAATGGAGAAGATCTTGGAGTCTGATTCATGCGAATTTCCCTATACTATGAGAGGGCTCAAGAGGTTGAATGGCTGGATGGCTTTCAAATGGGCCAGGTATGAAACAACGAGAAGAGGCTTTCAAATCATGTAGAGGTGCTGAGGAAGAACGAAGGAGGAATCCGCAGAAGACATGCTTAATATCCTTAATAATTTGTCTCCCGTGAACCCAGAAGAAGCGGATACAAGTGAAATATGACTAACAGTAGAGATTTGTGGAGTGTGAATTAAGGAAGTGCAGCAAGTTTAACACATGAGCGTTATACATAAAACGAATTCATGAATAAAAATGCATACTATCGGCAGCTACATTACACGAATCATCCATAGCAATAGAGCATGAAAAGATTATTATACATAAACAGGAGATTACTGATAAACAAAGGGAATACAGATACATACTACTCCTTGCCCCATCTGGAATCCAAATAAACAACGCTGTATCATATTAAGTTCAAAAAATCTCTCCCAAATACGTATCTCAAAGCACATGGAGCACAATTATACAGAACTATAGCAAATTTCTCCAAAATTCAGAACCTTTCTTTCATCTTAGAACTCACTACATATAGAGTTTTCCTTGAGGGTTTACGATCGAATATTCTATCATGATCGACCCACACATCGCAAGCCGAAGAGCTCACAGGCGGGAATGAAGGGTAAATGCTAGAATTTGCGATGTGCGATTTGTGGTGGTAGAAAGGTGACGTGGTAGGATGGAGGTGGGACCGCTCGCAGATCGCATATCGCAAGCTTTATATGTGCACAACGGAAGGTAAGAGTTAAGATTTGCGGGGAGCGATGTGTGGTGAGCATGGGGTGAGTGACGTGGCAGGATGGAGGTGGGACCGCCCGCAGATCGCATATCGCAAGTTTTATAAGTGCACAGCGGAAGGTAAGAGTTAAGATTTGAGGGAGCGATGTGCGGTGAGCAGGGGGTGAGTGACGTGGCAGGATGAAGGTGGGACCACCCGCAGATCACATATCACAAGTTTTATATGTGCACAGCGGAAGGTAAGAGTTAAGATTTTGCGGGGAGCGGGGAATGGATGACGTGGCAAGGAAGGTGGGGCCCTAGCCCATATCGAAAATCACAATCGGAAGAGTTTAGTCATGAGGAGTGGGAGGTAAGTGTTATGATCTGCAGGGAGCGAAGTGCGATGAGCGAAAAGTGGAAAGTGACGTGGCAGATGGATGGTGGTCCCACTTTATATCGCATTTCAGGGTTCGGGAGCGGTTAGATATATGATATGCAAATGGAAATTCTGTAATGCCAATGCGATATAGGTAAGGTTTTAAGTGTGGTAAGTGATATTACATATATAATATGTAATATATAATACATGTAACGGTTTGTGGGATGCGACAATTAACACACTTTGGATCATAATACCTTGACTGCAACACTTTTCTCTTTTGACTATGGGGCTTTCTGCCCGACCTACGCTTGAATAGCTTGGTCTTCCCCTTAAACATTCATGTCTCTGCCCTGTGATTTCCTTATAGGGACCACTTCTTCATGTTATGCGTGGTCACAGGACAACATTGGCTCCATCTAGGGACAACATGTTGTTCTAAGTGTGTTGAGAACCTGCAGATCTGAGTGCCTGTGCTGTATTGGGCTCATGGAGTTGAAAATGCATAATGTAAACCTGAATTGAAACTACAACTTAGTTGTGCAGTGCCAATTATATAAAACAGAAACCACTGCTGCACCTTGAAAATCTTGAATGCTGAAATCTGAACTATGCTGAAACTGGAAACTGAAACACACTTGAACTGAAAACTGCAAAGCAATCTGAAACTAAACTGGAAAGATGCTCATAGCACTGAGCTTATTTGCACACCTACCTACTCTAATATGCTGGAATTACTGCTATTCTAAATGATACAATAATTCCAGTGCAACCAGGCAAGCAATTGCTCTAATAACTTTGTTCTTTCACTGTTTGTCATCAAACTCAAGAACAAACCTTTTAATGGTATTTGATAGGAATTCCCAGCCTGATCTTCATTGCAAGGAGCTTGGTAAACCTGAACAACAATAGAAATGATGGAAAGGTGCAGTGGCCTTGTGATGAATAACTTCTCAATATAGATAGCCACTGGATCAAGATATACTTGACCTATTTCTGAATATCCTGACCCAATCGATCCAACCTCACAACTTGGTACTCCACATGTGTTCTCCATGTCTTCAAGAAACTCGGAATACGTTTGCATTTTATCTAATGAATTAGGGCATAAAGGTGGATAATCAAACTGGATCAATTATTCCTCTATTTTAAACTTTGCCTCTCTGTTCTATAGGTTCATCTCCACATCAACTACAATATTTTGCATTTCTTCAAGGGTTGCAGTGTCCCTTCCTCTTACTTGGAATGCCATCCCTGGATTAAAGGCATTTGGGTAGTGTGAGAGAGCTACTCCTGGGGGTGGCCTTATATCAGCAGGCATTGAATGATACACCTTATTGAACCTGGCTGAAAAATATTGTACTGTCTCCCCAGGCTGTCTTTTCAAATGTCCATACTCTTCTATGATAAGAAAGACATTTCCCATGATTACCCATCGACCTAAGAAAACTTGCATGAATTGATTAAAATTTCTCATGCCAGCAACTGAAAGATTCTCAAACCAATTTTTAACTTTACCTTGCCATGGTGGAACAAACATCCTGATACATGCCTCATCTTCTTCCTTTACTGATGAATGCAATACACTGACCAAAGGATCATGGTAAACGTGCAACATAAGATCTTCTAGAATATTTGTAACAGGAAAACCAACCTCATTCCAAACTGCTGCTTTGCTGGTGTGTTGCAAGGGAACCAATTGTCTTTCCTCACTATCCACGATAGTCAAGTGATTTGAGTGTTTTTTATTTTTCTCTTTGTCACACAGAAGCTTGTAAGGGGGCTGCAAACTCTTGTTAATTTTGGGTGAAGAAACATGATTTGTAACAATCTGTTGTACTACTGAGAGAAAATTTGAGAGATGGTCTTGATCATGCAAATATGACTAGTCTTTAATCTTTGACGGAAACGCTACTGGATGAGGATGCTCTTGTGGATCTAGACCATTAAGCTCTACTGCCTCTATTTCTGGATCACCAGACTGCTGTTGATTTTCAGTGCTATCCTCTAGGAAACACTCCAGCTCTTCCCCTTCTTCATGGAGGGTAAGCTCGCCTCCCTCTTCTTCATAATAAGCTAGGAACTAGTTTTCTACATGTGGTCCAAAAACCAGCATGGAACATTCTTCTTGGAGCTTAAAAGGGTGTGGGTCCTTTTTCTGTAATGGCTTCTTTGAACTACCCCTTAGGAGGGTCAGGTAGTTTCAAGGGTATAGGTGAGGGCTTCTTATCTTTGGGGGGATCAACTTCTTGCTTTGTGAAAGTGGATGCAGTGGCTTTATGAGGGGCTGGCTCTTCTAATGGCTTCTTCCCTTTACTAGTAGGAATAGGATGGGTTTGTTCTCTTGATATTGACTCTTCATTTTGTTCTTGCTCTTGGGTTCTCTTTCTGGAGGACCTAAGATCATACTTCTTGTGGAGTTGAGCTTGCATGAAATCCACGAACTGCCTGTAGTAATTGTCGAAATCTCGGTCTTCTGAAGGGGCATCCTTCTCTTCTTTCTCCCCTTGCAGGGTGAGTTCACCTTCCTCATCATCGGAGTAAGCGAGGAATTGATTCTCTTGGTTGTCTGTGATTTCCTCGGCCTGTACCTCCAACTCTCCTTCCAAGTACAAAGGAGGTTGGATATGATCTTGCTGTTCATTCCTTTCACACTGCAGCAGCTGTAGAGGGGGCTTCTGATACTAGGGATTAAACCCACGGTTGGGAATCATTTGTTTAGAATGAGGAGGGGAATTCTTGGCCTCCAATTCAAGCTTAACCAGCTTATTTGAGAGGTTCTTGATCAGCTTATTCATTTATTCAATTCTATACTCCTGTGATTCCCTCTCCTGATTAGAAGTAGAAGCCTCCTCCTTGCTCTTTCTTCTGGCTTCATGCTCTGTCTTCCCTTTGAATTTACTAGTAGAAGAAAAGTTTGCTTCTACCTCCAATGCATCAGTTTGGATTTTTTCCACATATATAAACTTTCTTTCTCTTAGGGTGAACCCAAACTCTAGTTTGAAAGCTCCTGCGAAGACCACCTTAACAGTTGCTTGGGGAAGCTTTATTTCAATAGGGAGATTACTATAGAGCTTATTGAACCTCTTTATGAAATCTGTCACATCATCATCGTGTCTCTTTTTTAGAGCATTGAGCTTGGTGAGGACGTATCCATGGTCCCTCTTTTCTCCCCATTTTAATGTGAAGAAATTTTCCATTTCTTCCCAAGTGTGGACTGTGTTGTTGGCTAGAGACTTGAACCATTTCCGGGCTTCTCCCTCCAAGGATTGGACGAAAAGAATTAATACCACATCTAAGTGCTCTACATTTACATTCTCAGCGAAGGCGCAAAAGGTTTCAATATGTCTTTGCGCAGAAGTGTTATCTTCCCCGGTGAACCGAGGCAATCGCTCTAGATATTCTTGCGGCATATCATTTAGAGGCCGAGGGAGGGCCTAAGGGGGCATACTTTTTCAAAAGGAAACTCAGCACAACCATATGATTTAGAGGTGGGTGTAGATGGTGGATCTGAATCTGGTGTGAGGCCTAGTGAAAGCCAATATTACTTCTGATTAGGACTATTTTACAATGGAGTCGCCAAGGTGAGGAATACGCAACTCCCAACCCTTCGTGCCCACTTGTCTTAAGGGTGGAATTTATGTCTTCTCCCAAGGAAAATATTTTCAAATTCGTATCCCTGGAAATGACACCAAAAAGATGTTGTAGCTCCCAGAGACAACCTTGATTTGCAAAAGACCAGTACCTAGGACATCTTAAAATCAGAGGTTAAATGTGGAAAAATATATGGATGCCTCTGACATAATATGAATTAAGAGAAATAATGATTTTGTTGGTTCAGGAATGGAGAGGATCTTGGAGTCTGATTCATGTGAATTTCCCTATACTATGAGAGGGCTCAAGAGGTTGAATGGTTGGATGACTTTCAAATGGGCCAAGTATGAAACAATGAGCAGAGGCTTTCAAATCATGTAGAGGTGCTGAGGAAGAACGAAGGAGGAATCCGCAAAAGATAGGCTTAATATCCTTAAGAATATGTCTCCTGTGAACTCAGAAGAAGCAGATTCAAGTGAAATATGACTAACAATAGAGATTTGTGGAGCGCGAATTAAGGAAGTGCAACAAGTTTAACACATGAGCGTTATACATAAAATGAATTCATGAATAAAAATGCATACTATCGGCAACTACATTACACGAATCATCCATAGCAGTAGAGCATGAAAAGATGATTATACATAAACAAGAGGTTACTGATAAACAAAGGTAATACAGATACATACTACTCATTTCCCCATCTGGAATCCAAATAAACAACACTGTATCATATTAAGTTCAAAACAACTCTCCCAAATATGTATCTTAGATCACATGGAGCACAATTATACGGAACTACAACAAATTTCTCCAAAATTAAAAACCTTTCTTTCATCTTAGAACTCACTACATATAGAGTTCTCCTTGAGGGTTTACGATCGAATATTCTGTCATGATCAACTCACACATGTGAAAATCAAAATATCCTAACAAACTAGTAGAGCGTGCATCAAGTAATCACTCCTATAAACATAAAATCAAAAAAGAATTAGGTGAAATCGAGATTTCACCAGAAAAAACATCTCTATCTAACAGTGAAAAGAAACAAAATTATGGGCCACATAGGCCAAATCCTGGAATCTTCAAAATGGTGTGGCGAGGGGTGGCTGTGAATAGGTGGGCAGTCTGGCTTCCATCATATGATTTCATCTGCTGTCAAAAGCCTCCACTCTAATTCTCATGATTTCCACTTACCGTTGCAGAACGACCAGTTGTGCTGAGCGTGCCTCGCTCTTTGGTGGGGATTTCTTGGACACACTGAATATACCTCTGATGTGCTTGTCCCACCTAAACCAATGTTATGTTTGACTTGAAGAAACCAGAGACCGGATTTCAGAGGGGGGTATGGATGGTTTGTGGTATTGGATGGGGGGGTGCGAAATCACTATGGGCCGACACGTAACACCTTAGGCGGTTTCCCAAACCGGCCATTTCGGACCCCCCCCCCCCCCCATCTTTCCAAAGGTGAGGGGGGTACCGAAATAGATCGTGAGTTGTTGGATGCGTGATATGGAGCGGAGATGAGGGAGGGATGGCGGAAGCGATAGTGGAGTTAGTGGGGCTCATTAACACTAAAAAGAGCGGAACAAAGGCTATGGAAAGGCTGTTGATGACATGGCAGGAAGGTGGGGCCCATCTCATATCGCAAATTGCAAGCCGAAGAGATTTGTTATAATGAATGGAGGGTAAATTCTAGAATCTGCGATGTGCGATTTGCGGTGGCGAAAAGGTGACGTAGCAGGACGGAGGTGGGACTGCCCGCAAATCACATATCGCAAGTTTTATATGTGGACAACAGAAGGTAAGAGTTAATATTTGCTTCTAGCGATGTGCGGTGAGAGGGGGGTGAGTGACGTGGCAGGAAGGAGGTGGGACCGCCCGCATATCGCATATCGTAAGTTTTATATGTGCACAACGGAAGGTAAGAGTTAATATTTGCGGGGAGTGATGTGCGGTGAGCGTGGGGTGAGTGACGTGGCAGGATGGAGGTGGGACTGCCTGCAGATCGCATATCGCAAGTTTTATATGTGCACAGTGGAAGGTAAGAGTTAAGATTTTGCGAGGAGCGATGTGCGGGGAGCGGGGAATGGATGACGTGGCAAGGAAGGTGGGGCCCTATCTCATATCGCAAATCACAATCGGAAGAGTTTAGTTATGAAGAGAGGGAGGTAAGTGTTATGATCTGCGGGGAGCGAAGTGCGATGAGCGGAAAGTGGAAGGTGACATGGCGGATGGATGGTGGTCCCACTTTATATCGCATTTAGAGGTTTGGGAGTGGTCAGATATATGATATGCAAATAGAAATTACGGAATGATGATGCGATATTGGTAACGATTTAAGTGCGGTAAGTGATATTACATATATAATATGTAATATATAATATGCGACAATTAACACACTTTAGATCATAATACCTTGACCACAACACTTTTCTCTTTTGGCTGCAGGGCTTTCCGCCCAACCTGCACTTGAATAGCTTGGCCTTCCCCTTAAACATTCACGCCTCTGCCCTTTGATTTCCTTATAGGGACCACTTCTCCTTGTTATGTGCGGTCATAGGCCAACACCACTCAACATAACCCTCTTTAGTAATTTGACATAATCGTGGATGTGGCTAAGAATTATTGTAAACTTGGATTAGTAATGTAAGTGAAGAGTAAGAAATGTATGGGAAATTCATTGTCTCAATTAATGTTTTTAAATATATGATATAAAATAAAATAAAATACAAGAAATTCATGTATGTAGTTTGCAGAATTATATAAATTGTTGTACCACTTAATTGAATCATTGTTCTTTACAATTAATCAATCTAATGGAGTGTCACATTCTATAGAATATGTTGTTGAGAGGTTAACACATGTTTGAGGGTATTACATGTGGTATGAGAGCGGGGTTGAATATACTAGTGCCTTAGACGCTTTATTGAATTTCATACTGAATTTTTATCAATATCGTATTTTTATAGATGAAAGTTTAACAAATTGAATTTGAAATTTATTCTTATACCAAGTGAATATGGATAGAAGAGGGACACGAGGTAGGATGTTTGGAGGTCAAGGTGTGCATCCTCCACTAACCTACACCTCTACATTCTATGCCAAGGGTAGAAGAACATGTTCAGGGATGTGAACAAGTGCCTACAAGAGAGGTAATGACCATGACGTGCTCATTCTAGAGGATGTTTTGTGTGTTAACAAATAGACTAGAAAGAAAAGAGTGAGGAGTATCTATGCATGTTAAAGGATAGAAAAAAGATAGAAACAATCATATGCATAAAGAACTAGAGAAGGTGAAATTTTTGGAATTTTGGAGATCTACTAACAGATAGGAAGCTAAGGTCTAGTTAAAAAATATGGATATGTGCTCATTTTGAGGTATTATACTTCCAACCTCAAAGTACATATGAAAATATTTAAATGGAACAAAGGTACCTTATTGTTGTCAAGAAATCTATTGTCACAATTAGGGATGGATGTATCCGAGGTATCATGGGAGTTGTTTGAGGACAATTTTTTAGAACATTGCTTTTCTTAAGAATTCATTGAAATGCACTTGAATGAATTTAATTCTTCTAGACATGGAAACAAACAAGTTCCCAAGTATGAGGCAATATATATGGAGTTATTAAGGTAAGTTGCATATTAACTTACCAGTGAGTTATAAGTCATCAAGTTTGTTTTTGGGCTAGATTATGACATTAGATCCAAGGTAAGGATATCAATGTCTCATACCTTACATGAGCTAATCTAGAGGAATGCCATAATTGAGGAAATTATGGATGTTAGTCAATATAGGCCATTAATACCTTTAGGATTAGGAGTACAAATTTTGTTACAACCAGTAGTTAGTACAACGGGACCTATGATAGTACATAGATATGTTCCAAGAGGACTAGTTATGAATACAAAAAGACAATCAATTAGGAACTAGAGACCATCATACTAACCATGATGCATCATACAAAAATAACACCACATAACAGTATACCAACCTTTTCTTAATTGATTAGGTAGAGTTAACCTCTTAAGAGGGCATCTTGGACATGTGGAGGAACACATTTCTAGAGGGATCATCCTAGAGCTTAGGGTGGAGCTAGTATAGAGTAGAGTTAAATGATAATTGGTGATCTAGGTAAAGCCCATATGACTCATGAAGCGATGAAAAACCACTAGGTCAAGCATTAGTTTATGATGTTGGGGACATTAGGAAAGAATACAAATCTCATTTTTTCAATATTTATAGATCCAACAACCACTGGAAACTTTATTTAGTATACTACATTATATAAAAAAAAATATAAACTGCATTTCGAGAATATTTTAATCAATTAGACATGACTTTGGGAGTGAAGTATAAGGCAGGTTGTCTAGTTAAAGGCTATCAAATTGGTCTAGATGTGTTTAGTCCAAGTATATTTGTATGTGAACATTTTGGGATTATGACATAACAACAATAATGGATTGTTTAGAGAACCATGAAGTAGTTTTAGATTGTAAGAATAAGAAAAGTTATTTTGTAGATGATGTAGGTCATAAAAGAACTTTAGTCAAGAGAACATAAGAGTGTCACTAAGATTTATTTTGTCATTAAAACTTAAGAGGAGTATGAAAAAAGGATGTAAGCTATATGTTGTAATATATATGAATGAAAGGAAGGAATTTGTAATTTAGAACAATATTCTATATTGTTATAATTTTTAGATGTATTTCCATAGGAATTTCATATATAATCACCTAGAAGGAATTAGAGTTCACAATTTAACATAAAGGAAGTACACAACCTATTTCCATTGCGAGGGATCCTTGTCATTTGACAACACTATAATTAAGAGAATTACATATGTAGTTGTGTTAGGTTGTAAATTTGTCATTATTTTTGTCATTTAAAACACCTTTTCCTTGGAAATTTCCTTGCATGTTGTCACCCATTCATTGCCCTTCTTACCTAGCCTTTCCATAAACATGTCAAAATAAACCTAAGAATGTTGAAGTAGTTAATTATTGTAATTTTTGATTATTTTTAACAAATTAAAGAGGATAATGCTTGATTTCTTAGTAATGATGGTTTTGTCTAGTCGGTTCCTATAACTCCTATGAAAGTCTAGTAACTAGCCTCCAAGGTTGGTATATCTATGCGACTCTAAGGATAATTCTAGGACATGGTTTTTGTCTCTAGCATTAAAAAAATGATTTTATGTTATTCACATTTTCCCCAAGTCGATTCTAGAAGGCCCTAGGTAATGCCATAAAAAAATCAGAAAAATCACACCAAGTAGAACTAATTCATCAACTTCGAGCATGATTTATGGGAAAATGGAGCAGAATTTGGAAAAAATAAAACATGGTTTTGGTTCATAACATCCCCCATTAGGACAATCATGATAATTTCCTCCAAAAATTGCATTTTTTTGGAGATATCAGTGGTTCTTTCAAAGGGTAATTTTTGGTTGTACCATTGACCATGTACGCCACAAACTAATTGACCAGTTAACCAAACACACCAGATCAAGTTATTCTCAACATATTTCATGTACAATAAACACTATGAGATCATATATTCAACTCAAAATGTATCAAAGATAATATTTTTTAAATTATTCATGATTAAAAAAACTATTTTTGGGGGAATTGGTTCCAATTCGCCCCAGATCTTATCATTATACATTCATGAGCAAAAACTAGGATTGGGGGTTTCTAAAGGAGAGGTCATGTCGTTGATTTATGAATGTGATATGATCCCATGTGGTGACCACTAGGATCAAGCTCTGTTGTATTATTTTTGATGTAAAGATTGTGGATTTCAGAATACAAATGTTGATGCTCAATGTTTTGTATGATTTCTTACTAGTAGTGAGCAAGACTTCAAATCAAAACTCCAATTGTTGTTGGAAAAAGTGTTAAATACTAGGTGGGGGGGAGGGGGTGAATCAGTATTTAGGCTAAATTTAACTTTTATGCCAATTTATATTATCATTCAAACTTTGCATTCATAGTGTGAGCAACCACTATCATAACATGTGCAACAAATGAATGAATCAACACATAAGCACACACACCAAGAGAAACATACACATAACACACTAAGGTTTAAAGTGGAAACTCTTATGGGAGAAAAGCCACCAAATCTTGTTTGTTATTTGATGTAAAAATGAGCTCCTACTCTATTACATAAAAATTTTTGTGAGCCATCACTCACAAGAAGCACCAACTTCCTTTAATTGTTTGTTAGCACCCATAAGCAGGAAGCACCAACTCCCTTCTTCTGTAGACACCTGATTAACTTACCATGAAACACCAACTTCATAGATTTATGCAAGAACCCACTTGCAGGAGGCACCAAACTCCAAGCTATCCTTAGATACCCACTCGATGTAAGTACCAAATCCTTGGTTTTCAGGCTCCAACCCACACTCAAATGGAAATCAATACACACTGTAAGTGGAAGCCTCTCTGCCTATTTTTAGCTCTTTGTTCTCCTTTGCAACATTCACTTTACACAACCATTGAAACACTTTGTCTTATGCTCACTTTGCACACCCCACAACAACATACAATTCTCTTCTCTTAGCCCTCTACACTAGAAACACAATCAACGACACACTCATTCAACTCTCAATATTTAAAACTACTACATCATAATCAACACTTTACTCTTAGAATTTGGCCCTATTTTTCTGCATAGGAACTCTTGGCCTTTCTCCTCTGTAGTCCAGGCACACTCGGCCTCTCATAGCATCCCAGGCACACTCGACCTCTCACAACAACCCAGACACAATCGGCCTCTCATAAAAACACACTCACACACTCAGAATTGCCCACTCAAATCACTCAACAACCCTATAATCACCCCACATTTCACAACTAAACTGCTTGCTTTTGTTCCACCATCGCACAATGAAATATGCAATCATTCCTGTCAATTTCACTGCCCCAGAATGTACTCAAACATTTCTCTCCATCCTTTTGTTGCAACAAAATTACTTGCCCACTATAGCTGAATTAATTCAAGGAATGGGCACTAGAGTGATCTTCCATACTGATAACTAATCCTTAGTAAAACTGTTTTACTTGAAAAAGGCTCTTCATGCTTTTTAATTACATAAAATTGTTTGTGAGCCACCACTCACAAGAAGCACCAACTTCCTTTAATTGTTTGTTAGCACCCATAAGTAGGAAGCACCGACTCCCTTCTTCTGCAGACACCTGATTAACTTACTATGAAACACCAACTTCATAGATTTATGCAAGCACCCACTTTCAGGAGGGACCGAACTCTAAGCTATCCTTAGATACCCACTCGATGTAAGCACAAAATCCTTGGTTTTCAAGCTCCAACCCACACTCAAATGGAAATCAATACACACTATAAGTGGAAGCCTCTTTGCCTATTTTTAGCTCTTTTTTCTCCTTTGCAACGTTCACTTTACACAGCCATTGCAACACTTTTTCTTATGCTCACTTTTCACACCCCACAACAACATACAATTCTTTTCTCTTAGCCCTCTACACTAGAAAAACAGTCAACAACACACTCATTTAGCTCTCAATCTTTAAAACTACTACATCATAATCAACACTTTACTCTTAGCTTTTGGCCCTATTTTTCTGCACAAGAACTCTTGGCATTTCTCCTTTGTAGTCCAAGTACACTCGGCCTCTCATAGCATCCCAGGCACACTTGACCTCTCACAGCAACCCAACCACAATCAACCTCTCACAACAACACACTCACACACTCAAAATTGTCCTCTCAACTCACTCAACAATGCTACAATCCCCCCACATTTCACAACTAAAATCCTTGGTTTTGTTCCACCATCGCACAATGAAATATGCAATCATTGCTGTCAATTTCAATGCCCTAGAATGTACTCAAACATTTCTCTCCATCCTGTTGTTACAACAAAATTACTTGCCCACTATAGTTGAACTAATTCAAGGAATGGGCACCAGAGTGTTATTCCATACTGAGAAATAATCCTTAGTCAAACTATTTTACTTCAGAAAGGCTCTTCATGCTTCTTAATTACATAAAATTATTTGTGAGCCACCACTCACAAGAAGTACCAAATTCCTTTAATTATTTGTTAGCACCCATAAGTAGGAAGCACCAACTCCCTTCTTCTGCAGACACCTAATTAACTTACCATTAAACACCAACTTCATAGATTTATGCAAGCACCCACTTGCAGGAGGCACCAACCTCCAAGCTATCCTTAGATACCGACTCTATGTAAGCACCAAATCCTTGGTTTTCAGGCTCCAACCCACACTCAAATGGAAATCAATTGGAACTATAAGTGGAAGCCTCTCTACCCATTTTTAGCTCTTTGTTTTCCTTTGCAACATTCACTTTACACAACCATTACAACACTTTGTCTTATGCTCACTCTGCACACCTCACAACAACATACAATTCTCTTCTCTCAGCCCTCTACACTATAAACACAATCAACAACACACTCATTTAGCTCTCAATCTTTAAAACTACTACATCATAATCAACACTTTACTCTTAACTTTTGGCCCTATTTTTCTGCACAGGAACTCTTGGCCTTTCTCCTCTGCAGTCCAGGCACACTCAACCTCTCATAGCATCCCAAGCACACTCGACGTCTCATAGCAGCCCAGACACAATCAACCTCTCACAACAACACACTCACACACTCAGAATTGTCCTCTCAACTCACTCAACAATGCTACAATCCCCCCAGATTCACAACTAAAATCCTTGGTTTCATTCCACCTGTTGTCGCTCCTAGAGACAGCCTAGAGTTGTGATAGACCAGTGCCTAGGACATCTTAGCATAGCAAGGAGTGTATAATATAATGTATGAAGTTGTCTACTTCAGCTCACATGCTATCTCCTGTAAACATGGTTATAAACTAGAATGGGACCAAACTCTCAGAAACTGATACAGGAAAAGAAATACTGCAGAGGCAAGGTGTAAAACTCTAATACAAAGCATCAGACAATTCAGAGACAGTTTACTGCAAAGCGGGCTGATTCAGAAATACTTCACAGACATAAGTTATCAGAAGGTGTATGTAGTGAAAGAAATATTGAGAAGATATTAGTTAACATTGAGCTGATACCCAAATATACAATATCACCATGCATGGGCTTACCAATCTAAGAATCCATACATGATAATAGCATTTTAAAAGCACCCTCCCAAAGTAACTAATATAGAAGAAGTATGGTTAGCTGAATAATTAAACAAAATATCATGCATGAGCCATATTTAAAGCGCTTGACTGATCCAAGCATGGGCATCAACTAGGATGAATCCATACCAAAAATCAATGAGCCACTCGCATTCCAAAACATGATACAAGAAAGATGGATGAAATGAAAAGTTCTATTAATATAACACATAAGAGAAAAGGTTACACACTATGAAATACCAAAGACCAGAATCCTCTTTAACAGATAGAACTCCTCCTCACTGAGACCCTATGGGCTCTGAGCCTTCATACAAGAGCTTTACAAAATGTATACAAAAAGCCTTTCATTGCATAATTTTCTGATAAAATATGGAACCCCTGATAATCTGTTCGTTGAGGTTTTTATAGGAAACAAAGAAAACTCATAAAGAAAGTCGGTGATGAACATTTAATTGTATCATTAAAAAAAAA
The DNA here is from genome assembly GCA_034641835.2 of Pinus albicaulis. Classification (NCBI taxonomy): domain Eukaryota; kingdom Viridiplantae; phylum Streptophyta; class Pinopsida; order Pinales; family Pinaceae; genus Pinus; species Pinus albicaulis. Next base: position 121,537,397 of record CM076577.1, on the reverse strand, counting down.
TGGCGGAGACGTGTACGCCCATACTGCTGAATGGGTCTAAAGTGCTGCATGTATTCTGAGGCCGACGTTCTGAAATAAATGCACTGGATGAAGATCTCTTCAGGAACACGGTAAAGGAGTAAAATCATATAAACATTATGTCCTTTCCTGAAGGGAAGTGGTGCTGAAAAGAAAGCCTCGAGATATTTTTTTCTTGTGCCTTGTACCCTCTACCTTCCCAATTCTGAATTAAGCTTTTAAAATCTTCAATGCCGAACGCTGAATTCCTCAATCATCCACTGATCTTCCTATGCTGCTCCATTAATGTTTTCATCTGTGAAATCGGCACCTTGAATGTCCCTGCAGGGTTTCACGGATTTCAACCCCGCTTCTTTAATGGAAGTCTTATCGATTTGCCTTCCCGGGGCTTTCTTCCTAATTCAGTTCTGAAAACGGGTCCTTTCTTGTATTTTTCCATTTGTAATTAAGAGCTGTGAATCATGGCAATTTATCGCTGCTCGTACCCTTGCAAAATCCACAAACTTGTTAAAGAAAAACATGCATGGGAAGATGAATGTGATAAGGAAAAATGAGAAATGACAGCGCTGCATGGTGGACTGGTGGAAAAATGTAGGGCGATGGAAGGAAGTGCAGCTTAACAGTGTGGGATGGCCATGGAGGAAGATAGTGGAATGCGAAAATGATCATGAAAATACGAAAGAAACGAAGGAATGAACCAAATATAGGTTTGGGGTGATGGAGAGTACGTGGAGAACAACTTGAGGACAGGTGGCGCAATACTAAGGCAATGGGACATGGACGACGTGGAATGCTGAAGGTGGAAACGGTCAAAGGCGGGGGCGATCAAATTCGGACCGTCCGATCTCGGGAGGAGATCGACGGTTGAAAAAGCGTTGGAGGAAATGGACAGTGGGCCAGGGGTGTGATTTGCCTATGGTTAAACCCCATGCAGCTTCAGAGCGTGATAACTGTTGGATGAAGAGCTTCAGATCGGACGGCTGAAGGCGATATCTCTTGGCGTCCTGATCCGAACAATAACGCGCGATGAATGGCGGTTTTGGAACCGTACGCTGGGACGCGTGGCAGACAATGTATGGAATCCCTGGCCCAACGAGAATTACCGCCCTCCGTCAAAAGGTGGTGCGTTGAATACCGGGCAGTTTTGAACAGTGCTTTCGGGCGCAGAGACCACCACGGCGGGAGAGCTACGGAACGTTGATCCATGGTTTGATCGAACGGCTCAGAATGCGCCCAATATACTTTGATAAGTGCCTCGTGCTTTTTCCCTCAGTTCCAACACTGAATCACGTGGAGGGAAAGGGTGTAGGGGTCTGGCCGAAAAGTGCTACGCTTGATAGATTTTCGAATATAAGATCTAAGATCTGTGGCCTTTTTATAATGTAATTTGGGGGCAGAAAAGCAACGATAGGCACAAAAGTGATTTTTTAAGGCTAAAAGGAGGGATTTGAGAGGTTTAAGCCAGACTGCTTGTGAAAATTTAATAGGTAGCTGATTATGATCAAAATTGGCTCCACCTGGGGACGGCACGTTCATCCCTGAGCGTGTCGAGAACTACGCAGACCACCTGATCATCTTCTGAGAAGACCCTGCTCTTTAGCACTTCTAATTTTCGTCTTCTATCTGAATAATATTCTGATTTTCCATCACTGTAGTAGTTCATTTGTATCCGAGGCAACCCCAAAAGATAGATTGTCTTTTGCAATACCTGCCAACACAGCCAAATTGTCAGCTTCGAAAACATAAGACCCAATGGCCTTACTTGATGATTCAGCCACCATTCCTTTCCTGAGAAATCCTAAGTCTCTTCCAAGACCCAGAAAGTCCTCACTGTCTCCATTCCCTTGTATCTTCATATTTTGCAATCCCCATTTTTGAAATTGAGGTTCTCCCTTTAGAGGAATTGTATGCTGCACTATGCTGATGTCAGAAGTTTTCAGGTCCCGATATGACCATGCAAACACCTCTTTATAAGACTGAAATAATTTCAGGTACAAATCCTCATATTCTTCTGGGACCTTCTTGGATAATTTCACAATTTTGCAAACATGAAAAATAAACGTATTCTACTTCTACCCTTATTACTTCATGAGACCAGATTAAATTGTTGGTCTCACATTTTCTCTACCTAAACTACATCTGCTCGGGTTAAACTGTCTAGCAGATTTCTTTTCTACATTCTAAAAGAAAAATTGAAAAACAACCAAGCCAAGATTAGACTGTCTGGCTCACTAAACTTTGCAGAAATTAAAATAACTAACTACATGCTCACAGTTTGAGCTTTATTTTAGACTTCCTACCTACTCTACTCTAACCTAGAAATCTTTGATGCTCTAGGTGATACAATAATGCCAGTGCATCCAGTTAAGTAGTAACAAAAAAGGATATGAGCACTGACTGCTTGTCAGAGATAACCACAGGGTGCTCTGCATGTGGTTCTTCAAAACTGTGGTCACCATCAATGGTGGCCTCTCCTGATGAATCTGGCCCTGGCAAAGGATCAATGCTGGAGAATTTGAGAAAATCAGGGCTTCCATATATTCTGCCACAGGATCAATGAACACATGATGTACCATCTCTTCTTTTTGGCCTTCCATGATTGGTAGGCTGTCTTCATCCTGGGCAGCTTTGATTTCTGCATTTTCCACTGCATCTTCAATATGACTCTTGGAAGCCTGATCACCTTCCGCTTGTATTTCAAAAGGCAATGGTATCTCTTTTTTTTGTTCCATAATAGCAGCTTTGAAAAATTTTCTTTCTGCTGGCAACATGCTGCTCAAAAAGACCCTTGATCCTTCTTCAAATGTTTGCAGGAAGTGTGCATAAGGATCATGATATGATACCTGGTGATGAATATGTAGCAGGCAGGCTTCAACCAGGATTTCTTCTTCTTCCACTGGATCAAGAACAAGACTCTCTTGAGAAAGAGAATCTCCCTCCTCTTCTTTTTCTGAACTGGAGGACTCATCATGTATGGCAGTTGAGTCCTCTTGGAGCTCTGATATATTCTGCTCTGATGAGCTGAGCTCTGTGAACAGATCTGTGTATTCTTGAGCAGTGGTTTGTTCCATTACTTCCTTTTTTGTAAGAGAAGGGTCATTGCTTTCAAAATGCTCAAGGATTTATTCTTTGCTTTCATCCTCATCCTCTAAAAAGGAAGGCTGCTGGTTTCCGGTCTCACTGATGATCTGTGGTAAAGCAGAGTGAAGATTCAAAGAATCTTCATCTGCTATTATACTGTCGTAACTCTCGCCATCAGTGTCATAGATTGGTTGGCTCGACCAAGTCAACCATACTGGACTCTCAGCAGGTCTTTCTTCATCCTGATCCATAGAGGAGTCTTCTGGATCTGTATCATCAAACTCATAAGACGAGTGAGCAAGGGAATCTGTTCTATAAAAGATTTCTGAGGTGGACTGCTGATTTAATATCTGATCAACCTCTTCTTCTCTCAAAGGAGATGATTGTTTTGTGTTCCTTTGTGCAGAAGAGTAGCAGCTCTCTTTTTCTTGTACTAGCTGATTTGGAGGCAGGATGTCTTCTCGAAACTCTTCCAGAATATCCTCAGTTGTGCTTGCAGGGGAATCTTGGGGATCTTCTGATGTTTCTTGATCTCTCTCTGATTCAGGCCAGTCCTCATGAACCTGATGATACTCGGTTAGACTACAAGGCCCATGAGTGGTTTCTTCCTTCACATTGGATTTTACATCTTCTATGTGGTCTCTTGTTTCCTCCAAGAAACATTCCCTATTTACATTTTCTATTAGGTCATGATATTCTTTGACCAGCATAATACAAGACAAGGTACGAACTCAGGCAATTCCTGATCGCTTTCCTCTTCATCGTCCATAGGTTTCAAAACATCATACGTGTCTTGCTCATTATCTAGATCTTGATTTTGTCCTTGTTCTGGAAGAGGCATGGGCTATTCTAAATAATCATCATTTGTATTCATATTAGCCATATACCTCTTCAACACTTTATTAAACATTCTCTTTAATTCATATATCTGATCATTCAAAGCATCTAGCTTTGTATCCCTATCCATGTTTTGATCCATGTTTCTGCAAATATGATCACTGCATCTTCTCAACCAGTTCAGAGTCTTCTACTAGTGGAGTCATTTGGTCTCCAGCACGGCTAATGTTGTACTGTGACATGGTTTCCCAGTGGAGTCTTTTTAATCATTTAGGAATTGTGGAGTCACCAAGGTGAGGAATCTACAACTCTCAACTCTCCATACTCACCTACTTGAAGAGTGAATTAGATTTTTTCAAGGCCCATGGATTTAAATTTTCTCAACTTTGTTCCCTGGCAACAGCGCCATAAAGATGTTGTTGCTCCTAGAGACATCCTAGAGTTGTAATAGACTAGTGCCTAGGACATCTTAGCATAGAAAGGAGCGTATGATATAATGTATGAAGTTTTCAACTTCAGCTCACATGCTATCTCCTGTAAACAGGGAAATAAACTAGAATGGGACCAAGACCCTCAGAAACTGACACAGGAAAAGAGATACTACAGAGGCAAGATGTAGAACTCTAATACAAAAGCAACAGACAATTCAGTGACAGTTTACTGCAAAGTGGGCCAGTTCAAGTAATATGTCACAGATGTCGATTATCAGAAGGTGTATGTAATGAGAGAAATGAAGAAGAGATATTAGTTAACATTGAGCTGATACCCAAATATACAATATCACCATGCATGGGCTTACCAATCTAAGAATCCATACATGATAATAGCATTTTAAAAGCACCCTCCCAAAGTAACTAATATAGTAGAAGTATGGTTAGCTGAATAATGAAACAGAATATCATGCATGAGCCATATTTAAAGAACTTGACTGATCCAAGCATGGGCATCAACTAGGATGAATCCATACCAAAAATCAGTGAGCCACTCGCATTCCAAAACATGATACAAGAAAGATGGATGAAATGAAAAGTTCTATTAATATAACACATAAGAGAAAAGGTTACACACTGTGAAATACCAAAGACCAGAATCCTCTTTAACAGATAGAACTCCTCCTCACTGAGACCCTATGGGCTCTGAGCCTTCATACAAGAGCTTTACAAAATGTATACAAAAATCCTTTCATTGCATAATTTTATGATAAAATCTGGAACCCCTGATAATCTGTTCGTTGAGGTTTTTATAGGAAACAAAGAAGACTCATAAAGAAAGTCGGTGGTGAACATTTAATTGTGTCATTAAAACAAAATGGCAGAGACGTGTACGCCCATACTGCTGAATGGGTCTGAAGTGCTGCATGTATTCTGAGGCTGACGTTCTGAAATAAATGCACTGGATGAAGATCTCTTCAGGAACACGGTAAAGGAGTAAAATCATATAAACATTATGTCCTTTCCTGAAGGGAAGTGGTGCTGAAAAGAAAGCCTTGAGATATTTTTTTCTTGTGCCTTGTACCCTCTTCCTTGCCAATTATGAATTAAGCTTTTAAAATCTTCAACGCTGAACGCTGAATTCCTCAATCATCCACTGATCTTCCTCTGCTGCTCCATTAATGTTTTCATCTGTGAAATTGGCGCCTTGAATGTTCCTGTAGGGTTTGACGGATTTTAACCCTGCTTCTTTAATGGAAGTCTTATCGATTTGCCTTGCCGAGGCTTTCTTCCTAATTCAGTTTTGAAAACGGGTCCTTTCTTGTATTTTTCCATTTGTAATTAAGAGCTGTGAATCATGGCAATTTATCGCCGCTCGTACCCCTGCAAAATCCACAAACTTGTTAAAGAAAAACATGCACGGGAAGATGAATGCGATGGGGAAAAATGAGAAATGACAGCGCTACATGGTGTACTGTTGGAAAAATGTAGGGTGATGGAAGGAAGTGCAGCATAACAGTGTGGGATGGCCATCGAGGAAGATAGTGGAATGCGAAAATGATCGTGAAAATATGAAAGAAACGAAGGAATGAACCAAATATAGGTTTGGGGCGATGGAGAGTACGTGGAGAACAACTTGAGGATAGGTGGTGCGATACTAAGGCAATGGGACATGGACGACGTGGAATGCTGAAGGTGGAAACGATCAAAGGCGGGGGCGATCAAATTCGGACCGTCCGATCTTAGGAGGAGATCGATGGTTGAAAAAGCGTCGAAGGAAATGGACAGTGGGCCAGGGGTGTGATTTGCCTATGGTTAAACCCCATGTAGCTTCAGAGCATGATAGCCGTTGGATGAAGAGCTTCATATTGGACGGCTGACGGCGATATCGCTGGGCATCCTGATCCGAACAATAACGCGCGATGAACGGCAGTTTTGGAACCGTACGCTGGGATGTGTGGCAGACAGTGTATGGAATCACTGGCCCAACGAGAGTTACCGCCCTCCACTGAAAGGCGATGCGATGAATACCAGGCAGTTTTGAACAGTGCTTTCGGGCGCGGGGACCACCACGACGGGAGAGCTGTGGTACATTGATCCATGGTTTGATCGGACGGCTCAGAATGCGCCCGATATACTTTGATAAGCGCCTAGTGCTTTCGCCCTCGGTTCCAGCACTGAATCACGTGGAGGGAAAGGGTGTAGGGGTCTGGCCGAAAAGTGCTAGGCTTGATAGATTTTCAAATATAAGATCTGTGGCCTTTTTATAATGTAATTTGGGGGCATAAAAGCAATGATAGGAACAAAAGTGATTTTTTAAGGCTAAAAGGAGGGATTTGAGAGGTTTAAGCCAGACTGCTTGTGAAAATTTAATAGGTAGCTGATTATGATCAACACCACCATCGCACAATGAAATATGCAATCATTGCTATCAATTTCACTGCCCCAGAATGTACTCAAACATGTCTCTCCATCCTGTTGTTGCAACAAAATTACTTGCCCACTATAGCTGAATTAATTCAAGGAATGGGCACCAGTGTGTTCTTCCATACTGAGAACTAATCCTTAGTCAAATTGTTTTACTTTAGAAAGGCTCTTCATGCTTCTTAAGTTCCCATAGATAATAGAGCGTACTGAATGCATGGCTTTCTTGGTTTGTGATCATAGCTTCTGCACTTAGAACTCATTTCAATTGAATTATTTGTTTCGTGTAGGGAAGATCAAAGGTGGATTTATTTTGTTTGAGTCAATCTTCATTAGTTCATTCTGCAAATCGTCATCCTCTCTGTCTCAATCCAAAGCTCTCGACATTCCCCATTGACTCAAATAAAATTTTTATTTGCCGACCCATTCAATCCTGCAAACTTGTGCCAACAATCCTTCAAGAATAGCTACAAACTAATCCAAAAGTGTGGTGCAAATACACATATGGAAAACCTGCTAAATGAAATATGCAATCATTGCTGTCAATTTCACTACCCTAGAATGTACTCAAACGTTTCTCTCCATCCTATTGTTACAACAAAATTACTTTCCCACTATAGCTGAATTAATTCAAGGAATGGGCACCAGAGTGTTCTTCCATACTGAGAACTAATCCTTAGTCAAACTATTTTACTTCAGAAAGGCTCTTCATGCTTCTTAATTACATAAAATTGTTTGTGAGCCACCACTCACAAGAAGCACCAAATTCCTCTAATTGTTTGTTAGCACACATAAGCAGGAAGCACCAACTCCCTTCTTCTGCAGACACCTAATTAACTTACCATTAAACACCAACTTCATAGATTTATGCAAGCACCCACTTGCAGGAGGCACCAACCTCCAAGCTATCCTTAGATAATGACTCTATGTAAGCACCAACTCCTTGGTTTTCAGGCTCCAACCCACACTCAAATGGAAATCAATTGGCACTGTAAGTGGAAGCCTCTCTGCCTATTTTTAGCTCTTTGTTTTCCTTTGCAATGTTCACTTTACACAACCATTGCAACACTTTGTCTTATGCTCACTCTGCACACCTCGCAACAACATACAATTCTCTTCTCTCAACCCTCTACACTAGAAACACAATCAACACCACACTCATTTAGCTCTTAATCTTTAAAACTACTACATCATAATCAACACTTTACTCTTAGCTTTTGGCCCTATTTTTTTGCACAGGAACTCTTGGCCTTTCTCCTCTGAAGTCCAGGCACACTCAGCCTCTCATAGCATCCCAGGCACACTCGACCTCTCACAACAGCCCAGACACAATCAACCTCTCACAACAACACACTCACACACTCATAATTGTCCTCTCAACTCACTCAACAATGCTACAATCCCCCCACATTTCAAAACTAAAATCCTTGATTTTGTTCCACCATCACACAATGAAATATGCAATCTTTTCTATCAATTTCACTGCCCCAGAATGTACTCAAACATGTCTCTCCATCCTGTTGTTGCAGCAAAATTACTTGCCCACTATAGTTGAATTAATTCAAGGAATGGGCACCAGAGTGTTCTTCCATACTGAGAACTAATCCTTAGTCAAATTGTTTTACTTTAGAAAGGCTCTTCATGCTTCTTAATTTCACATAGATAATAGAGCGTACTGAATGCATGGCTTTCCTGGTTTGTGATCATAGCTTTTGCACTTAGAATTCATTTCAATTGAATTCTTTGTGTCGTGCAGGGAAGATCAAAGGTGGATTTATTTTGTTTGAGTCAATATTCATTAATTAATTCTGCAAATCGTCATCCTCTCTGTCTCAATCCAAAGCTCTCAACATTCCCCATTGACTCAAATACAATTTTTAGTTGCCGACCCAGTCAATCCTGCAAACTTGTGCCAAAAATCCTTCAAGAATAGCTACAAACTAATCCAAAGTGTGGTGCAAATACACATATGGAAAACCTGCTAAATGACATATGCAATCATTGCTGTCAATTTCACTGCCCTAGAATGTAGTCAAACATTTCTCTCCATCCTATTGTTACAACAAAATTACTTGCCCACTATAGCTGAATTAATTCAAGGAATGGACACCAGAGTGTTCTTCCATACTGAGAACTAATCCTTAGTCAAACTATTTTACTTCAGAAAGGCTCTTCATGCTTCTTAATTACATAAAATTGTTTGTGAGCCACCACTCACAAGAAACACCAAATTCCTTTAATTGTTTTTTAGCACCCATAAGCAGGAAGCACCAAATCCCTTCTTCTGGAGACACCTAATTAACTTACCATTAAACACCAACTTCATAGATTTATGCAAGCACCCACTTGCAGGAGGCACCAGCCTCCAAGCTATCCTTAGATACCGACTCTATGTAAGCACCAACTCCTTGGTTTTCAGACTCCAACCCACACTCAAATGGAAATCAATTGGAAATGTAAGTGGAAGCCTCTCTGCCAATTTTTAGCTCTTTGTTTTCCTTTACAACGTTCACTTTATACAACCATTGCAACACTTTGCCTTATGCTCACTCTGCACACCTCGCAACAACATACAATTCTCTTCTCTCAGCCCTCTACACTAGAAACACAATCAACAACACACTCATTTAGCTCTCAATCTTTAAAACTACTATATCATAATCAACACTTTACTCTTAACTTTTGGCCCTATTTTTCTGCATAGGAACTCTTGGCCTTTCTCCTCTGCAGTCCAGGCAAACTCGGCCTATCATAGCATCCCAGGCACACTTGACCTATCACAGCAACCCAGACACAATCAACCTCTCACAACAACACACTCACACACTCAGAATTGTCCTCTCAACTCACTCAACAATGCTACAATCCCCCCACATTTCACAACTAAAATCCTTGGTTTTGTTCCACCATCGCACAATGAAATATGCAGTCATTGCTATCAATTTCACTGCCCTAGAATGTACTAAAAAATGTCTCTCCATCTTGTTGTTGCAACAAAATTACTTGCCCACTATAGCTGAATTAATTCAAGGAATGGGCACCAGAGTGTTCTTCCATACTGAGAACTAATCCTTAGTCAAACTATTTTACTTCAGAAAGGCTCTTCATGCTTCTTAATTTCCCATAGATAATAGAGCGTACTGAATGCATGGCTTTCCTGGTTTGTGATCATAGCTTCTGCACTTAGAATTCATTTCAATTGAATTCTTTGTGTCGTGCAGGGAAGATCAAAGGTGGATTTATTTTGTTGGAGTCAATCTTCATTAATTCATTCTGCAAATTGTCATCCTCTCTGTCTTAATCCAGAGCTCTCGACATTCCCCATTGACTCAAATAAAATTTTTAGTTGCCGATCCATTCAATCCTGCAAACTTGTGCCAGCAATCCTTCAAGAATAGCTACAAACTAATCCAAAGTGTGGTGCAAATACACATATGGAAATCCTGCTAAATATGGAGGATTTTGACCAAATTAGTTGCCGACCCATCCACCCATTAAACATAAGTTCTCAACTCTTTTTCATATAGCCCAAAGTGCACAAAAATTTTCATTGAAAACAACCCATAGGCTCTCGGTTGCTTAACTCGTAAATTTTTTTCTAAACAAGCTCCTAAGCACCTCTTTTAGCTATAGCCCCCGAGGGATTAAATTTTACGCATTAAAACTTTGTGCCCTTAGTCACAAAAATACACAAAACCACGTCTTAGATTTACCTGAGCCCCAACCTTTTCCTCCAGTGCAACTTTGTTTTCCTTCGTGCTCTTGGTCACCAAATGCACATGGGACCATGTCTTGGGATTTAATTTATCCCCCAACGCCTTTATCCAGACACAATTAATTTATGCCCCTTTTCAATCCTCTGGGGTCGCCCTGTTCCTCCTCCCATTGGTCACTTGATTGTGCGTTGTCTCGGTGACGTGTCCCGACGCTAGTATCATGGGAAAAACTACGTGTGCCCTTATGTTTCCTCTGGGATGAGGCGTGCGGGCTTACGTTTCTAGTGGGTATGTTCGGTTCCTTTTTTATTGGCTCGGTTCTCTAACACAATTGCCACTTGTGGAGGAATTAATTTCTTAATGAAATCAAATAATCACCTAGACATTATTCATCAACTCAGGGTTTCGTTTGTTTATTTCAAGGTTTTCCTCACAATTTGTGCACGAAATGGTGCTAATGTCCTTCGAATTGTGTGAATCTAATAAAGAGAAAAGACATATGAATGAAAGGAACACCTCACACTTGCTGAAAGAAATAACTCACTCTTAACTCCTAGACTTCAAGTCTAAATGAACAAAACTACTAAAGAAATCAAAATCATTAAATCTCCTACTAAAGCGGTAAAGAAATCCAATCAATTATAAAGTTGTTTCCTAGGGAACAACATCTACCGGAAGGGAGCAACACTATATCTAGAAATGAATTCGACAAAAATGATATCAAATCCTAAGAATTAATAAGTCTACTTTAACCAACATGAATAAGAAAAAGGAAATAACATTCCAAGAAACCAATGGTAATGAATCTAACTCTATCATATCAACTATAACAATAAATGTGATTAAAAACAAATATATATATAGAGAACAACCAAATAATTAAATCATAGAAAGTGAAAGTAAAATACAAACTTATTGATACAGAAAATGATAGTAGAAGTTCTAGGACTAGGACCAAAATCACTAGAATTTACTGCCTTGTAGTTAATTCAGTGTGATACGTTAAATTGAACAACGAAAGTCTTCATTAAATCATAATGAACAAGTCATAGGAAATGTGTGTAAAGATTACAATATAGATCAAAAGAATTACATCTTCAATTCAGATTCTTCAACCTGAAATACTGAGGTTCAATCCCTCTTTTATATTACTAAACGATTCTATTTCAAATATAAAGCGATCCCGAGAATCTAAGGATTCTCAGGAAGCTTAATTCAAATCATGAAAATCTCCATTGTTTCTTGGAATAGTTGAGTCGAGATCTCTTCTTCAATTGATTTTCTCCATGATAGAAGTCGATCTCATTCGGCTGACTATAATTAATTCGAACAGCTCTGCATAGTCCGCTTCTCCTTTACTATTCCAGGGAACAACATATGATATCAAATATTCTTGTTCAAATAACAACTCAAACTGTAAGTAAAAAATGTCTTCCATGCACTAAATCGATTCATTAAAGAGATAAAGCAATGAAAATATATTGACCCTTTTTCTAGAATTTATATCACACAAATTACTATATTATACACACAAAAATCTTAGAAAAATAATATAAATATAAGAGAATAAGGTAAGAAAATGTATCAATTTCGAAGCCCAACATCACCCCCCAGCTTACCTATTTGCATGACCTCATGAAAACAAGTGATTAACATGAAGAGAAGTTAGGGAATAGGTTGGGTAAGGGTCTTCTCCATGATGCCGAAATCCATTTCTACTCCAGATTTCTTGGAAAGAAACATACTTACCTGCCTCGGTCAAGTCATATTCAGATTTGTGATTAGGTTGAGGACACCAGATCATAGGGCACATGTATCTGTACCCTATCGAGCTAGAACCTTCCTCTAACACCAGATGAGCATAATTTTACACCTTGTTGATTGAAGAATGAAAATTCAGATAACTAAATGATCTGAATATGGGCAAACTTGTTATTGCCATGCAAGCTCCCTCATTAGTATTAAAAATGTGTTTAAGGATTGTCTCATGTTAACCATTTGTGAGGGGGTTTATGTGTGTAGTTTCATGTGTTTTTCATGATCAAATTATGAGTTAATTAACAATTAAAAACTCATATACAAAAAATTAAATGCAGTAATATATCTCATAACAATCACATAACACAATGGATGATGATGGAGTTCACCCCTCTTGAGCTACATCTCCATGGACCTGCTTTAACTAGCTAAGCCCTCTTGGTATTATGAGTAAAATGTTTGATTACATGCACAAGTATTGCTCCAATGGTTTTGATGACTATTCCATTGGCTTCATAACACTCAAATACCCTAAAAATGACTATTCAATCATTGAATTTGGTTACCAGCTCCTCTAGGCTTGATCTCCATCCCTAGTGGCCCTGGGTTTGTTTAATCTCCAAAGTGACAAAGCACCTTAAGATGTACTCCAACGCTTCTATAAATTGTACACTGTGTTCAAAGCATCAAATACATCAAAAATTGACTATTCACTCACTGAAAACAACCTTCAGCTGATCTAGGCATGGCCTTCCCTCCTAGTGGCCCTAAGCTTCAAAATTATTCAACGTGCCAAAAACACCTGTAGATGAGCTTCATTGTCTCTAAAATCTATTCCAATGGATTCAGAACATGCCAATCTGCTAAGAATGACTATCCTTGAGCAAACATTGGTCGAAAATTGACCAAGATAGGCCTCATTAAAGTTTCCCCTAGATTTTGCGTCTAAATTTGGAAAACTCCCAGTTAGCGCCATCAGATATGGAAGTGGCGCTAAATTTGGGGAATCCGCCGAAATTCCTGCAAACTTAACTGCATGTTTAATTAATGGATGAGCATGCTTATGATGCACTAAGCCACACTTAACTGGGCACTTAAGCATGGGCCACTTGTCACGTTTTCATTGAGAAGAGGGCTGGCCTGCTCCATTCTCGACGCCCTCAGAAAAATACTTCATTTTAAATATAAATTCGCAAGCATGAATTATAATGTTTGTTTCAATGGTTCATTGGTGAAGGCTTTGAGCTCTTGAGGGGAGGTCAAGATATCGAACCCCGCCTCCGCCTCTCACACAATGGTTTTGCACCAAACACATTTTAAATATGCGAACGTAATTTAAAATACATCCTCCCACCGTAATTTATATTTTAAATTACATATGCCTCCACGCTAGTTAATAAATACCAACGTATTATGAACTTTTTAAAATTAAATGTGGAATTTAAATATATTTATATATAAGGGTTTTACATTACTATTAAATATTTAATAATATAATATAATATATTATATGATAATTAAATCGTATAAAATATAAATTATATATATATATATATATATATATATATATATTTAATCCAACATTAATATATAATAAAAAATATTTTTTGAGACATACATATCATGAATCCATATTCAACCTTGGAGGATATTGGGCAATTTTTACCTTCACAAATCAAATTGACGAATCCAACTGTTACACTTGTTACAGTGTCATTGGGCTAAAAACTGAAGAACATTCTCTGCATGCTAACTACACTGCCATGTCATCTGTGATACTTGTTCTGCAATATATATTTTTTAAAATTTGTCTGTTTTGAACGACGATCAACAAACCATAACTCCTTCACCCGAACTCGGTTTTCAACGAAACGAGTTGTGTTGGATTCCTTGCGACGGGCCAGTTGTTTTACTTCTAGTTTGGTGCAATTATGAAAACTTTCATTTTTGAGCTAATTTTTGCCCCTGCTCCAGATTCTGATCACTAAAAGGTTCTCTATTTTCTATTTCTCCGGAGGATACATGCCATCTCTGCTTAGCCCCTTGACGTGATTCGACCCTAATGTCCCCTAGGTACTCCAATCCTAACTGCAGGATGTCATTATGGATAGGTGCCAAAGCACCAACAATAGCAGATTGTTCCATAAAACTTTTATGGCGAACAAGTGTACGCAAAGGATTTTGTGGCTCTCATCTAACCCAAAGGTAAGGGCCAAGCTCTCTTCTTTGAAACACATTATAAGCCTTAGCCCATTTTATATAATTTCTAGAAAATGATATAAAAGCTTGAAATTGTATGCCCCCTCCCCTATAAAGGGAACAAGGTTGTCATCTACCTGTTCTTCCAAGAAGAAGTCGTGCATGTACAATTCACATAAAAAGTACTTGGTATTATCATCTTGCTTATGAAAAGAATTAACAAAATTTGAAACATTGCTAAATTCATAGGGTTCCCCTAACCGAATGGCCTTGACTTTCAACAATAAATAACAAACTTCTTTTATTTGTTCTGTGGAATTTTCAAGTTGTCCTTTCAGAGATTGGATATTTTTCTTAGCTGCTCTCAGCTCGACATAAGTTTCGTCTTCTATAACCTTCAATGCCTTAAATTTTTGGAGCAGCTCTTGATGCTCTCTATGAGGTACTATCTCTCTCCGATATCGTGCTATGATTTCTCGTTGTTCCTCCATCTTCTTATTCAAAACCGGAATAGTGGCTTCCACAATTAAAGGAGTGTATGGAGGGCCATGTTCTATCTATGCACTTCTTGCAATGAGGATTGGTGGATCCGTCCAGATCCCTGCTTCAATAGTCAAAACACCAACATTTAATGTGTCTGGATCAATTTGAGTTCCCATAGTAAAGGAAACAACAAATTCTTCAAATTCATTTTGCGTTTTATTTTCTCAGACTTCCTTTTTCTTAACATTTTTCTTCTCATGATGCCTTTGGGCCTTGCTGTATCGCAACCATATCTTCAATTGCCATATCTTTCTTCGTAGCTTCCTGTTTTCCTTTCTCAATAACTTTGTTTCTCTGTTGGTCTTAATTTTCCTTTTATCCTTTAGTCCTCTGTCAATATTTTGCGTAAAATTTTTAGCCAGAGTGATTGGAGAAGAAGAAAAGGAAACTACAACTATGGCCTCAGGATTTTCAATCATCATTTCCTTGGTGGATTTGTCTGTAGCGTTGATTATAGGTTCCACAAGGTTTCTATCAATCTAGGGTTCAATTAGAAAGTCAATATTGACCTCTTGCGCCATGTTCTACGAAGGAGATCGTAAGGCTACTTCCTCATGGGAGGAGTGTTCCAAGATAGTTGCGATAGAATCTATAGAATGTTATCTAAGAAAAGTATTCTCAGGTTCTCCTGAGGGTTCTAAAATGACAGTGGTTGTGGAATTAGGAGGAGAATTAGACGACATCTTTTGTTCATAAGGATTTTTTGAGCAACCTGTAGCCTCTTCGAAATTCATAGAGTTCAAAAAGCTTTCTATTCCTTCCAAAACTTGAGTTTCCTCCATTTTCTGTTCTTGAGGAGAATCCTCTTGATGGTCTCTTGTGTATCAATAAATTCTTGAGATTCACTCCACTCTAGCGGTTGTTCAACGAAATCTATAGAATTTTTGGATTTAGCCAACCTAGAGGATCTTCTCTTTTTTCTAGGTAGGGATGCCAAGAGGGAAGACATTATTTTCTTTGCCCTAGTTAATTGTTGGGAGGATGATGTTTATGATTTTCCCTACAAGGTACCCTCTACCATAATGTTTACGTTTTTATTGGTCTCCTCATTCTCTTCTGGCTTCTCATTATTAGGTAGAATTTTTCCAGAGTTTACAATGGGTGCTTTGGTTTCTGGTAGAGCCTCAGGATTTCCTAAGAAATATTCCCAACTTAATTGTGCTCAATTAAAACTTCTGAAAATTATCAATTTTATAAGCCCATGACGACTCACCACTGAGGCTTGATCCTTGGACCTTTTAAGTCTCAAAGCAGTTTCATGCAAGAGTGAATTTAGAAAATAAGGTAGGTTTAGGATTACCTTTTACCTCAACGATGCCATTAACTTCAAATGTCGTCCTCTTACCATGTCGTACTAACCATCGCATGTAATGTACCATTGGACAACGCCTGCTGATTCATTCCATGGTTCTGGAAATGAGGCATGATTGTACCCTTTTCCATTTATGACCAGTTCCTCTCGAGGGCTCACAAACAGGGATGCCGCGCTCTATAGCAGAGTATACATTTTAAACCACTTCTCACCTTCTCTAGAAAGGCCTGTTGTCTCAACCAAAGCTTCTTGATCTACCTGTATTTGTCTTCCCTTAACCATTTTTATTCCATTTCTTAGATTTCTTGTAAATTCCAGGGTGACTGTTATCGAAGCCTCGCAGTCACTGGAAATAACCCGACCACCCTATTTGGTCCAGAATACTGTTGGGTGTGGAGCCTAATTATCTTCTTTATTTAGATGTATCGCCGTGTTGGACCTCTGTTCTTAATGGGGCGACAATGTCACCCATTGTTTGATCGCCGTTAGGGGGTTACAGGGGGGGTGACGACGACCTTTGGGAGCCCCCCCCCTGGCAGGGGCTTTCGGGGGCAGTGCCCTGAAGATAAAAACATATGTAAAATTTCCTTGTAAAATAGTGTAATTTCGTAGTCAATCTGGGCTGTTCATTAGGTAGATGATCTCACGGTAGAAGTTATGTTTAATTTAGGGTTTTTTTTCCCTAGAAGGCATCCCCTTTGTTGTATGAGGGTATTGTATTGCGGTTGTGTATCGTGTGTATATTATGAGCGAGAAACAGAAAGGGGGACTATGTGAGAGAGTAGATGATATTACACCGGATCTGCTGTAGGTTGTCTCTTCATTTTGCTGGATAATAGAAAGGAAGGACTGGTTATTTTCGTGGATGTAGCCCAAGTTGGGTGAACCACATATATCTCTGTCTCTATTTTTTTATATTTTATTTCTGTGTTTGTGTTTCCGCGTAGTTTATGTGTTCCATTGCTCTGTAATATATAATTTTCTAACAACTGGTATCAGAGCTGAAGGTCTATTTGGCTGATAAACTCGCAGGAAAGAAGGGTTCATGGTTCGAGTGGGAGCAATGGCGGAAAATGGTAGGTTTAGGGGCAAGAAATTTAATGGCCAAAACTACCCGCTGTGGAAGATGCAGATGGAAGATCATTTATATCAGAAAGATCTGTACCTACCATTGAGCAGAAACACAAAGAAGCCTTCGAGTATGACAAACGAAGAATGGGAGATTCTCGATAGAAAGGCACTTGGAACAATATGACTGTGCCTAGCGGTGTCAGTAGCCTTCAATATTTCGAAGGAAACAACAAAAAAGGGTTTAATGACGACATTGTCAAAACTATATGAAAAACCCTCAGCCTCAAATAAGGTATTTCTTATGAAACATTTATTTAATATGAAGATGTCGGAAGGTGGATCTGTTTCTGACCATTTAAATGAATTTAATATGGTTACTAGTCAGTTAAGTTTTGTAGGGGTAAACTTTGATGATGAAGTTAGGGCTCTGTTATTTCTATGCTCATTTCCAGAACGTTGGAATTGTTTAGTTATGATCATTAGTAACTCTGTCTCTGGAACTAGTACTTTAAAGTTTGATGATGTTGTCGGTGCTATCCTTAGCGAGGAAATGCGACGGTAAAGCTCTGGTGAGACATCAGGTGATGATTTGAGTGAAGAGACTAGGGGAATAAAAATGGAAAGAGGAAAGAGATCAAGATATCGTAGTTAATAAAGGAAAGGTAGATCCAAGTCCAGATCGGGGATAGTGTGCTGGAAATGTGGGAAGAAAGGACACCTGAAGAAAGACTATAAGTCTCGGAAGGGAAAAGGAGTTGCACAACAATAAAACAATCATGTAGCAAATGTGACAGGTGATGTGTTACAAGATGCTTTGATTCTTTCTTTAGAAAATTTTATTGATGCCTGGGTGGTAGAGTCGGGGGCCTCATTCCATGCCACACCTGATAAGAAACATTTTCATGAGTATGTTCAAGGATATTTTGGACAGGTTCATCCGGGTGATGATAAACCCTGTAAAATTGTTGGAATGGGTAAAGTTATTGTAAAAAAACAGAATGGAAACCAATGGTTATTAAATGAGGTAAGACATGTTCCAGATCTGAAGAAAAATCTAATTTCAACATGTCAGTTAGGTGGTGAAGGCTGTGTGACAACTTTTACAGATAAAACCTGGAAGGTCACTAAAGGAGGTATGGTAATAGCAAAAGGATAAAAGGTTGGTACATTGTATTTATGCAATGGTATTTCTAATTGTGCTGATGCTTTAAACTCCACTGGAGCAGATGCAACATTGTGGCATCATAGGTTCGGAAACATGAGTGAGAAGGGGATGTAGATTCTTCACTCAAGAAATTTTTTGCTAGGTTTGAAGAATATTGATTTGGATTTATGTGAGAATTGTGTTTATGGAAAACATAAGAGAGTCAGATTTCCTAGAGTTGGGAAAGAAAATAAGAGCGAAAAATTAGAGCTTGTGCATATAGATGTATGGGGACCTGCTCAGGTATCATATCTCAGTGGCTCTCGTTATTATGTTACTTTTATTGATGATGCAACTAAAAAAACTTGGATTTATTGTATTCAGAATAAATATGATGTATTTGATACTTTCAAGAAATGGAAAGCTTTGGTTGAGATTGAGATAGGAGTGAAGTTGAAGTGTCTCATATCAGAAAATGGAGGTGAATATTGTAGCAAAGAGTTTGATAGGTACTGTACAGAGCATGGAATTCGCAGAGAGAAGACAGTTCTAAGAACACCATAGGAAAATGGTGTGTTAGAAAGGATGAACATGACAATCATGGAGTGTTCAAGGTGCATGATATTGCATGTGGGATTGCCTTTACAATTTTGAGTTGATGTTGTAGATACTATTGTTTATCTAATAAACAAAGGGCCTTCAAGTTCCTTGGATGGTGGTATTCCAGAGCAGGCATGGATAGGTAAAAAGGTAAACTGATATTTTTTAAAGCCTTTTGGTTGTGAGGCCTTTTTCCATATTAATAAAGAAAATAGAACAAAGCTTGAGGCAAAATCAAAGAAATCTACCTTTATTGGATATGGTGTTAATGATTTTGGTCATCGCTTATATGATTATGAAAATAAAAAAATCATTAGGAGCGGATATGTAATATTCAATGAAAAGGTCTTGTATAAGGATCAATTGCAGGAAAAGAAACAGGAAAAAGAAAACAAAGAATACACAGTTCTTGATGAGAACACAGAAAATTAAAGGTGCCTGAAAATAATAACAACCAAAAGCCACAACAACAACAACCACCACAACAACAACAGACACCTCAAACACCTGAAAGTGGTGTCAAAATATCTACGAGGATAAGTAGACCCCCTGAACGATACTCTCCTTCATTATATTATGTATTATTGACTGATTCTAGTGAATCAGAATGTTATGAAGAAGAAATGCAGATAGAAACCAGGAAGAAGTGGGAGCTAGCCATGAAAAAAGAGATGGACTCCTTAATACATAACCAAACTTGGGACTTAGTCAGGTTGCCTGCAAGTTGTTACACAACATTTTGTCACCATCCCTGCAATCCCTCATCCTGTATATTGGAGGAATATTCCCATGACCTGTGAACCGTAAAATGTCCTGAAAACACCTTGATGTCATCCTTCTGCATAAGGGCAAGAATTCTCCTCAAGAACATTTCCTCTGAAAAACCCTAAAAACAGATGTTTTGGCCTTGGCGCAGGTAGCCAGTTCATCACTCACACCAACCTAGAAAAGTTACACTAGGCTCGCGCCACTTGGCTCTCTGTCCCTGTGTCTCACCCATGCCAAGCCTATTTGGGAATGTTTTTAAAAAATAAATGGTAGAATTTTGGTTCTAACAACTTCAGAATGAATCATCAGAAAGAAGTTGGGTTGTTTGGATCCGGATCTCCTTGTTTAGGAAGTGGTTTTCCACCTCTCATGGAACCTTACTAAGAGATAGGATTCTATCCCATGATTATAGGGATCCCAACTTCCCTTCCTCCCTCTATAAAAGCCTGCCCTCTCGATTTGCAAGCTACCTAAACTTTTGGGAAGGAAATTAGAGCTGAGTGACAATCAAGAGCAGAGCTAAGGAGAACCCTGTGAGAGAGAGAGAGTTTTGTCATATCCCTGACGAGCTTTGTGAGACACGTCTCGCTAGAATCCTGTCGAAGGAAGATCACGATGTCAGAGCACCGGTTGTAATCGTTCTCTCGTATCTTAATATACATGACTCTGCTATTGGTTCCATGGTTGTGTTTGTCCATTATATAATGCAATTTCATTCGTTCCTCTCTGACTGATCGATAGTTATAAAATGTGAAATATTACGTTGCATGTTGTCTCTCTTCTTTGCATGTGTACAGGTATCTGGATGCAGCGAGCTCACGGATTGTGACCTGTCCAGCTAGGAACGGAAGCGCCACTTATTCTTCGACAATAGTAGCGAATGAATCATGGTAAGCAATCTATCGCGATTCTATCTTTTGTAACTAGGAATCAGTAGCTTTGCATGTTTCGATTGTTGCTAGACCCACTCTAGGGCTAGTGGGATCGCCTCTGTCCACAGAGGGGATTTACCTCCACAACAATTTGGTGACTCCACTGGGGATCAGTGGGAGTTGTTTCTTCCTCCATTGGGTTGTTTTTTGGCTTTTTTTTTGATTAGTCTGCTTTTCTGGTTCACCTTCTTTGGTGTTAAAACCTTGTTCAGCCCCCAGAAGACCAGATCTAGCCTCTATTCGTTCATTTTCATAATTTTCTAGGGTAAACCTGATTGGCGCGGTTATCCCTTTGACAGTCGCGCCGAAGGGTGCTAGTTTCTAGTTAGGCACCCATGCCATCCCCTGTTTAGCACAGATTACAGCCAGACAGGCGCGCCAACCCTGGTAAGTTTTAGGGTTTGCCTGTTTTTAGACTTTCTGAGCTTGAGTTTTGGTCCTGGTTTGTTTTTTCTGATTTTTTGAGTGCTTTGAAGTCATTTTTTACTGTGTTTAGCCCTTGTCCTCCGATTGTTTACCCTTTTCTGTCAGTTTTTCATTTTAGCCCTAGGGCTTCTAGGTGCTTCAGTGTGCTGAGCCTCCTGTGGGAGTTTTGGGTCTTTGCTTTCCCGGTCAACTTTGTTTCTGCTTCTTTGCATTCATCTTGCTGAATCCATTTGAGTCATTGCGTTTATTGAGTGATTGTCCTCTCTTTCGTTCAGTTTCGCTTTGTGTTTCTCCAAGTCTAGATCACATGACTTGTTTGAGTCTCTTTCGAGATTCTTCTTCGCTTTGAGGGATTTCTTCATCGGTTTGAGTCTTGATTGTGCTTGTTTGAGTTGAGTGAACTTTTTTTGTTTAAGCTCTCTCTTTATCATTCTCAAATTGATGTTTTCATTAGTTTTTCATTTATTTAGTGCATTTGCTCTAATATATTGAAAAATACAAAAAAAAATATTTTGCATTTTTGATCGGCATAGTGAAAATTGAAAACTCTTTCACATTACTAGTGTTGTATAATTCTAGAGAAAAGTTTTCCAGTTTCATTAGCTTGCATTGAAATCGGTAGTGGATGTTTTGTGTGTTCATTTCGCTATCATTTGAAATCTCTCAACTCTCCCGTAGATAGCTCTTCATTGAATGAAATGATATTTTGTGGCATGTAGTTTGCATCTAGAGGTTTTATGAGATCCAACATTCGATAGGGCCTTGAAATTGAAATGTAAATTGAAGATCAACTTTAAAATTTACTGAATTAACCTAAAGCATCATTGAAACTTAATGGAACATCTAGTAGTCTAAGGTAGAGACGTCTTCTAGCGTCTTTAAGCCTAGTAGCTGTCGCTCGCCATCTGGCTACAGACAACGCTAGTACGGACTTGTGCTCTCTGTACCATCGCGTATATAAAGGGAGACCCCATTAGGTTGCAAATCCTTTATCGATAGGAAGCCGAGTCTACCGCCTCTTACCCGTGATACACCGAACATAGAATTTGGGGAGATTACCTGCACGTACGTTAAGTTCTTGATTGATTTCTCTTTCATTTTTACCAAGGTGTATATGGCAGTTCATGGATATCTGGTACACCCATTTACCTAGATTACCAGAGCAGTCACTTTGATCTTTACTGAATCTTTTAACTGAAAAGATCATTGAGCTCTTGTCCTTTCAAGCTCGTGTCCAACCTGAAAGCGATAGAGTCACCTTTTGCTTGTTTCTCGACTCTTAAAATATGAACCAGCAGAGTCTGGTTTCAGTGTCTTAAAAGTTAATCGCCCACGAAATATTCCTGGTTAGAATTTTTGTCCTTAGTGTTTTATTTCAAGGTCGTTTCCAATGGCAACTTTTCCAGAGTTTTCCAATCAAGGAGTCCCCTCTGAAGGGAGTCCTATTCCTTTTCCTGCTTTAGGAAATATTGGTGCTCCTTATATGGCCATGTTATCCCTCCCTGGGTTAACTGTTGGGTTGCCTGTTTGGTTGTTTTCAACCTCTGTAGTCTCAAGTGTTCCGGCTACTGTACCATCCACTCCTCCGCCTGAGCAACACCATGTTGATTCGAAGGTGGAACTCTCCCATTCTTCGCCTGTTTCTTCGTCCTCATCTTCCACTTCGCCTGGTGAAAGTTTGGATTCTAGTAACCAGGTGGCTAAGAAGAAGAAGGAGAAGACTAAGAAGAAGAAGTCAGATAAGCGAGAGGCTAATTCTGCAACTGTTGCTTCTAAAACACCTCCTCTCGATGAACCTTCCAACCCTCCGCAGAAAGTTAAGTTCCATTGCATGTTGTGCCAGGGAAACCATATTCTTCGAGATTACCCTGGCATTTCCAAGGTGCTCGAAGTATGGTCCAACGGTCATCCGCCATTGCCTTTGGCTTCTGGGAGTCAGGTTGGGGGCACATCTTCAGCTAGTGCTAGTAAAGCTCCTAAGGTTCAGGGTAAGCTCACCAATCCCTGTAAGTTGTGTGAAGGGCATCATGCCATTCACCTTTTTCCATATATGGATGAATCCAAGAGAGTTTTGAACAACTCGACTATTTCTGCACCGTGCCTTCTGGCCGGTTAAAAACAACTTTCTTTGAGTCCTTCACCAGCTGATTCAACGATCAGTCAAGAGTCATCCTTGCTTGATCCCGCTCCCCCGGAAATTCAGCATCATGAATCCATCCCTGACCAACCATTGGTCATGGGATCGGTTGAGCTGGCCCCGTCTGCGGTGCACCAGGTATTTTCCATTGCGAGTGGATCTCACATCCCTCATGTTCTTCTTGTTTCTTTAAATTCCTCAGACTTAGAGAAAGATTCTCCTGTCCCTGTACCTCTGGAAGCTACTCCTCTGCCTTCCATAATGGAGGTCCCAGAGGATACTCCTTCTGCCTCCATGATGGAGGTGGCGGAGGATGCTCCTTCTTCTCCCGTAACACCAGGGGAAGACCATCTCGGTTCGATGGTAGCCCCTCCAAGTAGTTTGGTTGCTTCCTTCGATTGGGGTCAATTCGCAGGTTATCGCATTCCTTCTTATGTGCCCTTTGAGATCACGGTATAGGCCTCCCATATGGTCGTACCCAGCACCATTATAGATGAAGGCGCGCCTGTTATTATTTTATCCTCAACTACTTGGAAAGCTTTCGGTTCGCCGCCGCTTGTGCCTATTACGCAGAATCTGTTGGCGCTTAACAGAGGAACTAGTCAACCGTTAGGGATCCTTCCGAAGTTGCCTGTTACTTTGGGAGGGAAAACTGTCCATATGGACGTGATGGTTTTTCCTGGCCCCTTGGACTTTAATTTACTCTTGGGCTGCGATTATACTTATGCCATGGGAGCACTTGTCTCCTCCCTCTTTCGTGTGATGTGTTTTCCACACTAAGTTCGGATCATGACCATCGATCAGCTTGCGTTCTTTGGTCCTAATATGGTAGCTAGCCCACCATCATCCCTGCTGGATCTTTATCCACCGGTTGTGTCATCCCTACCGCATGTCAATTATGTGGCTACCTGTCCTGTGCCCATATTTAGTGATAGTGCCGTTGTACATTGTGTGTTGGGGGCATTGGGTCCAGACTTCCAAGATGTTTTCCTTCCATTGGACGGGTAACCCTTGGAAGCTATGACTTCTTATTCATTATGATGAGGTCTATTGGAGCATGGTTCATCTGCTTGTGTCAAGCTCCTTAAACCATGAAACAAGGTTTGTTGGAGCATGGTTCGTCTGCTTGTGTCAAGCTCCCTAAAAATGAAACAAGGTCATTCCGAGGATGGCTCGTTTTCTATGTCAACCTCGTCAAAAAATGAACTAGCTCACGAGGATGGTTCTTTTAATGTGCCAACCTCGTTAAAACAATGAAACACGTTCCTTGTTCAATTCGAGTCTTTGATTAGATCTCGTAAAATCCCAGTCGAGTCTTTCACTTGAACTCATAATTTGAACCTTCACTCCATTTCTCATATGGATTGAAGCTTGGGGGGCATGTACACCTCGAATTGAGTCACCATGCTGGGGGCATGCTCGGTTTTCCTTGTCATTTCAAGCATAGTTTATTTGGTGTTTTCAAGATTGCGTAAAAATGAAAACCGATTTCAAGCATACTTTACTTTGTGTTTCAAGCTTGTGTAAAAATGAAACCCATCTTCAAGCATAGTTTACATTTGTGTTTTAAGCTTGCATAAAACATAAAAGTCATTTTCAAGCATAATTTCCGTTTGTGCTTTTAAGCTTGTGTAAAAATAAAATATGTTGGTTTGATGCATTTTGCGAACTTTTAACTTTTCCATTTGGGTCGTTACTTATGCAGATTATTTAGCTGATACATTAGATAACATTGTATTAGAAATTTGCATAACATATAAAACATCATCATGTATGTAAAGCAAGATCCATGTAGAAAATAGATATATACATATGTCGAGTGTTTGTAACGTGTGCATCATATAAAACCAAAAATATATATGTTTGTTTCAGCTACATCTGGAGACGACATGTCTCTCAAAAATATGCAAATAGAAAGCCTAGGTGACTAATCGGCATGGTGCTCGTGGTAGCACGTCACTGCCCGCACCAATCGCCTCAGTAAGCGGTGGAGACGACTCGACACCCCTACGGTGTGCCTCTGATAAGCTAGGGGAACATTAGCTAAACGAGCATAATCCAGAACTCCGCGAGCGATCCCCTCTAGGTTCTGTACGAGCTCATCCCCCTCGCCCCCCTCACCTTGAGGGTCATAAGCGAGAGGGGTCCTCCTCGCTATTAGTGACATTTTGGCGGGCCTCTCTGGGCCAACATCTGCATACATATAGGATTAGCTGTTAGAATATGCATGTATACCAAAAAATCATAAAACTCATGAAAATACAAAAATGAGTCTTACCAAGCTCC
Source organism: Pinus albicaulis (assembly GCA_034641835.2). Classification (NCBI taxonomy): domain Eukaryota; kingdom Viridiplantae; phylum Streptophyta; class Pinopsida; order Pinales; family Pinaceae; genus Pinus; species Pinus albicaulis. The sequence continues at coordinate 121,511,714 of CM076577.1, read as the reverse complement.
TTGTCCCAGTCCTCTCCCTCTGGGAGCGGAAGGTCTGGGTCTCCGGTAAAATCGGTGCCAGCGTAGGGCCAATCCTCCACGACGATCGACTGTTGTCAGATCCAGTCAAAGAACTCAGGCCTCTAGGAAATCTGTTGGCCGCCCCCTGCCCTTGGCATCGGTGCCACCCATCGAGCCATCCATGGCTCTCTCTGTGGTGGATCCAAAACTATGGCCTCTTGGCGCTGAAAAATAGGTAGTCGTTCCAGGAAGAATGACACCAGAATCGACCCATATCCAAATTGTTTCAGTTTGGTCTTCTTGCATTTTGTGAGTTGCTGTTTAATGTTCATGGTCACTGCCGTGGCCTAGTCAAAGATAGTTGTGTTCATACACTCCGATGCGAGAAGTACTGCGTCTTTGTGGCCTCGTGCAGTGTCCGCGATCCCGCAGCCCGTGTAATGGTGTGTAGCACTACTCTTAGTGCTAGATCAGGGACGGTCTGAATGTCTACTTTCCCGCTTCCTGTTCCTTTGCGTGCCCCTGGACACACCCTGTTCATGACCATTGTCATGTTTTCTCCTAAAGGCTTGGTACCAGTCAGAATAGGGACTAGACCCCTGCGTGACAGTCCAGTGATGAAGTATACATCTGATACTTCAAGCTCAAGTTCCTGGTCTCGAAGTTTGAATTTATCCTCATCCTCATCCCAAATTCTGATGAGATACTACAGTAGTTCGGGCTAAGCCCGCAGACATGGAGTCAGAAAGAATTTTTTCAGCCTGCAATTTCAAAGAGCATTCATACAATGCTCGTTTCCCATTGCCAATTCATCTTCTTCGCTATGTTCTCTCTCTTTCCATTCGATAACCATCCTTTTTGCTGGATACTTGCATCAATCAAACATAGGAACATTATAAACCTCCTTGGGTATTCAACATTACATTTCATTGGTTCAATTTTGAGAAATTTTAGCCGGATTTTGTGTTGCGCCATTGGCGCTACTGTTTGGCTAACAGTCACGCCAACTGGTGTGGCCTTTGTGTAAAACAGACTGGATTGGCACAGGTCCGTGCCCGGAACCCGCGCCAACTGCATAGCCCTAAAATTTGAAAATCCTTCCCTAAAGGACCTCAAACAATGATTAAATACAGTGAAATGTAACTTAAAAGATGGACAAAGAGGTCAGCTCTTACTTGAACCGGACGAAAGTCGATTTGGTCCACTGGATTGGTCGCACTCGTCGCCTGAAGATCTAAGCACAAAAGGGTCACTGTTGCTTTGTAAAGAGGTAAAAAGTGAAAAGTAAATATTTTTTAACATTGTTGGTCTTTTATAGCTTTTCAAAGTCCTAAATGGGTTTTTAAACATGTTTGTCGACATATTTTTACATTGTTTTCGTTGAATATTTTTTACACGCACCTTTTTGTACAACAATAGGTTTTTCACGTGGTTTTGACGAAGAGACGAGTTGTATTTTATACTTTTTCGGACTCGGTAAAAACACAAAAAAGTCACTACTGGAGTCACCTTTCAGCTCTTTTCTGACTCTCTAAAACTAAAAAGATTGCCGAGTCGCTTGTCGTTTTGAGCTCGTTAAATTGGCTACGAAATGACATTTACCCAATATATGTTTACCCCTTTTTTGGGCTGGGATAGATTATTTACGAAAAAGGAATACCCTAGCCTATCGCGACTAGGAGGTTCTCTCAGACATAGTTTTCTACCTTTTCGGATATGTGGGACTACCTACGAAAAGGGACTGCTGGATTTTTCTTTTCTGTTGTCTTTTCAAACTCTCTAAACATGAAAAGACACCGAGTTCTTCCTTTGTTAGACTCGTTAAAAACTGATGACATCAGACTCCGTCGTAATGAAGTTACTCGAGTTCCTCCTTCCTAGGGCTTGTAAAATGTACTAGGTTGCATTTGTCCGAAGGACAAACTTACATCGCAAGCACGTGCTATCCCCTTCAAGCTTGTTTCCAAAAATAATTGGGGTACTCGCTAGAAATGGTGGGGGAAAATGGAACCAAAATCATAGTCGTATCAGCAGTATGTCGCTCTTGAACATGGCACTTGTTTGCATTCGTGTCGGGTTGGGGACATCTCATCTCGTTACCTGCTTGCCTTCATGGGTTTGTGTAATCTCTTTTGACTGCTCATCTACTCTTTTCCACGTCACCATGACCTCAGATCCTTTGATGTAAAATACTTCCAAATCCAGTGTCGTGCCGCCCATATGTTCAAGAGAAGTTTGCCTCTTCAGTTTTCCATCCCCCTCTGATTCTCTATTGGTCTTGATTCACAAACATTATATCCCTCTGTCTCGTGTCGATGATTTGGGAAACATTATGGCCCACCTTCGATCAAGGTCACTTCCTGTCGACTTCAGCTCATTATCCGGGAAGTTGGTCTAGAGACTCCCTTCAGGTACCTTGGAGCCTGCATGCCTCAATGGAAGGTTCTTTGCATTCGACGTAAGGTTTTCATTATTAGCCTTCGATCAGATGATTCTGCGGGTGTTCGACGCCAGATCACTATTCACACTCCGTGGATTGTACCTTGAGAGCCATCGTCATTATTGGTGGTTTCTCTCGCGTCTGTTAACAGTTTTCATCATTGGATGGTAATCAGATGATGTTCTTGCATGTTCGAATTCAGCTCACATATTCGCATGCTCGAACTTGTACTTTGTTCGAGTCGAGATGGAGCGCAAGACCCTGGATTTTTTTTGATGAAATCCAGGCTATGGGTTATTTGTGGATTATTATGACTTATTACATGACTCTTTTGATTGGATGGCTACGACCATACCTGAGTCTACTTGTTGATCCTTATTTTACTGGATGGCTGCGTCCATACCTTGGATCTTGGTTTTTGTACACTTTATTATGGATGGCTGCGCCCATACCACGTATCATGTATCAGAGATATCAGTTGTATTTGTATTCGCAGGTTTTTCGATGGCAGTGTTTTCAGTTGGACGCGTTCTCATAAAGCATTTCACCCCTCCCTCTCTCTCAGACCTCATGCTTTAGGGGGCATCTGTTACACAACATTTTGTCACCGTCCCTGCAATCCCTCGCCCTGTATATTAGAGGACTATTCATGTGACCTGTGAACAGTAAAATGTCTTGAAAACACCTTGATGGCATCCTTCTGCATAAGGGCAAGAATTCTCCTCAAGAACATTTCCTCTAAAAAACACTAAAAACAGATGTTTTGGCCTTGGCGCGGGTAGCCAGTTCATCACTCGCGCCAACCTGGAAAAGTTACACTAGGCCCGTGCCACTTGGCACTCTGTCCCTGTGTCTCACCTGCACCAAGCCTATTTGGGAATGTTTTTTAAAAATAAATGGTGGAAGTTTGGTTCTAACAACTTCAGAATGAATCATTAGAAAGAAGTTGGGCTGTTTGGCTCCGGATCTCCTTGTTTAGGAAGTAGTTTTCCACCTCTCATGGAACCTTCCTAAGAGATAGGACTCTATCCCATGATTATAGGGATCCCAACTTCTCTTCCTCCCTCTATAAAAGCCTGCCCTCTCCATTTGCAAGCTAGCTGAACTTTTGGGAAGGAAATTAGAGCTGAGTGACAATCAAGAGTAGAGCTAAGGAGAACCTTGTGTGAGAGAGAGTTTTGTCATATCCCTGACGAGCTTTGTGAGACACGTCCCGCTGGAATCCTGTCGAAGGAAGATCACGACGTCAGAGCACCTGTTGTAATCGTTCTCTCGTATCTTAATATACATGACTCTGCTATTGGTTCCATGATTGTGTTTGTCCATTATATAATGCAATTTCATTCGTTCCTCTCTAACTGATTGATAGTTATAAAGTGTGAAATATTACGTTGCATGTTGTCTCTCTTCTTTGCATGTGTACAGGTATCTGGATGCAGTGAGCTCATGGATCATGACCTGTCCAGCTAGGAATGGAAGCGCCACTTCTTCTTCGACAACAACAACAAAGGAATCATGGTAAGCGATCTATCACGATTCTATCTTTTTTAACTAGGAATCAATAGCTTTGCGTGTTTTGATTGTTTCTAGACCCACTCTAGGGCTAGTGGGATCACCTTTGTTCACAGAGGGGATTTACCTCCACAACAAAAGTAAAACAACATTGCAGAATAAATGGGTTTACAGGTTGAAGGAAGTAGATGGAGGAATACAAAGGTAAAGAGCTAGACTTGTGGTGAAGGGTTTTTCATAGAAGAAAGGTATTGAATTTGATGAAATATTTTCTCCCTTTGTTAAAATGACTTCAATCAGAACTATTTTAAATCTTTTAGCAGCGGAAGGTTTGCATCTTGAAAAGTTAGATGTAAAGACAAACTTTCTCCATGGATATTTCGAGGAAGAGATCTATATGCAACAACCACAAGGATATGAGGTCAAAGGGAAGGAAAAATTAGTGTGTAGGTTGAATAAGAGCTTGTATGGCTTAAAACAGGCTCCGAGGCAGTGGTATCTAAAATTTGACAGGTTTATGTCTGAACAAGGTTATACTAGATGTCACTCTGATCATTGTGTTTATTTGAAAAAGCAAAATGATGGGAACTATATTATATTGTTATTGTATGTAGATGACATGCTTGTTGCAGGGTCTAACATGCAAGAAATGAATGTGCTCAAAGGAAAATTGGCAAATTCATTTGCAATGAAGGATTTGGTAGTTGCAAAACAAATCCTTGGTATGAGAATAACTAGAGACATGAAAAATCACAAATTAACATTGTCTCAGAATGAGTACATACAAAAGGTGTTGAAAAGATTTAATATGCAGAAAGAAAAACCATTTAGTACACCTTTGGCTAGCCATTTAAAACTTAGTAAGGAGATGTGGCCCAAGACCTAAGAAGAAATGGATTATATGTCTCTGTTTCCATATGCATCAACAATTGGAAGCTTAATGTATGCAATGGTCTGCACAAGGCCTGATATTGCACATGCAGTGGGAGTTATAAGAAGGTACATGAGAAATCCAGGAAAAGAACATTGGATGGCAGTGAAATGGATTCTCAGATATTTGAGAGGTACCACAAAATCAAGCATTATGCTTTGGTGGTTCAAACATTTCTCTACATGGATATGTTGATGTAGATATGGCAGGTGATAGAGATAATAGGAGGAGCACTACAAGGTATGTACTTACCGTAGGTGGAACAAATGTCAGCTTGGTTTCAAAAGTGCAAAGTGTTGTTGCACTTTCAACAACAGAAGCTGAGTATGTTGCTGCTACAAAGGCTAGTAAAGAAATGATTTTGTTACAAAGGTTTATGGATGAATTGGTTAAGAAGTAGGAGATGGGAAGGTTATACAGTGACAACCAAAGTGCCATTCATCTTGCAAAGAACTCAACATTTCATTCCAGGACTAAACACATACAACTCAAGTACCATTTCATACGGTCAATGTTGGGAGATGGAGAGTTGAAGCTGGAAAAGATACACACTAGCCAGAATCCTGCAGATATGTTAACAAAATTTGTAACCAGGGAGAAACTAAGATTCTGCTTAGTTTCAATTGGTCTTCATTTATGATGATGAAGATGAGAAAAAACCAGGTCCAAAGTGGAGTCATTATCCATCAAATGAAGTAGCAGTGGAGTTACTACAATCAGTCTCCAAGTGGGAGATTATTGGGTGTGGAGCCTAATTATCTTCTTTATTTAGATGTATCATCGCGTTGGACCATTGTTCTTAATGGGGCAACAACAACGCTTGTCATTTGATCGCTGTAAGGGGGTTCCAGGGGGGAGCGACGGCGACCTTTTGGAGCCCCCCCTGGTGGGGTCTTTCGGGGGCAGCGCCCTCAAAGCTAAAAACATATGTAAAATTTCCTTGTCAAATATTGTCATTTCATAGTCAATCTGGGCCGTTCATTAGACATATGATTTGATGGTAGAAGTTACGTTTAATTTAGGTATTTTTCCCCTAGAAGGAAACCTCTCTATTGTATGAGGGTATTGTATCGTGGCTGTGTATCGTGTGTATATTCTAAGCGAGAAACAAAAAGGGGGACTGTGTGAGAGAGTAGATGATATTATAGTGGATTTGCTGTATGTTGTGTCTCTTCATTTTGCTAGATAATAGAAACGAAGGATTGGCTGTTTCCGTGGATGTAGCCCAAGTTGGGTGAGCCACATATATTTGTGTCTCTCTTGTTTTATATGTTATTTTTTTGTTTGTGTTTTCACATATTTTTATGTGTTCCATTGCTCTGTAATATATAATTTTATAACAAATATTGTGTGCTTGCTCGAATATTCATAGTTGAGTAGGTTCAATGAGCACTGAATGACCAACCATTTCGGTTGTTTCTTAGGAAGCCGTTTTGAATCTAGAAACAACGCAGCTCAACAAAAACAGGGATATAAGCGCTACACATAGTAGAAAATTCAAACTACCACATCATGCAATAATGTTAAAGAGTTTTAAGCATATAATTATGTATTTTGGCCTTTTCACCCCCTCGATAAAATTAAAGGTCGCCCATGACCTTCCATCATGCATTTTATTTATTGATACAATTGACATGACTAATCAGATAAGAGTGCATTAATGGATCATAATAGAATAACCATAAAAAATAAATAAATTATAATAACAGGCGAGGCGTGTGACATAATTATTGGACACATTAAATATAAAGCATGCTGATGAATGAGACATTTACGACACCCAAATCAATAAATCAGAGTGAATTCGTATGGAGATATTTTGAACTTCGAGTATGGATAAGACAAATTTCGCTGAAAGATTACGCTTAGAGAAAAATAAAAGAAATTTAGAGTAGACTTAATAGTTTTTTAAAAAATGATTACATCCTTGATATGTAAAGTTAAAATTAATCATTCATACATACTCAACATTACCACTTTCCAAGGAAAAATTTAATAGGGTTTTCATAATAATTCAACAGTTTTCCTTTATTATTGCTAAGGGAGAGAAAAATGGCTAATATTAGATGGTAATTTCAAATTTACTTCAATACCATAGGCATGTCCTCTACTGCCAATAGGCGTCCATGGCTTCGATAGGGTTTCCTTTTAAACCATTGATATGGAAGTACCCCATTATACTAGAAAATATTCATAACTTTGTTTTTCGATTATCGAAAAAATCCATTATTATGGCATGGTGACCTGTTGGTAAAAATGCCATTTGCTAGAACTGATGAAGCGAACAAGAAATCTCGTGAGGATACCTTTTGTCCTTTGACCCAAAGGTTGAATGCCATTACCCTGGCTTGGTGACCAGAGTGGTAATGTTTCCGCATTAGGTTTTATGATCATGGTAGGTTGACTCATGATGAGACCTCCTACCCTTTGTCCCGTTTTCTTCTTTTATTTTTATTTATCATTATTATTATTATTTTTTTTGTTTTGTTATGAGAAAATATTAGTGAATGGGGTGGATCATTAACTCCTTCAGATTCAGGGATGGTGTAAAAATTATTGTAATGATTACCTTTTTAGCTTGCCATTTTTCTTCCCAAAGTTTATTTTTCAAGGAGATCAAAAAATTATAAGAAATTAAAATCAAATAAAAACTCTTCCAGTGGTGATTGAAGAGATGTATTATAAATATCTTTATGTATTTATGATATCAAGGTTGTTAAAGTTTTAGGAGTTTTAGAAGTCTATTAAAAATAACTTATAAAATAATCTCTTATGGGAACCATTTGGGGCAAACTGATTACCTTATCATGATAGCAAAGAAGAGCTTCAAAATCAAACTAAAGGAATAACTATTCTTATAAAAACAACTGTGGCTAGAAAACAACAATCATAAATGAGGGGAAAAAAAATGTGACTAAGGGAACAACAACTACGACTAAGGAAATAACAACCACAACCAAGGGAACAAAAACTATGACTAAAGGAATAACAACTGTGACTAAGGAAACAACAACTGCGACCTGTTAGGTTCCTATAATAATAGGATTCATAATTTCCAATTGAATATGATTAGTCCTGTAATATTGTACATACTTTTCTTTTTGCAAATTGTTTCCCCATATTAAAAAATGTAAAGATGGTAAGTCCTAAACAAAAAATCAAAGGGCTGAAAGAAAAATATCAAAAAAGAATATAAAATATGAACCCCACCAAAAAAGAGATAAAAAATAGATCCTGAAAGTGATGCAAATTCAAATGCCACTAATTTTTATTTTTCTTTGAAAATAAAGATTGTGTGCAGCTTGTAAAAAATGCCACAATCCATGATGATCAAACAACTAAATCTTGATCATTCATGCTTTAAATTTCATGTTGATAGTTAGAGAATAAAGATCTAGCCAAACTGTTTAATCTTGGCAGATCAGTAGTTAGGTAGAGAATAATAATGAGCCCAATAGTTTAATCTGAGCCATTGGGAGTCATAATATTAGAGTTAGATGGTTTGCTTATTTAAAAGAAAAATAAAAGGGGTCAACAAGCTCAAATGCACCCAAATAAATGAAGAAAAAATGTTAGGGTAAATGATGGGTAGGCAGAAGCAGTTTTAACAAGGCATGAAAAGCAATAATTAGTCATTTTATATCACTAATATCCCTCAAAATCCTCTTCCCTTTGCTAAAAACCCTAATGACACTCTTAAAGGGAATTTTCCCTTGTAAAAATATCCCTCCCCTTCATATTAATATTTTTTCCCTTACTTCACTTATTTTCTCTTATTAAACCCCTTTTCCCTAGATTAAAATCCATTTTCATTTGATAAAAGTAAAAATTCCTTTACTAACTTCTCTTTTCATTAAAATACGCCCCAAAACCCCCTTATCCTAAGTCTAAATGCTTAAAATGATATGTCGGGCCCCACTATAACAAATCCTTCCCGATATCAGTTTAAACATTAGTAATTAGTGTATTTTATAATCCCACTGATATATACATTCCCGCACATGTATTAATCCTGTGTTTAATTTTATTATATTAACTCCCGTATATACACATTTACCCCGTATTATATTAACTCCTGCTTAATTATATTTCCCCAACAGATTTATATTAAATTAAACTCATTTCATATAACCCCGGGTCCCACTTATTTTCAAAACCTCTCCTCCCACATTTACCCAAGTTAACCAGTCCGCTAGGGAAAACATGTGACGAGAGGCCACTATGATGTTATTCAACTCCCCATCTATAGTTAAGGAAGTGGAACCGACATAACTAAACTAAATTGACCTTCAACACTTGCTACCGAACATTCAGGAGCCAACCAATCTTTCCAAGTGACTAACCCCTCAGACAAATTGAAATTTTACTAATCTGTACCCTCATTCACTCCCATGACAAGCCATGCATGTGACTAAGGTTGTTAGCTTAAATTCTTAACGCAAGTGTACGAAAAGAGTCTAATTTAGCTGTGTGTGACAAACAACCCTAACAACATAAATGGATGCTTAACTCTTTAGATCTACAATCGATAGTTAGAACAAATGCTGCAAAAACCCAGATCTATGCTGTAAAAGTAGTTAAACAGTGAAAATAAATAACAATTTCTCCATGCATCCAACATACAAGACAATATTTAAAGAATTTTTTCATATATTATTACACCTAGTGAAGGGAACAAATAAGTGTTACCAGTCCCCCTCAATGGGTTGGGTTCTTGGTTCTCCTCAACGCTTTAGTTCCAGAATTTTCTCTTTCTCAATGGTGTAGAAAACCCAAAATGTATGTTGAACTCAAGTGGGAGATCAAGAAGCAAAAGAAAATAGTAGCAACAATGAGAATGATCAGAGTGCGACAATGAAAATGATCAAAGTCAAGAATGAATGGAAAAACCCTTCTATTTATAAAAAATATTGAGTTATCCTCGATAATGGCGAATAATAAAATATTATTGACCAAGATCTAGATCTAACTGTTTGGAATACTTTATTATATTTTGTTGGAGGGAAAAGGTATTTAAATTGGTTAAATACCTTTATTTAGAAATAATAAACAAATAAATGGTTTATTTATCATTTCAAGAACGTGGTTAAAGAATAAAAAAATAATAATGATTTGTTTAATTATTCTTAGGTGATTTAGTCAAATTTAACAAGCAATAATAACTAAATAATGATTTAATTAATTATTCCTAGAGAAAAATAAGAAAAATAATGATTTATCTAATTATTTCTCATAATTGGGCTAAATATGACTAGTGATATTATTTAAACAATGGTTTAATTAATTATTCCTAAGGGAAAATCAAATAAATAAGGATTTATTTAACTATTCCTCATGGGGTTTCTTTTTTAAACCAGAAATAACTTAATAAAATATGGTTTATTAAATTATTTCTTATAGTGAAAGAAATTTTACTATGATAAAATTGGTCTTACATGGTGCACTTTGATCCATCTAATTATAAATGGTTAGATTACCAAATTTTGGTGATAATAGATTCCCCCTCAACATGCGAGCGTTAGGAGCTAATCGTATGACCAAAGTACGTTGTAAGAACACAATCACTAGACATTGAAGGGGAGGGTGAGAGAGAGAGAGATACATATATGAAGCGAAGAAAAAAAGGAAAATTACTAAGGGGGCGAGACCTACAAATGATAAAATTCTCCTTTGATGTCGGGGTACCTGTTCTCAATGGGGCAGGGGAGGCATACCTATGCCCGCGGAGATGACAAAGTACACAGAATGATAATGGGATCAACGATATGGGACAAAGCAATAAACTACATGATAAATGGTACATGACATGGTGGCATAAATGGGCCAGACAAAAATATAATGGATCCCACATACATACTGCGCCTGGAGAAACATGAGCCAGGACTAAATACAATAATATTTGAGTACATGAGACATAATAACAACCAAAGAAGGCCTACTAAATATGAAAGGGATTTGAAAATATGAATGGATCATTTGAATGATACATGCATGCTATGGGTGTTGGAAGCGGCAGAAACCAAACCCATCAAATTTGTGGAGCTACATCTGAGGCTTTAGCATAATCTGTGGTCATCCGGACATGTGGGGGGCTACCTGAAGGGCCACCCCCTCATGAGGTATGAAACATCTCACACACAACCAGGAATCACTGGTATAATATGCTGGATCACTGAACCATCAAATATATGAATCTCAATCATGAAATAATGAGCTGAGGTCGAGTGGATGAGAAACAACCAAGACAAAGGGAAATGATGATTCCCTTTGCTTGATCTGAGGCACTGAACAAGAATGGAAGATGGAACCAAGATACACCACCCTCTAGACTTGTCTTCTGGAATGAATGTGCTGATGTTGACAGAAGGAGGTCTGCCATAGGTGAGGCAATGATGAATCCTCAACTAAGGCACGAGGGATCATAGAAAGGTGATCGATGAACTGAAACCAGGGATGATGATGGAATAGGGGATACTGAGTAGGGGATGAACGGATTCCCTTGTCATAGCATAAAAAGCATATATGACTCGGAAATGACTGACTCAACTTTGGAGGGGATGAGAGACAGTATGACTGGAGGCCAAAATGGGCAACATGTGATGAATGCGACACAAATATGGATGGAAGATGTAACAAGAGATAAAGGGACTCGAGACAGACTCCATGAGTGCGATGATGACTCAATTGGGATAATCTGAACAAGGGTGAATCAATTATGCTGCCACACAGGATAAGCCTAAGGGTTACCAAGAAAACGTGAGCAAAATATGGTTACTCATGACAAAAATCAACACACGAGTTGACAAGTATGAAGGCGAAGTGGTGCCCCAAGTACAAGCAGAGCATGTGAATAAATTTGATTTTAAGAGTCAGAAAAGTGACCCTTCTTGGAAAAATGGCTTCTTGGTGAAGTGTCAAACTACCAAAAAAAAGGAAGACCCATTATAGTGCTCGGTGAGAGCTTTCCAACGGTGCTGAAGGTTCGTCAAACCAAGCTACGGTTTGGTCGCAATTGACGAAGGAAAATTTAGGGGTTTTCAGTTAAAAGGGTGATAGCCCTCCAATTTAATTAATTTTCTATGTGATCTGTGGTGAATTTGGAGAGGAGGAGAAGGCCCTAAATCTTGTGGCGATCATAGCGGACAAACTGACCATCGGAATCAAGATCTATCAGTGGTAGGTAGGTGGCCTAGCCTTACTCTACATTTTTGTCGGTTTAGTTTTTCAGATTAGGTCTTCAGGGCTCTGTGGGAGACCCCTGCCCATCCTCATAGTTGGCTCACACTTTTCAAGCCCTGAAATACGACCTGTCTCGCAGCATTGAGTGGGAAAAACTGCGAGCTCACAGTTCCATGGCAGGAAAAGTGTGAGTTGGAGCTGGAGGTGGGTTTTTGTCCACTGGTTGGCTGAGGGCCACAGTTAGTAGAGTTGTGATGCAGTTGTATTATTTCTGAGATGAAAAACATGATGGTGTTATGCATGTATGGCATAATTGAGGATCAACTGGCGTGAGAGAGATTTGGATGCTCTTCGGGCTGAGATCTAGGGGGATTAGGTGGTACGAGGAGCGCTTGCTAGATATGGGGTTCTCAAGTTTGTTGAGAACCCATTGATGAGGGCAGGTGAACCCTTACTATCGAGGATATTAAGTTATTGGGATCCGGAATAGGAGGCCTTTATGGTGTAGGGGCACATGATCGAGCTTACTATCCAAGAAATTTATTTTTTGATCGGACTCCCACCACTAGGGGTGGTGGGAAACATACATCCAGTTTTATTGTGTGGGCGGAATATATCATAGTTCATGGAGCTCCATTGTAGACCAGATGCTCGTGTTAAGGGCACGACTATTCCGATTAGTGATATAGAGCAGCTAGAGACACAAGCTATCCCCGCAACAGTACTGCGGGTTGTGGGCAACCAAGCGTTCCATCACATCACTGGGGGGGAAATGATGTTGGTAGAGAGAGTTTTGAGCGGGAACTACTGTAGGTGGGCCCATATTATGTTGGAATTATGATGCATGTGTTGTCCTTGATGGAAAACCACTTGTAAAATACCAAGTATATGGTTTCTGGACAAGCTCAGAGGTGACAAAGTGATGGAACAAAATGTCAGAATGATGGGATAGAAGCTTTGCAGATCAAAATAAGAAGATGGATAAAGTACATATTTGAAAAATTATACATGAGTTCGTAAAGGAAAATTTGCGTATACACGCGGGTACGAAGAAGCAATGTAATATTCCCAATTAGCCATGAGCTAGTTGGAATATTAAGTTTTGTTTTTGCTTCTTTATTTGCTGAATAAGAGGGTATGGAGACCCATAAATCTCCTTAGTAGGAATAAAATCACTGCTAATGTGAATGTAGATCACTTTAGTGGTTTGATAAAGCACCCTTATGTGTGAAAAGGGACTGGAGCATGTAGAATGGGTCAACTTTGACCAAATCAATAGCGCTCTCATGGAGGAGTGGCATTCATTGTGGGACAACGCAGTTTTGGAGGTAGACTCCATGCATGAAAGTAGTGGCTTTAATGAGTGGGGCCAAGGGTGAGGAAGCTCACCACTTATATAAGGAAGGGGATGGTAGCCATAAAGGTTATGGTGTAGATTATTATTTTGATATGGTCTATTAAGAATTGTTTGCTCTCTTCAGCTGTTTAGCTAAGACTGCAGTGCTATTTAGCACAGGGTGTTCCCGAGCGGGAATCCCACCTTCATCCTTGGGGAACTTCGAGTGCCTACTTAGGAGAAGTGATTGCACTACATTTCCACATTCTGGCATCATTCCAAGCTCCATCTTTCATCTACAACACAATTTCTGCAGAGGGTTGTGCTGTGTTGCAGGTTGCAGTAGTGGAGAATACATTTGGGTGATTTCTGATCTGTTTTTCAGTGGAGGAAGGTTTCCTTCCATTGGGAGGCTAGTGAGGAAGTCACTTGAGCCTTATTGTAGTGTTTGGCATTAGGAAACACTATTATTTTCCCCTACATCATAGTTTCAGTCTTGGACTGCGTTATTTTAGGGAGGAGTTGCAGGGGTGGTTTCAGTACACCATTTTGGGAGGAGGTTTTCTAGTGAAGGGATCAAAATTTCAGCTAGAGAGTCTATTGGAGGAGGCTATATTTCTTGCTACATCAAATCAACCACATCTTTCCAGCTATATTATTGCAGTGAATCTTCAGCCCTTGGGCTTTGGTTCATTTCTTATATAGTGGTGTATTTCTGAAAACCCTCTTAGGTTTCTTCTCAGAGGTTGTATATAGCCTTGATCTTGATGTACATTTTATTTTGAGGCATATATCAGCCATTTCATCTTTTGTGTATTCATATGCTGTAGCAGTGCTCCTATGACTGCGCTGTAGCAGTCTTTCGGCATTTTGATATAGTAGCAGTACCACATTGTGAGGGGATTTACTCATTGGAGGCTTGTTAGTTCATGTTCTATAGTTGTGACCCATTATTTTGTAATATTTTTCTGCTGTTATGATTAATGGAAATGCTCAATATTGGTCTCTTATTTTGATGTGATGTTTTACACTATTATTTCCATGTTTATGCACTATATTCCCACTTTTCCCATTTGGGAATATTACAGTGGTATCAGAGCATAATCTTGGCTCAGCCTGTGCATCTTAAGCCAATATGTCATCAGAAGAAGGAGATCCTCTCACAGATAGAGAGAAGAGGTATCTCAGAATAAACCAGAAGTATGATTATACAGATGATAAAGAAGACAAGGGTAAAACCCCTTTATCAGAAGAAGATGAGGAGAAGGAGTTTCCTAAGCTTCTTCTTCGAACTATGCAAGACATTGCAAGAGAAATAAAGGATATGAGGATGGATAGACACAAAGAATCCCCTAAAGGGTTTCTACATGGAGAAGGCTCTGAAATTTCTCATCACTGGAGTGATCAACCAGTGAAGAAACATGCTTCCCAACACTCTACAATGACTACATTTTTAGCAGTGGGAAATGGAGGGTTTCAAGAACAAGAAATTCTTGAAGACTATTTTATGGAGTATGAGTCTCAATATCAGAGATTCAAGGATCATTTGAGTTTTCAAGAATTCTGTCAGATCAAGGACAATAGGAGACCCCTACATCAAAATAGAGGTAGAGGATTCATATAGAATCATGATCTATACTGGACTATGGGAAGATTTTTCTTACCCAACTTTGATGGGTCATCTTAATGCACTGCCAAATCATGGGTAGAGAAGCTAGACATCTACTTCGAGCTGAACCAAGTACCGGAGATGGAGGCCATCAAAATAGCAGTGCTGCACCTTGAGGGTGAGGCACATGATTGGTGGTTTCATGGTATTTCTACATTGGGTCATGCCAATGTGACTTCATATTCAAAGTTCACAAGGAGGTTGGTGGAGAGGTTTGATCGAAGAGATCCAAAGGCACCTTTCATGGGGCTAGCAAAGCTCAAACAATCAGGTAATCTAGAAACTTATATTTTTGAATTTCTAAAACTTTCTGTTATGGTTCCTGATTTGTCTGTAGCAAGGAGGGTCTAATTTTTTATTGATGGGCTAGTAGAACCTCTTCATGGGTTGGTTAAATATACCAAACCCACTACCCTACAAGATGCCATTGAAAGGGCTAGAGATCTACAAGATTCCTTGCCAAAAGCAAAGGCAACATTTTAGCAAAAGCCCACTTTTCCATCAAAGGGAAAATACGAGAAGACTCCCTTTTCAAAGGAGAGCCAAAACAAAGTACCTCTTAGTGATGATTTCTGAAGAGATTTGAGAAGGAGGAAGCTTTGTTTCACATGCCAAGAATCATGGGCACTTGGACATAGATGTGCAGCGAGAAAGGCACACTATATAGAGGTCTTTTCAGATGATGAAGAGGAAGAGGAAGAAGAACTAGAAGGAGGTCATAACACTGGTATAGTAGGAGAGGATCCACCACCACCAGGAGGTGGGAATGGAGAATTTGCTCCAATTGGAGGGACCCTTGCATCATTGAGAGGAGTACCCAAGTACTTGACCTTGAGGGTTCGAGGTTCCATATTAGATTAGAGGGTTTCATTTTTGTTTGAAAGTGGGGCTACCCACAACTTTATTGATGCCAAACTAGTGTAGAGGAGGGCAATACCCACTGATGATTTTGAGGGATTTTCTGTTTTGGTCGCAGGAGATAGAACTATGCAGTTCATTCATTATGTTCCATATTTATCTGTCACCATGGGGACATATAAATTGACCGATCACTTCTTTTTGGTTGACATACCAGACACCAATGTGATATTGGGTGTGTAGTGGTTGATTATTTTGGGGAAGGTCACCACAGATTGGGAGACTTTGTAGATGGAATGGGTGGATAGAAAAAGTGGAAAAAATCAGATGATTAGGGGCATGCACACATATCCCTCACAAAAAAATTCTACACAGAAAAAATAGATGGATTTTCATAGTGGAAGCAAGGACCTAACAGTCCCATCTATTATGCACATGACTTTGGCCCATGCGACATTATTGTTTTGTGGAAAACCACTTGGGAGGCCACCTGATCAGGAGTTGGTGAGAAATGTCTCATAACATGTTGCACCACTCATAGATCCGGGAGGATTGGGAGGTCATGGTACAACGCTGAGAGTCTTGGGTAAACTCAAGGAGGAGGGAGAAATTCTCCCAACATCATCATTACCCACTCTCACCTCAGATCTTACGCTAATAAAGGAGAAACAATGGGAGGATAACAGCTTTACAGTATGTGACTTTGGCATAAGAGATGTCAAAGAAGGGAGCAGCCACATGACAGATGCTTTAAATGATAGATCATTAGCGTTGTCACTTTGGAGGGTAGATCCTTATTGGAAACCCCAGCTATTGGTGGATTATTCCAAGGATATTTTTACATGCATGATACTTGATGACCATCTATTAGAGGAGGAGTATTCATTCATATATGAGGTCATCTACTATCATGGTAGGATCTTCTTATCTAGAGCATCCAAGCTCAAAGAGAAGTTACTGCAAGCAGTACATGAGGATTTAATCTTCAACCACACTTATTCCATGAGATCATACCATACTATCATGGAGGGGTTTACTTGGGAAGGCTTTGAAGAGGAGATATATCAACATTTGAGGAGATGCATGGATCATGTGGAGATGGAGGAGATACATAACTCTTTGATGGAGTTATCACATCCACCTCTTTCCTCTTTGGGAATGAGAGGGGATCTATCTATGGACCACTCCATTTGTGTGAACAAAGCATATGGTAAGGATCATGTTTGTATGCATAATGATTTAATTAATGAGTATTTTCATTCCTTTACCATACATGTGCAGGCCATTGCTCCAAATGGGAGAATTATTCCTTATAAAATTCATGGTCAAATTGGGGCCATAAACTGTGTTGATCATGGCCACTCTCTAGGAGGATATAGGGAGATGATATACCATTCAGGGTGTACTCCAAAAGCACAAAACATCACTCACCTTCTCAATGCACGTGAGAAGAATATGGTAGCAAGTAAGTGGTGGGGAAACCACTTGCCATATCATTATATGAGGCATTCAGGAGATATACTGTGCTGGTTCCACATGTGGGACTATGATCCACCTCCATAATTGCATATGGCAGCTTATATGACCTTAGTTTTGATCCCATACATTGATGATGTCCTTATTCTTATTATGGGAATGAATGGGGGGGGGGGGGGATTCAAGGATTGAACATGCCCTTTGGGAGAGAGATTCTCCATGTTTCTTATGCTTCATGTTTCAGGGAGAACATTGGGCAAACCATGATTGCTACATTGGATGTTTTTCTTCCTTATGAGATGAGTCATTTGCATCTCATGAGTACTTGGGAGGAGAATTTCATGGAGGGATGGATTGGGAGACACTTGGGTTATGAGGAGAGCTTATCACATGGAGGTGTCACCAAGGAAGGAGGAGAAGAGTTGCAACACTCACATTTACAATTGCTTGAGGACAAGCAAAATTTGGGAGGGGAGGTCTGTAATATTCCCAATTAGCCATGAGCTAGTTGGAATATTAATTTTTGTTTTTTCTTGTTAATTTGCTGAATAAGAGGGTATGGAGACACATAAATGTCCTTAGTAGGAATAAAATCATTGCTAATGTGAATGGAGATCACTTTAGTGGCTTGATAAAGCACCCTTATGTGTGAAAAGGGGCTAGAGCATGTAGACTGGGTCAACTTTGACCAAATCAACAACGTTGTCATGGAGGAGTGGCATTCATTGTGGGACAATGCAGTTTTGGAGGGAGACTCCATGCATGGAAGTAGTGGCTTTAATGAGTGGGGCCAAGGGTGAGGAATCTCACAACTTATATAAGGAAGGGGATGGAAGCATAGAGGTTATGTTGTAGATTATTCTTTTGATATGGTCTATTAAGACTTGTTTGCTCTCTTCAGCTGTTTAGCTAAGACTGCAGTGCTGTTTAGCACAGGGTGTTCCCGAGCGGGAATCCCACCTTCATCCTCGGGGGAATTCGAGTGCCTACTAAGAAGAAGTGATTGCAATATATTTCCAAATTACGACATCAAGCCAAGCTCCATCTTTCATCTACAACACAGTTTCTGCAGAGGGTTGTGCTGTGTTGCAGGTTGCAGCAGTGGAGAATACATTTGGGTGATTTCTGATTCGTTTTCTAGTGCAGGAAGGTTTCCTTCCATTGGGAGGTTAGTGAGGAAGCCCCTTGAGCCTTATTGCAGCATTTGGCATTAGACCACACTATCATTTTCCCCTAAAACGCAGTTTCAGTGTTGTAATGCGTTATTTTAGGGAGGAGTTGTAGGGGTGGTTTCAATACACTATTTGGGGAGGAGGTCTTCTAGTGAAGGGATTAGCCCTTCACCTAGAGAGTCTATTGGAGGAGGCTATATTTCTTGCTACATCAGATCAGCCACATCTTTCCAGCTATATTATTGCAGTGAATCTTCAGCCCTAAGGCTTTGGTTCATTTCTTATATATTGGTGTATTTCTAAAACCCCTCTTGGGTTTCTTGTTGGAGGTTGTATAGAGCCTTGATATTCATGTACATTATCTTTTGAGGCATATATCATCCATTTCATCTTTTGTGTATTCATATGTTGTAGCAGTGCTCCTATGACTGCGTTGTAGCAGTCTTCCGACATTTTGATATAGTAGTAGCACCTCATTGTAAGGGGATTTACTCATTGGAGGCTTGTTAGTTCATGTTATATAGTTGTGACCCATTATTTTGCACTATTTTGCTGCTGTTATGATTAATGGAAAGGCTCCATATTGGTCTCATATTTTGATGTGATGTTTTACACTGCTATTTCCATGTTCATGCACTATATTCCTGCTTTTCCCATTTGGGAATATTACAAGCAAAGTCACGTATAATCTAGTGCTCTAATTTTATAATACCAGGGGTCTTTACCATGGTATTATCCCACAATATTGAGTGAAATAACGGTTATTTCATCTCGTCCAAGAATACCATTGACACTTGTGTAGTTTTGTCTCATGGTATTGGCTAAGGCTCAAACTATATAAGGAGGTGAAGATCATAGTGCTAAGTGTGCATGAGTATGTGAATTCAATGAATACTTCAATCTAAATTATATCTGCATGGAATCGACTATAATCAATAGATAAATATGATATTATGATGCATTCATGAATACAATGATGGATCAAGGTTTATAGACCTGAAATGACTATGTATTTGCATGATCTGGTTATGAGTTGTTTAGATCTGTGGTATGGCGCATGTTTGTTGTAGTGAAGGGTATGATCTGAGTTAGTTTGTAGTTTTGAAGTATTTTGAAGTCCTGAATTATTTATAGATCTATACAAGGGTTTGAATCAAGGAAGGCGTGTATACACGCAAGTTCATTTTTGTAGAGGCACATATATATTCAGTAAAAATACTGAGATCTATACGCAAGTTGGTTTCTTAAAAAGCGTGTATAGTCGTAGATATGTCTTATGGAAGGCACGTATGCAAGCTAGGGTTTTTATGAAGAATGCTGAAGGAAATGTCTGATCAATTTTTCTATGTTTCTGTTGTCTATCAATGATGTCTTCATATAGATCTGGGTTGTTTGAGTATTGATTACGCTGATAATTGATTATGATTAAAGATCACTGATTGGTTGAGTGAAAAATGATTGATGTTGCTAATTATATGAGGGCTCTGTAAAACTGAAAAAACATGTCAGAATATCTCTGTTCAATTCTGAAACCTAAACTAAATATATTGAGATCTATACGCAGATTTGTTTGCAGAAAAGCGCATATACACACGGGTTGCCGTAAGTAAAGTAGCGTATACATTTGTCTTATGAATGATCAGGGTTGCAATTGATTCTGTGTGTTGATGCGAAGTCTGGGTTTAGTTCTATGTCCTGGTTACAATGATCTCACTGTTCTGTTCGATTTGGGTTGATATTTACTTCAGTTGATCTACAAGTTATGTTGAATTAAAAGTTGTTGGATCCATTGTGAAAATTTATGAAACATGGTTTGCGGTGGTGCTGAGGGTTGGATCCTTTAGTAAGGAAGTCGAAGCTTCCTGCTAGAAGGAGCTAGTGATCATATCAAGGGGTTGTAGCTCCCTTCCACTAGTGGCTGGTAAACGAGAGCAGGGGGTCGAAGCTCCCTTCTAGTGATAGCTGGTAAATGAGATCAGGAGGTTGGAGCTCCCTTCCATTAGCAGTTGGAGAATGAGAGAAGGTTGCAGCCTTCTACAGGTGGATGCCTGTGTGATGGTATGAATCTGCTCTAGTACAAGATTGTAAGCATTTTTCTATATAATAAATATTGAAGATAGATATGCCAACATCAATTGTTTTCTCCCACATTGGGTTTCTACCTTAAATCATGGTGTTCATGTGTGTTGCTTATGTGTGATGATTTATTCTATTCTTACTGCACATGTTTACTTCTTACTAAATGTCTAATGAATGAATGATGCACTAGTCTAAGTAAAGTTAGTGAAGATTTACCTGAATAATTAGTTCACTGGGCATACACAAGTTTTCTTAAAGAAAGTTGCATACATACGCTAGTTGGATTAATTACAGTCGCGTATAGAAATTAGTAAAGAAAATAAAAGTTTGTGTGAGTTGTAAATATTGATTCACCCCCACCCACCCCCCCCCCCCACCCCTAAACATTATTCCCAACAATTGGGATTAGAGCAGGTCCTTCTGAAGAAGCTTGATTTCTTGAAGGAAGATCTACCAAGATGAGAAATCAAGATGGAACAACATCTATTAGACCACCACTCTGCAATGGAAACAATTTAATCTTCTGGAAGACAAGAAAAAGATGCTATCTTCAGTCTCTTGGAGCAAATGTTTGGGAAATTGTTGAAGGGGGTTACCAATGTCTAGCTGCAGTTCCCGCAGATCCAACATCAAAGAAGGACTATGAAACAGATGCGAAATCTATCAATGCATTATTGGGAAGCCTGACCGAATCATAATTTGTCAAGGTTATGCAGTTAGATACAACAAAGGAGATATGGGACAAAATCATTCTAAGCTATGAAGGCGATGCTAAGGTAAAAAGTGTTAAACTCAAAACTCTCAAAATTCAATATGAAAATCTTAGAATGCATAATGATGAACGTATTGCTAGTTTCTTTCTGCATCTAGATGAGATCATAAATCATATGAGAAATCTGGGTGAAGACATAAAAGACACAACTTTAGTAGAGAAAATATTAAGATCTCTAACTCTTAAATTCGAGTCAAAAGTGTATGCTATTGAAGAGAAGCAGGATCTGCAGACTCTTACTATTGTTCAACTTCATGGGATCTTGACTGCTTTTGAAATGAGAAAATGAGGTCCGTCTAAAGTTAGAGAAGCTACATTTAAAGGTACTGCGGAACTTCAACTTGGCACTGGAAGGTTCAGAGGTAAGCTTACCTTCAAATTCTTTGCTTGTGGAAGAGTGGGTCATTATGCTGCTAAATGTCCTCATAAAGATAATCATGACAAAAGAAAGGATATCAGGGGGTTTGAGCTCTCTTCCAATAGCAACTGGAGAACAAGATAAGGTTTTAGTCTTCTGCAGGTGGATGCCTGCGTACTGGTAAGAGTTTGCGCCAATAAAATATTGTAAGAAGTTTTCTATATAATAAATATTGAAGACAGAGATGACAGTAGTGGTGGTTTTCTCCCACATTGGGTTCCACCTTAAATCCTAGTGTTCATGTGTGTTTCTTATATGTAATGATTTATTCTATTCTTACTGCACATTTTTACTGCTTACTAAATGTCTGATGAATGAATGATGCACTGGTCTAAGTAAAGTTATTGACGATTTATCTGAATAATAAGTTCAGTGGGCATACACAAGTTTCCTTAAATAAAGTTGCGTACATACACTAGTTGTATTAATTACAGTTGCGTATAGAAATCAGTAAAGAAAAGAAAAGTTTATGTGAGCTGTAAATATTGATTCACCCCACCCCTCTCAGTATTATTCCCAATAGATGATGCTTTCGTCGGTGAAACGACAACTGTCGCTATGCAAGTAGTAGGTGAACCATGATTGTGCTTTTGATACGGTATTGTGCTCGATCTTCTTTGAGAAGATCCCCACGATTTGACCTCATGTGCAGATCTGGGATGGGGGCCCACAGAAACCCATGATGCGTCGTTGGGGGCAGCTGCTGCGGAGAGGAGGAGGGGGAGGAGTCGGATGGGTGTTCTAACCCAAGTTTTTTTCACACTGGGATCAGATTCCACTGTACATAGATGACTATCCATACAATGGTATGAAATTTCAGGGAGACCCTGACTGGCCACTTCCGCTTGGTCGAGCATGGGGACCGAATGGTAAGTGAAAGTTGCTATATATTATGGTGCATTTAAATTTTTTAGAATATGTATGTGGTACTGATTCATAAATTTTGGTATGTAGATATAGCACCAGTGAAGCCGACAGGGTATGCGAGACGATCTGCGGCACCAGGGGCTGTAGGATCTAGTGGAACGAGAGCAGAATAGAGACCTAATTATGAGGCTTTGTTGGAGGATTTCCATCGCAGGTGTGATCTGTTGCTGACTAGTACATTGAGGGATGTATAGGGATACCCTTAGATTGGCGAGGGGTCATGTGGCACATGGCGTTGGCCGTGCAGGCAGTTTGGGATCTGCGAGCTAGTGGAGTAGAGCCATTGGCGAGGGACCCTCTAGATAGTGATTAAAGATAGGGGCATTTGGTGCCCCCCATTTTGATTTTTGTAACATGCTGTGGGAATGTTAGATGTATTTAGAGTAGTGGAATCCAAACATTTATGATGTTGTTGATACATAATATGGATATGCATCTTTTTCTTTTATACAACGAGTATATGGTTCACCATTTGTTTTATTATTGTCTTGTGATAAATGCATGTGGTAAGTGCCAATCTAGAATATTGTTTGCAATGCTATATACATAGTGATTTTGTGCTCTAGGTACATGAATGAATGTAATGGATTCGAATTCACGCGCTAAGAGCTTCACTTGTAAATATTTTCTAAAAATGACATGGTTATTCACACGCTACACACCATTCAATTGCATGACAAGTAGCAAGGAATCTAAACGAACATGAAGATGAAGGATGCGATGATCGAGGGAATCGATTAACAAACCTATCACTGCATCATATTTGGCTTGGTTATTGGTGGCATATCTAATGCATACACCGTTGGACAGGACTATTGAATGCAAAGGGGTAAATATGGCCCAAGCTGCCGAGGCTAGATTTCGGGAGAAGCGAATGACACCATCGACATGGCCGATATATGGTGTGGATAATGGATCCATCTGAAAGGTGCCACAAGACAAAAAATGAGATTATGGTGGACAATGAAAGCTACCTAAATTCAAGACAGAAAGAAATACACACATGTCAATGGGAGATGCTATGGGTACAATTTAATGAGTTAAAGTGCATTGTGAGGGTTAGGAAGGAGTTGGCCTTCTAAATCCTCTAGAAGGTATGCCCCCTTGCCCAAATCCTTACTAATGATGTAAGTTCCTAGCCATAATGAGTCAAAATTCCCATGAGAAAGGACATCATGGGCCTAGTCATACAATAGAACAAGGTCACCTTCGTGGAAGGTACGAGGGTGGACTTTTCGGTCATACTGGGCTTTGGTGTGTTTCTTGGCCACTTCAATGGTTTGAAATGAAAGACGATAATTTTTGGAAGCATGCTCAATCATGATAAGTCTTTGTTCTAAAGGTTGGGTGTCAGGGAGAAGTTCGATGGCTAGGTGAAGGGAGGGGATTTCACACTCAATCGGTAAGACTGCCTCCTCACCAAAAACAAGGTGGAAAGGAGTAAACCCGACAACAATTTTAACAAAAATTATATAGGCCCACAAAGCAAGGAAGAGCATAAGGTGATAGTCGGTTTTTTTCTTGTTTTAAGGATTTTTAAGGATTAAAGCATAGTTTTAAGGATTTTTTTGACCACTTCAACTTGTCCATCACCTTGGGGATAATAAGATGATGAATATTGGTGCTCAAAGCCCAACAGAGAGAATAACTCATGCCATATCTCATCTTCGAAATGTTGGCCATGGTCAAACACCAATTGTTCCGGAACTCTGAGTCGAACGATAACATGGTTGAAGAAAAAGAGAGCTGTGATAGCCACCGTGTTGTTGAACATTGGCATGGCCTCAACCCATTTGGTGAAATAGTCGACTGCCATGATAATATACTTGTGGTTACTAGCATATGTAGGTCGATACTCCATAAAGTCAATGGAACACTTACAGAAGGGATCGACTGATATGACATGATGGAGGGGAGCAGGTGGAGCTCTTGCCTTTGGCAAAATTAACTGACAATTGGAACAATGTTTGACTGCTTCAATACAATCGCCAAAGAGAGAAGGCCAAAAATACCCAGCGCACATGATTTTCTGGGCAGTGGCCAAACCGGAGAGGTGGCCACCACAAGCGCCGCTATGGCAGGAATTAAGGAATTGTTCAGCTTTAGTGTGCGTGAGACAACAGCGAAGGACAAATTCAACACCGCAACGATAAAGATCGTCACTAATGAGAAGGTGGC
Organism: Pinus albicaulis; assembly: GCA_034641835.2. Lineage (NCBI taxonomy): Eukaryota > Viridiplantae > Streptophyta > Pinopsida > Pinales > Pinaceae > Pinus > Pinus albicaulis. Next base: position 121,486,767 of record CM076577.1, on the reverse strand, counting down.
AGGAAGGTTTGGTGTTGTATACGTGGTTGAGCATCACGATCAAGATGGCAAGCGAATTTCTGGGTTCACACATAGGTAAGGATGTCTCCATACCAAGGATCTTCAAAAGTAATGGAAAACAAGTGTTCATCGGGTAAATAATCATTAACTGACGGATCAGGTGTACGAGTAGGCAATTAAAATATGAGTTTAGAAATGGCTAAATATTTCTTACTCTTGGGTGTGACAAATTCAAGATCGAACTCCTGGATGATAACGATCCAAGGGGCGAATTTCCCATTAATGATCTGTCGACTTAAGAGGAAAGCCATGGGGTTGGAATTCGTCACAACCTTGGTGGAACGTGTAAGGATATAATGAAGAAGCTTTTGGACCGAGAACAGAATGACCAATGCCAACTTCTCTTCATTCTAGTAGGAAACAGGGGATCCCACAAGGTTATTACTGACATAATAGATAACATGTTCATTCTCGGTGTCATATTCCTGAATGAGGACCTCGGTGAACGAGTGGGTGGAAGCTGAGATATACAGGATGAAGTCCCTCTCAAAGTTAGGTGGACTAATCAAGGGAGCGGAAGTGAGAGCATGTTTCTGGGCATCGAAAGAATGTTGAGCATAGTCATCCAAAACAAATGGAATTTTAGATCAAAGGAGACTTAAAAACCCATGCGCAGTGGTGGCATAGTCAGGGAAAAACCGATGAAGGAAGTTGGCTTTGCCTTGAAGGCTTTGAAACTGGCGCAAGGTACGAGGAATGGGAAGCTCAAGAATGGCTTGAATTTTTATGGGATCACACTTTATACCATCTTTGGAAACAATGAATCCCAAGAGACAGTCGACATGAACGCAAAAGACACAATTCAACGGGTTGAGGTGAATATTATACTTGTGACATCAGAGAAAAGAAATACGCAAATCATGAATGTGTTGCGCTCGAAGCCTAGTACGAGAAGTGATTTCATCAAGGTAATCAAGAATAATATGAGCCAAGTTATGGAAGAAGTAAGACATGGCCCGCTGGAAGGTGCCTCCGACATTATTTAAACCAAAAGGCATGACCCTATAAGAAAAATTTCCCCATGGACTAATGAACATAGTTTTTAACTGATCAACACGATAGATAGTAATCTGATTATACCCGTAGAATCCATCCATAAAGGAGAGAACCTCATTCCCCACACACTCATTAATGATTTGGTCAATAAATGGTGCGGGGAAGTTGTCTTTGGGACAAGCTTTTTTCAGGTCATGAAAGTCAGTTCGGACACCAATGGTGCCTTGTTTCTTGAGAATGAGAACAAGGTTGGAAACCCATGTGGTGTATTCAATGGGATAGATTAAACTAGCCTACTTGAGCTTATAGATTTCGTCTTTGCTAACCTCTCGTTTGGAAGGATTGATGGGTCTGAAATTTTGATGGACAGGATTGGCATCAGGCCATGTATTGATATGGTGTTCAACAATGGCGGGATCAAGTTCGGGCATCTCTGAATAAGACTAGGCAAAAACATCAAGAAATTCCTTGAATATCTTGGTGTAAGCCTCAATTTCTTCTAGGGTGCAATGTACCCCCAAGGTAATGTTTTCTTCAACCCCTGGTTTATCAGAAATGTTTATTTTAATGGTAGGAGAGATATTGGCCATGTTTCCTTCTTTGAAAGCATCGGGTGCAGGAATGAGGTTTCTAAACCAATTGACTTCATCATGAATGAAGTCTTCAGACTCTATAGCATACTAGTCATGGGACTGCTGTGGAAGGAAGTAAACATGATGGTGCATATCATCCCAGGGAAAATCAGGGGTGGTCATGGCTTCCATAATGTCTTCATTAGAATGGAAGATGGGAGGAATGGGGGAAGGGAGACCACATGATGTGGCTGGGCTACCTTGCACATATTCATGAGAGATATGGTTCACATATGCATCGCTACAGAGGATAAATGAAGAGCTAGTAGATGAAACATATACCAATTTTGAGACCAAGGTTTTCGACGAGGGAGGTTCGACCGAAGCAGAAAGGGAAGCCCCAGAGGGGTCTTCCTCCATGGATCTCATGGATGTCGAAAAATAGAGAATAACGACCAAATATTCCGTCATCTCGACATTGGGGGGAGGTATCAGAATGGGTGCAAAAATGTCCTCCGGTTCTGTTGAAGCAGAACTCACAATTAGAGGAGTACATGATCCACTACGAGTGGCCTCTATTTCGCTAATTGCGTCAAGGGTATCGCGAAAGTTGTTGAGACGGGGAAATGATGAGAATAAAGGCCATTAATGTTTCACAAAGCACAAGGGTGGTTTGTACGCAACGATTTGAGTTTCTTCGCTGAATCGGGTAAGGTAACATGGGCCTTTGGGATGTCATATTCAGGGAATGTTTCGTTGAACACAGGTTTGAGATGAGGAAGTTCAAGACAGTTCTGGGTGGCATTCCCAATGAAATCACAAAGCGCAGGGAGGTGTCAACTTTGGATGCTTAGGTGGATCTGGAGTTGTTTGGGGAGCCTTGTTGTTAGGTTCCTTCTTTTTGGCTTTCCCCTCCTCACCGAATGCTTTCACATTGAAGCAAAGGGAGAGGTCATAATGACTGGCTGAACCGGGGTCAAAGCGGTATATGGCTTAATTTGAACTGGTGGAGTGTTTGCTGGGGGATCAATGTACTAGACTTGGATCCCTAGAGTTAAATTGCGTAGAATCAACGTAGCCATAATAGGCACCGAAAATACTCTAGAGGGGGGAGCTAAAAATGATATCTAACCGGAAGGGTAATGGCCTCGCGGAATGGCTCCCAAATGGTTAAGGCTTGTGGGCACCGTTCCTAGTTGAAAAATATTGGGAGAGACGTTAGCAGAAGGAGAATGTCCTTGAGGAGATGGTCCTGATGTGGTTGTGTCAAGTGAACAACAATATGTTGCGAAAGAGCTGGCCTCTAGCTAGTCGAACTGGGATGCTGCTAGCCTGAGACGCTTGCAACATGAAAAAACTCGATGACCTGGGCTCAGTGATAAGAGAGGGGGGTGGGGACCAGGGAATGAACCAAGTATAGTGTAATATTTATAGACTCCTGGTGAAACACTGGTGAGAGGTGCGACTGATTGGTTATCGGAAATCAAAGATATGATGGACTCAAGGGAGGTCTAAGACTTCGGTTCGTGATATGAAAACTGATCGATGGTGAAAATATTTCCATTATGGGGAAAGTACATCTTACGGTGAACTGCAAATGTGACAAATAACATCGCATAGGTGTATCTATGACCCAAGAGGATATTATAATCCAAGGGGCGATCAATGACTTATATGTTTATAAAAACAGTGTTTCCCGCAAGTGTGACTAGACAATTGTGGATTATGCCAAGGGGCTGAGAAGGTTGACCGTCCCAAGCACATGAAGTGATGGTGGAATGAGACAAATTGGGTGATCTGAGCTTCTTCCAAACAGAGGAATAAATCACATAGGTGGATGTGCCCTCATCAATGATACATCTCTGAGCATGGGCATTATGAATCTTAACTGGTATTTGGAAGGAAATAGATGAAGGTAAAGGGGAATGTTACGATTTTTCAACATCAAAGATGATCAAACAATCATCTAAAGGATCCACAATTCCCAAAGCAGATAGTAGAGATTTTCTTTGATATGGGCACGTCTAGAGGACTTTCAGCGTTGACATGGTAGAAGGGGACTACGCAAAGTCATCTACTATGTTGTAGGTTTGGGCGGCTTTGTTAGAAGCAACATTTTGGCATAATGCCCCTTTGGGGATCTTGTGAATGACCTATTCCTTAGGCTGAGGGATATTTAAGGGAAAATTTGGTGTCGAAATGGACTCTGTGGGTGCTTTGGTTTGGGACTCGGTTGTAGACATAGCGGGTTTCTTTTCATATTGGCGCAACTGGGTTTGAAGGTTGACATCAACGGTATTGACCTTTTCAGAATTCATCATGAGAATCTAGTAATTAGGGGTACCACACTGTGGGGGTTGAGGGGTGGCCTGACCTTGAGGTGGTTGGGAAAAAACATATCCTTGCTGAGGGAATGGATTAGTGAAAAAAATCGGTTGGGTTGGCGCAACGTTTGGAGGAAGCGACGCGGTGGCTTGCTGTCCTCTAGACGCTGCTTGGGCTTCCCAAAAATGGCGCATATGGGGTAAAAGGGGACAATCATGGGTATAATGGCCATGGACACAACAACATGAACAAGGTTTGTTCGTACGAAGAGGCTTGTTCTACTTGGGCTGATCGCCCTATTGCTAGTTTGCAGTGTTAGGCTGGTTCCCTTGGGGTGCGTTTGGTTGATTACCTTGGCGACCTTGGTTACCTTGCGCTTGTTGGTTCTGTTTGCCTTTCCCCTTATTATTTTTCTTTGAATTAGGAGGATTAGTCGTGCTCTGCTGTGCATACACTTGACCTTGAGGAGGCGGTGGCTGCTGTGGCAGAGGTTGAGAAGTCATGAAAGGCTGGGGCATTGATGCTAGAGGGGATAGAGATACATGATATGCATAAGGATAGAAGGGAGGTGGAGAAAAATTTGGGTAAATAGGTTGAGAAATAGTTGGCCCTGGCATCGACTGATGCGGTTGGGCAAATGCATAAGGCGTGCTTTGATCAGGATACAAATTTCCTGGAGGGGGATAGGTGTTGGAGGAACTGGTCCCCTATGGGAGTAACCATAACTCATGTGAGGAGGAGCATATGGATTTGAGAGATATCCAGTGATACCGTTGGCGGCATGAGATGCCCTCGATGCGTTGGCACCACTAGTTCTAGGAAGATCTGGTAAAATGGTATAAACATAACCACACTGGGTGTAGATCAATTCATATTTTAATGCAACCTAAAGAGCTTCTTCCTCAGACTGAGTAAAATGAGATGCGACATCTTTATGAATGGGGGCTAAGAATTTTCCAAGAAACCAATCCATATAGACATGGTCGTAGAATGTAGGAGCTCGACACAAGCTCCTTCTTCTACGCCATTCTTGGACATGGTCAGAAAGGCGGGTGGTAGAATATTGATGGAATGCAGTCAAAAAATTGATACTGGTATCATAACGGAGGGGTAACTAGAAATATGATAGAAATTTTTTAGCAAGAGTCGCAAAAGTGGAATGAGATGCAGCAGTCTGGTCAACATACCACTTTGCAACTTCTCCAGTGAGCGCGTGTTGGAACAACCAAAAGTGAATGGAGTCATCGGTGATGGAATTAGACAAAAACCACATATGAAAGGAGTAGACATGATTAGTAGGATCCTTTCCAGTGTTTCCTTTAAACTTAGGAATGTCGAAAGGAATCTTAGTTTGCATAGTTGGCCAACCTGCATTGTGGAGTATGGGGTCATTGATTAACTGGCTAAAATCAGGAAGGCTTAAACTTGCCATAAAAGGTAGAAAAGGAGTAGCCGGAATGGTTCCAGTAGTAGTTTCACTAGTAGTAGCTACAACATTAGGGCCAGGGCCACCACCAGCTTGAGGACCTTCACCTGCATTGGCGCATGACATGGGGATGGTATGAGGGTGAGGAGAACCGGGGTTGGAATCAGAGGAAGAACTCGATGAACCAGAATCAAAGTCGGTATGGGGAATCGGCAGAGGACTAACTCAGACCCTACTGGGTGGAGTAAGACGTCCTAACAGAAACTGAGGGTGAAGGCCTTGGATTCTCTGTGATAAACGCCTTGGGGGCACAATGTTGGAAAGTTACAAATGACATGAAAAGGTTGAGGAGTGATAAACAAAGGATTTGTGAGGCAGATTGATTAATTATGATGTTATGTCTTGGATTGGAGGTGTAAATCAAGGGCTCTTCGATTTAGGTTTGAGTGTGTGTAGACCATGTGTTGATTTTAATTAAGCCCAAACGGTTGTGTAAAGAAAAAGAAAAAATGCTGAAGTACTGTAAATAAAACTTAAATGACAGTAAAATAAATAGCTAATCATGCAAAAATCCCGACCTAGAGAAGGCTCTAAAACAACCAGATGACAAGGGGGGAAAATTGAATCAAAACACACAATAATGGCCAAGAGATATAATGTTAAGAGGACAGCGATATAATGAATCTATACTGCTGGAAATGACGCAGAAAACAACAAGAAACCAGAGGGGAAAACTGCTACAATAGATAAGGTTAAAGGTTAAAAACCTAGCGAAAGAAAAGGGACCCTAAGGAAAATACCAAACAAAACTCAGGAGAGGGCTTTGGATGTAACAATAACCTATCAAAAAGGATCTGTAAAAAGGATGGATCAGACCTTGAAACAATGGCTGAAAGTGCTGCAAATCTCAGACTACCTACTCACCTTAACTCATCCTAAAAATGTGGAAGTGTACTGAAACCCTAGGGGGCTTGGTTCTACTTCAAGGATAAAAACTGAGCATATTCAGGCCTAAGACAGGCTAAAACAGTGGTCAAACAACCAAAAACAATGCTCTCAGAAAACCCTGATAATTGCAGAAAAAATTCAAAAAAAAAAAGATTCTAGATCGTAGTTTCTGACCTGTGGACAGGTGAAATCTCAGAATTGGGCAGAAAAGTGCGCTTTTAGTGGGAAATAATACTATTTGAGCTGAAAAGTGCGAGTTTCAGTTCCTAGGTTCTCAGATGATAGGTTGCGAAAAATTTGTCATCTTTGGCGCGAGTGATACCTGTTAACTGCGGAAAACACCAGAAAACATTCGGAAGTTAGAATTTTGACTGAATTAGGGCATAAAAGTTTAAAAAAAATCAAGAGACTAAAAACAACTGAATAAAAACCCTTGTTGGTGAAGCTGATGGTCACACAGGAATCTGAATTACAACAGTGGAGTCACCATTTGTTAGTGTAAATTCTTAACACAAGTGTACGAAAAGAGCCTATTTAGCTGTATGTGAAAATAAACCCTAACAACAGAAATGGCTGCTTAACTCTTTAGATATGCAATCGATAGTTAGAACAAATGCTACAAAAACCCAGATCTATGCAGTAAAAACAGTTAAATAGTGAAAATAAATAATAATTGCTCGATTCATCCAACAAACAAGACAAGATTTAAAGAATGTTTTCATATATTATTACACCCGGTGAAGGGAACAAATAAGTGTTACCAGTCGCCCTCAATGGGATGGGTTCTTGGTTGTCCTCAACACCTCAGTTCCAAATGTTTCTCTCTCTCAATGGTGCAGAAAACCTAAAATATATGTTGAACTCAAGTGGGAGCTCAAAAGGAAAAGAAAATAGTAGCAACAATGAGAATGATCAAAGTGCGACAATGAAAAGGATCAAATTCAAGAATGAATGGAAAAACCCTTCTATTTATAACTTAATATTGAGTTATCCTTGATAATGGCGAATAATAAAATATTATTAACCAAGATTTAGATCTAACTGTTTGGAATATTTTATTATATTTTGTTGGAGGGAAAATGTATTTAAATTGGTTAAATACCTTTATTTAGAAATTATAAACAAATACATGATTTATTTATCATTTCAAGAATGTGGTTAAATAATAATAAACAAATAATAATTTTTTTAATTATTCTTAGCTGATTTAGTCAAATTTAACAAGGAATAATAACTAAATAATAATTTAATTAATTATTTCTAGAGGAAAATAAGAAAAATAATGATTTATCTAATTATTACTCATAATTGGGTTAAACATGACCAAGAATAATATTTAAACAGTGGTTTAGTTAATTATCCGTGGAGGAAAATCAAATAAATAAGGATTTATTTAATTATTCCTCATGGGGTTTATTGTTTAAACCAAAAATAACTTAATTAAATATGGTTTATTAAATTATTTCTTATAGTGAAAGCAATTTTACTATGGCAAAATTGGTCTTAAATGGTGTACTTTGATCTATCTAATTGTAAATGGTTAGATGAACAAATTTTGGTGATAACAAAGGCCTTCCAGTCTCTCCCACAACAAGGCATGCCAACGACTGTGGAATTTTTTAGGAAGTTCTGTGCCAATGAACCTGTATTTTGAGCCACTTTTTCAAGGCTAGGTCTCAGGCCACTTCCCAAAACTTCATGAAACCTTAAGGAATAATAAAAAACAATTAAATAAGTTACTAATGCAATCATTGGTACAAGTAATTGATATGACGCCTACTAGCCATGATAGGCATTTCGTCAAACATGCCACAATTATGTAATCTATAGGTCATAAAAAAAGATCTGAGCATAGGGGTCTCATAATTATCTGAGAATCGATAAGAAGCATTGATTCCTTATCACAATAGTTGCAATATCATCTATTATATCATATATTCATTGTTCATTCATTTTCTAATCAAAACATGATGAGAGCCACCCATCAAGTCTGTTATAAAACATAATCATAGTCAACATAAATAACAAGGATATAATAGCAATAAAAACCACATATGGACAAGTATATTTTCCCATCAAATACAAGAGGAAAAGATCTCTTATTAAGATATGCAAAATTCAACCAACTCTGGGACTTCCACATACCACCTGACCATAGATTGGGCTGAACCAAATCTCTCTTCCAGCCGATCACCCCTACGCCATATTCCAAGCATGGATGTGGGATATTATGGAACAAATAAAACAAAACAAAACTAGGGCTTCCAAAGGCTAAACCACCTCAACCCTCAACCAATGATTACACCTCATGGTAGGACATCACTAACCATCACCATATTGATCTCTACCCAAGATGTCTAGGGCTCCATATCATTTGTTCGAACCAGGGCTTCCAAGACTAGTAAATCAACCCAGAGTTGTTGTCGGGGTTCCAAAGTGTTTGTCCAAGCAGGGCTTCCAGGACTAGTAACTCAACCCACTTTGCGCTTCTAGAGCGTTTGTACAACCAAGTCTTCCAATACTAGTAACTCAACCCAAGTTGTTACAGGGCTTCTAGAGCGTTTTTCCAACCAAGGCTTCCAAGAACTAATAACTCAATCCACAACCAAAGGAACATGAACACCAACCAGAAAACAAAAGTAAAACCCACAACACCATGGCTATCTAGGAAATGGAAAGGCTAGTCAAAACCATTGCCAATCCAGTAAATCCTCCATGTCAATGACAACTCATAACCAAGAAACCACATGCATATGCCATGCATGCCAAAACTACCAAGGAAATCATACATCCAACTCGATACATGTAAGAAAAAAATATTGTAGCTGCTGATCCCAATGTCCTCTTGTGCTTTATTGCTTTTCCTTTACCTTCTTTCCCCAAATGTTAAGATATTCTGATACATAGGAAATAGTTAAGTATAACTTGGTCTAGTGTACATTTAGGTAAAGTATGTTTCTTTACTATGAACATTTGTAACTAATAAATCTGACGGTCATGATTTGTAGTGATTCGACGGTCCACTCTCTCCTCGGTATTAATGACACTTGATCCATGGATTAACACCCGATTGGTCCATGATCTCTACTTAAAGAGCATGGAGGTTCATTTTTTCGGTAACCATTTATGAGAGAAACATATGTAACTTTCTTTATATATTAATAAATTGCCTGAAGTGGTCGCGTTGGCTCAGGCCATGAACTGTTTCCCTATTCGAGGTTTTAATCACGTGATATACTGGTGTACTAATTTGTGATATGTTTGTGAGCGGTGACCTTTGGTGTTTGATCTAAGGAACTTACCCTGTAAATTTCTACATGGTATCAGAGCCATTTTGAGGGCCGAATCCGATGTTGATCCAAATCTGAAGCCGGTTTGACTGCATGCGACTGTCGTTTTCCAGATCTACTGTTTTTGAACTTTTTCAGGCCTAGAGAACTGCTCTGTTGTGTCTAGAGCGTCTGTTACAATGAGGAACCCCTTTCGTTAAAGGTTTCTAGTTACCCAAGTTATGCCATTTTAGATCTGGAGGTATAAAGCATATTTTTTGCAGTTATATTTATTAATCATTCTGCTTATATTTTGGTTTATAGTTTTTATTTATTTTCCAGATCTATACCCTCTTCTCTGTGTATGCTCTTTTCTCTACATTGTATGTGATCTCAGAAAATAAAAAATAGGAAGAAGGGAATTTTTTTTGCTACGTATGCTCTTTCCCCGCGTCTTTATGTGATCTCAGGAAATTAGAAATAGCGGAAAAAAAGGATAGTTGCTGGTAAGGCTAACTGAAAATCTAACGTTCTACTGTAAGGTATGCATTTCATTTTTTCTGTGCACGGATTTTGTGTTTCTTTTTGTAGGAAAAAAACACACACATCAAAGAGTTAAAAAAAAAAAAAAAAAAAAAAAAAAAAGAAAAGAAAAGAAAAGAAAAGAAAAGAAAAGAAAGAAAGAAAGAAAAAGAAAAAAGAAAAAAAAAGAAAAAAAGAAAAAGAAAAAAACCTCCCTCTAAAACAATTACAGAATCCTTTTACTAGCTCACTTGGTGTGAAGTTAGTTTATGAGAATATAGGTCTTGGCTTCAAGTCTCTTTCTCAAGTTTCTTTTTGTAAAAATATTTTTGTTAAAGGGGGGATTTTTTTTTAAAGTAGAACTTCATCATCAAATTTCAAATCGTTCCCGTAACTATTCGGCATCTACAACACATTTTTTTTCAAAAAGGCATAAGTTCTTCATCCGGAAGCCGTTTTTTTTTAATTAGCCTAATTTTTCGAGATATTTCCATTGGATTAGTTATTTTTAGCCCTTTTCAGATTCAGTTTATTTAAAAAAAAATGGAAAGTGCATGCCTGGTTATTCTTACCAGCACTAATTATTTCCAATGGCTACCTCACATGGTAGATTTACTTAGAAGTAAAGGGATTTATATAATAGCCACAAGACAAGAAACTAAACACACCAATGGATATAAAGCCACTAAATGGAAAAATAAAAAAGATCAAGCACGAGGGTTGATAGGAATGTCCATTGCTCAAGATCTTCAATTTCATATCCTCCGGAAATTGACTCCCCTGATGTAGCCCTGAAAAAGCTCAATCCTATTTTTGGCATTCAAAATGAAATCAGGGCCCACCAGCTTCAAAATGAGTTGCTTACTTTGGAATCCAATAATTTCTCCTCTATTGAAGATTTTTTGACCAAATTCAATACCCTTAGACTTCTTTTAGAAGGTTGTAAGGTCAAAAAGGAAGATGGCAGCCTTATTTATTCCATTCTTGTTAAGCTTGGCCCTGCATACTCTATATTTGTTTCCACCTTCCATTCCACTAGAGGAGCCATCATTTCTCAAGGAACAACCTACAAGAACCCCTATTTTTATGCCTTATGCGATTCTTTGATAAGAGAACAAGAAAAACTCTTAAACCTTGGTCTTATAACTTATGGAAACGCTTCTAAGAAAGCCTTAGTAGCCCAACAACAAACATATCAAAAGAATCCCAAGAAGAAGTATCCTAAAAAGTATGGTCCTAAACCAAACAAGGGTCTTAAGCAATTTCAACCACAAACTGAAAAAACACCTCACCAAACCGATAAGGCAACTAAAAACAAAGGGAAGAAAAAAAATAGACATTGCAACTTTTGTAATCATGATGGCCATGTAGAGTCCAAATGTTTTAAGAATATGGAAGCCTTCGAAGCAACAATGAAGAAGCACCACATCAATTTGGAGACCTCTTGAACTTCATCTTCAAGAATGACACTTTCTGCTTGTGGTTGTCAAGCATCTGGTTATGCATTAAATGTATCTTCTCCTTCTCATTCTCATGAGTGGCTCATTGATTCTGGAGCTTCTTACCACATGGTAAAAAATAAATCCATGTTTTATTCTTTAAATGATTGTAACACCAAATATATTTATGTTGGTGATGATAGATCTCTTAGTGTTGTAGGATCTAGAACCATTCATCTAGATAATGGTCATTTTAATGATGTACTATGTGTTCCTACCTTGTCATGAAACCTTCTATATGTTTATTATATAACTCATTCAGGTAAAGGGAAAATAGTATAATTCTCACCTCATGATGTTGTAATAAAGGACCTCAATGATCAGGTGATCATGTCCAAGTGACAAAAATGCTCAAAAATGGAACTGCTCAAAATTGGTTGTAATCTAAACGACTGGATAGGCCTCGTCACTGCGATTCTAGCACCGTGAATGACACTCAAATCCGATGTCATATGTGAAAGTCACTAAAGTTTTAAAATGCCCAATGACCCTCAAAACAAGATTTTTGAACAAAAAAAATTGTCATTTTTTTTTCAAAAATTTAGATGGCAAAAAATATTTATTTTATATGTTTTGAGGTCCTACTATAGGGCGCCATATGGCCTGCCCATAGGCTTCCACGTGGCCCCAGACCTATGGTTCAAAATCTATGTTAACGTTTTGTGGGCAATGTGGTTGGAACTCCTGACCTGACCCTCGGGCGGAGGTCGACCCGACCAACACGGCAGCGGGGTCACCTGGAACGAAAGGTCGGGTCAGGAAATTGAACACGTGCAGAGAATGTGCATTTGGGCCTTGGGCAGAGGCTGAAAAACCATTGGGTTGTGTTGTGCACACCTCGGGCAGAGGCTGCATGATCATTCGGGTCGAGCACTTGTGCAGCACGTGGACGGAGGCGGGTCAGCAAATAACGTGCACAACGTTTGAGTCGGGTCGGTGGAGTTGGGTGTTAAGCCCTCCAGGGGTTAGCGCCTTGGTAATAATACTGGGGGTTCAAGACCATTGGCCAAACCCTTTTGAATGGGCGGAGATTTGGGCTAAGCCCCCAGGTGCTAGCCCTTATTGCATGGGACCTACGGGCTATGACCGCGGGCATGGGTTTTGGCCTTAACCGCCAGCGCTAACCATCTCCTCTTTTTCAACATGTGAATGTGCAGATTAACTAACAGTCACAATAAATGTCACCCCCAAACTTAGCGCACAGTCCGCCAGTCTTATCCGTTCGCCATTTTTGGTGAGTTCAATTGGAGTTATCCCACAGTTGGAGGAGGTTTTCTAGTGCGACTGGGCAAAATTTGTTTCGATCATAACTTTCACAATATTGATCCAATTTGGATGAAATTTTGGTAAATTTTGGGTATTATGAGCATTATAAAGAGTTTGGGATAGGTTGTAGAGCCAAAATAGGTGTTATTTAGCCATTTTTTGCTTCAGGGAAGCTTGTAGAGCCATCAGGGCCATGAGGGAAATGGAGCTGCATTGGGCTATACTTCACTATTTGAGGTGAAATAAAAGCCATTCTTGGCTTATTTCTATCTTTTGAATTCAATTTCACAGCTTTTTCTACCTATTTAGGCATATTTCTCACTGTAAAACCAATTTGAGCAACCTAATAGAGCAAGGACATGCCCATTGGGAGCCTTGGACCCGACAGATGTAGCCCAAGAGGGGTGAACTTCCTCATTATGTTGCTGTGTTGTTATGGTGAAGTTTTTATGCTATGTATTTCTGATTTAAGATGTTAAAAAGTAATTTTAATTAACATTCCCTCACACATAAACTCAAAAACAATTACCAAAAACACTTAGTTTTAAATTGCAAGACATGGAGAATACTTTGCACACTTAATTTAATGGAAATGAATACTTTGCACAACATTAAAAATACTTCCATTTCCAGATTAGATGGTATCATAGCTAAGGATTTGAGCCTTAGGATCTATAGTTTTACTCAGCATTTGTTTTGTGCAAAGATATAGTTGATTGTTTGCAAGTTTTGATGCTTACTAGGCTTAAACTCAAGAGAGGTGAAGGACACTTGGTTAGTGCACAAAGTAACCCACAACCAAGAAGGGCCATAGAGCCACCTCCAAGATTTATTGAAGAAGCCTCAAGCATGTCTTCAAGAGAAGGAGAAGCTCTTGAACTGTCACATAGAAGCTCAAAATGAAGAGAGGAGGATAGAGCTGTTTCATGTGAGGATAATAGCCAAACACACAAAGATAGACACACTATTTGACAGTGGGTCTCAAGAAAACCTCATCTCAGAAGAATTAGTCAAGAAGCTGAAACTTGAAACCATTCCACATCCAAATCCATATCCATTTGGTTGGATTTGCAAGGATGCTAATTTACAAGTTTCAAGGAAGTGCATGTTGCGCTTCACCATAACAGCTCATTATGTTGATTTGGTTGAATTAGATGTGGTACCGCTTGACATTACATGTGTTGTTTGGGTAGTTCGTATTTATATGACAGAAAAGCGATCTTCCATCGCCATGAGAATAAGTACCATTTGTTCAAGGATGGTAAGGAGTTTATTGTGAGAGCACATCAGAAGAAGCTAGAATCGTCTTTAGTGAATGCAGGGAAATTGTAAAGGCTTGTCAATGCAAGTCAAAATTTGACTTTGTTGATGGTTAAGCAAAAATATTTTGTATATAATCCTTTTCATGTTATTGCTGATATAAATGATGATATGTTTCAGCCTAAAAGAAAGTCGTCTTGGGAAGATGACAAGATGTTGCAGAAAGTGCCTTTGATGTCGATCGGTGCAGAGAACAAAGTGTCGGTGCAAGGTGGTGCAAGAATCCAAGAGAGAGTAAAGCATGCAAGAAAAGAGGGCACAAAGTTCAGCATGGGTCATTGCTGGTTTCAGAATGGCAGATTGGTATGGCGAGAAAACTTGGTTGGGAATCGACACAAGTACATGGCGCATTTGGAACAAAATCACCATAAAGACAGTTGGCAAGGTGAATCTCAATTTAAGTTTCCTTTGAAGGTAGACCATTGTAGAAGCAGTATGTTTTCTGCAAATTATAGTTGTTGTTCTACAAATTTCAAAAATTTGCATTATGACTCAGTCAAGGTTAGCAACAGTCGGTCAGCGGATTGAAGGAAGAATTTATATTTTTATGAGAAGCTCAATTTGATGGAGTCAGGAAGATTTTAGTGGTTCAAGGTTGGAAGAGTGGAGAATTAGTCTCCTCATCTTCAATTTCTGTAAATCAGAGAGCTTTTGGGGTCCAAAAGCTTCCCATTTGGGAGGTGTGATTAGGTGATCATGTCCAAGTGAAAAAAATGCTCAAAAATGGAACTGCTCAGAATTGGTTTCAATCTGCATGACCGGATAGGCCTCGTTGATGTGATTCTGGTGCCGCAAATGGCACTCAAATCCGACGTCGTATGTGAAATTTACTGAAGTTTTAAAATGCCAAATGACCCTCAAAACAAGACTTTTGAACAAAAAAAATTGTCATTTTTTTTTTCAAAAATTTAGATTGAAAAAAATATTTATTTTATATGTTTGAGGTCCTATTATAGGGTGCCACGTGGCCCTAGACCTATGATTCAAAATCTATGTTAAATTATTGTGGGCAATGTGGTTGGAACTCCTGACCTGACCCTCGGGTGGAGGTCGACCCAACCAACACGGTAGCGGGGTCACCTTGAATGAAAGGTCGAGTCGGGCAATTGAACGCGTGCAGAGAATTTACAGTCAGGCCTCGAGTAGAGGCTAAACAACCCTCAGGTCATGTCATGCACGCCTCGTGCAGAGGCTGCACGACCATTCGGGTCAAGCACTTGTGCAGCACGTGAACGGAGGCGAATCAACAAATAACGTGCACAACGTTTGAGTCGGGTCGATGGAGTTGGGTGTTAAGTTCTCCAGGGGTCAGCGCCTTGGTAATAAGACTAGGGGTCCAAGACCATCAGCTAAACCATTTTGAATGGGCAGAGATTTGGGCTAAGCCCTTGGGTGCTAGCCCTTGTCGCATGGGACCTACAGGCTATGACCGCGGGCGCGGGGTTTGGCCTTAACCGCCAACACTAACCATCTCCGATTTTTCAGCATGTGAACATGCAGATTAACTGACAGTCAGAATAAATTTCACCACAAAACTTAGCGCGCTGTCTGCTAGTCTTATCCGTCCGCCATTTTTGGTGAGCTCAACTAGAGTTATCCCACAGTTTGAGGAGGTTTTCTAGTGCCACTGGGAAAAATTTGTTTCGATCATAACTTTCACAATATTGATCCAATTTGGAAGAAATTTTGGTCAATTTTGGGTATTTTGAGCATTCTGTAGAGTTGGGGACAGGTTGTAGAGCCAACAGAGGCATTCTTTAGCCATTTTTGCTTCAGGGAAGCTTAGAGAGCCATCAGGTCCATGAGGGAAATGGAGCTGCATTGGGCTATACTTCACTGTTTGAGGTGAAATAAAAGCCATTAGTAGCTTATTTCTGTCTTCTGAATTCAATTTCACAGATTTTTATGCCTATTTAGGCATATTTATCACTGTAAAACCAATTTGAGCAACTTAATAGAGCAAGGACATGCCCATTGGGAGACTTGGACCCGACAGATGTAGCCCAGGAGGGGTGAACTGCCTCATCATGTTGCTGTGTTGTTATGGTGAAGTTTTGATGCTATGTATTTCTGATTTAAGATGTTAAACAATAATTTTAATTAACATTCCCTCACACATAAACTCAAAAACAGTTACCAAAAACACTTTGTTTAAAATTGCAAGACATGGAGAATACTTTGAACACTTAATTTAAAGGAAATGGATACTTTGCACAACATTACAAATACTTCCATTTTCAGATCACTCAAAGATCCTAGAAATATTTTAGCTACTGGCATTGCTGATGATTCCACAAGGTTGTATAAGTTTTACAACTTTGGGTCATCATGTCTTCCCTCCATTTTTGTTTCTCATAATGACGAAGTGAGCAAACTTTGGCATGAGCGATTTGGTCACTTAAACTATCACTCTCTTCAAAATCTATGTAAAGAAAATATGGTGACAGGTCTTCCTATGGTATCTTGATGAGATGGTGTTTGCTCTGGATGTGTACTCAAAAAGCATTATCGGGATAGTTTTGATGAACGTGCCTCTTGGAATGCTTCATCCCCTTTGCAGCTTGTGCACAGTGACTTATGTGGTCCACTTCCTGTCGTTTCTTTCTCTAGTTGAAAGTACTTCTTAACTTTCATTGATCATTTTTCCAGACGCACTTGGGTATACTTCTTAAAACTCAAGAGTGAATTTTTTAACATGTTCTTGGCCTTTAAGGCCTTTGTTGAGAAACAATCTGGACATCAAATTCTTAACTTAAGATCATACAATGGAGGAGAATATGTTAACAAAAAATTTATCAACTTTTGCACTGAGAATGGCATTAAATTGAAACATATTGTTCCATATACTCCACAACAAAATGGTGTAGCTGAAAGGAAGAATCACACCTTAAAAGAAATGGCTAATTGTCTGCTTCAATCTAAAGGACTTAGTCTCAATTTTTGGGCAGAAGCAATTAACTGTGAAAATTACATAGTAAATCACACTCCTAATAAGGTTTTAAGGAATGTAACTCCAGAAGAAACCTAGAGCTCAATCAAACCAGATGTAAGTCACTTTCATGTTTTTGGAAGTGATGCTTGGGCCCATATTCCAGATGTGAAACATAAAGCCTTAGAACCTAAGAGTGAAAAATGCATTTTTGTTGGATATTCTGAAGATGTCAAAGGATATAGAATTCTTCAACCAAAATACAAAAATATAATCATTATAATAGATGTAAAATTTTATGAAAATATATCAGCATGCGAGCCTAGTTCGGTGGGTGTGCCACCTTTGGCCTACGAGCCTGATTCAGCATATGTGCCACCTCTCTCTATCTCTTCTATTTTTTATAGCATTCCTTCTAGTTCAGATGATGACAGCGAGGATGAAAATCCTCCTCCACCTCTTGAAGATATTCCTTCAGCTCCACAACTTCTAATATGGGTCCTCTCTACTCGGGATGCAGCAGGTTCTCTTGCAGGTGACCCTGCAGATCGACGACGTACACATTCTCAGTTCGAAAGAGCCTCTTCCTTATTGGCTCAAGTTCTAGAAAATCTTGATCCATACACCTTTGAAGAAACTTTTAGTCATGCAAATTGGGATGAAGCTATGAATGAAGAATATAATTCCTTATTGGAAAACAATACTTGGGATCTTGTTCCTCTTCCAAAAGGACGAAATATTTTCAAATGTAGATGGGTTTACAAAACAAATTTTGGACCAGATGGAAAAGTGGATAGACATAAAGCTCGTCTTGTTGCTAAAGTATTTTTACAAGTTGAAGGCATTGAATATACTAAAACCTTCTCCCTTGTTGCCAAAATCAATTCTATCCACCTTGTTATTTCCCTTGCCGCCTCCTTTAAATGGGAAGTCCATCAGATGGATCTTAAATCCACCTTCTTACATGGAGATTTGCATGAAGAAATCTACATGGAACAACCTCGTGAATTTTTCCAAAATGACTCTAGCCTTGTTTGTCACCTTAGGAAGTATCTCTATGGTCTTAAACAAGCTCCTCGGGCTTGGTATGCCAAAATGGATAGATTTCTATTAGATAATGGCCTTTCTAGGTGTCACTCTAAAAACACTGTCTACACCAAGAAAGTTGGTAAGTCCTTCACCATCCTTGTTCTTTATGTTGATGATATTATCCTTACTAGTAGTGACCCCAACCATATCAACCATGTGAAGTATAGCCTCAAAAAGAAGTTTGAAATGACAGACTTAGGACACTTGCATTATTTCCTTGGTCTTCAAGTCTTGCAATCCAAAAAAGGTATTACCCTTTCTCAGTCCAAGTATGCATGTGACCTTCTATGTTACTTTCACATGGAAGACTGTAAGCTAGCCCCTTCTCCCTTTCATTCTGGAGTCAAGATTTCAGTCACTTGTACTACCCCTGAAGTTGATGCTACCTTATGCCGTCAACTTGTTGGTAAAATTTTGTATCTAACCCATACCCGTCCTGACATTTCCTTTGCCATTGGTCTTGTTGCTCGGTTTATGAACTAACCTCATGAAAGTCACTAGAAGGCAGCTAAAAGAATACTTCAATATATTCAAGGTACAATTCAGTTCGGGATTCATTATAGTGTAGGAGCATCTCCATTGTTGATTGGTTTCACTGATTCTGATTGGGCTGGTGACCCTGATGATCGAAAGTATACTGCAGGACATGTATTCACTCTTGGTTCAGGACCTATTACTTGGTCTTGTAAGAAAAAAAGTGCCATATCTCTTTCTTCGGTAGAAGAAGAGTATCGTGGTGTCATTGAATCCAACAAGGAAGCCATGTGGCTTCATCAGATCCTTTCTGAATTTGGTCTTCATCAGCAGCATCCAACTACACTTTGGTATGATAATCAGAGTGCCATTTAGCTATGTAAAGATCCAATTCAACATCAGCGTATGAACACATTGAGCTTCATATACACTTCATCAGAAAGCTCATTCATGATCATGTTCTTGAAGTACAGTATTGTTCAACCAATGATCAAGTTGTCGATATCTTTACAAAGGCTCTCACAGAAGCAAAGTTTACCAAACTTTGATCCATGCTTGGAGTTTAGGAAAGTTATCATTAAGGGGGGGATAGGTTCTCTTGCCTCCTTCCTTCTCCTATTGTGTCACATTTGTAAATCCTTCAATTCTATCCCAAGTTGTTCTTAAGGGGGGATGTTAGGAGATTTCAACACATAGGAAATAGGCTCCTTTTGTGTCACCTTTGTAAATCCTTCATTCCTATCCCAAGTTTTTCTTAAGGGGGGATGTTAGGATATTCCGACACATAGGAAATAGTTAAGTATAACTTGGTCTAGTGTAGAGTTAGGCAAAGTGTGTTTCTTTACTATGTACATTTGTAACTTATAAATTCGATGGTCACGATTTGTAGTGATCTGAAGGTTCACTCTCTCCTCAGTATTGATGACACTTGATCTGTGGCTTAACACCCGATTGGTCCATGATCTCTATTTAAAGAGCATGGAGGGTCATTTTTCTGGTAACCGTTTATGAGAGAAACATATGTAACTTTCTTTTTATATTAATAAATTTCCTGAATTGGCCGCGTTGGCTCAGGCCATGGACTGTTTCTCTCTTCGAGGGTGTTAACTACGTGATATACTGGTGTACTAATTTGTGATCTGTTTGTGAGCCGTAACCTTTGGTGTTTGATCCAAGGAACTTACCCTGTAAATTCCTACACCAAATACCTAGTATGCCACACTCCTCCAAGAGTGCTCAAAGAAAACTCTAAGTGTCCAAGAGTATGAGAGAGAGAATAAAGAGAGAGCTCCTAAATTGAACTAATGAAAGGTTAACCTGAAAAAATCTACCAACTGATAGTCAAAAACATTTTTATCAATGAGGCCTCTATTTTCTTCATTTTCCTCCTCACATGAAACCTGTGACCTTTCACCTTAATTTTCTCCTAATTTCTATTATTTTCATAAATAAAATTCCAATTAATGCCTCTTTCCTTTCCAAAGCCTTTGCTATTTCCTTTTCCAATTTAACTTAGACATAATAAACTGAAGTGACACCCACTAGGATATTTTTCCCACCATTCATCTTGGAATACATGTCCCGTGACTTTGGTCTTATATTTTTTTACATGTCTTTTAACCAGGGTTGTTGCAGGACCCTCCCCCTTGGGGGAACACCATCCTTGGTGTTCAATGACACCTAAAACCAACAAGACCATTGCAAAGAAAAACATGCTGCCCATGGAGCTTTATAACATAGCTTGTTGCAGTATACAATGACCATTGTTGAAACATGAAAAAAATATCGTTTACTAGAGCTTTATAACATATATCATTATAAAATTTACAATAACAACCACATATATAATCATTCAAATTTTCTTCAAACAAAAAATAATAATAATGTCTATGGATATTTATAAATCCAACTCGATACAACATTTACAATCATATACACATATACACATATGCACATTTTCTTAATCAACAAATAAAAGGATATGATGCTTGTATCAACAACAAGGGATTCCAAAGGCTCACACTGACAACCTAAAAGTATTACTCGGATTCACCTCCTTCCAAGGAAGTCCAAAATACACTGCCAAAGTCAAACCTACATCCAATCTCCAATGCTACAATATTGCGCTACTTGTTTCCTCAGTGAAAAATTACTGGATCATTTTTCCAGGGCACAATCCCAATGTGCATCTAATTCCATCTATAAATGCTAATGAACAAAACAAATCCATCCCCAACCTTCCCTTCTCTGCTATACAGTGCCTCAGGCAATCCAGTCACCCCCTTCCATGTAATCACACACCTTCCAAGTTCTGCAGGTATACCCTTATCTGCTACACAGTCCCTTGGGTGACCCCTACCTTGGTAAGGCTTCCTTGCATTAGAAGTTCCAAAAACCAAGGCATATCCCTGCCGAAAACCATCATATTGGTCATAACATGTTCATGGAAATCAATGGACACTATTGGGTACCAGTGACCCATAATGACCCTGCTCCTGAAGTTATTTACCAACTGTAATATTCCCAATTAGTCATGAGCTAATTGAAATATTCATTTTTGTTTTACTACTTTGTTTAAAGAATAAAAGAGCAAAGGAGGTCCATAAAACTCCTTAATAATGAATAAATCAATGCCAAATATGAAAAGGCTAAATCTTGGCTGTTAAATCAAGCACCCTTAGGTGTGAAAGGGGTTGGAACATTTTGATTGGGTCAACCTTGACCAAATCTACAACGCTGTCATGGAGGAGTGGCCATCAATGAGGGACAACACAGTTTTATATGGAGGTGCCTTGTGTGAAAGAAGTAATCTCATTGGAAGTGGTTTAGGGTTTGCAAGCTCTTGTATTATAAGAATAAGGTGATGGCAGCATTAAAGGGGTTGTTGATGTTTATCATATTTTCTAAATATATGGTCTATTTAGACATATATATTTCTCTTGTTGTTTAGCTGAGATTGATTGCTGTTTAGCATTGGGTGTTCCTGGTCGGGAATCCCACCTCTTCCCATTGAGTTGCTCTTGGGAGAGTTTGTATTGCATTGTCCACTATATGGCTTAGGGAAAAGCTTCTTCTTTCAACTACAGTGCAAATACTGTTGAGGGTTTGGTTTTTTTTGCATGCTGCAACAAGTGGAGACTAGATCTTTCAGATCTAGGCCCTTTCAGTGCTCCTTTTCAGTGGAGGAGGTTTCTACTTCATTGGGAGGAAAATATTGAAGGTATTGAGTCTCATTCTAAGATCTTGGCATCATTCCAACCATGTTTTGATCACTACAACACAGTATAGATCCAGATCTATGTTATTTTTGTAGGTGCAGTTGCAAGGTGGTTCAGTACACCATTTGGAGAGTGATTTTCTTAGTGTTGGGGATCTGCCCTCCACTTTGGAGATCTAATGGAGGAGGCTATTCTATTTCCTATATTAGTTTAGCCACACTTTCTAGATCTGTAATTTTCAGTAGATTTGCAGTCTTAGATATCAGATCTACAACTTGTACTTGGTGTTTTGTTGAAAACCCCAAGGGGGTTCTTTAGAGGAGCTTGTATAGTGCATGGATCTGATATAGATCTAACTTTTTATGCACTTATTTGCTCTAGATCTGATGTGTAATCTACAACTGTTGCAGAGCCAATAAAATAACGTTGTAAGGCTTTTCCAGTCTTTATATATGGTTGCAGCACCTCATATTGAGGAATTTATTTCATTGGAAGCTTTCTTTTCTTGTTATGCATCTTATGGACCACTTATTAAACATATTTTTCTGTTGTATTAAAAAATGAAAGGTCTCCATATTGGCCTCCTGCTATATAAAAGATGATATGCGTTATTTTCCTATCATTCTGCATTATATTACTACATTCCCCATTTGGGAATATTACACCAATATATTGCCGACTGTTCCAATTCCTTTCACTGCTGCTACTAAGATCCTTTGATATCCAATTCCAATCACCCAAACCGGGCATTCCCACTCGTTCTTCTACCAAGTTCCTAAATTCGATTAGATTCAAAATGAATTGAAATAAATTCACATCATACCTCATTCATAACTCGTCAACAAGGTACACTTGCAATCCTATTTACTTCCTATCACAACAAGCTAAACCAACTTTTGACCAAATCATCATATATAAGCATATCACATCTGATTATCTCAAAACATAATCATCATAGATCAAAATTATAGATCACATGTAACTATCATAAACCATAATCATAGATCACTTGTAATCATCATAAATAAGAGTCATATTTCACATACATAATGAAACTGAAATAAAATACTAATACTTATCCTTCAATCGATATGTTGCTTTTTCCTTTCTTCTTTCCGTACACACATTGGATCAATTGCAACTCCTGGAAAGAACGCAGTTCCTTCACTTCTCTTCAATCATGTACACATACACATAGTCTACACCACATGAATACAAGCACACATGACATACAACACCATACCATACATGCACCTACACCTGACATACAAAAAATACACCTACACCCTGTGTACAACATAACATAATCTATACACCTACACCTGGTGTACAAAACAATACATATACACACAGAGAGTACAACACAACATATACACCTGTCACTATAGCATAACTACACAATGTACATACACAGTACCAAATGCACACAAAATAACATGGACAACATGCACACAATATCACATGTGCACAACACAGTATGTAAGACATGCACACAATACCACATGTGCAACATGTACACAATACCACCTATACATAACTCCACCTGCAAAACATGTACACAACACCACATGTACACACCACCACCTGCAAAACATGTAAGTAGCACCACATGTACACAAAACCACAAGCACAACATGTACACAACACCACATGTACACAACACCACCTGCACACAACACCAACTGCACAACATGTACACAACACAACTTGCACACAACATCACATGTAAAATCATACACAAAACACCACATGTACATCGCACCATATGTAAAAAATGCACGCAACACCACATGTAAAATCATACACAAAACACCACATGTACATCGCACCATATGTACAACATGCATACCATGCCATATGTACACAACACCACATATGCAACATGCACAAAGCACCATATGTACATAGCACCACATATCCAACATGCGCACAACACCATCTGTACACAATACTGCATATCCAACATGCGCACAACACCATCTATACACAACATTATAGTGCCTTTCCACTATTCATGCATGTTTCAACATGGTACCGATCACACTACAATTCCGTTGATGTATCCCTCAATGATACCTATCCATAACATAAACATAGGCATAGTACAAGCATATAATATAAATTAATATCCACATGATACTGACCTCATAGATCTATCAGGGATACTCTTCCCACTTGATTACACATAGCCAGGAACCTCTTCATGACATTCACCTGCATAAGAAATCATTCCTCCACAAGAATGACCCTTGACAACCCTATCACATAGTGACATAGATACATAGATACATACATATTTATAAACATTATCCTAAAACAATCATGATCCTGTCAGACAACGACATACATACATACATATATACATTTAAAAATTACATTAAAAACAATCATGATTCATGACGACCTTGTTAGAGACAACATACATACATACATACATGTATACATATATAGACATCAACACAATCATGATCACAACATAATTACCATATATCATAAGGTCAAGGTTAAGAGAACTCCATTTATTCGTGCATCACATGCACAAAATCGAGAACAACAATTACAACTTAGACAAGGCATGTGATGCCTCAAATCCATCTACTTTAACTTTATTGATTACCTTTCTCATGAATTCTCTGCCATCATCCATTTATCCCAATGGACCCAACCAACTCAACAGACTGTCACACTCCTGCCTTTCACTTCCCTTATACATGCACCAAGCTTCATCCAGGCCTTACATTCTTTGTTGGGTACCGTACAACTCTCCACGATCTCTATTAACCTTCCTCTTTCCTCAACCAATTTCCAAGGACCTCAAAACATAAAAGGAAAGAACAAGAAACAAACAAGAATAAAATCATGAAAACCAATAACAATATGACACCATAAACAAAGTGGTATCGCCATAAACTAAACATAAAAAAAAACTGTCAATCAAACACAAAAAAATCACAAAATACTGAAAGAAAAAAAATAAAAACAAACACCATGACTCAACCCCATGGATTTCCAGTGCTTTCAAGGGAAATCTCAACCCAGGCCTTCTTCAAGATTTCATGGCAGTCTCTTTCCATGCAATTCCATGTATCATGCTTCCATAACACATAGCAGTCAGTATATAAACAAATGTAAAAATATAATAATTGCCTTACCTTGGTGTGCTAAGCTATTTTCCTGGTAATTGAACACATACCTATATCATCTCTCAAGGGAATCCAATTCCCTTGAAAAATCTAGCTATAACTAGAAACCAGTTGTTATACCTGTCAAATACATGTCCATGAATATAACACATATCCACACAATTTGAGACAAGATTAGGGTTAAGAAGGCTTCTTGTATGCAAACCACTAATTCATTTGGAATTGTGGTTCCAAACATAGCCAAATAAATTCTCACCCAATTCCTTCCTTTTTACCTTTTACATTGCTCCAGTTGATTCTTACTATGTACCGTCACATCACCCAACTGTTAGTCATATAAACACATCAACTATTACCTTGTCACGCTAATACCAAGCATGTTTCCCTGCAACTTCTCACACATGTTCCAAAGATCAAGACAACACATCTATTAATTTGAAATCAACCTTTACCAAGTCTAAAAACCATGTCATAATCAACAATCAACTCATATTCATCGATCATAATACATAATGCTACAACTATCACCTACTTACACTCAAGTACATATCAGTTGTCTCAACACACATATGTTATTACAACCATCTTAAAACAAGATCATTGATTCATGCAATATTATAGATACAAACTCATGTCATGCAACTAATCAAACATTCAAATAGCAGATAGACAACATAATAGACACCAAACACTCAAAAACCAAATAAACGACATAATCAAACATTCAAGCACCCAGTAGACGACATATAATGTATCTCAGAGGAGACTATCTTGTCTACGCATTCAATCTATATTAGCATGATATAAATTCAAAACACATCAACTCAAACATAAATAAGGTCATGATATCCATAACAGTAACTAACTAACATTTTTACATATGCACAGTCAGTCTAGATTAGTATGGCATAATATCACAATATATTAACTCATACCTAAATACCATAACCCTAATAATCTACACAGGTCGATCCAATTTAGCACAATACATAAAAAAACAAGATCTTAAGTACAATGACCATAACCATCATGCACATAACCAAAATGCATATAACAAGTTACTATCATATATGACTATCTGAAGCATGTGCATATGATCACATTGATTAACTAACATCTATCATACATGTAACCGCAACAACCATAGACTAACATACATGTAACCGCAACAACCATAGACTAACATACATGTACATAACCCTAATGTTTCTAACAACCATTAACCAACATACCTGCATACCCACCACACAAAATTTTATGATGATCCACTCTTATCCCAAGGTTCAGTGTTGCAACCTCGCTTTAATGATCTACATCTCCTGCTCTATCTCAACCAACACATCATCATCATAACATACCAACAACATCATGATGACCTAAAATGCATACAATGACCTCATGGAAAACAACCTTAACCATAAAAATGCATGCATAATGATGTATAAACATTGTCATGCATAACAAGTGCATAACCTGCATACAATCATGATGACCACATCCAATAACAACAACCATCAACTTTCATATGGCGACACAACTACACAATGACCACCACCATGCATAGTCAAAAAACACATATACCTCAACCATAAGGAAACATATGAAACCAACATGTACATATGACAACACATTCATCCAAGGAGAAAAAAATCCAGACATCACCCAAGGAGAACGAGACCATGCTCTAATACCACTCTGTAAGACCCTCCTCCCACATTTACCCAAGTTAACCGGTCCACTGGGGTAAACATGTGATTAGAGGCCACTATGATATGATTCAAATCCCCATGTACAGTTAAGGAAGTGGAGCCGACATAATGAAACCAAAATGACCTTCCACACTTGCTACATAACCTTCAGAAGCCAACCAACCCTTATAGGTGACCAAATCCCAAGGCAACTTGACATTTTACTGATTTGGACCCTCAATTGCACCTGTTATCACTCCAAAATTTCCCAAGGTTGTTATGTGTGTTTAAGAAATATTAGAGGTAACTATCAACCTACTTTTGAGATCAGGATCTAGCCTATCTAATGCTCAGAGAGGGCTCTCTCTTTATGATTTAACTTTATTGTTTTTAATTGATTTTAAGCTAGTTATGAAATATTGATTGGGTTTGATTTTGATTTGTTTGGTGGAATTACTGATTTAGATGGATAGTTGTCTTTTCTACTTTTCCATAGGGATATGGAGTCAAAATATCAAGAAAACATGCCATAATCAAGTTCTAAAGGAAGTGTTCACAGGGCAGGGTAGCTAAGCAAAATCAGATCTTTAAAGGCTAAATGGTGAAGTGGTTTTCAATCGGGATCAAGGAGCAGTTAAGGATTCCTTAAACCATATGATGAAATAAAATGAAAGAGGTAAATCGGGATGGGAGAGAAATTAAGAATTCTCAGATCCAGATATCAGAGGAAAAAATTAAATGAATAATAGTTCAAAACAAAGTTTACTTAAACAATTTCTGCAATAATATTTCTGTTATAACACTTAAATTTGGAAAAACATGCAAGTTTATGGAATACTTAAGAAAATAACAATAAAAAATTGAAATATAATTCACTAAAGTACCTCAACACTTGAATCTTGTAATGCAATGCCTTTATTACTTGTCTTGTCTGCTGACTTGAAAATGGTACAATAAACCCTCAGGTACTTAGATCAATTACAACTATATAAATGTTCAAGAATCCACACTCAATACTTCGAATTACTGAAGTATTTATACAAAATATCCTAAAAATGATTTAGGATTTAATCAAGGGAAGTAAAATATCGTCATGCAAGAATATAGAGACACCTATTTAATTAATGCAATCTTTCCCTGTTTTATTGGATTTGTTGTTTTCTTTTTGATATTTGATGTCTTATCTCTCTGACTGTTGCTTTCACGCTGCTTGTATCTTTACGTTGGTTGTCTTCTGATTTATCTTTTAACTCTATTTTGATCTTTAAAATATGTCTTTCATCTGTATTTATCTTTACCTGACTGCTCTTTTACTCTTTAACCTTGAATTCTCTGTTTACCTGCTTTACTTTTAACTGTCACAGTAAATCATACAGTTTTTCCCAAGTCTCTTCATCTGGAATTTTGATATTTACCATCCTCCTGTAAATCTCATCTGCTTCAGTGTACTTACTAAAGGTGGGCTTGTTTACAAAGAGATGATTTACCTCATGCTGGAGGTAAAAGATATTTTCAAAAATCTGAAAGAGTACTTTGCCTGTAGGAATTCCTTTCAATGATGAATTTTTGGAATGTTATTTTGCTACTTCTATGATTTTCTTGTCATAATCTTCCTGCCTCATTAGTCTATCATTGATCACTAATGTATTAGGTAGAACTTTTTGCCTCAAAACATCAAATTTTTTCATGAATCTATTTACTGCTAGCTCCATAGTTTAACACTTATCTTCAAGTTGTGTCATCAAGTTTCTTTTGGAAATTACCTTTTTTAACTCTAAGATTGTTTCAGTCTGTCACTTATCCCAATTTCTTCTAATTCATGCTTGTTCTTAGAATTGAGAAACTTAATAATCTCAGTGGCCTCCTCTAGTTTCTTTTCAAGTTCTTCGACTTTCTGAATGGCTTCACTAGCCTCTTTTATCAAATATTTCTGCTCAAAGATAACTTGGATAGATGGCCAAGTATCATTAACAGAGGTAATGATATTGGCCCATAGTTGTTGCTTTGCTTGGGCCAAAGGCTCTGCCAATGTCAATTCTTTTACTAACTTTTGAATCCTGTCAGTTAATCTGTTTGACTTATGTGTTTCAGCCTTATGCATAATCTGAGCTAATTTCTTTTCATCTTCAAGAATTTTTACTTGTTCTTTAAGTCTATTAATCTCATTTGTTTGGATTGACATGCCTTGCATTGCTTTAATCAATTTACCTGCATGATCATTGGGATGGGTTGCTGCTATTGCTGATGTAGTCGATGGTGTTGCTGGAACTTCTGTTGTCACTGGAACTGCTGTAGTAGTTGGGACTGCTGTAGCCACTGAAGTTGATGTTGAAGCTATGGGAATGGTAGTAACAGTAACTGATTTCATGCTTTTCTTTTTTTCCTGCACCAATTTATCCATTTCATTCTCCATCTCTTTCATTTGAGATGTCAAATGAATGATAAGATTCATCTTTTCATCTTTTTGACCTTCATTCTCCAAACTTTTTTTAGTTTGTGGATGTTCAGTGGGAGGTAATTTCAGCTACTTTTTCAATGCAACAATGTCTGCATTCTTTTTCTTGATAAGCTCTTCATATGCTTTGATGTTCTTTGGATCATATCCAACCTCTATGACCAATTATTCAAGTGATTTAATTCTATTATCCTCAGCTTGTGAGGAAGCCTTCTCTAGTTTTAGCTGTGCTCTGATGTTTTCTAGAGAATTTTGTAGTTTTTGGACACTCATAGCTTTGTTGGTCATAGTGGAGTATATCATTTCTACTGCTTGCTTATGAAACTCAATCTAATCTATAGGATGAAAATCTTTAGCCATAACTTAAAATGTTGTTTTCTTGTAGTCTGCTGATGATTTTGGAGCCTGGATCATTGGCTACAAAAAAGGTCATTTGCATCTTCCTAGCGTTGTAATCAAAGGCTGAAAGTAACTTGTTCTGATCACTAGGTGTTTGTTTCCAATATTGGGCATAAGTCACAACTTTCAAAGCTTCATTCTTCAGTTTAATTTCTTTGTACTTATCCATTATATCATGTTCTTTATCCAATGGTTTTCTTGATGAAGATAATTCTACACTATGTTGCTTCTGAATGATCTGAGCACTAGAAGTTGATGGCTGATGAGTTTCCTCTAAAAATGTGGGAGATGCATTATCCCTGACAATTATATCTGTATCAATGATCTCAATTGTGTCAACTATCTCTTATGCTCAATTACTGGATTCAACTTGGGCTTCTTCATGTAAATTAGTTTGAATTTTGTATCAGTAGTGGTCTTAGAAGAATAAGAGCCTTCTTCTCTTGTTCTCTTTGAGTTCTTGTCTTGTGGGGCTGGAGTATGCAGGACAAAACTAGTCTCAACCTGCTTTTCTACCTCTTGCAAAGTATTTTCCAACCACTCTGACTGGTTGGAATACTTTTCAATCTCTGGTTTTGAATCATGAAAAAAAGGAGTCAATTTGAATTTGACTCTTAGTTTACTGATGACTCTAAAAGGATCATACTGCCATTTGAAACTATTACTGAACTTGAAATCCTGTAAACACTTATCTTCTTGTTGACCAACATTCCTATTATTGCAAATGAAAGGACCAAGCTAGTTTTTAATTTTAAACTGAATTTTCTTCTTTGCTGACGGGAAATTAACTTCATCTGAGTTTACGATTTTCCTGATGTATTCTAATGCAAATAACCTCATTGGGAGGTATTTGGGCAACTTGTATGGAGTGAGTTGGCATCCATAGACCCTAATTTCAGTATGGTTATGGTATAAATACCAGTCTCCTGTTCTACTTTGTTCTGACAATTGCAATACTTTCTTTATCTCTTCATTGACCCTAGGTTGAATTCTACTCCTTATCATGTTGACAACTGGATAAAAAAATGCATCAATGAAGTCTTTGTAGCTGAATTCTATGGAAGCCTTTCTAATCAAGGATGTCCATAAGACTACAAATTTGGGGTTACCCTCTGTGTCCAATTTTTGAAGGCTAACTGCAAACCTTTCTGATTGGAAATACATGAATAAATGAAGCAAAACTGATGAATATTTAAACACTACTTCCTCTCATAATTTAACTAGTTTCTCATGGATCACATCTAATATGTATTGAGCAAAGTTAAATGTGGAATCTAGAGGCTCTCCTAGGTAGAATATGGACAAGAAACCTAGGATAGAGGCATCTACATATTCATCAGTAAAATACCCTAGAATGCATGACAACATTGTGACAATCTGTCTAGTTCTCTCTGAAAAAATTGACTCTGAGTATGGAGGGTTACTCTTTGGGGTTTCTACTGATGGAGGAAGAAATATTTTGAATATTTGAAACCTCTTGGGAAAGTCCAGCTTCAAATATAATTCAGTAAGGATTTCAATTGATAATAAGGCTTCATCAGGCTTGGGTTGGATCTGTAACATCTGATTTATGGATTATGCAATGATTGTGAACAAAATATCTTGGCTAGGGGTTACTAGGGCTCCTTCATTGGGCAAGTAATTAATTTGACATAGTCTAATGATTTCTGGAAACTGGAATGTCTGTGGGAAGATGTAATTGGGTAGGTTTGAGTCCCAAAGGTGGATATCAACAGCCTAGTCTATGAATTTATCATGGCTCCAGCAGTGGAGATCTAGGAGGTTGAAATCAGTGACTATATCACTGATTTTGAAGTCTTTGTATACTAAAGGAGTGTGTTCAACATCAACTACAGGTGGTTGCAGAGGATTTACACTTATAATACTCTGGGAGGCCATTTTTAACTTGTTCAATTATTAGTTTATTACTTTATGTGTTTAAGTAATGGCTTTGGGAGGCTTAGGATTACCTGTGAAATGGTTTAATTCAGTCTACAAAAGGTTTTCTGGCCGCAACAGGCTTTAACTCCGATCCACAAAGCTTTTAAACTGGGTTGGCGAAGGATTTGGTAGGAAAAGGCTTGAATTTTGGTCTAGATTGGCCTCAAAATAGGTTGGAAACGAATCTTTTGCGCAAACTTCAGCATAAATGGTGAAAAATTCTTTAGGGAGGGCTTGATTTCTTTAACCAGAGGTAGTCAATCATATGGTGCATGGTTTAATTAATTTTGAATCACAGTGGTTTCATCGCAATGGGCATAAACAACCCAGCGGTTTATCGCATCGCGAAAAGTGGTTAGGCTGCTTTAGGATGGGGGATGCGATAGAATGTAGGACTGTCACGTGGAAAATAGGCGGGGGTGAAAAACCACCCATTTCACACCCCTGATTGGTTTTAAACATCAGATATTTGAGAGTGTGAAAGCGCTCGGGAATGGTTAGATCTGATAAGTGCCAATCAGATGGTTGACGGGTGTTGAGGGATGAGTTGAGGTGTTATGATAGGTGGGACCCGACAATGGGTTATGCGAATTGATTTTAATATGAGTGGGTTGGGGATTATATGAAAGCAAAGGGTTAGCATGGTATATATGTGGGGTCGGGAAATGTAATATAAAGTGGGGGGATATATATACAAACTATTTGCTAAAGCTTAATGTTATATGGGATCAGGGAGTAATATATGAAGTGGGTCGGGTTAAATATGAAGTTATACCCAGGATTATATATGTGCGAGGTTAAAATAAAGTGGGTTAATATAAATGGATAAGTTAAAATGATATCAGGGGGGAGCTTTTGCAGTGGGGCCCGATATTTTTAAATATTTAAAAACTTTAGATAAGTGGGTTTTTATGTTTTTAAATGGAAAAAGGGAATTAGTAGAGGGAAGTTACTTTTTCAAAGGAAAATGTGTTTTTCAACTAGGGAAGGAGTTTTAGGAAGGGAAAAGGGGTGAAATGAAGGGAAATGACTTTTTACAAGGGAAAATGCCTTCTACGAGTGGAAATGGGGTTTTAAGCAAGGGAAGGGGATTTAGGGGAATATTAGTGATATGAGATGAACCAATTGATGCTTTCCATTACTTGTGAAAGAAATCTACCAACCCTTTATTTACCCTAACATTTTTTACTTCATTTATTGGGTGCATTTGAGCTTGCTGACCCTTTTATTTTCTTTTGATAAGCAAACTAACCTACTTCTAACCTTATAGCTTCCAATGGCTCAGATTAAACTGATGAGCTCATTTTTATTTCTCTACCTAAATACTGATCTGCCAAGATTAAATGGTTTGGATAGATCTTTATTCAGTAATTATCAGTACTTGAAATTTAAAAGCATGAATGAATCAAGATGAAATTGTTTTATCATCATGAGTTGTGGCATTTTGGACAAGCTGCACACAATTTTTATTTTCAAAAAGTAAACTAAGAGTAGTGGCATTTGGATGTGCAACACTTTCATGATTTATTTTTGTTTCTTTTTTGTGGGGTTCATACTTTATCTTTTTATTTTTTTTATTTTTTTTTTATTTTTATTTTTTATCTTTATCTTTTTATTCCTTTGATTTTTCTTTTAGGACTTACCCTCTTTACATTTTTTTAATATGGGAAAACATTTGCAGAAAGCAAAGTAAGTTAAATATTACAAGACTTTTAACATATTCAATTCAAAATTATGATCCCTATTATTATAGGACCCTCCCAGTGGCTCCACTTGGGGATGGCATCTCCTGGTGAGATGTCAAGAACTTTAAGATCAATGGCCTTGGAACTTCTCTCTGAACTCTCCTTTATTCAATCATATGATGTTGTACCTTTTAAATCTTAGGGCCTTCTCTTCGGGCTTCAACTTCAAAATATAATCATCCAACCCAATCTCTACTTTGCAATGGTATTCACAATGAACAAAGTAAAACAAATGAACTAATGTCTAATATGGAGAAAAGTAGTGCTTCAACATTCTACCGTTGACTGGTCCACCTGGTAGATCTGATCTATCTAACTCCTTCAAGAAAAATTCATTGTTACCTTTGTAACCAGAAATGATGTATGGGCCTTTCCATATAAAATCAAATTTACGATGTTTAACTTTTTATTCTCTTCTGGAATCCCATTTGAGTACTTTGTCACCTATGTAAAATCATCAGATTTGGTTTTCTTATCAAATTTAATTTTGATTTTGTCTTGGATCACTTGTGATTTGATATAAACTTCTTCCCTGGTTTGCTGCAAATGAATTGTTTGATTTATCCTCCTTTGGATATCATTTGGTTCTACTTACAGCTCTTGAATCATTTTCATCACTGGCACTCCCAATGAGGATGGGAAAAATACATCCATCCCATATACCAACTGCTATAGAGATGTACCAATATAATTTTTGGTAGTTAGTCTGTCTGCCCATAAGGCATTAACTAACCTTTTGTTCCAGGTCTTCTTGTTATCTTCTAATAGTTTCTTGATGATATTAATTAGGCTTTTGTTTGATGATTCTGCAAGTCCATTACCTTGAGGGTAATAGGCAGTGGAATGGCCAAGGTTGATGTGGTATTTTTTACAAAATTCTATCATTTTCTTGGATTTGAAGGCACTTGCATTATTAGTAATTAGCTTTTGGGGGCATCCAAATCTAGAAAGGACATTGTTTTCGGAATGAGATAATGACAGAGTCAGTGGCTTGTTTAGAAGGGATGGCTTCTATCGATTTGGTAAAATAATTAGTAGCTGTCAATATCCATTTGTGCTGGGCTGAGGAGGGTGGGTGAATTTAACCAATGAATTATAAACCCCATTGTTGAAATGACATTTCTACAGAGATAGGTTTGAGGGATAATGGTAAGAGCTTCTTTTTCCCTTCAAATATCTGACATTTGTGACAGGAGGTCACATACTTTCGGACATCTGCAAAAAGGGTGGGCCAGTAAAAACCTGCCCTCAAGATTTTATTAGCAGTTGTTTCCCAGTAGAGGTGTCCTCCACAGTCTCCTACATGAAACTCCTGCATTACTTTATCAGATTCATATTTTAATAAATAGTTAAATAGAATGCCACCATGATCTTTCCAAAATAAAGCATTATCTATGATACAATAGTTCATTGCTTGCATTTTCAAGAATCTACCTTTAGTTCTAGATGAACCAGGAGGAGCTTGTAGATTAAGTAAAACAAATATAATATCTGCATACCATGGTGAATCTATGAAAGCTTCACTAATTTGTGGAGTTGCCATCTCGTCTTAATCATCTAGTTGAGCAATGAAATTGATATCTAAGGCCTGACAGTTCGATTCAGCCATGAGTTTGGCTAAACCTTGGCCTTTAATATGTTTTGTGGGCTTAATTTCAATGTCATATTCCAATATAGTGGCAATCCATTTTCCTCTTTTTCCATTAGGCCCATTTTGAGTTAGAATTTCCTTTACTACTGAATTTGGAACATATTCAATTATGTGGGAGTATAAATTGAACACTCTGAAATCTTTAATAGCTTTCACTAAAGCAAGTGCGTGTTTTTCCATTATATTGTACTTTAGTGTTGCATCTCTTAAGGATTTACTGAAAAAAAAAATTGGTTGTTCATAACCCTGATCATTCTTTTGCAACAAGACTGCTGCAATGGTGTGTTTTGAAGAAAAAGAAAAAATTATAAAATCTTTTTTGAAATTAGGACTTATGAGGATGGGTGTTTTAGTGAGAGCTTCTTTGATTTCTTCAAAAGACTTTTTAGCCTCTACTGTCCATTTAAGTGCTGGATATTTCTTTAACATGTTATTAAATTCTCTGATTAGTTCTGCTAAATTAGAAATGAATCTTCTAAGAAAATTTATTTTACCTAAGAATGCCTGTAATTATTTGATGTTTCTAGGATGAATTATGTTTAAGATTGCCCTCTATTCTAGTTGGATCAATTCTAATTCACTCTTTTGAAATTATGCGTCCTAAGACTTTACCTTCTTCTAGTCCAAAGAGTGTCTTTTTAGGATTCAATGAAATACCAAATTTTCTACATTTAATAAAAACTCTTCTCAAATGATCTAGATGTTCATTGTCTGTTTTCGAAAATACTGTTATATCATCTAGATAAATGACTAAAAATTCATGAATCTCCTTGGAAAAATAAATATCTATAGCTCTTTGGAATGTATATCCTGCATTCATCAAACCAAAGGGCATTTTCAAGTATATGAAAGTTCCCCAGGGAGTGGTAAATGCTGTCTTTGATTGATCTTCCAATTGAACTAGGATTTGGTTGTATCCAGAAAATCCATCAAGTAATGACATTCTGGATGATCCAACTACCCTCTGTAAAATATGATCCATTTTGGGGAGAG
The DNA here is from genome assembly GCA_034641835.2 of Pinus albicaulis. Lineage (NCBI taxonomy): Eukaryota > Viridiplantae > Streptophyta > Pinopsida > Pinales > Pinaceae > Pinus > Pinus albicaulis. The sequence continues at coordinate 121,450,839 of CM076577.1, read as the reverse complement.
GATAGTTATCTTTCAATGACATTTTGTTTATGTTCCAGAATTCAACACAGAGTCTTATTTCCCCTGTTTTCTTTCTAGTGGGAACTAAATTGGAAACCCAATAAGAATATCTAATAGGTGCTATGATTTGTGCTTCATACATCCTTTTTACTTCTTTTTCAATAAATGGCATAAGAATTGGATTAATTCTCCTAAGCTTTTGTTTAAATGGTCCCTTATTTTCTTTGATGGGTATTTTATGTTGGATTATACTGGTATCATAAGACTTGAGGTCTTCATAACTCTAAGGAAAGACATCATGAAATTCTTTAAACAGACTTATGTACTTCAGCTTTTCAGTCGGGGGTAATGCTTTGGATAATTTGATAAGCTTAGGTTTTTCTTTTGTTCCTATGTTACATTCTTCTATGTCTGACCTTAAGGGCTCCATTTTTGGTTTTCTAGCTACATCATTGGATTCAAAAAGTTCTTCTAATGGGGCTAATCCCTTAGGAAAAAAGTTATCTTTAAGGTTTAAAATCTCTGATTCATCATTTGTTATTTCCTATATTTCTACTATTTCTAATTTATCTATTTCTATTCTAGTGAATTTAGTGGGTTCTATTTTATCTACATCACTTATATCTATCTCGTTATTGATGGTGTAGTATAATGTACAATCAGTATCTATATTACAATTTTGAAATTCTCCCTCAACATTCATAAAATTGTAGATTTGAGAATCTTGTGAAAATATCTCCCAATATTTCAAATTATCTGGTATAGTTGGCCTATGTCTTACCTCTGCAGTGTATTGATGATTTGGATGAAAGGGAAATCTGCATGTGCTAGCAAAAGTAGCCAAACTGTGTGCTTGCATGTTCCACTTCCTTGGAATAACAACAAAGTCAGTTTCAAGAAAATAAATAATCATATATAAAATGGTTTCTCTGTATTTGCTCGGTCTAGGATTATTCACAAGATACTCTCCTTTGATTTTTTTTATGATTAATTATGAGTCTCCCAAGATAGAAACTCTCTTGGCTCCAATTTTTCTTACAATTTGCAGTCCTAAGATTAAAGCTTCATACTCTGCCATGTTATTTGTGCATTGAAAGTTTAACCTAAAGGCATGACCTTCTGAATGATCATTCTCTAGGTTATAAATCCATACTCTTGCTCTTGCTCCTAATTTGTTTACAGAAACATCGAAATCTAAGTGCCACATTGACTCATGAAATATATTGTCACTGTCAATTTATTTATGTTTCTGTTCTACTGCTGTAATTTTATCTTTTCCAGTGTCTGAATTACATAAGATGAAAGAATCCATATCAGAATGCAGAGAATATCTAGGATAATTTTGGGGTTTTTCTGCACTACTGACCATTTATTTCATCAAAGTTTCTCTATAAAGCTTTTTTGGTTGACTGAAAACAGAAATTGTAGCATAGGACATGTCTAATTGTAGTGATCCCTGCAATTTCTCTCCCCATGAGCGAGATAATAACATTCCATATTTTAGAGGGATATCAACAACTACAATATCCATAATAATACTTTTAGCTGGGTATTGGACTAGAGTTACACATAGATCTTTTATCAGGCCAAGGCATTTAACTTGACTAGAATCAAAGGAAAACAGATCTTTGTATGGTCTAGTGATGTCTAAATTCAGTTTTTCCATGACAACTTTTGGCATTAAGTTGTGAGATGCTCCTAAATCTAACATTGCATTGTGTAATATTTTGTCATGAATGTTCAAGCTAGTGTAGAAGGGAGGGGCACCTCCTTGTTGATGTTTTCCATTAACTTCAGGACCAAACAACAACTCTGGTTGATCATCATTTAGGTTCACAACATCTTCTCCTTCACCTATATTCAGTGTTTCAGTGATTTGGGCTTTGTACGAATCATTTTTTACTATTTATGTTAAAGCAACTGGTATTTTCAATTTGGCTATCTCAACTTGAATATTGAATGGTACTTGAGTTTTTCCTAACTAAATGATTTCCTCTTTACCAATTGTAGTTTGTGTATTCTTGTCTTTTTTGTCCACAGTTGGTATTTCAGTATGTGTTTCTACTGTCTTACTTTCAATCTTCTTATCTAGGACAATTTGAGTGGAAATGGTAGTTTTAGAAGCAGTTAAAGTTTGAGTATCAGTATCCGTTATGTCTACAATCTTTGGACTTAGTTTTCTGAGTTTCTCTAGGGAAGATTTGTAGCACTTTTCTCACAGGAGCTTCTACTGTTTTCTTGGTTTGAGTTTGGAAATTTTTCTTAGTAGGGGCTTATATGTTTTCCTTACTTCTAAGGCTATATTGTTTGTGAACTTCATATATTGCAAACTCATAGCCTTGTTTATAGTCAAGGGACTCTCCAGATTCTAACTGTAATTGTTGTAACATGTATAATTCTTGTTCTTCTTGGTTAAGAAAAATAGTATTTTCATCATTAATTCCCATTAAGTTAATCTGGGTGTCCTGGTCTTCATCATTTTGTTGGGAACTCTTAGCATATTTCTCTTGGAAAGGTGGTCTAATCTGTTGATCAAGTGCAGATTCTCTTGATTTACCTGTATTAGGATTCTTCCTAAAGTTGGGATTTTTTATTTGAGGACCTTGTTGATTATCCCATTTTGGTTTTATTTCCATGTTTTCTAACCTATCCATTATTCTTTCCATGATTTTATCTAAACTATATATTGTATTATTTGATGTGGATGGTTTATCCTTAATGGTTACTCTTCTTTCATTTCTCATTCTAACTCTTCTAGCTAACAAGTTTGCTTCTACACTAACTGCATCACTTTGCATTTGCTCTAATGTTGCAGGGTTTCTTTCTATCAATTGATATGACATATCAATGTCAAATCCATCTAGAAATTTGATTAAGGCCAAGTCTGGTGGAGGTTTGATATTGGCAGGAATTGCATTCTAAATACTGTTAAACCTAATACAATAATCCTGAACAGATTCATTAGGAGCTCTTTTGATGTTTTAATATTAAGTTAATATTTGTAAAGGGGTTTTCTTTCTTTCCCATCTATTGATAAACAACCTATGGAAAGCATCTAAATTAGCAATATGACCAGCACGTAAACCTTTAAACCATTTCTTAACTTCTCCTGCTAATGTTTGTGCAAACAATCTCATTTGAACATCAACTTCATCAATTTCATGTAATTCAAAGTAATCAATCATTTTGTTTACATGTTGTTGGGAAGTATATTGACCAGTACCATATGTTGAGATTCAACAAGATGATGTGCTTGGTGAAAAGTAAGCACCTTCACTAAGTGGGGCCCGTAGGCTATTTTTAGGTGTATGTCAATTTTTAGACATGGTGAGCATATTCTATAAGTTTTAGGATGCCATTTGTAGATGGTTGGTTAAATGTGAAAAATAGATGATTAGTGAATTAATTAGTTAACTAATTCACAACTAATAACTCACTAAAAACTGAACAAATACAACAGTTAACTACTTGCACGTCAGTTCCAGTGGAGACCCAGTGGAGAGATAGGTGAAAGGGTGAGATAGACTATCCGTTGTGACTATAATGATGCATTCAATGCATCTGACAAACATTGGAGTTTCCAATGAGGATTGCACAGTCAAGGCAAGGCTAATTCGAATTCATTTAGGGGTCTTCTTCAGCAGGGATTGTAGTGGAGGCAAGCTGTCAGGAGGGAAGAAATTGGTGCATATATATGCAAATTTCTGCATGACAATGTGTAATGATTGTTGATTGTACTGAGAGCTTGATGTACTAAGATTGTTATGATATTATTACATGATTCCATTTATATACATAGTATATGATAGTTGGTGTTTTTAGCTTTAAGCTTTCCCGTTAAACAACTGTGTTTATGTGCGATTGATTTTCTTCACATTGTTTGCTATTGAGTTTTAATTTCCGCAAGATTAAAAATGGAAGGATTCTGTATTTAGAAAGAAGATAAATATTGTTAGATCAAGAGAATCTGATAATACATCAGTATTAATAAATTTCTACATGGTATTAAAGCAGTGTTGATCACTAGAGATTGCAATTGTGAAGAGGTGCTGAGTTTTGTGCTGGTGGACAATTCGAATTTGCTCCAGAAATTTCTTGGTGCGATAGTTGAGTATTCATTGAAATGTCTTTCAATGGGTTGCGATTGGAGTATGCCCTTGAGGGTAGCTCGAATTACATAGCCTAGAAGGATAGGATGGAGGCGGTGCTTGAAGATAATGGACTGAAGGAGTTCATCGATAGCGATGTTCCTAAGCCTACTTCTAGCGATGCTACATTACTTGACGAATGGAAAAAGAAGATAGTAAAGACAAGAAGAATTATGTTGGAAGGTGTAAAATACCATATTGTGTCAAGCCTTCATGGGAAATCCACTCCATTTGCAATGTGGAAGGCTTTGACAGATCTTTTGCAAAGCAGCAATGACCATAGGAAGTTGGCGCTGAAAGATAAGCTCAGAAAAATAAAAATGAAGAAGGGCGAAAATATTCCAAAATATCTCACGAAGTTTGTCCAATGTAGGGATGAGCTAGGAAGTGTGGGGATTTCAGTTGCGGATGATGACTTTGTGAGCTTGGCTCTCCTTGGGCTTTTCTGAAGAGTTGGAATAGCTATGAAGACTCTGTCAATGGACGGGAGAAACTGCCGGATTGGGAGCGACTTTGGTCAGATCTTGTGCAGGAGGAGATAAGGCGGAATACGAGGGATGGCTCTTAATCGAAGAATGATGATGAAGAGAATTGCGCTTTGGTTGCCAAAGCAAGGAAAGGGAAGGGGAAGAAATTCCATCCAAAATCCAAGGCTAAAAACAAGAAGCTGGATTTGTCCAAGGTGAAGTGTTTTCACTATCACGAACATGGGCATCTCGCCACTAACTGCCCACAGAAAAAGAAGAACAAGAAGGCCGCTGGAGCTGCAGCTGGAGAGGCCTTAGCCTAAAAATTTGAACTTGATTTCTCTTTGATCACATGCTTGGTTTCAAGCGCAATGGGATTGGTGTGGTATCTTGATAGTGGTGCTTCCTTCCATATGAAGGGAGATAAGGAGTTGTTTAGTGACTTGGAGGAGAAGGATCTCTAAATGCATATAGAGATGGGCGACGATGGTAGATATATTGAGACTAGCATTGGAACCATTTCCTTTGAGAGTGAGTCAGGTAAACCATTTCTGTTGAAAGATTTTATGCATGTTCTAGGTCTGAAGAAGAACTTGGTCTTGGTTGCTATGTTGGAGGACAGAGGTTATGATGTTGTTTTCAGCGAGGGAAAAGCTTTACTGTGACATAAAACAATGGGTCAAACCAAGAGGATAAGGATTCAAGTTAAGAATATCTACAAGCTGGAGGTATATGGCTGCGTTGCAATGATGGGCAAAGCAGAAGAAGTGGTGAGCCGGGATGAGGGCGAATTATGGCACAGGAGAGTGGTCCATCTTCACCATGGTGCCTTGAAGATTTTGCAGTAGATTTCTACTGGACTTGCCAATGGTACTCTTGCGCAGTTAGATCAGTGCAAGGGATGTACTATGGGTAAGTTTGTGAAGACCACCTTTCATGAGAATGAGAACTGTGCTTCGGTGATCCTAGAGAGAATTCACACTGACGTGTGTGGAACTTTCTCGGTTGCTTCAACAACAAAACACAGGTATTATGTTATTTTTGTTGATGACTATTCTTGTAGATGATGGATCTTCTTCATGCAGAAGAAGAGCAAAACATTCTCAAAGTTCTATGAGTTTAAAGCATTAGTGTAGAAGGAGTCAGGGAAACAAGTGAAGGCTCTGCGAAGTGATAATGATGGTGAATATATCTCAAATGAATTCAAAGACTTCTATAGAAAAGAAGGAATTCAAAGATAACTCATAGCGCCTCATAACCCACAGTAGAATGGGGTCACGGAGAGGAAGAACAGAATGATCATGGGTGCTGCACGAGCTATGCTACATGACCATGGCCTACCGATGCACTTGTGGGCGGGAGCATGCAATACTGCGGTTTATGTGCAAAACCATTGTCCTCATAGAGTACTTGGCATGAGTACACCTGAAGAAGCTTTTACTGGTAAGAAGCCTGATATTTCTCTTTTAAATATTTTTGACTCATCTGTTTACATTCATGTGATAAATGATGCCAGGAAGAAGCTGGAGCCAACTGCAAAAGTGGGGATATTTGTGGGGTACACAGAAAAACCCCATAATTATCGTGTGTATTTTCCAAACAGTCGAATGACTATGGTGCGACGAGGTTTAAAATTAAATGAGGTGAAAGCCATGAAGTTGTCGCTTGAGAGGAAGCTACACTTTCATGCAGAGGAGGAACTTCTTGTTCCCAAAGATGAGCCTCTAGATGTGGATCAACCACAGGAGGATATTCATGGAGTGGATGAGTCCACTCATGTAGAACCAAACATCATAACAGGTAGAAAGCGTACCACAGAAGCATGATGTGGCATAGAATGTAGGAGTCCCTACATCACAGCGCAGACAAAGACAGTCACTTGACTGATTTACTGGATACATGGCTCTTATGAGCAAGTGTATTGTGACAGAGCCATCTTATTTTGAAGAAGTAGTGCAGGAGCCCACATGGGTAGATGCCATGGTGGAGGAGTATGACTCCACTGTTAGAAACAGTGCTTGGGAGATTGTTCCAAGGCTGGTGGGTAAATTAGTTGTAGGATCAAGATGGATCTACAAGGGAAAGCAAGCTGTTGATGGGAGTGTCGAGAAGTATAAGACAAGATTTGTTGCCCAGGGATTCTCACATATCGAGGGGATTGATTATGAAGAAAACTTTGCATTTGTCGCACGGTATTCTTCCCTAAGGACCTTCCTTGCTCTCTCAGTGCAGATGGGTTGGCACATTCATCAGATGGATGTGAAGACTGCGTTCCTTAATGGAATAATTGAGGAAGAGGTGTACATTGAAAAACCTGAAGGATTTTAGATCTTCAACAGTGAGTCACATGTGTGCACACTTAAAAGAGCATTGCATGGGATGAAGCAAGCACCATGTGCTTAGTACACATGGATTGACAACTATTTCATCGAACTTGGCTTTACCAAGAGTGAGGCAGATGCAAACCTGTACCAAATTGTGGTGGAGGGTAAGCTTTTAATCATTGTTCTTTATGTTGATGATTTAATACTAACGAGTGATGAGCATTTGATACACTCATGCAAGACAGATCTTGCAAAGGAGTTTGAGATGAAGGATTTGGGCCTCCTTCATTATTTCCTTAGATTGGAAATATGGCAGCGAGAAGGTGAACCGTTTGTGTCTCAAGGAAAGTATGCTCGAGAGATACTTAGTAAGTTTCACATGGAGGACTGCAAGCCCATGGATACTCCTCTTCCAGGAAATTGGAGGAAAGAGGATGCTACATCGGCAAAGGTAGTGGATGCCACTATTTATCAACAGTTGGTGGGTTCACTCATGTATTTAGTTAATACAAGACCGGACATATGCTATGCAGTGAACCAAGTTTCTCAAGCGATGGTTAAGCCTACCAAGCTCTTTTGGAAGGCAAGCAAGCATGTCCTGAGGTATCTCAAGGGAAAATTTGAGTATGGCTTATGGTATAGACAGACGAATGAGGTGAAGTTGCATGGCTTCATGGATGCAGATTGGGCAGGTAGCCCAATGAAAAAAAATAGCACATCAGGAGGGGTTTTTAGTATCAGATTTACTGCAGTTCCTTGGTACAACATGAAACAAATATCTGTGGCACTTAGTTCAGCAGAAGCGGAATACATGGCAACAAGTCAAGCGACATGTGAGGCTATCTGGATGAGGAAGATCCTGGTCGGTTTGTTTGGTTCTCATTTAGATCCTACAGTGATACATTGCAATAATTAGAGTTGCATTAAAATCTCGATTAATCCTATGTTTCATGATAGATCTAAACATATTGATATCCGGTATCATCATATCAGAGATTGTGTGCAGCAAAATATCATGTTCCTTTAGTACATTCCTACGGAAATCGGGATGCAGATATTCTGACGAAGGCGCTCAGCAAGAGAAAATTCGAATACCATAGAGGTAGGATCGGGGTGAAGGATAATCCCTATCTTGTTGAGAGGGAGTGTTGAGATTCAACAAGATGATGAGCTTAGTGAAAAGTAAGCACCTTCACTAAGTGGGGCCCGCAGGCTATTTTTAGGTGTATGTCTATTTTTAGACATGGTGAGCATATTCTATATGTTGTAGGATGTTATTTGTAGATGGTTGATCAAATGTGAAAAATAGATGAAATTCTAATTTTAGAATATTGGGCGAAGTCTATTTATAGATCATCATTCTAAAAATAGGTGCATGTCAATTATTATTAGCAATTAATAATAATCCGACAATAAATACCGACTTGTTCTCTTGGAGCACTTTATTTCAGTGAACAGATTTGGAAAATCAATGGGCTAAAGGAATTACGCAATTCCTAGGGTTATTGGTGGCTCATGCATGGAGGACTCAGTTAGAACTGAAGTGGCAAAGTTATGACAGAGTTGGAAGAGTAGTTATGGGAGTTGTTATTTAGTTTAACTTAGTTAAGTGAGTTAAACTTAGTTGAGTTAGTTGTATCTAGTCTAACTGAAAGATACACTAGTGAGAGTTTAGTGAAGTGATTAGTTAATTAATTCACAACTAATAAATCACTAACAACTAAACAAATACAACAGTTAACTACTTGCATGTCAGTTCCAATGGAGACCCAGTGGAGAGATAGGTGAAAGGGTGAGATGGACTATCCGTTGTGACTATAGTGATGCATTCAATGCATCTGACACACATTGGAGTTGCCAATGAGGATTGCACAGTCAAGGAAAAGCTAATTCGACTTCATTCAGGGGTCTTCTTCAGCAGGGATTGCGCAGTGGAGGTAGGCTGTCAAGAGGCAAGAAATTGGTGCATAGATATGCAAATTTCTGCATGACAGTGTGTAATGATTGTTGATTGTACTGAGAGCTTGATGTACTAAGCTTTGTATGAGATTATTACATGATTCCATTGATATACATAATATATGATAGTTGGGGTTTTTAGCTTTAGGATTTCCCGTTAAACAACTGTGTTTATGTGCGATTGATTTTCTTCACATGTGTTTGCAATTGAGTTTTAATTTCCGCAAGATTAACAGTGGAAGGATTCTATATTTATCAAGAAGATAAATATTGTTAGATCAGGAGAATCCGATAATAAATCAGTATTAATAAATTTCTACACCATCAAACTAAAATATTTTACTCTAGTAGTCCTATGGCATGGCATGTAATTGAGCTGGTAAGACCAAAGGGGAATGTCTGGCTGCCATGGCTAATATTCTAGCTTGGCTAGAAGGTAAAGTGGTAGTGTTTGGAGGTGAGCTTGAAGTGCTTACAGATGAAGTTAGAACACTTTAGGATGTAGTTGGAATGCTAGAAGATATACTTGGAGCACTAGAAGATGGGAATGAAACTTTATATTGAAGAGGAAGCTTGGGGATGAATGGTTCAGTGGAATAAACTGTAGTGAATATTATGGGTGAGGTGGAACTAAATGGATTTGTTTTTACTGTTTCTGAAGGAATGGTAGAAGGCTTCAGGTTAGCAGCAACTAGGGCAGCTAATTCAACTGATTGTTGAAAAAAGGCTTCGTCAATGTCTTTAATAAAGGTTGAGGTGAAAATATCAAGTTCATCAAAAGCATTTAGAACCTGTTGATCTGAATCAAGTGAAATAGTTTCCTTCTTTGTTTCAATAAATTGAATGAAATCGGGATCTATTACAGTATCAGAGATTTAATTTTCAGATTTTGTTCTAAATAAAGAATGTTCAAATGATAAATCGAATTCAATATCTTGTAAGCTTGATAATGTTTTAGGGAGTGAATTTTCTTTGACTAATTGACTACTACTTCCTAAACTTTTTACTTTTTTATTTTTTCTTAAAATTCTATCAGGATCATCAACAATTATAGCAGGTTGTGGATTAAGATGAGACCGGGTATAGTATGTTCTTTTGGAAGCCGGAATTTTAACTTTTAATGAAAAACTTTAACAACCCTAAAACAACCTTAAGGTGAAAAGATGAGGAAAAGTGTTTCTTTAAGGTTTATTTACAACTGAGGACTAATCCCCAGTATGGTCGCTAGTATGTTATCACTCCAAAATTTCCTAGGTTTGTTATGTGTGTTCAAGAAATATTAGAGGTAATTATCAAACTACTTTTGAGATCAGGATCTAGCCTTCCTAATGCTCAGAGAGGGCTCTCTCTTTATGGTTTAACTTTGTTGTTTTTAATTGATTTTAGTCTAGTTATGAAAGATTGAGTCGGTTTGATTTTGATTTGTTTGGTGGAATTACTGATTTAGATGGATAGTTGTCTTTTCTACTTTTCCATTGGGCTATGGAGTCAAAATATCAAGAAAATAGGACAGAATCAAGTTCTAAAGGAAGTGTTCACAGGGCAGGGTAGCTAAGTAAAATCAGATCTTTAAAGGATGAATGGTGAAGTGATTTTCAATCGGGATCAAGGAGCAGTTAAGGATTCCTTAAACCAGATGATGACAGAAAATGAAAGAGGTCAATTAGGATGGGAGAGAAATTAAGAATTATCATATCCAGATATCAGAGGAAAACATTAAAATGAATAACAGTTTAGAACATAGTGTACTTAAACAAATTCTGCAATAATATTCCTCTTATAACACATAAATTTGGAAAAAAATGCAAGTTTATGGAATACTTGAGAAAATAACAATGAACAATTGAAATATACTTCACTAAAGAAGCTGAACACATGAATATTGTAATGCAATGTATTTATTACTTGTCATGTACGTTGACTTGAAAATGTTACAATAAACCCTCAGGTATTTAGATCAATTACAACTATAGAAATGTTCATGAATCCACACTCAATACTTCGAATTACTGAAGTATTTATACAAAATTTAATACAAAATATCCTAAAACTGATTTAGGATTTATTCAAGGGAACTAAAATATCTTCATGCAGGAAGATAGAGACACCTATTTAACTAATGCAAGTTGTCCCTGCTTTATTGGATTTGTTGTTTGCTTTTTGATATTTGTTGTCTTATCTCTATTTCTTTCACGCTGCTTGTATCTTTACGCTGATTGTCTTCTGATTTATCTTTTAACTCTATTTTGATCTTTAAACTCTTTCTTTCATCTGTATTTATCTTTACTTGACTGCTCTTTTACTCTTTAACCTTGACTGCTTTGTTTACCTGCTTTACTTTTAACTTCCATAGTAAATCATACAATTTTTCCCAAGTCTCTTCATCTGGAATTTTGATATTTACCATCCTCCTGTAAATCTCATTTGCTTCAGTGTACTTGGTAAATGTGGGCTTGTTTACAAAGAGATTATTTACCTCATGTTGGAGGTAAAAGAGATTTTCAAAATCTGAAAGCGTACTTTGCTTGTAGGAATTCTTTCAATGAGGAATTGTTGGAATGTTCTTTTGCTACTTCTCTGGTTTTCTTGTCATAATCTTCCTGCCTCATTAGTCTGTCATTGACCACTAATGGATTAGGTAGAACTTTCTGGCTCAAAACATCAAATTTGTTCATGAATCTATTTAATGCTAGCTCCATAGTTTGACACTTATCTTCAAGTTGTGTCATTAAGTTTCTCTTGTGAATTACCTTTTTTACCTCTAAGATTGTTTCAGTTCTGTCACTTATCCCAATTTCTTCTAATTCATGCTTGTTATTAGAATTGAGAAACTTAATAATCTCAATGGCCTCCTCTGGTTTCTTTTCAAGTTCTTCTTTGACTTTCTGAATGGCTTCACTGGCCTCTTTTATCAAATCTTTCTGCTAAAAGATAACTTGGATAGATGGCCAAATATCATTAATAGAGTTAATGATATTGGCCCATATTTGTTGCTTTGCTTGGGCCAAAGGCTTTGCCAATGTCAATTATTTTTCTAACTTCTGAATCCTGTCAGTCAATCTGTTTGACTTCTGTGTTTTAGCCTTATGCATCATCTGAGCTAATTTCTTTTCATCTTCAAGACCTTTTACTTGTTCTTTAAGTCTATTAATCTCATTTGTTTGGATTGACATGTCTTGCATTGCTTTAATCAATTTAACTGCCTCATCATTGGGATGGGTTGCTACTATTGCTGATGTAGTAGATGGTGTTGTTGAAACTTCTGTTGTCACTGGAGATGTTGTAGTAGTTGGGACTGCTGTAGCCACTGAAGTTGATGTTGAAGCTATGGGAATGGAAGTAACAGTGACTGCTTTCCTACTTGCCTTATTTTCCTGCACCAATTTATCCATTTCATTCTCCATCTCTTTCAGTTGAGCTGTCAACTGAATGATGAGATTCATCATTTCATATTTCTAACCTTCATTCTCCAAAACTTCTTTATTTTGTGGATGTTCAGTGGGAGGTAATTTCAACTACTTTTTCAATGTAGTAATGTCTGCATTCTTTTTCTTGATAAGATATTCAGCTGCTTTGATGTTCTTTGGATCATATCCAACCTCTATGACCAATTATTCAAGTGATTTAATTATGTTATCCTTGGCTTGTGAGGAAGCATTCTCTAGTTTTAACTGTGCTCTGATGTTTTCTAGAGAATTTTATAGTTTTTGGACACTCATAGCTTTGTTGGTCATATTGGAGTATATCATTTCTCCTGCTTGCTTATGAAACTCAATCTGATCTATAGGATGAACATATTTAGCCATAACTTCAAATGTTGTTTTCCTGTAGTCTGCTAATGATTTTGGAGCCTGGACTGTTGGCTACACAAAGGTCATTTGCATCTTCCTAGTCTTGTAATCAAAGAATGAAAGTAACTTGTTATGATCGCTAGGTTTTTGTTTCCAATATTGGGCATAAGTCACATCTTTCAATGCTTCATTCTTCAGTTTAATTTCTTTGTAATTATCCATTATATCTTGTTCTTTATCCACTGGTTTGCTTGATGAAGAGAATTCTACACTATGTTGCTTCTGAATGATCTGAGCAATAAAAGTTGATCACTGATGAGTTTCCTCTGAAACTGTGGGAGGTGCATTATCTCTGACAATTATATCTGTATCAATGATCTCAATTGTGTCAACTGTCTCTTCTTTCTCAATTACTGGATTCAGTTTGGGCTTCTTCCTATACATTATTTTGAATTTCGTATTAGTAGTGGTCTCAGCAGAATAATAGCCTTCCTCTCTTGTTCACTTTGAGTTCCTATCTTATGGGGCTAGAGTATGCAGGACATAACTAGTCTCAACCTGCTTTTCTACCTCTTGCAAAGTATTTTCCAACCACTCTGACTGGTTGGAATACTTTTTAATCTCTGGTTTTGACTCATGAACGAAAGGAGTCAATTTGAATTTGACTCTTAGTTTACTGCTGAATCCCAAAGGATCATACTGCCATTTGAAACTATTACTGAACTTGAAATCCTCTAAACACTTATCTGCTTATTGACCAGCATTCCTATTATTGCAAATGAAAGGACCAAGCTGGTTTTTAATTTTAAAGAGAGTTTTCTTCTTTGTTGACAGGAAATTAACTTCATCTGAGTTTAGGATCTGCCTGATGTATTCTAATGCAAATAACCTCATTGGGAGGTATTTGGGAAACTTGTATGGAGTGAGTTGGCATCCATACACCCCTAATTTCAGTATGGTTCTGGTATAAATACCAGTCTCCTATTCTACTTTGTTCTAACAATTGTAATACTTTCTTTATCTCTTCATTTAACCTAGGTTGAATGCTACTCCTTAGCATGTTGACAACTGGATAAACAAATGCATCAATGAAGTCTTTGTAGCTGAATTCTGTGGAATCCTTTCTGATCAAGGATGTCTAGAAGACAATAGATTGGGGGTTACCCTCTGTGTCCAATTTTTGAAGGCTAACTGCAAACTTTTTATTATTGGAAATACAAGAATAAATGAAACAAAACCGATGAATATTTAAGCACTCCTTTCTCTGGTAATTTAACTAGTTTCTCATGGATAACATCTGATAGGTATTGAGAAAATTTAAATGTGGAAGCTAGAGGTTGTCCTGGGCAGAATATGGACAGTAAACCTAGGATAGAGGCATCTACATATTCATCAGTAAAATACCATAGAATGCATGACAACATTGTGACAATATCTGTGGTTCTCTCTGAAAAAATTGAACCTGAGTATGGAGGGTTACTCTTTTGGGTTTATACTGATGGAGGAAGAAAGGTTTGGAATATTTGAAACCTCTTGGGAAAGTCTAGCTTCAGATATAATTCAGTGAGGATTTCAATTGATAATGGGGCTTCATCAGGCTTGGGTTGGATCTATAACATCTGATTTATGGATTCTGTAGTGATTGTGAACAAAATCTCTTGGCTAGGGGTTACTAGGGATCTTTCATTGGGAAAGTAATTAATTTGACAAAGTCTAATAATTTCTAGAAACTGGAATTTATGTGGGAAGATGTACCTGGGTAGGTTTGAGTCCCAAAGGTGGATATCATCAGCCTGGTCTATGAATTTATCATGGCTCCAGCAGTGGAGCTCTAAGAGGTGTAAATCAGTGACTGTATCACCGATTTTGAAGTCTTTGTCTGCTAGAGGAGTGTGTTCAACATCAACTACAGGTGGTTGCGGAGGATTTACACTTATAATACTCCGGGAGGCCATTTTTAACTTGTTCAATTATCAGTTTATTAATTTATGTGTTGAAGTAATGGCTTCGGGAGGCTTAGGAATACCTATGAAAGGGTTTAATTCAGTTTGCAGAAGGTTTTCTGGCTACAACAGGCTTTAACTCCGGTCTGCAAAGATTTTAAACTGGGTCGATGAAGGCTTTGGTAGCAAAAGGCTTGAATTCTGGTCTAGATTGACTTCAAAATAGGTCGGCAATGACTCTTTTGCGCAAAATTCAACAGAAAAGGTGAAAAAATGCTTTAGGGTGGGCTTTATTGCTTTAACTAGAGGTAGTTAATCATATGGCGTGGGTTTGATTAATTTTGAATCACAGTGATTTCATCACATTGGGCGGAAACAACTTGGCGGTTTATCGCATCGCGAAAAGTGGTTAGGTTGTTTTAGGATGGGGGATGCGATAGAATGTAGGACTGCCACATGGAAAATGAGCAGGGATGCAAAACCACCCTTTTTGCACCCCCGATTGGTTTTAACCATCAAATATTTGAGAGTGCGAAAGGGCTTGGGAATGGTTAGATCTGATAAGCGCCAATCATTTGGTTGACGAGTGTTGAGGGATGAGTTGAGGTGTTATGATAGGTGGGACCCGGGAATGGGTTATGTGAAGGGATTTTAATATGAGTGGGTTTGGGATTATATGAAAGAAAAGCGTTAGCATGGTATATATGTGGGGTCGGGAAATGTAATATAAAGTGGGGGAATATATATACAAACTATATGCTAAAGCTTAATGGTATATGGGATCGAGGAGTAATATATGAAGTGGGTCGGGTTAAATATGAAGTTAGACCCGGGATTATATATGTGCGGGGTTAAAGTAAAGTGGGTTAATATAAAGGGATAAGTTAAAATGATATTGGGGGGGGAATTTTTGCAGTGGGGCCCAGTATTTTTAAACATTTAACAACTTTAGATAAGTGGGTTTTTATGTTTTTAAATGGAAAAAGGGAATTAGTAGAGGGAAGTTACTTTTTCAAAGGAAAATGTGTTTTTCAACTAGGGAAGGGGTTTTAGGAAGGGAAAAGGAGTGAAATGATGGCAAATGACTTTTTACATGGGAAAATGCCTTCTAAGAGTGGCAATGGGGTTTTAAGCAGGGGGAAGGGGATTTAGGGGAATATTAGTGATATGAGATGAACCAATTGATGCTTTCCATTAGTTGTGAAAGTAATCTACCTACCCTTTATTTACCCTAACATTTTTTACTTCATTTAATGGGTGCATTTGAGCTTCCTAACCCTTTTATTTTCTTTTGATAAGCAAACTAAACTACTTCTAACCTTATAACTTCCAATGGCTCAGATTAAACTGATGAGCTCATTTTTATTTCTCTACCTAACTATTGATCTGCCAAGATTAAATGGTTTGGATAGATCTTTACTCACTAATTATCAATACTTTAAATTTAAAAGCATGAATGAATAAAGATTAAAATGTTTGATCATCATGAATTGTGGCATTTTGGACAAGCTGCACACAATTTTTATTTGCAAAAAGTAAACTAAGAGTAGTGGAATTTGAATATGCAACACTTTCATGATTTATTTTTGTTTCTTTTTTGTGGGGTTCATACTTTATCTTCTTTTTTGATCTTTTTCTTTTTAGTCCTTTGATTTTTCTTTTAGGACTTACCCTCTTTACATTTTTTTAATATAAGAAAACATTTGCAGAAAGCAAAGTATGTACAATATTACAAGACTTTTAACATAGTCAATTCAAAATTATGATCCCTATTATTATAGGACCCTAACAGCTCCCATGACAAACCATGAATTCCACTTAGTCCTTCGAGTCACTCCCACAACAAGGAATTCCAATGAATGTGGACTTTTTCTGGCAGTTATGTGCCAACGACCCCGGATTCTGAGCCACTTTTTCAGGGCTAGGTCTCAAGCCACTACCCATAACTTGATGAAACCTTCAGGAGTGATAAACAACAATGGAATAAGGTTTCTATTGTAATCATTGGTATGAGTATTTGATCTGACTCCTACTAGCCATGAAAAGAATTTTCAAACATGTCACATTTATGAAATCTACATGTCACAACAACAGATTTGAGCATATGGGTCTCATAATTATTTAAGAATCGTTAAGAAACATTGATTCCTTATCACAATAGCTGCAATATCATCTATTAGATCATATGTTTATTGTTCATTCATTTTTTAATCAAAACATGATGAGAGCCATACATCAAGTCTTTCATAAAACATACGCATAACCAACATATAACTGATGGGAAAAATACTGAGGGGAGGGGGGGTTGAATCAATATTTTAAATCTCTCTTAAACCTTTCAATTTATTAATCTAATTTCTGTATTCTACTGTCATTAAGTAAACCCGCGTATGTACGCTACTATGGTGAATAAAAATAACATATATCCATCTAAATAACTTTTCATTTAATTCATAATCTGTTTGACCTAGTGAATAAGTACTTGTTTGACCATTAATTAAACAATAACTATGAGTAGTAAGAACAAAATAAACCATCATGTTGATTTTTGGGGTAGCATCAGATTTTCTCTAGCTCCGAAACCTTGTGGAGGGGCTAGAACACATGAGATCTCCAAGACCCATAAATAGTTTGGAGAAATTCCACCCAAAGCCTAAGTTATTCAAATAATTAATTATTTTAATGGAGACCCTTAGTCTAACTTAGGGAAAATAACTAATTAAAGTGAATTAATTTAGACATGTGGGTGAGAATGTTCTAAGTGACGAGGATCAAGTATTTTATAATATTAGCTATTGGTTAGAGATTAGATCACAATCGTTGAATGTTCAATAGGAAAATTATTAAAGGAAGGCTTGGGGTCAGTTGGAGAATACACATAGATTGGCAACACTTGAGCTAAGTCGAAATTCTGTGGCGCGGTTTGCTGAGAATTTTCAAGTGATCTTGCAGTGCAGCGAGGGGTAGTTCGATAGTGGAATTTCTAAGTCCAAGTTTGAGAATACAATAGCAGAGAAGAAGATCTGTACCACAGAGTAGCGCAGGCCCAGGAGGGGTGACACAGAGGCAGCGTAGGCCCAGGACGGGTGATGCAGAGGCAACATAAGCCCAGGAGGGGTGACACAGAGCCATAAGGGCTCACGTAGAGGGACACAAACCTAGCGAGGGTGATGCAGTCACTCAGTGACCAATGCTGGGGTTTTAGTGGGCCAGATCAGGCTCGTATTCAACAGACCAGATAGAGCGACGCAACCACAATGAAGGGTGATGTAGAGACTGCGTAGGCACCCGTGGTGTTCTTCATTCTCATTTGAATAAACCCTAATATATGTCTCTGGAGATAGAGGTGCTTCTACCGAGATTTTCTCTACTGGGTAAACCACTACTGGTACCATAGTTTTTATTCAAAAATATACATAATAATAAAAACCCTCAAGAGTTGTTGCACTGATTTTCCTGTATTGGGCTTTTCCGGGGACATTTGTTCGAAAAATCTTGTGTGTCCTTTTTCGAATATGCTTAATTATTCACTAATTAATATGTATATTTTGTAGGAAAAAATGTATTTACTTCGATGTTTTTCTTGTATTATTCAGAAAAATAACTTGTTAAGTTAATAAAACAAGTAGGAGAATTAAATCAGATTACTACAGTAGGATTTCTGTTTATTAAATTCAAAAAATTTCACATGGTATCAGAGCTATTGCAGATCAGAGAGAGATGAAGCCATGAATGAAGTTTTTGTTGCAAGAAGGCGGCTGTGACAACACAAATCTAGGAAGAGGCAGTGCAACACCAGAGGGACAATGCATCCCCAGGAGGGGTGATGCAGAGCATTTCTAGCTCATGCAGAGCTGACGCAGAGGCTCACGCAAAACCATAAGGGTGATCCAGTCGAGCTGACACAGAGGCTCACGTAGGCCCACAATGCTGACGCAGTCCGAGAGAAGTTCACACTGTGCTAGCTATCGTGGATGGAAGTGCAGTTTTGTTCTTCAGAAGTTGCTGTTGGGGAATTGTTATGTTGGTGCTGAATAGTGTCTAGCAGAGTTGAAAAAGTAAGGGGAAGAAGTTCCTCAGTAGGCTTTCTTGCCAAGAAGTTTGAGATCTGATCAATGGAGTGATTAGAGAGGGTTGATTCGATAGTAGTTGGTGGAGGATTTCTGGGAGGGAAATCACTTGTCAAAGGGAGCATATTCTCTAGAGGGTTTCTAGCGCCAAGAAACCCAAATCTGATCTTTTGCTGAGGGTAGCAGAAGAAGAAGAGGGAAGAGTATTTGCTTTGACAGCTTTTTAGCATAGATGGCCACACATGGATTGAGGGATTAGGATAGGTTGGATGGAGTATCCAACTTCGTCATCTGGAAGGCCAGAATCCTGTCAGTTCTAGACGAATATATCATCAAATATCACGCCGAGAAAGTTTTCGATGTTCCTATTGAAGTTGATCCATTGAAGAAGTATGAGGAAGTGCAAGTAAGGGCCAAGCGCTTAATTATGGATGGGGTCAACAATCATGTGGTCCCACACATTGATGAGAAGAACACAAAAAATGATATGTGGACAACACTAACCTTAATGTATCAAGGGACTTCCATCCATAGCAGAATTATTCTGGAGAATCAACTTCGACTATTTCAGATGAATAAGGGAGAGGAAATCGACCCCTTCCTCATTATATTGAAGGTTATTCGTGATCAGATTGCTGCTATGGAGGCCACTCCTGATGAGGGTCTATTGGTCAGGACTGCCCTGAATGCAGTGTCTGAAGAGTGGGAGACTTTTTTCCAAGGAATCTTGGGAAAGGCGACACTTCCAAATTGGGAAGACATGTAGGCAACTCTTTGCCAAGAAGAGATCAGAAGATTGACCAAGGCGGACAGCTCTTCACCAAGAATATATCAGGAGATTTACCAAGGCAGGAAGCACTAATGACAGAATCAAGATCAAAATGGAGGAGGAGGAAGATGCGGCTCTCACATCCAAGGAACAACAAGGGAAACAAGGGAAGAATAAGAGAGACATTTCAAAGGTTAGGTGCTTCAGATGTGGTTAATTGGGACATTTCTCCACTACTTGTTCTTAGAAGAAGAAGGGTAAGGAAGACTCTGACTCAAAGGCTCCAGCAGTTAAGGGTGACGATGGGAATGATGATGATGTGGCTATGAGTGCTCATGTGCCTCGAGAGAAGAGGTGGGGCGACATAGATCTACAGTTTGAGCTACAAATGGTGAAGGGGAAGGATCATTGAGTTGTCCAAAATCTTGGATCACATACGATTTACAGGATCCCTTAATGACATTAGCAGGATGATTGGAGTCAGTTGGTGCAAAGGATTATGGAGGAACATTAGAAGTGCTAAGACGATGAAGACTAGAGTAGCACAAAGGAGATGCAACAGCAACTTAGAAGAAGCAATGTAGAGGCAACACTTACATAGTGCAGAGAAACAGCAACGTAGAGGCACCAGAGGGTCAGCGTTGATTAGCAGCAGAGGGTGTTAGTATCGATATGCAGCTAGACCGACTTGTCTGTCAATATTTTGGGTGATGTCCTTCAGTTGCTTAACTCTCAGCAAATGAGTTGCAATGCAAAAACTAGCAATGGAAGTGCTATGGGAAGCATGATGCAACATTTGAGAGGGAGATGCAGTACAGATGAGGCATTGACTATGGTAGAGTCACGGGCAGTAGTATAGAAGGTAGAAATGCAGTGGATGAGGGGCAGCAGGCCAAGCATCAACAACGCAGAGGATCGATGTCGTGGATGAGCGTGATGCTTCAAGATGAAGTATTGCTAGAGCACATTCCTCGCTAAGATGGAGTGTTGATTTTTGGGGTAGCATTGGATGTGCTCTAGCTCTGAAACTTTGTGGAGGGGCTAGAACACATAATATCTCCAAGACCTAGAAATCGTTTGGAGAAATTCCACTCGGAGAAACAACACTGAAGGGTGACTGCGTAGGCACCCGTGGGGTTCTTCATTCTCAGCTAAATCAGCCATAATATCTCTCTCTAGAGATATAGGTACTTCTGTCGAGATTTTCTATATCGGGTAAACAACTACTGGTACCCTAGTTTGTATTCATAAATATGCATAATAATAATAACCCTCAAGAGCTGCTGCACTGATTTTCCTGCATTAGGTTTTTCCGAGGAGATTTTTTTCTGAAAAATCTTGTGTGTCCTTTGTCGAATGTGCTTAATTCTTTAGTACTTCATATGTATATTTGTGTAGGCAATAGTGCATTTAATTCGATGTTTTTCTTGTATTATTAAAAAAAATAACTTGTTAAGTTAATAAAACAAGTAGGAGAAGTAAATCAGACTACTGTTGTAGGATTTCTGTTTAGTAAATTCAGAAATTTTCACAGATCACACATAAGCATCACATCAACACAAATGAACACTAGAATTTTTAGATGGAAACCCATTGTGGGAGAAAACCACCGTTTTTCTCATCTCCGTCTTCATCTTTTATTATAAATAAAACATATTAAAATCTTGTATTGGCGCAGACTCATACTGGCACGTAGACACCCACCTAGAGAAGGCTACAACCTTCTCTCATTTTCTAGTGCCCACTGGAAGGGAGCTCCAACCCCTTGATATTGTTTATCGACACCCACCGGAAGGGAGCTCTTTCCCCCTAATCATATTTACCAGCTACCACTGGAAGGAAGCTTCGACTCTCTTACTGAAGACTCTAACCCTCATCACTTATGTGACCACGTTTCATAATATTTCATACTAGATCCACCTGACTCAAAACATCAAAACCTGTAGGCCACTTTTCATCATATTTTCAGACTAGACACACTACCATCATTTAAGCCCAATACCAAATAACATTTCTGAAGCCAATCATTGTATCAAAATCACTTAATCACTGAACCAACTGAATCATCAAATCAATCATTGAGCTAACGTATTATCAAACAACCAAACCAACTCATATCATTGTACGCCCATTCATCAGAATACCAAACCACATAATTTTCCTCATAGAAATGATATCAGGTCACTTAAAACTCTAATTAATCATATGTCAAAATATATACGCTACTGTTCAGATGCATACCCATGTATATACACACTTTACTTTAAGAGAATCCGCATATAGATCTCAAAAGATTGAACCTTGAATCTGAATCACTGCACTACTGAAACGATCAATAAAACAATCATTGAAACATATAATGAACCCATAAAAAATATTTGAACCACATACAAATAATCACATAGCAATATTATTACTATTCAACATTTCACTCCACAATCAGTTCAACCCAACTAGTACTGTCAAACACATATTATCATGAAATAATTCATTGACAAACAACAAAAAACATACCAAAACAAATCAACCATGATCATTTTCACATACTGCAAAACCCTAGTAGATATATGGGACTCATATGAATAAATTCCCCGTATGTACGTGACTTTTAAACTTGACACCACATACAGATCTTTCCATACTGCAGAATATATACACGACTACACAAAAGCAGATCCACATATGTATGCAATATTTCTGAAGCAAACCTATGTACAAATATGTAATTAATGAGTAATACCTTCTATTCACAACACAACATCTGTCAAACCCAAATCTTGGCATACACTATTACAAACACACATCATAATACCATCATCACAGATCTATCAAGCCATAAACAAATTATTCAATATGCAGTCATTTCAAATCTATTAGAGCTTATCCATCTTTATACTCCCTGGTGCACACTTATTTCAAATCAAACTATTCATCAATAACCCATTACTTGCACATTTAACACTTTGATCTTCATCTCTTTATATATCTTAGGCCTTAGCCAATACCTTGGGTCAAACCCTTAGTAATGTGGAGGTATTCTTTTACAGAATCAAATATTCTTTTCCGTGCTCATTACTATGGGCCAATACCATGGTAAAGACCCATGTTATTTAGAATACCATGGTGTGGAAAATGTATGCTACTTTTCTTCACCATACCCACGTATGTACGTGGCCTTTGTTCACAAAACCAATGTATACTTCCTCAAAATTTACCTTCATCATTCCTCTTTCTTTGAACTGATATTCTTTTTTCTATCTTTCTGTCACATATGTACTACCATGTTTATTCATCCTGCTACCATCATGTTGACATCTTTATCCAGTAGGTTTCCATCAAGGACAACACATTAGTCATAATGCCAACAATCTCCCCCTTTGGACTTGATGGAAACCACTTTGGTGTTTGGTTACCACCACCTGTAGATGCCTGTAAGCACATTTGTAGACATATCAAGATTCTCTCCCAAGTCACCAAGAATTCTCCAAACACCAAGTTTCTCTCCCCCTTTGACATCAAGGACAAAGGGCTGACCAATGCTGAATGAAAGATTCTCTCCTCCTTTGTTGAGATGAGCACTGTAGATCTGATCTGTTGAATATGAACAATGTATACTGACCATGCTCCCCTTTAACACATGTTGAATTTTTCAGGTGATCATGTCCTAAGTTAAAAAAATGCTCAAAAATGGAATTTCTCAGAATTGGTTGAAACCTAAACGACCAGATAGGCCTCGTCATTGCGATTTTGGCGCCATGAATGATACTCAAATCCGACATCGTATGTGAAAGTTATGCAGGTTTGAATTTTTCAGCATCCTTCAAAAATCCAGTTTGACCAAGGTTGACTTTGACTTTGAAAATATTAAAAATATAACATTCCAAAGAATATTCTGAGAATATTCCTTAGAATATTCCCCAAAATATTCCATAGAATATTCCATCTGGACAAATGGTTGGAGGACAAGTGGCATTCAGTGATTTGTTAATGGTTTGACTGTGTAATTATGGGCCAATCATGGGCTGCCACATGGCAGGCCCAGAGGCCGCCACGTGGCCCCCTGGCCAATAGAAATATTGGAAGTGTAAAATTTTTATTGCCCGATGGAATTGAACCAGCGACCTCTTGTGCACAGATCCTGCGACTTACCATTGTGCCACACGTATGGTTGTTAACATATGACTGTTTGAAGTTATATTTAAAGTAGTTATATGTTTCGGGTGGCGGCAAAAGGGGGCTAGCCCCTAAGGGCCAGTCCCCACATAACATACGAACAAGTTATTGAAACGATGGCCTTATGACCTGTAACCGCAACGGAAAATAGTTGGTAAATTCATGGTTTGTGACCACGTATCAAACAATTAAATGCGAGGTTTGTTAAACGGATAATGCCATGGTTTTGGTGGCAGTTCTAGCGGGTTCGACCACATGTGACTGCCCATTCCTCCAACATTAAATGCAACCACAAACGGTCTCGCCAAAATTAGCGCTAGTCTGCCATTTTTGGCCAGTTGGCCAAATTAAGCAACCTTCACTCCAGTTCTCCCACATTTAGTGGGGTTTTCACTTGACATTGGGCAAAACCTTGTTTTCATCATAACTTCTCTAATATTGAACCAATTTGGACAAAATTTTGGTCAATTTTGGGTATTCTGAGCATTCTAGAGCCATTGGGACATGTTTTAAAGCCAAAAAGGTGGTTTTCACCCATTTTTTCTTCAGGGAAACTGGGAGAGCCATCAGGGCCATGAGGGAAATGGAGTTGCATTGGCTACACTTCACTGTTTGAGGTTAAATAAAAGCCATACTTAGCTTATTTCTGTCTTTTGAATTCATTTTAATAGATTTTTCAGCCTGTTTAGGCTTATTTCTCACTGTAAAACCATTTTGAGCAACTTAATAGAGAAAGGACATGCCCATTGGGAGCCTTGTACCCTGCAGATGTAGCCCAGGAGGGGTGAGCTGCCTCATCATGTTGATGTGTTGTTATGGTGAAGTTATTATTCTATTTATTTCTGATTCAAGATGTTAAATAGTAATTTTAATTAACATTCCCTCACACATAAACTCAAAAACAGTTACCAAAAACACTTTGTTTAAATTGCAAGACATGACAAACACTTCGCACAATTAATTAAATGGAAATGAATACTTTGAATAGCAGATAAAAATAGTTTAATTTTTAGATCAGATGGTATCAGATCTAAGGATTTGAACCTTAGGAGCTAGAGTTTTACTCATCATTTGTTTTGTGCAAAGATATAGTTGATTGTTTGTAAGTTTTGATGCTTACTAGGCTTAAACTCAAGAGAGGTGAAGGACATTTGGTTAGTGTAAAAATTAATCCACAACCAAGAAGGGTCATAGAGCCACCTCCAAGAGCCATAGAAGCAGCTTCAAGAATGTCTTCAAGAGAGGGAGAAACTCTTGAAGATATGGATCCCAAAGAAGAGGAATGGGTGTTCCGAAGGCTTTCTTGGATATGACAGAGATGGTGAGGATACTCTACCAAGAAAGGAATGATAGGCTTGTTGGAGAAGGGTATAAAAACTAGAAATAAGGAGAGGGTTCTTCAGGAGGAAATAAAAGTGATGACAAGTCAAAGAAAGGACACGGAGGAAATGGTGATCCACCATCCCCATCTTCATCCTCTTCCTCTACATCGTCATCCTCAACTTCGGTGAGTCAATCTCATAAGTCTAAAACCACTGGTAAAAGTCAATTTTTAAAGCTTGATGTTAAATTTGAGTTGCCTATGTTTAACGGTGAAGTCAATGCAGAGAAACTTGACAATTGGATAAGACAGTTGGAAGTTTACTTGAGGATACAAAACCGTCATGAAGACGAAACCAAGATTCAGTTAAGAATGGAAGGAGCAGCATTGGTATGGTGGGAAGCCAAGACCAAGGATGAAATTAAAAAACATGGTAAGATTACTTTATCATGGGCTGAATTTATTTCCACAATTAAGCAACAATTTTATCCATTAGCTCATTTACAAAAGACTATCATGAATTGGAAAAGTTTTAGACAACTTAAGGGACAAAGTGTTCAAGATTACACTCAAGAGTTTAGAAGAAGGGCTTTACTACTTGGAATTGATTTGCATAGTCAAGATACCTTGCTGAAATATATAGGTGGTTTACACAATTACCTTATACATACTATCCTTATGTTCAATCCTACTAGTCTAGACGAAGTTTGTGTGCAAGCTATGCATTTAGAGGCTAGAGGTAAACAATCTTTTGATGGGAATATGGATAGTGAATTCAAAGGAAAAGGGAGGAAAAGAAATGCAAACTGTAGGAAAGAAAAAGGAAAGTTATTTTGTAAAAACTGTTCCAAAACAAGCCATGATGAAGACCATTGCTGGAAGCTTCATCCGGAGTTGAAACCAGAGAAATTTAAAACCAAAGATAAGGCCAAAGAAAAGGGAAAAAATGTTGCAACTGTTGAACAAGACTTAGGGTCTGAATTAGGTGATGAACTAAAATCATAGCCATGGTACTAAATAAAATAAAAGGGAAAGAGATTGTAAATGAAACAAATCCTAGTTCTAGCACTGTAAATTGTCACATAGAAGCCCAAAATTAAGAGAGGAGGATAGAGCTGTTTCATGTGAGGATAATAGCCAAACACACAAAGATAGACACACTATTTGATAGTGGGTCACAAGAAAATCTCATCTCAGAAGACTTAGTCAAGAAGTTGAAACTTTAAACCATTCCACATCCTAAGCCATATCCACTTGGATGGATTTGCAAGGATGCTAATTTATGAGTCTCAAGAAAGTGCATGTTGCGCTTCGCCATAACAACTCATTATGTTTATTTGGTTGAACTAGATGTAGTACCGCTTGAAATTAAAGGTGTGGTGTTGGGTAGTCCGTATTTATATGACAGAAAAGCGATCTTCCATCGCCATGAGAACAAGTACCATTTGTTCAAGGATGGTAAAGAGTTTATTCGGAGAGCACATCAGAAGAAGCTAGAATCTTCTTTAGTCAATGCAGGGCAATTGAAAAGGCTTGTCAATGCAAGTCAAAATTTGACTTTGTTGATGGTTAAGAAAAAAGAGTTTGTACATAATCCTTTTCATGTTATTGCTGATGTAAATGATGATATGTTTCAGCCAGAAAGCAAGTCATCTTGGGAAGATGACAAGATGTTGCGGAAAGTGCCTTTGGTGTCGATCGGTGCAGAGAACAAAGTGTCGGTGCAAGGTGGTGAAAGAATCCAAGAGAGGGTTAAGCATGAAAGAAAAGAGGGCACAAAGTTCAACATGGGTCATTGCTGGTTTCAGAATGGCAGATTGGTATGGCGAGAAAACTTGGTCGAGATTCGACACAAGTACATGGCACATTCGGCAAAAATTTTCCATGAAGACAGTTGGCAAGGTGAATTTCAATTTTAGTTTCCTTTGAAGTTATACCATTGTAGAAACAGTATTATTTCTGCAAATTTTAGTTGTTCTTCAGCAAATTTCAAAAATTTGGATTATGACTCAGTGAAGGTTAGCAACAGTGGGTCAACGGATTCAAGGAAGAATTTATCTTTTTATGAGAAGCTCAATTTGATGAAGTCAGGAAGATTTCACTAGTTCAAGGTTGAAAGAGTGGAGAATCAGTCTCCTCATCTTCAGTTTCTGTAAATCAGAGAGCTTTTGGGGTCCAAAAGCTTCCCATTTGGGAGGTGTGATCAGGTGATCATGTCCTAAGTTAAAAAAATGCTCAAAAATGGAATTGCTCAGAATTGGTTGAAACCTGAACGACCAGATAGGCCTCATCACTGCGATTCTGGTGCCACGAGCGACACTCAAACCCGGCATCGTATGTGAAATTTATGCAGGTTTGAAGTTTTCAGTATCCTTCAAAAATCCAATTTGACCAAGGTTGACTTTGACTTTGAAAATATTAAAAAAATAATATTCCAAAGAATATTCTAAGAATATTCCCCAAAATATTCCATAGAGTATTCCATCTGGACGAATGGTTGGAGGACAAGTGGAATTTAGTGATTTGTTAATGGTTTGACTGTGTAATTATGAGCCAATCATGGGCTGCCACGTGGCAGGCCCGGAGGCCGCCACGTGGCCCCCTGGCCGGTATAAATATTGGACGTGTAAAATTTTTGTTGCCCGATGAAATTGAACTGGCGACCTCTCGTGCACAGAGCCCGTGACTTACCATTGTGCCACATGTATGGTTGTTAACATATGACTGTTTGAAGTTATATTTAAAGTTGTTATATGTTTCAGGTGGCGGAAAAAGGGGGCTAGCCCCCACATAACATACGACCAAGTTATTGAAACCGTGGCCTTATGACCCATAACCACAGCAAAAAATAATTGGTAAATCCGTGGTTTGTGACCACGTTTCAAACAATTAAATGCGAGGTTTGTTAAACGGATAATGCCACGGTTTTGGTGGTGGTTCCAGCGGGTTCGACCACATTTGACCGCCCATTCCTCCAACATTAAATGCAACCAAAAACGGTCCCACCAAATGTAGCGCCAGTCCGCCATTTTCATCCAGTTGGCCAAATTAAGTGCCCTTAACTCTAGTTCTCCCACATTTAGTGGGGTTTTCACTTGACATTGGGCAAAACCTTGTTTTTATCATAACTTCTCCAATATTGAACCAATTTGGACAAAATTTTTGTCAATTTTGGGTATTATGAGAATTCTGGAGCCATTGGGATAGGTTTCAGAGCAAAGAGATGTGTTTTTCAGCCATTTTTTCTTCAGGGAGGCTTGGAGAGCCATCAGGGCCATGAGGGAAATGGAGTTACATTGAGCTACACTTCACTGTTTGAGGTGAAATAAAAGCCATAATTAGCTTATTTTTGTCTTTTGAATTCATTTTCACAGCTGTTTCAGCCTGTTTAGGCTTCTTTCTCACTATAAAACCAATTTGAGCAACTTAATAGAGCAAGGACATGCCCATTAGGAGCATTGGACCTGGAAGATGTAGCCCAGGAGGGGTGAAATGCCTCATCATGTTGATGTGTTGTTATGGTGAAGTTATTCTGTTGTGTATTTCTGATTCAAGATGTAAACAATAATTTTAATTAAAATTCCCTCACACATAAACTCAAAAACAATTACCAAAAACACTTTTTTTAATTTGCAAGACATGACAAACACTTTGCACACTTAATTAAATGGAAATGAATACTTTGAACAACATATACAAATAGTTTCATTTTCAGAGCATGAAACTTCTAGAAGATATTCAAATAAGTACATGAATTTATGACTCAACCAAATATGACCTTTCCTATCACCAAGGACTCATGCTTACATTGATCACCCAACACAGTGGGGTTACATATTTAACTCAATCATTACATTAAATTCCCAAAATGGGATTACATAATTAATTGAGTTTATCCCAATAGTCCAAACATGACTAATTATTACAATGATTACATCACGGGGCTTTACATGACATTTACATCAAGTGACATATATGAAATTTATAACAAAACCAAATACCTCAATAGTGATGTAGTAAGACCAAGATAGCCTTAAGAAACCATCATATACCATATATGATCTACATCATAAGCATCTGCCAGTAACACCTTGAACATCATCAATAAGCTATGTAGTTCCAATATCATCAACCTATGACCAAATATTCAGTATCAACATCATAAGATTGTTCCATTGAACTCATCCCTTTCACCTCATTAAGGTCAACTTTCTCTTTCCCTTTGTAGGAAGATCCTCAATTCAAATACATATACAACAACATATCGTTTCATGCATCAACAACATATGTGAGAACCAAGAATATGATCATAAAGTAAGATATGGAAATGTGGAATCATCCTTCAACATCATCAATATGTGACTAAATATGCCATGTCTTCAAGTATCATCCAACAGATGTAACAATAATATATAAATAACCATGATCAACCAATCATAGTATAATGATGTATAATCAAGATCTGTTAGTGACCCATATCCGTGATCTCATATCATCATGATCAACATGATTTATATACGAAGGACCACACTCCTTAAGAAACATATGACTCATTATAGATATGATCGGCACATAAGAAACATCCATAAATTTACCTTAAGCAACTCATGCATAATGACATCAACATGATATAACTTCAGCAACATATAGTCATCATTCAAAACTTCAGCAACATATATTTCTTCAACAACATCACTAATATACTTATCATGAACACCATCATGCAAAAAGAAATGCTAAAGAAATAATAATTCCAACAATGCACTATTAGAAGCATAGAAAATGCTCCCCCTGAACTTGTGCCAACTGTTCAGTGTTAGGTCTGATCACATAAAATCATCCATCAGTAAGGTTATCAAAGCAACTTCATCAATCATTGAAGCATAAATTTCATATTTCAGCAACTCATAAACCATAATAAGCCAATACCACTTCTAAGTAATGTATGAACATCAACAGACTGTAATCAATCAACATCAAAATAAGAAATTAAAATAATAACCGTATAAAGTATATCAGAACCTCTCCCTGAGTCTGTCCTATTGTTTTTTCATCTCTGAGAAACATACACAACTTTCTAGATTAGAACTAGCATATATACGCGACTATCCTTCATAGCATCTGCATACAAAAAATAAGATGTTGATTTTTCACAAACACAGCTCCCCCTGAGCATGTACTGTATGTACCTGTTAACTGTTTCTACATCAGATGCACTGTAAGTAATATAAGCAACATGAATATCAAAACAACCATGAGAATCATCATCGAGATAACATATGTATAACTCCCCCTGAGATCATATATAACTGATCCTGAGGACTTGATAACCATTTTTTGTTCCCATGAGGTCATGTACCTCACATCACTTCTGTAGTCACTATGAGAAGTATGATTTAGGAGTAATGAACTGCGGTAGGGTTAATCTTCCCTACATTTCTGACTGATGTTCCTTCTTCCTCCAATTTTTTTTTTCATTTTTTACCCATGTGATGGAACTTATCCCATCTGTTGGTTCTGTTTTGCACACTAGACCTGCAATCAGTGGCCTTATGCCCAAATGGGTTACAAGAGAAGCAATATCCATAAAACCATCCTTTATGCCTAGGAGTTGATCTTCTCGTGAAGTGGCTATTACTTGATATCAAAACAATATGCTTCTGCAGTTGGCTGCAACATGCCCAAAATTATGACAAATGAAACAATCAACATTATTGTGTATAAAAAAGAATTGATTGTTACTTCTATAGTTAGGAGAAAATTATTTCCTTTGAATATTTTCTTTCTTTGATTGTTGGATTGGTTGAATTTTCACTTCTTTATCTGGTTTTTTAGAATTTTCTTTCATAGCCTTATGATTTCTTGGACAATCTTGTGAGCTAGATTCTCCTTTTTCATTTTCAAGAAATCAAAGACCAACTTTAATGGAGGGATAACTTTGATTTCTATGTATATTTTCCAATATCTTTGATCTATCTTGAATTCTCAATTTCTTATCCTTTTATGCTAACTTACATTCTCACCTCTAGTCTTTTCCAATTGAGTTCTTAACTCAATGATTTCCTTCTTAAACCCATTTTCTTGTTGTTCAAATACTTGAAGAGTCTCCTCATATTGTTTGTTTTACTTTTCAAGATATGATTTGAGAGAGATGATTTCTGCTTCAATTCCTTTATAATAACTAGTTATTTCTTTAAGATCCTTGGTTGTTGTATCATTTTCATTCACTTTATTTCTTAATGATGTTACTTCATCCTATAACCTTTGACATTGATCTTCCTTTTCCTTGTATTACTTCCTCATTTTGTTTCCCTCTTGTAACTGATTCTTTAACTTGGTAATCTCTTCTTTGTAGGTGCAATATCTTTCATCAAATACCTTTTGTTGATCTCTAATTTTATCTGTAAGCCTTTTAACCTCTAATTAGAGGGACATTATATTACTTTCACTTTGACCCATTTGAGAAAATTCAGTTGATTCACTGTCATATTCATTATCTTCAATATTATATGAATAGGTAAATGGATGACAAGTGGAACAAAAAATAGCACCGGATAATTATTTGACTTTATCATCTTCATTCCTGATCAACAGAAAGCGGGGTGCTTCTGAATCTGCATATTTTCTTCCATCTATTAGTGCATATGATAGAAAATATTCATTGTCACAGTTTATTCGAGTTGTCTTCTTCCTTTGAGTTACTTTCTTCTTTTTCTTCTTTCCCATCGTCCCTGATCAACTTCAAGCAATTAAGCTTCAACTAAAGTGACCTTCTCTAATACCAATCATTGGAAAAAATACTTTGGGGGGCGGGGGGGGGGGGTGAATTAGTATTGTAAAACTCTCTTAAACCTTTCAATTTATTATTCAAATTTTTGTATGCTACCATCATTGGGTAAACCCATGTATGTATGCTACCACGCTGAATAAAAGTAGCGTATATCTAGTTAATTTTTTTTCATTTAATTCATCATTTGTTTGAACTAGTGCATCAATACTTAATTATACATTAATTAAGTAGTAAATATGAACAATAAGAATATAATAAACCATCACACATAAGCATCACATCAACAAACATGACCACCAATATTTTTTGGTGGAAACCCAATGTGGGAGAAAACCACTGCTGTTGTTGTCTCTGTCTTCGTATTTTATTATAAAGAAAACATCTTACAATATTGTACGGGCACATTCTCATACCTATACACAGGAACCCATCTGCAGAAGGATACAACCTACTCTCATTTTTCAACACCCACTAAAAGGGAGATCCAACCCCCTGATCTCGTTTACCGATACCCACTGGAAGGGAGCTCCTACCCCCTTGATCAAATTTACTAGCTACCACTAGAAGGAAGCTTCAACTCCCTTACTGAAGGCTCCAACCCTCAACACCTCTGTAGACCACGTTTCATAATATTTCATACTGGATCCACCTGAATCAAAACATCAAAACCTATAGGTCACTTTTCATCGTATTTTCAGATTGGACCCATTACCATTATTTAAGCCCAATACCAAATGAAATTTCTGAAACCAATCACTGTATCAAAATCACTTAATCGTTGAACCAACTAAATCGTCAAATCAATCATTTAACTAACTTATTCTCAAACAACCAAACCAAATCATATCATTATATATCCATTCATCAAAATACCAAACCACATACTGTTCATCACAAAAACCTGATCCTGTCACTTCAAACTCTGATTAATCATATGGGAGAATATATACGCTATTGTTAAGAAGAATACCTTCATATACGCGATTTACCTTAAGAGGACCTGCGTACATATCTCAAAATAATTAACCCTGAATATGAATCACTGCACTACTGAAACAATCACTGAAACATACACTGAACCCATCACAGATCTCGGAAGCACATATTCAACATAATAAGTTCAACCTAACTAGTACTATCAAACACAGTTTATCATAAAATACTTCATCGACAGACAACAACAAACATACCAAAACAAATCAACCATTATCATTTTCTCATACTGAAAAACCCTAGTAGATATACATGACTCTTATGAATAAATTTTGCATATGTACATGAATTTTAAACTTGACACCCGAGTACAGATATGTCCATACTACAGAGTATATACGCGACTACACAAAATCAGATCCACATATGTACGTGATATTTCTGAAGCAAACCTGCATACAGATTT
Source organism: Pinus albicaulis (assembly GCA_034641835.2). Lineage (NCBI taxonomy): Eukaryota > Viridiplantae > Streptophyta > Pinopsida > Pinales > Pinaceae > Pinus > Pinus albicaulis. The sequence continues at coordinate 121,417,685 of CM076577.1, read as the reverse complement.
ATAATTACTGAGTCATACCTTCGTTGCACAACACAACATCTATCAAACCCAAATCTCAACATACACTGTTAGAAACACACATCATAGTACCATCATCACATATCTATCAATCCATAAACAAATTATTCAATATGCAGTCATTTAAGATCTATTAGATCTGATCCATCATCATACTCCCTGGTGCACACTTATTTGAGATTAAACTATTCATAAATAACCCATTATTTGCACAGTTAACACTTTGATCTTCATCTCCTTATACAACTTAGTCCTTAGCCAATACCTTGCATCAAACCCTCAGTAATGTCGTTGATATTATTTGACGGGATCAAATATCCTTTGCTGCGCTCATTACTATGAACCAATACCATGGTAAAGACCCCTAGTATTTAGAATAGCATGGTACATAATCTGTACATGACTTTTCTTCACCATAACTGCTTATGTATGGGGAATTTGTTCACAGAACCCGCTTATACTTCCTCAAACTTCACCTTCGTCATTCCTCTTTCTCTGAATTGATATTCCTTTTTCTGTATTTCTGCTACATCTATACTGGTGTGTATATTCATCCTGCTACCATCATGTTGACATGTTTATTAAGTAGGTTTCCATCAAGGACAACACATTAGTCATAATGACTACAATAACCAACATAAATAACAAGGATATAACAACCATACAAATTAAATATGAACAAGTATATTTACCCATAAAATACAATAGAAAAAAATCTCTTGTTAACATATGCAAAATGAAACCGGGTTTGGGATCATCCACGTACCACCCGACCATAGATTGGGCTGAACCAAATCTCTCTTTCATCCAATCACCCCTGCGCAATATTCCAATAATGAATGTGGGATCTTATGGAACAAATCAAACAAAACCAAACCATGTCTTTCAGAGGACAAACCACCTCAACCCTCAACTAGTGATTCCACCTCATGGCCGGACATCACTAACCATCACCAGATTGGTCTCTACCCAATCTTTTTAGAGCTCTAGAGCATTTGTTCCAACCAGGTCTTCGAGGGCTAGTAACTCAACCCACAACTATTGTCAGGATTCCAAAGTGTTTTTCCAACTAGGGCTTCCAAGAATAGTAACCCAACCCACCAAAGTATTCCAAAGTTTTCGTCCAACCAAGGATTCTAGGACTAGTAACTCAACACAAGTTGTTACATGGATTCCATAGCATTTGTCCAACCAAGGATTCCAGGAACTAATAACTCAAACCATAACCAAAGGAACATGAGCACCAACTAGAAAACAAAAGTAAAACCCAAAAGACCATGGCTATCCAGGAAATGTCAAGGCTAGGTACAACCACTTTCAATCTAGGAAATCCTCCATGAAATGAAAGATCATAACCAAGAAAGCACATGCATATTCCATGCATGCCAAAAACTAGCAAGGAAATCATACATGCAACTCAGTACTTGCAATAAAAACCTGTCATAGCTGCTAATCCAGATGTCCTCTTGTGATTTCCTGCTTTTCCTTTTCCTTCTTGCTCCAAATCCCATGTATGCCACACTCCTCCAAGAGTGCTCCAAGAAAACTCTAAGTGTCCAAGAGTATGAGAGAGCTCCAGAACTGAATTGACAAAATGTTAAACTAAAAAAAGCTACCGACTGATCCTCATAAGACTTTTTACAAATGAGGCACCTATTTTCTTCATTTTCCATTATTTTCCTTCATTTTCCTCCTCACATGCAGCCCATGACCTTTCAAATTCCTTTTCTCCTAATTTCCATTAGTTTCATAAATCAAATTATTAGTATGAAATTTCTTGGAAGGTGTACCAAAAATATCTCACTTAAGTCATAGGTGACTAGTGACCCTAACAAAAATTGTGTATGTTTATACTTCAGATATGCAACAAACATGTGAGAAAAACCTGCAAAAAGATAGATGTAATTGATCTAAAAGAACAAAAAAAAAAAAAGAATCTGATGTAATAACCCAATCAATGGAAAATATTTGAAAGAAAAATATTTTATTAATGACACCTGGCGAAAGAGATTTACAAAGGGTCGTAAGTCCCCCTCAATGGGATGGGTCCTTTGACGTCCTTGTCACTTTAATATTCATGTCTTCCTATCTCAAATGTGTGAAAACACAAACAATGTGTAGAACTCAAGATGGAAGATCGAAAGGTATGAGATGATAATGGTGACAATGATAATGATCAAGGTGAGAAATGAATGAAAAACCCTCTTATTTATAGTAAAGTAGTGGGTTCATCTTGAAATTGGAGAATAATAAAATATTATTGACCAAAATCTAGATCTAACAACTTGGAATACTTTATTATATTTTTGGAGAGGGAAAAGATATTTAAAATGGTCAAATATCTTTATTTAGAAATAATTAACAAACAAAATGATTTGTTAATTATTTCACGAATAATAAGAAAAGTGTGAAATGAAATAATTATTAAATAATAATTTAACAATTATTCCAAGGATGGAGTTAATGAAAAATAAATAATTTATGATTTATTTAATTATTCCTAGGTGATTTAGTCAAATGTGAAAAGGAACAATTATCAAACAATGATTTAATAATTATTCCTAGATAAAATTAAATAAACAATGGTTTATTTAGTTATTCTCATGGGTTTTAATAGAAAATAACTTAATAAAAGTGGTTTATTAAATTATTTCTTATATTGAAAGTGATTTTACTATGGTAAAATTAAACTCACATGGTGTATTTCGATCCACTTAGTTAGAAATGGTTAGGTGATCATTTTTTGGTGATAAAAGATTCCTCCCAACGTACAAGCATTAGGAGAAAATTGTATGACTGAAATACATTGTAAGTTACACTTCCACAAGAAACCAAAGGGGAGTTAGAGAGAGAGAGAGAGATGACTAATGCAATGCAAGGAAGGACAAAAATGGAGGGGGCGATATCTACTAAACTTATATAATTATCCTTTTATTTTGGAGTACATGATCTCAAATGAGGCAGGGGAGGCATTCCCATACCCGCTAAGATAACTAAGTACAAAGAATAATGGCAAGCCCAACAATGTGGGGTTGAACTACAAAGTACATAATACATGAACCATTGGCATCAATGGTCCAAGACATAATACAATGAATCCCATATACATAATGCGCCTTGAAAAACATAGGCCAAGACTGAATACAATAACACCTGAGTACATGAGACATAATGTCCCTTAAGCTGAAATGGGGATAGGGGGGCCGCAACCAAAGAAGCCCTGTTGAATAGGAAAGGGCTCTGAAGATCTGAATGGATCATCTAAAGGAGACATGCATGGTGTGGGTGCCACAAGCAGCTGGAACCGAATCCATCAAATCTGTAGAATTGCATCTAAAGCTAGAGAATAATATGAAGTCATTTGGGCATGTGGGGGGCTACCTAAAGGGCCACCCACTCATTAGGTTTGGAACCTCTCACACACACCCGAGAATCACTGGTACAATCTTCTGGATCACTGAACCATGAAGTGTACGATTCTCAATCATGCGATAATGAGCTGGAGTCGAGCACGTGAGAAAAAACCAAGTCAAAGGGAAACTTTGATTCCCTTTGCTTGATCTGAGACATCTAACAATGATGAAAGTTGTAACCAAGGTTCACCACCCTCTATACTGTTCTTCTGGAATGAATGTGTTGAATTTGACAGAAGAGGGCTCACCAGAGTTGAGGCAATGAGGAATCCTCAATTAAGGCATGAGGAATCATAGTAGAGTGACTAATGGAATGACACCATGGAAAATAATGGAGGGATATAAGGTGTAGACCGACGACTTCCCTTGTCAAAGAATAAAATTCATGGTTGAACTTGCAATGAATGACTCAATTTCGGAGGGGATGGTCAAGTACTCAGACAGAATATTTTCGACGGCGAACAATATAGCTGGAGGCCAAAAGGGGAAAACGAGATGAATGCAATTCAAAGATGGATGAAATATTGTAAGAGGAAACAATGGGACTAAAAATAGACTTCATGAATGCAAGGGTAACTCATCTCAGATGCTCTGAACAAGGGTGACTCGATGATGCTGCCACATAGTAAAGGCCTAGGGGGACCATAAAAAACATGGGTAAATAAGGGTTACACATGACAAAAATTGACAAATGAGACAACAAGTGCCAAGGCTAAGTGGTACTGAAGTACAGATGGAAGATATGAATAAATTCGGTTTTAATTGGCGGCAAAGTGGAAACTTTGTGGAAAAAAATGGCTTCTCGGTGAAGTGTCAAATTACCAAAAACAAAGGGAGACCCATTATAAAGCTAGGTGAGAGATTTCCAACGGTGCTGACGGTTCGTCAAACCGAGCTACAGTTTGGTCGCAATGGGCAAAGAATAAACTAGGGTTTTTCTTATAAAAGGGGTGTTACACCATTTTTTGGTCATCTAACCTATTATCATTAGATGGACCCAAGTACACCATGTAAGACCAATTTTGCCCTAAGTAAAATTGCCTTCACTATGTTAAATAACTTAATAAACCACATTTATTAGGTTGTTTATGGTCTAAACAGGAAACCCCAAAAGGAAATATTAAACAAACCTGTATTTGTTTGATTTTCCTCATGGAATAATTAATTAAACCATAATTTAATTATTATTCCCAGTCATGTTTAACCCAAAAACAAAGAAATTAATTAGATAAACCTTTATTTATCTTATTATTTTCTAGGAATAATTATTTAAATCTTATTTAGATAATATTCCTTTTTAAATATGACCAAATCACCCACAAATAATTAAATAAATCATTATTTATTTGATTATCTTCTAACCGCTTCCTTAAAAAGATAAATAAATCATTTATTTATTTATTTTTGACAAATTAAGGGATTTGACCCAAGTCAAATACCTTTTCCCTCTAACAAATATAATAAAATATTCCATAAAAATTGGATCTAGATCTGGTTAACCCATGCACCAAGATCTAGAATGACCCAATATTTTGTTATAAATAGGAGGGTTTTTCCTACCATTCTTCACCTTTTGTTGCTTATTAGATCACTCTGGATCTATACACTTGGTCACTCTTTTCTACCATTTGTTGTGTGAGCTCCCTTTGAGTTCCATTCTTTGTGTGGGTTTTTCTACACCAACAAGAGAGAGAAATCTAAGATCTGAAGTGCTGAGGACTTCCAAGAACCCATCCCACTGAGGAGAATTGGATACGCCTTCTTGTTTTCCTCCCAGGTGCCCAATTAATATAAAAATTCTTTCAAAAATTGTTCTTGTCTTGTCTATTGGTATATGGAGCAAACCCTTGTTTTTCTGCTTAATGTCTTTCCATGCATAGATCTGGTTTTTGCAGCTCTTTTATGTTCAACTAACAGCAGATCTGAAGATATTGGCAGCCACTTTTGTTGTTAGGGCTATTAGTTATACGTAGCTAAAGTGGTCCTTTTTCGTACACTTCGACAAAGGATTCATACTAACAAATGGCGACTCCACACGGGTTTTAAATTACGACTGCTGTCATTTTTCATATTCCTGCATATCCAGCTACTTCAGACCCTAGGATTTCTTTTCAGCTGTTTATTTTTCCTATTTTTATGTTGTTTTTCTCACATAAAACCCTAAAACATTAAAATTTTTCACTTCCGTGTGTTTCTGGCCCTATTGCGCAGGTAAGAGACATCAGCCGCAACTGAGACGACAACTTTTCCGAAAATCTGCTGCCGAGACAACCAGAACGGGAGGTCGCACTTTTCAGCCCAAAAAGTGTGACCTGGACCTCCAGGTCGCACTTTTCAGCCTCTTTTCTGCGACTTGCACTGAAAACAGGTCAGAACCTGCGACCTGCCAAATTTTCAGTGGTTTTTCTGCAATTTCTCTGGGTTTTGCTGAAGCTTCTGTCAGGGTTTTCCAGCCTCTGTCTCAGCCCGCTTTGACCTAGTTCTGATCTGTTTTTACTCATCTAAGTGGGAACCTAGCCCCCTAGGGCTTCCGTACCCTCCACTTTTTGTGGAAGAGTTTTAGTTGTTTCAGCCGTCTGTTTTTCAGAGTTTCAGCCTCCCCTTTTTCAGATCTGAAACATCCTCCTCAGATCCCTTTAAATCAGCCTTTCTTCCTTTCAAATCACCTCTTGTCGTTTTGTTTGGACCTCTCTTTAGGACCTCCTCCCTGTCCTTTCCGCTTTTTGCTGATTTCCTCCCTTTTTCCAGCCACCTTGCCTCTGTTTCTTGGCTGTGATCTGCACCTCTTTTCAGCAGCTTTATCCTTTAGATCCCTGTCCCTCCCGACCTTAGATCTATTGGCCTCTTTTCAGTGTGTTTTGACTAGATTTTTTCCCTTTTTTAGACTAGTATTGAGGGACTCGCCTTCTTGGGTTAGATAGATGCAATAGTAGCTGTTAATTTTCTGTTATTTCAGCATTATATACTGTTATCTGCAGATTTATTTTCAGTTACACAGCACACTTTTTTCTTGCTCTCAAAACGGAAAGGGTTTAAAAATTAAAATTAACGCACGCCACACACTGACCCTAAGTGAAGAAGTGCCTGGTTAACACCGCCTGGCTAAGACTCTAAAATCAATTGTCACTGCACATTTTCTACCCTTGACCTCACTTGATTCTGTCCCTTTTTTCCCTTGTTGGTTTCCTTCTTCCCGTCATCATTGCGCCCCCAAGGCGCCTTTCCCAGAGACTTCTTGGCCTTCACCCTCAGTTTCCGGTCGATCGACCTGCTCCTTCCCGCCGTCGTAGAGCCAGTCCTCCTCCGAGTCCACACTCCGACTCCTCTTCTGATTCATTGGGTTCTCCTTCTCCTCCTGGTTCTCCCCCTGTCACCTTCACTATGTCTGGTCCAGGGCCTAACGTTAGCGGTGCTCCCGGCCCTAATACCGGAACCACTACTAGCGGAACCGCCACAGGAACTACCTCGGCCATACCCTTGCTGCCGTACATTGTAGGCCTCAGCCTCCCCGATTTCAATCAGCTGATCAATGACCCTATCCGCCACGATGTTGGTTGGCCTGCTATGCCAACCAAGCTCCCCTCCGACATCCCTAAGTTCAAAGGCCTTGCTGGAGAAGATCCAACCAATCATGTCCGATCTTTCCACATGTGGTGTTCCTCCAATTCCATTATCGATGACTCCATCCGTCTTCGTTTGTTCCAACGCACGCTTACTGGCGAAGCTTCTAAATGGTATGTTGACCAAGCCACCTCTATTATCATTATATGGACCCAAGTACACCATGTAAGACTAATTTTACCCTAAGTAAAATTGCCTTCACTATGTTAAATAACTTAATAAACCACATTTATTAGGTTGTTTATGGTCTAAACAGGAAACCCCAAAAGGAAATATTAAACAAACCTATATTTGTTTAATTTTCCTCATGGAATAATTAATTAAACCATAATTTAATTATTATTCCTAGTCATGTTTAACCCAAAACAAAGAAATTAATTAGATAAACCTTTATTTATCTTATTATTTTCTAGGAATAGTTATTTAAATCTTATTTAGATAATATTCCTTGTTAAATATGACCAAATCACCCACAAATAATTAAATAAATCATTATTTATTTGATTATCTTCAAACCACTTCCTTAAAAAGATAAATAAATCATTTATTTATTTATTTTTGACAAATCAAGGGATTTGACCCAAGTCAAATACCTTTTCCCTCCAACAAATATAATAAAATATTCCCTAAAAAGTGGATCTAGATCTGGTTAACCCATGCACCAAGATCTAGAATGACCCAATATTTTGTTATAAATAGGAGGGTTTTTCCTACCATTCTTCACCTTTTGTTGCCTATTAGATCACTCTGGATCTATACACTTGGTCACATTTTTCCATCATTTGCTGTGTGAGCTCCCATTGAGCTCTATTCTTTGCATTAGGTTTTCTACACCAACAAGAGAGAGAAATCTTAGATCTGAAGTGTTGAGGACTTCCAAGAACCCATCCCACTGAGGAGAATTGGATACGCCTTCTTTTTTTCCTCCCAGGTGCCCAATTAATATAAAAATTCTTTCAAAAATTGTTCTTGTCTTGTCTATTGGTATATGGAGCAAACCCTTGTTTTCTCTGCTTAATGTCTTTCCATGCATAGATCTGGTTTTTGCAGCTCTTTTATGTTCAACTAACCGCAGATCTGAAGATATTGGCAGCCACTTTTTTTGTTAGGGCTATTAGTTATGCGTAGCTAAAGTGGTCCTTTTTCGTACACTTCGACAAATGATTCATACTAACAAGGGGGTTTTCCCTCCAAATCCAATTCATTATCTAATTGAGTTGTGGATAATTTGGAGAGGTGGAGAAGTCCCTAAATCTTGTGGAGATCGTAGTGGATAAAAGAACTGTCAGAATCAGGATCTGCGTGTTAGAGGTCAGTGGCCTAACCTTGCTCATCATTTTCAATGATTTAGATTATCAGATTAGGGCCTTAGCTGGATGTAGGAGACCCCATCAATTCCTCATGGTTTCAACACACTCTTTGGGGCCTGAATTTCATTTTGGAACACAGAAATAGGGCCTTAAAATGCATCCAACGTTGTTTTGAGGGTCAAAAGTATGTTTAGGGCAAGGAGGAAAGGTAGTATAGGGGGCCTATGGTAAGATGAAGCTGAGGACTTTTGATCTATGCCTTTAACTCTGAACTGAAAAAACATAATGGTATTTTGCAGGTATGGAAGAGATGAATGTGTCATGGCGCAAACGAGACTTAAAGACTCTTTATGCATATATTCATGGGAATTCGACACTCAAAGGGGTTTTGGCTCATTATGGGGTTCTTAAGTTAATGGAGTACCCATTGATGAGAGCTGGTGAGCCCTTGCTGTCAAGGATAGTGAGCTATTGAGATCCAAATCAGGAGGCTTTTGTGGTACAGGGCCATAGGATTGAGCTGACGATCCAGGACATATATTTTCTGACAGGACTGCTCCCCTTGGGGATAGTAGGGGAGATACATCCAGTGCTACCTCATGGGAGACAGATAGGTGAGTTTGTGGATTACCATTTTATTCTCGGTGTTTGTGTGAAGGGCACGACCATTTAGATCAATGGCATAGAGAGGTTGGAGAAATGAGCTACAATCGCATTAGTGGTACAGATCTTAGGTAGTAATGCCTTCAATCACATCACTAGAGGGCAGATGATGTTGGTAGAGAGTGTGTTGCAGGGGATCTACTATGGGTGGGCCCAAATGATGTTGTCGTCATTAAAATTACAGTTTACCTTATGCAGGCGACAAACCAATGATAAATTTTCATTTGAGATGGTTCTATGCTCATTCTTCTTTGATAAGATCCCTACCATATGAACACATGTACACATCTGTGATGGGGGCCCACAGGAGCCCAAGATGTGAAGATGGGGGAACCTACTGTGATGAGGTGGAGGAGGGGGATTCAGACGAGTGTTCTGACTTGCATTTTTTTCATGTTAGGACCAGATTCCATTGTACATAGATGACTATCCATACAATGGCATGAAATATCCAGGTGATCTCGACTTACCCGTACCACCGAGACGAGCATGGGGTCCAGATGGTAAGTGAAAGTTACTATATGGTTGGTTTCATTTAAATTTTAGAAAGTGTATATATGTGGTACTGATTTCCAAACTTGTGTGATGTAGATATATCACCGGTGAAAACGAAAATATATACAGGCCGAGCCGCAATGCCTAGGGCTGCAGATCAATGTGGATCGACGTTATGACAGAGACTAGATAGTGATGCTCTGATAGAGGACCTTCGTCGTATATTCAACATGTTACTGACCGGGGTGAAGGAGCGCAGATGGCATGAGTTATAATATAGGTATACAGATGAGTGATTGGTCTTCCCTCTGAGTGGCGAGGTATCACGCGACATATAGTAATAGTCGGTGAGGCAATTCGAGATCTACGGGTTGGTGGTATGGAGCCATTGGATCGAGAGCCTCCAGATGATAGTGACTAGGGAAAGGGACATATGGTTCCCATTTTTTGGTTACGTAACATGCTATGTGCATCTCTGATGTATTTAGAGTAGTGGAATCCAAACACTTATATGTTTTGATATGATATACACAATATGGTTAAGAATTTTTGTGACGATTGTGGTTCGCCATTTTTTAATGTTTATGGTTGCCTTATTGTATGTGATAAATTCCAATCTAGAATTTTATTTGCAATGGAATTTACATAGTGATTTAGGGCTCTAGGAACATGATTGAATGTAATGAATTCAAATTCATGTGTCAAAATCTTCACTCGTAGATATTTTCTAAATAGGATAGGATGGTGCACATGATAAACGCCATTAAATTGCATGAAAAGTAGTAGATAATCTAGAGGAAGATGAAGATGAAGGATGAGATGATCAAGTGAATCGACTAAAAAACCTATCACAACATCATATTTTGCCTAGTTATTGGTGGTAGTTCCAATGAATATGCCATTGGAATGAAGTAAGGAATGAATAGGGGTGAAAATGGCCCAAGATGCCTAGGCAAGATTCCTAGAGAAGTGACTCACAACATCAACATAACCAATACATGGTGTGGATGTTGGATCCATATGAAAGGCGAAATAAGACAACATATTGGTGAGACAATGATGAGAGACAATTTCGACACAGGGACGATAGAGATCATCACCGATGAGGAGGTAGCGAGGGGCTTGATGTCTAATACGTCGTCAATCATCATGGTTAAGATGAGGGGAGAATTTCTTGGTTCACAAAGAGGTTGAATCCACAACAAATTGATCATGGGTTTGCCGTGAAAGGAAATATAAAAAATGGTGCACATCATCCTAAGGATAATCAGGGGTGGTCATGGCTTCCATGATGTCTTCATCTGAATGAAATATGGGCAGACAAGAGGAAGATAGAAAAATTTATGTGGAAGAACTACCTGAAGCATCGCCATGGGAGACAAGGTTCACATGCGCATCGAAAACAAGAGGGGACAAATTAATATTAGATGGAATATCTACCGATGTTGAGACCAGGGTATTCGACGAAGAAGGTGTTGTCCTCTGAGATAATTATAGGTTAATTAATTATGCCAGAGCATCTAAAATATTTTGTTGTTTTTAAAGGAGTTTTTGGATGACCAATGTTATGATAAAATTATAGGCATATGTAATAAACTTTTAATAATATTGAGTATTATGAAAGGGTTGTTATTTTACTTCAAAACACTGACTTTATTTTGTATATGTGAAAGGCAGAAAATGTAGGAAACTATGATCTACTAAATATTTAGATTGAATTCTTAGTTTATCATAAGAAAGAAAGGTTGACAAACAATGTTTACAACTTAACAAAATATATTTAACCTTATGAAGATGACCGAAAATTAAAATATATAGAGGGACTTATACATATAGACAATCTAATAAATCAATCTCTAAAATAGATGATAACTTCATAGGATTTAAGATAGACTGATATTTAGTTTTATCTTACTTATTTATCTTGATAAAACTTAAATATATGCAGAAAAACATAATGAAATGTAAACTTGAAAAACTCACAAGAAGACAAGTTGTATGAAACAAATCCAGAATCCCTTCATTAATGATTAATGATCTTAGCTCATAAAATTATGCTTTACAAGTGCTCATCCAAGGATGAAACCCTTGATAACTCGAATGGAGAGTTATTATACAAAAGTTCTATCTTTTAGAAGCATCTAAACAGATTACAAAAATAGTATCAAAATATAGGAATACAAAAACTTCTGAGTCGAGCTGACACTGTCTTCAAGTAAGTGGTTGATGATGTGGCCCCAAAATGTGTTGCTTTGCTGGCATCTGTTGGAGATGGAATTTACTCGATAGTTTCACATAAGTAATCCCATCTTTCTTGACTTGGTATATCTATTTTAATCAATCTTCTGTAAACTTCATCCACTTCGGTATATCTTTCAAAAGTAGGCTTATTGATAAAAAGATGTTTAATTTCATGTTTGATTATTAAATCAAACTCTAAAGCCTCGAGAAAAGCCTTTCCTGCCATATGACCTTTAATTCCTGCATATTTGTCTTTATCAATTGCAATTTTATAAATATTTTTGCAATACTCCTCCAAACTGATTAGCCTATCATTTGGTGCTACTAATCCTCGAAATCCTCTTTGATTCAACAAATTAAACTTGATATGAAACCTCTGGACAACAATCCAAAGTTTGGCACCTGGTTTCCAACTAAGTTAACATATTCTTTTTATGCAGAACCTTTTTTATTTCTAAAATGGTTTATGTTCTGCCTGTAATATGAATCTTCTCTAATTCAACTCTGTTCTTTGAATTCAACACTTTAATCATATATGAAGCTTCAATTGGTTTTTGTTTAAGTGCTGCTTTTTCCTGCTCAATGATTGTTGTGCATTTGGTGATCAGTTCTTCCTATTCAAAGATAATTTGTATGGAGGGTCATACCTCAGTCATAGCCTAGCCTATTTCTATCTAGATGTTTTCCTTGGCTTGGGCCAAGGCGCCTGCCATCAATAATTCACTCTCTAACTTCTGAACTTTTTGTGTTAACTTGTGGGATTTCTGAATTTATTCCATATAAAGAGTATCGTTCTTTATTTTTTGTGCTTTTAGATTCTTGAATTTCTCCAGAAGTTTTTCATTTTCCTACTTTTGAAAAGACAAATCCTACATAATTTTTTTTGTATCACCTACTGCTGATGTAGACTCTACTGTCGTTGATGAAGAACTTGGTGCTATGCCTGCAACTGTAATGGGTACAACTGAATTGGAATTATAGCCATTTGAGTAGGTTGTTCTTTCTCTTTGAGTAGACATTCAATCTGTTCTTCCATATTATTAATATTAATGTTTTGCTCAATGATAATCTTTAACATTTCTTCTCTGTTTTGCTCACTTTCCTTTATCTCCTTGGTTTGGGGATCCTCTGTAGAATGCAATTTGAGTTGCTTTCGAAGAGTTGCAATGTCTGCTTTCTTCTTCTTGGGGATTTATTCTACAACTTTGACATATTTAGGATCATATCCAATCTTAATCACTATATCTTCTAATGATTTGAGTTTATTATCTTTAGCCAAAGAGGAAATCTTCTCAATATTTAATTGTGACTGGACATTTGAAAGAGTTTTTCTCAATTTTGACAATGATATGGCCATGTTAGTCATGGTAGAGAAAAGTATTTCTCCTGAATATCTGTGCATATCCATTTGGTCAATAGGATGAATCTGATTAGCATCAAAAGAAAATATTTTCTTTTTGTAATCAGAAGGGTCTTTTGGAAAAGGGACTTGGGCCTGTAAGAAAGCCATCTGCATCCTTCCCTTTTCACTCTCGAATGTTGTCAACAACCTATGCTATGAAGTGGAGGTCTGTTTCCAAAATTGATTGTATACATTTTCCTTTAGAGATTCATTCTTCCGCTTAATTTCTAAGAATTTAGAGAAAATATTAGGCTCACCCTTTTCACTGGATCCTACTGACTGTATAATCTCCATTGGTTCCTGTGAAACTGAAGAGGAGGATGGAGTGCTAGGAAAATTTCCCTCTGATGTTGTAGAAACTTGTGCATCACCCAAATCAATAATCTCTGGCTCTTTTTGTCTTTGATCAGTTGAGATGGTGAAATTTGTCTTCTGCTTCTTCTGTTGGATGATGAATTCCTTTGCAATGCTTGCTGAATATGATGGTTCTTCTCTAGGCCTCTTTTCTTTCTTGCCTTGAGAAATGGGAGTTTGGAGAGTGGAGGTGGAAAGAATATGCTCCTATGCTTCTTGAAGTGTGTTTTCTTCCCACTGATATTGGTTCATGACTTTTTCAATTTATGGCCTAGGAGTGTGATTGTAAGGTGTTGTCTTCAACTCCACTCTCAAGTTAGAGATGATACTGAATGGATCATATGACCAAGTAAAACTTGGCTGAAAATTCATCCCCTTGTGGATAGTATCTGCTTCAACTCCTGCTGTCCTAGTGTTGCATATGAATGATCCTGTTGAACCTCATAATTACCCTCATTTTGACAGTTTTTCTCACCTCTTTCCATCACTTTATCATAAGATCACAGACCCCAATCAATGATAAATGATAGGTTTTGTCTTAAGGATGCATCAAAATGATTGCCATATTATATTTTCATGTTCTTGCTATTTGGATAGATTTTTGCAATTTAGCTATAGAATGCAACCTGATCTGCAGATAACTGTGGATTCCATAGCTATTCTCATGGTTTGGCAGGTTCCAGGTGTCAAAAGAAGAATTGGGCCACATGGGTGTTTCTATAGTCATTTCTACATGGATTCTATCCTATTCACTCGGTCCAGATCGACAGAAAAAGCGAGCCTAAGATCATGGTCAAAGATGGAGTCAAAGTACGTTATCTGAAAGAAGTAGGACTCTTGATTTGCTCTTCGTAGAAAATCAAGAGTCCAAAAGTCCTATTGCAATTATAATTTGAATTAGCCACCTGTAGCAAGTTTATCTCACAAACTGTTATTTATTTTCCTTTAAATATCGGTTGTAAAAGGCCGAGAAGACAATTCAGAATTTAAGTGTTAAGTTTAAAGATTTTTGTTGATACTTTGCGTCAAGACTTCATTTTATCATAATACAAAGTTCATGTTGCCAATGACTGTTTAAGCGCATCTTTAACCAGCTAGTAGTTCTGCCGAATCAGTTGCAGAGGGCCCCTGCACTGGAGGAGGTTTTTCCTTTGTTGTTTTTAGTTCAATTTCCATTACTCTGTTTTCATCAAATCTGTTTTCTAATTAGATTGATGTTTCATTCTAGTTTTTTATCAATAGCATAACATTAAATCACAATTGTGTAGCCTTGTTCTTCTAAGATATTTGGTGAAGATAGATAAATCTGTTTTCGAAATCAAATTAAGATTGGAGTAATAAGATTACACAGTTGCCTAGTTTGCTTACTGTTTTGTCATTTATTTCCTTAGAACAGAATTGTCAATTAACTGTGTCAACAGATGTTTTCAAAATCCATTCCAATATGATGATCATAAACTAAATGGTTAAATATCTAATTCATACAGTGGTTGAATTTACTTTGCACATTGTCATTTTCTTTCTAGGAACTTAGAGACTAAGGCATAATTGACTTCTCACATAGCATCTCAAGAGGTTAACACTTCACATTGAATGTTGTAGAAAAGTCAAATATACATTAGTTGTTTTTAGTTAGTCTTACATGCTTTCATATTTTTCTTTTAGATCCTCACTTAATTGCATCATTGATATTCTTAAAGATCATTCTAAAGGAGATTGATTTAATCATGTTTCAAGGTTGAATGGTTGAATGTTTAATGAGTGCAATTGCTAAGTTACTTTTTGCAGACTTTACTTAGTTTTCTAGTTCATTAGGTATAATTGGTTACTTAACACTATCTCAAGAAGATCACACTTCATAATTGAATATTGGAAGTAACTAAATATACATTATATGTTTTCATTGCATTCTTTACTTACTATTCTAGGACATTAGAAGATTAAAGTATAGATAGTTACTTAACATCATCTCAATAAGGTCACACCTCATAATTGAATGCTGAAGTAACCAGAAGTACATTAGTTGTTTCATTTTATGTTTTTACTTAAGACAAGCACTGCAGTTTCAATCTTAGTTTTAGAATTAGTTCCATGGAATAGAACTAATGATAAGATAAATAGATGCTCTGTTTTCCAAATTAGGTCTTAACTAGCCACCAATTTTTGGTTTGTTTTTATGAAAATTAGACTAACTTAGGAACACTTCCTTTTATTCCTTCTAAAATTCATTAGATTCATTTAAATCTTTTCATAGTTTTAGACTAAACATCCTTAGATATCAAATAACAAAACCCCCCCAAAACAACATAAAATACAAAACAACGAAGTAAGAAATAGGTTAGCTAAGCACATACAGTGCACTACAGTTCATTAGTTTACAAACCTCGGTTGATAATTAATGAAAGCAATTTAAGACATTAAGTTGACTAAACATTTTGGTGCCATTTTTGGGGAAGTTTAATTAGGTAACCTCATTTCCTACATCTAAAAAAAATGATATGCGTAGAGAAAGAGACTCTAGGGGCAGGAGTTTAATCCCTACAACACCACTCACTCCACGAAGACTAAGAAGTAATACTCTCAAACTAATATTCCATATTTCACTAGCCATAGACTCCCTGAAGTTCTAAGGTCAGAAATCCAATTAGGAGGATCCCCTAATTCATCTACTAAGGCAGTCTTAGAAGAAGAAGATCCTAGGTCTCCAACAGAAGGAGTAACCTTTTTCATCTCCACAGGAGAATACATTTTAGTTGAAGAGTTAGAAATTCCTAGTGGAGAGGAAGAAGAAGAACCTTTATTCAACATTCCATTGATAGAAGAACCAGAGGAAGATCAGTTAAACTTACAAGTTGACTCTCATATCAGCTCTGAATAATTTATAATGGCAGGAAGAGGAGAAGAAGAAGGAGAAGGAGAAATCGTAAATGGATAAAATGTACTATTTGGAGGAGGAGATAGAGGTAGAGGTAGAGGAGGAGATATAGGAAGTGGTAGAGGAAATGTAGAAGGAGGCAGAAGAAATAGGGTAATTGAGAGTTCTTTTGGATTCCCTATAGTTGATGAAGATACCAATGCCACCATGAAAAATATTTCACCTTCTGTCCTCCCAAACTTTCATGGATTGAAAAGTGAATACCCCGAAACCTTTTTATTTGAATTTTAAGCCTTGTGCAGAACTTATGATTATTTACAAGACACTCAAAAACTCAAATTCTTTCCTTCAACATTGAAAGGAGCAGCTCTAAAATGGTTCATGAGTCTAATCACTAGGTCTATTAGGACATGGAATGATATGAAGAGAGCATTTCTAGAAAGGTATTTGGATTATTTCATACCTATTAATCACACAGAAGAAGTGTTTAAAATGATGTAAAGAGAGGATGAAAATTTGGAGGATTTACTTGAAAGATTCAACTATAACATAAAAAGAGAAAAAATGGAAAATTTAGATCAAGACACTTTAAAAGCTCTTTTGTTAAAAACCATTAGAGATGAGTGGATAGATATCCTTAACATGATGGGGAAGGGGGACATCTCTTAACTCCAATTACCTGACATTGGGGAATTATGTATTCATCTCTCAAGAGGAAAATCAAAAATTGGGAAAGGTCCAAGAGATCCTGCTCTTGCTAGGGTAAATAAATCTGCAACTGGAACAGTGAGTAGGGCAGAAATTGGAAACATGCTTGATGAATTTAAAACAGAAATTTTAGGGAGTCGTAGTGAAAAACTAGACACCCTTAAGTTACAAAACAATCAGAAAGTCGAGACTGATGCTTTGGCTATTTTATGTCCCAAATGTAGAAATAAGAATGCTTTAAGAGAATGTCCTCTTGATGCAAAAGTTATAGAGACCTGTATGATATGTTCAGAAAGTCATGAGACTAAGAGTTGTCCTTCGATTCCTAGTCTTAAGGTTGTTTTTCAAGAATAAAGAACTTCAAATCCAACATAATCTCTTTGCTTTGTCTCTATATTACCATGGTAGGGGCCACAAAATCAAGGTTTTAATAACCAAATGTATACTTAGCCCCCACCAAACCGGAATTCTTGGTAGCAACCTTGGCCTTAATCTCAATCTCAATCTCAACATTGGGCTCAAGGAATGAAAAATATTCTCTCAATACTATCAATATCCTCCATCATATCCAAACTATCCTCCTCAAAAAAATCCTCAGCAAAATCAACAACCCCAACTCCAAAACCAAAACCAAAATCCACAACTCTCTCTACCATTCCCTCAGAGACCAAATCAGTTGCCCGCCCAATCATTACCAAACCCGAAGAATAAAAATCCTCAGAATACCTACATGATAGAAGGACAACAATTTCCAACCTACATGATCACTCCACTAGATCGATCACTCCTCTAGATCTTAATGATGTCCAACTTAGATTTGGTAGGATATTAGAAAAGAAAAATCCTTCTATAGTCATTCAAGAACAAGATAATTCTGAGGAAGATTCTCTACAACCCAATAAAAGTTTTGAAGAAGGAACATCTCTTCAAAACCAAAATTTTGAAAATGAGAAACAAAAAGAACCAATAAACTCAACTCCTATCATATAGAAACCATCAGTATCTACTTCTACACCTCCTTTACAAAAAGAACCAATAAACTCAACTCCTATCATAGAGAAACCATCAATATCTACTTCTACACCTCCTTTTCCTGAAATATTACAAGTTGATAGAGGGGTAGAAAAGCATATTATGTTGCCTAATTATGATTTTCTAGATGAATTGAAAAATGTTTGTATCAAAATCCCTTTGTTACAAGACATCAAGGAAATTCTAATTTTAGCTAAAACAATAAAGGAGTTGAGCATGAAGAAACCGGGAAGAAAAACAAAAGAAATAAAAAGAATTCAACTTGTAGGAAAAATAGCAGACATAATGATGGGAAAAATTTCCATACAAAAATATTTAGATCCAGGAAGTACAGTTGTAAAAAAACATATCAATGGAGTTAAAATTCCAAATAGATTGATTTATTTAGGAGCAGCAATAAACATCATGAGAAAACAGACCATGGAACGACTCAAGCTTCCCAATCTTCTTTATACACCTACATTACTACAAGTAGCAGATAGATCTGTCATCAAGCTAGATGGTGTGTTAGAAGATATCTCAGTGTCCTTAGATTCTTGGGAGTATCCTATTGATTTTATGATCTTAACTCCTAAGAATAACCTAGGAGGAAACCCACATATATTAGGAAGACCTTGCTTGGCTATAGCCGATGCTTTCATTAGCTGTAGATCTGGTGACATGTATATTTATGATGGTAATTCCACTAAGAAATTCACTCTATATCCTCCAGAAAGAACAATCACAGAGATAGATGACAAAGAATGGATTGATGATGAATATGATATACAACCTCTCTTTACTATTTCAACCATTAGTGAAGATAGTCAAATCTTAAATACAATAGAAAATTATGAATCATCTCCAGAATATGAACATGATCAATTTCAAGAAAAATCCAATATTGAATATTTTTCATCTAGGCAGATGTCTCTTTATTCTATGGAAGAATTTGGTAGCTCTACAGTTGAAATATTTCCAGGGAAAACCTTGAACATAAACAATAACTTGGAAAAATTACAACAGGAAAAGCTAATCAAAACATTACAACAACATTCTTCTGCATATGCGTGGGAATACACTAACATGAAAGGAATTAGTCCTAAGACTTGTATACATCACATTTACATTGAGGAAAATTGCAAACCTATCAGACAACCTCAGAGAAGGATGAATCCAAATCTTAGGGAAATTGTGAAAGAGGAGTTGCAAAAATTTCTGAATGTAAACTTCATTTACCCAATTTCAGATAGTCAGTGGGTTTCCCCTCTAGTTATTGTGCCTAAAAATAATGGTAAATGGAGGGTATGAATTGATTATATAGAATTGAATAAAGCTACCCGAAAATATCATTTTCATTTACCCTTTATAGATCAAGTGTTGGATACATTAGCAGGTGAGAAGTATTTCTCATTCCTGGATTGTTTTAGTGGTTACAATCAAATTCAGGTAGCACCTGAAGATCAAGATAAAACCACATTCACCTGTCCATGGGGGACTTATGCCTACCGAGTACTTCCTTTTGGATTGTGAAATGCACCTGCAACATTCCAAAGGGAAGTACTAGGAATTTTTTCTGATCTAATACATGATTGTGAAGAGGTATATATGGATGAATTTATAGTATATGGTAATACATTTGAAGAAGCTTTAGAAAATTTGGAAAAGGTTCTTAAAAAGTGTAAGGAAAAAACCTTTCACTAAGCCATGAAAAATGTTTCATGATGTTTACAGAAGGGATTGTTTTAGGACATCACATTTTAGGGGATGGAATTAAAGTTGATAAATCTAAAGTTGAAGTCATCTCCAAACTATCAATTCCAAGTTGTCAAAAGGATGGTAGAATTTTTCTGGGATTCACAGGATATTATAGAATATTTATAGAAAATTTCACCAAAATAACATCCCCACTCTTCAAACTACTCACCAAAGATTGTGAATTTAGTTGGAATCCTGATTTCCAGTTAGCATTTGAGACTTTAAAATAAAAAAATTCTGAAGCATCCATCTTAAGAGGTCCAAACTGGAAACTACCTTTTCATATTTCAATAGATGCTTCAGATACAACTCTAGGAGCTATATTAGGAGAAAAAGATTTGATTCCCTATGCCATCTATTACACAAGCAATAATTTGACTCCCATGGAGTTAATTACACTGTTACTGAAAAGGAATTCTTAGTTGTTTTTCATGCTATAAAAAAATTCAGACATTATATAACAGGCTATGAAACCTTTGTTCATATAGATAACTCTACAATGAGATACTTAATGAACAAATTTATTACTAATGACACAATTACAAGATGTTTATTACTCCTACAAGAATTCGACTTTGCTGTTCTAGTCCGACCTGGAAAACAAAACACAATTGCTGATTTGTCTAGAATTCAAAATATCAAAGATGACACTCCAGTTGAAGATAAATTTCTTGATGAATATATTTTTGCAATAACTACTCAAACTCCTTGGTTTGCAGATATTGCCAATTACTTAGTTACAGGAAAATTACCTTCACATTTTATTTCTAGAGAGAAAAGAAAAATCATTCAATTAAGTGCAAGATACTCATGGGTTACTAATGAATTGTATAAGACATGTACAGATCTCATTATCAGAAGATGTGTTCGAGAAGATGAAATGCCTGAAATTCTTAAAGCATGTCATGATGAACCTTGTGGTGGAAATTTTGCTGACAAGAGGACAGCCTATAAAATCCTTCATTTAGGATATCATTGGCCATCCATCTTCAGAGATGCCAAAGAATATGTCAAAAGGTGTGATAGTTTCCAAAGGGTAGGGAAACCTACTCCTTCAAATGAAATGCCATTACAACCTCAGGTACTCATTGAACCTTTTGAAAAATGGGCCTTGGATTTTGTTGGACCTATTAATCCTCCATCTAAAAAAAAGAAGTATATTTTGGTATGCACTGATTATGTCACTAAATGGGTAGAGGCTAAAGCATTACGTTTTTCTAATGAAGGATCTGTATTTAATTTTCTTTTTGAGGATATATTCACTCATTTTGGTGTTCCAAGAGAAATTGTAACAGATGAGGGAACTCATTTCACATCAAAGGTGGTGAAAAGGCTCGTGGAATATTACAAGATCAATCACATAAATTCCACTCCTTATCATCCACAGGAAAATGGTCAAGTTGAATCTACCAATAAGGCGATTGAAGGAATTCTTACTAAGACTGTACATCTACATAGAAGAGATTGGGCAGAAAGGCTTCTTGAAGCCTTATGGGCCTACAGAACTACATGGAGGAACACAGCATGACATACTCCCTATGAACTTGTTTGTGGGAAGCAAGTCCTGTTCCCTATAGAGTTTCAGATCCAAAATTTCAAGATGGCAGTCCGAATGGGACTTGATTTATCAGAAGCATAGAAACATAGATTGGAGAAGCTCAATGATCTTGATGAAATCAGACAAAATGCAGTTCAAAGAACTAGTATAGTCTAGCAGCAAAGAGCTAAATGGCACAATAAGTATATTGAGGAAAAGAAGTTTCAAGCAGGGGATTGGGCACTTTTTTTCAATTCAAAATTCAAATATTTTCAAGGAAAGTTTCAGACTCATTGGCTTGGGCCATATGAGATTGAAAAAGTCTTTGATAATGGAGCAATGAAGATAAGGACAATAGATGAAGAAAAGGTATCTCTTCTTGTGAATGGTCATCAGTTGAAAGTATATCATAAACCACTTTCAAAAGAATAGTTTGTCAATATTTTCCAAGATAACATTGATATGAAGTTAGTGAAGAAGAATCCTTCTTCTTCACTAACTTAGCTTTATTTTTTCCTACATTCATTAAAAAAAAAAACATAAAAAAAAAATTGTATAAGTATGAAAACCAATCAATGATTGACATACTTATATAGAAAATACAGGGTTAAAATCAGAGATTTCTAACATCCTATATTTTCCATTTTCTTTTCTGTAATAAGTAGTGACACAAAAATACATTCATTGCAATTCATAATTTGCAAATTCATTTCATTTTACAGTTTCATTCCATCACACTCCACTGTCATTTTACAGTTTCATTCCATCTCACTCCACTTCCATTCCATTTTTCAAACTCATTCCATTCCATAAGTCATATTCCACTTCCATTCCATTTTTACACTCATTCCATTTCATATTCATGTTCCATACTTCATTCTTTTTACAAATTTCATTTTGCAGCTGAAGCACATTCTGCAGCTGATCACGTTCTGCAGCTGATTCCATTCTGCAGCTAATTTGATTCTGTAGCCACTTCAGCAAAGTTCTGACACATGATGATTGCAAGGAATTGAAGGATTATGTTTTGAAGACCAACATGCTAAAAAGGGTACCTAAGGAAAGAAAACAACAAACGAAAAGGTTAAGTTCTAAAGGTAAAGTGCAAAAATTTACTTTTAATAGCAAGGTTAAAACATGAAATACATATAATATGAACATTCATATGTTTCCTTGACAACTCATCGTTTGATTTGATTGCAATCTCCATCATACTACATATCAACCACATCCTCTGTATGAAGTTGCATAACGGTCCATCATTAACTCCCTCGTTGATGACTAACGATCATGATCTATGACATGACATACTTGTCTACGTCTCTCCAAGACCCTACCATCTATTTATTCCTACAAACCCTCCATAACCTTCCATCAGATCTACAGCCAATTCATTTCCATAAAACAAAAGGGTAATTCTGAAGGTTGAAAGAACTCTGCAGAGTAGAAGGATGGGCTTAATTGTCAAATCAGAACCGCTGGGAGCAAAGTACATGGAAAATTACCCACAACTCAAAGAATTGTTACAGAAAGCTGGATGGCTTAGGTTCATAGAGAAATTTAATGGTTTTCATAAGGAGATCACGAAATCCTTTGCTTGGTCATTTGATGGCACCAAAGTAGAGATTGGAGATATCAATTTTGCAGTGACCGAGTCATTCATGGCTAAGGCTACAGAACTTCCAAGGCACGGTGAAAGATGGTTCAAAAATAAGGAGTTCCACAGTGAATCATGGAAATTAATGCTAAAAAATCCAGGTATGGATGCCTCTATTTTTAGAAAAGGTATCCCAAGTTTAGCTCTTAAAAGTAAATGGAGAAATATGCTATTGATTTTACATAAATTTATAACTTGTGAAGGAAGGTTTGGTTGCATGTATGTCTACCATATCCGTTTACTGATGAATTTCCTAGAAAATGGTGAAATCAATCTTCCTTTATTTCTGCTAAATAGTTTAAAAAGGATGGCCTCAAATGTGCAAAATAGAATATAGTTCATAGATACCACCATGCATCATCATGGGTTGGTAAAGATGTTGATTGAGTTTCATTTAAGAAGAATAGGAGATACCTGGGAGGATTTCCTTGTTAGAAATCATTTTCAAGTAGAGTCACCCAAGGAAGATAATGTCAGAAGAAGCAGAAGAAAGAATACTGATATAAATGTTGAAAACAGAACCGAAACCTCATTACAGAAGAATGATGGCAAGTTAATTTTTGAAGTACTGACAGAAATCAGGAAAAAAATCAAGACAAAAGGGAAGAAAAGAAAAGAGAGTAAGGTTACAAATGAGGAGAATGAAAGTCCTCCAAAACTGAGAAGGAGCTCTAGAATCCGAGGTACCATGAAGAAGACATTATCAAAAGGGAAAAAGCTTATAAATGTAGATGAGGAAACCCAAATACCATCCCCTATTAACATCTCTCCTGCACACAATCCTCAAAATTCTCCTATTTATCATTTTGAAGGTAGCCCCAACAGAAGATCTCCAGGCATAGACCCAGTACAACTACAAATATATGATTATGTAGAATCACTAGAGAAAAGAAGTGCATCAATGAACCCAGAGCCTTATATCAATCCAAAAGAACCTCTAGTTGATGCTCTCAAGCAGGATATCTATGAACTAGAGATATCAAACAGACATATCAAACAGGGGAATGAGACCTTGAAAGAGAAAAATAATTTGGATAAGGCAATTCATGATAATATTTTTCTGCATCTAGGATTGTGGTATAAGAAAAATAGGAAATTGAAGAGGAAGAACAAGTTATTGAACAAAGCAGTCATTAACCTCAAGTTCAAGCTTCTTATGAGAAGGCACATAATGACAGTCACTACAAAGAAGAACAAAAGAAGGAAATTAGATGTACTAGCAGAAGTGTCTGAGCAAATGCAGTAAGGAATGAGAACTAACAATTTTGGAAAATTGCATGAGGACATGCAATTATTTTGTAGTGGGGGTATGCTGAACCTCAGAATTACCCTCTCTTTGACAGTTTTTCTTACCTCTTTCCATCACTTTCTCATAAGATCACAGACCCCAACCAATGATAAATGATAGGTTTTGTTTTAAGGATGCATCAAAATGATTTCCATATTATACTTTCATGTTCTTGCTATTTGGATAGATTTTTTCAATTTAGCTACAGAATGCAGCCTGTTCTACAGCTAACCAAGGATTCTATAGATACTCTCATGGTTTGGTAGGTTCCAGGTGTCAAATGAAGAATTGGGCCACATGGGTGTTTCTAGAATCATTTCTACATGGATTCTATCCTATTCAGTAGGTCCAGATCGACAGAAAAGCAAGCCTAAGATCATGGTCAAAGATGGAGTCAAAGTATGTTATCTAAAAGCAGTAGGAATCTTGATTTTCTCTTCTTAAAAAATCAAGAGTCCAATAGTCCTATTGAAATTATAATTTGAATTAGCCACCTGTAGCAAGTTTATCTTACAAAATGTTATGTATTTTCCTTTAAAAATCGGTTGTAAAAGGCCGAGAAGACAGTTCAGAATTTAAGTGTTAAGTTTAAATATTTTTTCTCATACTCTGTGTCAAGACTTAATTTTATCATAATACAAAGTTCGTGTTGCCAATGACTGTTTAAGCGCATCTTTAACCAGATAGTAGTTCAATCGAATCAGTTGCAGAGGGCCCCTGCACTGGAGGAGGTTTTTCCTTTGTTGTTTTTAGTTCAATTTTCATTACTCTGTTTTCATCAAATCTGTTTTCTAATTAGATTGATATTTCATTCCAGTTTTTGATCAATAGCATAACATTAAATCACAATTGTGCATCCTTGTTCTTCTAAGATATTCGGTGAAGATAAACAACTCTGTTTTCAAAATCAAATTAAGATTGGAGTAATAAGATTACACAGTTGCCTAGTTTCCTCACTGTTTTGTCATTTATTTCCTTAGAACAGAATTGTCAATTAACTGTGTCAACATATGTTTTCAAAATCCATTTTAATATGATGATCATAAACTAAATGGTTAAATATCTAATTCATACAGTGGTCGAATTTACTTTGCACGTTGTCATTTGCTTTCTAGGAACTTAGAGACTAAGGCATAATTGACTTCTCACATAGCATCTCAAGAGGTTAACACTTCACATTGAATGTTGCAGAAAAATCAAATATACATTAGTTGTTTGTAGTTAGTCTTACATGCTTTCATATTGCTTTCAGATCCTCACTTAATTGCATCATTGATATTCTTAAAGGTCATTCTAAAGGAGATTGATTTAATCGTGTTTCAAGGGTGAATGGTTGAATGTTTAATGAATGCAATTGTTGAGTTACTTTTTGTAGACTTTAATTAGTTTTCTAGTTCATGAGGTATAATTGGTTACTTAACACTATCTCAAGAAGATCACACTTCATAATTGAATATTGGAAGTAACTAAATATACATTTGATGTTTTCATTGCATTCTTTGCTTATTGTTCTAGGACATTAGAAGATTAAAGTACAAACAGTTACTTAACATCATCTCAATAAGGTCACACCTCATAATTGAATGTTGAAGTAACCATAAGTACATTAATTGTTTCATTTTCTGTTTTTACTTAAGACAAGCACTGTAGTTTCAATCTTAGTTTTAGAATTAGATCCATGGAATAGAACTAATGATAAGATAAAATAGATGCTCTGATTTCCACATTAGGTCTTAACTGGCCAACAGTTTTTGGTTTGTTTTTATTAAAATTAGACCAACTTAGGAACACTTCCTCTTCTTCCTTCTAAAATTCATTAGATGTTGGAATCACGATTTCCATTAGACCAAAACCTGCAGGCTTTAGTCTCCACTACAATCGCTAGAGTTAGGATCCACGAGAGGAGGTTAGTCCATGTCGCGAAACAGACGGGAAGCGTTGAACCCAATGTCCAACAATCTCCCCCCCAACGTGAGCCAGCTGAGTTTTGAACTCGAGACCTGTCCCTCTGATACCACTTGTTGGAATCACGATTGCCATTAGACCAAAACCCGTAGGCTTTAGTCTCCGCTAGAATCGCCAGAGTTAGGATCCACGAGAGGCGGTTAGTCCATATCGCGAAACACACAGGAAGCGTTGAACCCAATGTCCAACATTAGATTCATTTAAATCTTTTCATAGTTTTAGACTAAACATCCTTAGACATCAAAGAACAAAAACCCCCTAAAACAACATAAAATACAAAACAACGAAGTAAGAAATAGGTTAACTAAGCACATACAGTGCACTACACTTCATTAGTTTACAAACCTTGGTTGATAATTAATGAAATAAATTTAAGACACTAAATTGACTAAATGGATCCCACCTTTGTCTTGATTTTAAATCGAGATTTCCTTTTACCTGAAACATAATGCAACTCATCCATGTTGATCATTTTCCTAATATATTCCAGAGAGAAAATTCTCATTGGAGCATATTTTGGCAGTTTGTAAGGTGCCAATTCACAACCATATACCCTGATCTCTGTATAATTATGGTAAAGATGCCAATCACATGTTTTTACTTGATCACTCAGATGAAGAATCCTTTTGATTTATGAACCAATCCTAGGCTCATTCTGACTGCTTAAGAGCTGAGCAACTGGATGAATGAAAGAGTCAATAAATATGCAAATGAAAATTTAGTTGAATTTGACCTAACCAATTGAGTCCATTATATGATTGATTGGTTAACACCTTGATTATCTTGTTTGTGCAAAGTAATTGGTAGCAAATATCCCTGTTGAAAAAGGAACATATAAACCAATAGAAAGTTGTACTTGAATATGCCTTGAGTAGTTAGATTCATCATCTGCTCATGCATATTATCAGCCAGGAACTGACTGTAATTATACATGAATGTTGGCTGAATTTCCTTGGAGAAAATTGAAAAGTAACCCAAAATAGGTTCATCTATTGTTCTATCATTTTGGTATCCTAACAAGAAATAAATCAAAGAAATTATAATCTTGGTTGCTTCTGGGAACATAGTGGATGGATAAGGAGGATTTATTTTTGGTATTTCTGCATCATCTGGAAGAAAATTTTCAAAAATATGAGCTCTCTGGGGAAAGGTAAGTTTATGATATAATTCCATGAGGGCAACTTGGGAAAAATGGATAAGGGAACCATTCTGTGGGATTAACAACATCTATTTGATGGTTTCAAGTGTAATTGAAATCATAATGTCTCCATTATGAGGTATTACAGTTATTTTAAGAGGGTCATATATAGTTTGACACTAGGTGACTAAATCAGGAAACTCATGCATTTGGGGAAAGGTAAACATGGGAAACAAGGTCTCCCAGAGTTTGACTTCATCTTTCTTATCTAGATATTTTTGTTTTAACCATAGATGTAATTCATACAGTTCAAATTCACATTATGTGTCTGTGATCTTAAAAAATTGGCCATCTGACAAGCTATTGTCAAGATCTGGCGTGGTGAAGACATTTGGGTCTTCTTCTATCATTGGTTTCTAACCCTTCCCTTTTGGTGCCATTTCCTTTAACAACGAACAAGAAAGGAGGCTTCTCTAATAAAATGATACATGCAGAGAGTAGTCTCTGCAAATACTGATAGGTCTACGAAATATTCTGTTGATAAAGGTGATAGATAGCAGAGTGGTAACCTGAGCTGTGTTTCTCTATAAACCTGCAGTTTGACAGAACGAAAAAGTGAATCAAAGAGTGGTGTGAGGAAGGTAGATGTTTATTTATATATGCAAGGGTTATTGTTATGATAGATGACTGTTAGAGAACAAGTCGTAGAGGGTTCAATAACAAGTGGATAACGATAAGGGAGCAGATAACGGTAAGAGAGCAGATGTAACAGAAAGTTACAGGTAGAAGGAGGTAATTGGGTGTCGAGAAATGGATGTTGGCAGGAAGAGATATGAACGTTGGCGGGAGCAATATGAACGTTTGGGGGGGGTGGAAAATGATATGGATGTGACACGTTGCAAGGGGCCCACCATCTATAAAACTGCTTTTTGGACCTGTTGTACCTCAAGAAACAATTCCTTGCTGTGTAAAGGAATTTGTGCTCAAGACATTATTAAATTATGTCACTAACAGATGTATAACTGTCTCTGTTTTATAAACCTTCAAACATTAATCATATAATCTTCAAATATCAAACCCATGCAATATTTTGCAATGCCATATTCTTCTTATGCTGAAGTGAATGAACGGAAGAAACAAGAAAGAAAAGGATTTCGATTTGATATGCTGTTTGAAACAGAATCTATCATAAGAAAATCCTGAAGAAATAAACAATGACAAAGTTAAAATAGAGGAGCACCCATTAAGGTTTATTTAACTCCTAAATACACGTGTATCAAGAGACCTGCAGCTCAAATTACTCTATATTATTCACAGACATGAAAACATAATGAAAACTGGGAAACTATTCAGCATAGATAGAATGATAGAAACTTGCAAAACTCTTTCATTGATTCAGTATTATCTAGTACAAAATTTGGCTTCAAGGTTCAAAAACTCGGAACCTTAATCTTTCTTGAAATTGTCTTTAAGTACAGTATCACAAGACAGTTTCCAGTAATGAAACTGATTCTAACTGCTCTAACTAACTCTAACTGCTTAAACTACTAACTGTTACGGAGGCACATGCCTCGAAAAAGTCCTATTACATTTACATAATTTTGAGGAATAACAAAATGAAAATTTGAAAACTTCTAGTCTATGAGAACAGCTGCTCCTGAAGCGGTTGTTGAATCAACATCTACTTTTGGTTGCTCTTTTGCTGAGTCCACTGAAAATTTCTTGCACTTCTTCCATAACTCATCTTGAGTTGTCAGGGAATTTTTAAAACTTTGATATTCTATTCTGAACGCCACAATTTGACTATGTGTATGTTTCCCTGTAAAGAGAGTCTTCACCATTCATAGTAAATTGAAATGCCTATGCAAGAAGTTAAACACAATTTCTCCCTTTAAGATCTGTGTTTTTTCGTGCCTATTATCTGCCTTGCTTTTTGCTAATGTTAACTGATCTTCATAAAACTTCCATAACATGATATTTCCTTTCTCAGTCCAGCATGAGGGTAAACCTGTTCTAGTCAATTTGTCAAATGATATATCAAACTTCTTTATTGCTTCCTTGATTCCCAGTAACCTTTTCTCTGCAACCTTCCGAAGCTCATTCTTAATTATCATCTTACTGACTTCTTCTGCATAAAAATATCTGTCCTGTATTCCAATATCTTCTAATTCTTCGTCTGATTTGGAGTTGATAAAATTCATAAATTTCCTAGCCCAATTTGCTCTTTTAATGGCCGTCTGCTTTTCAGATAATATTTCCTCTTCATGTTCAGAGATGAGGCTTTTGTCTTTAGCAACTATATTCAGGGAATTCCAATTTGACTTCATCTCTGAAATAATCTCACCCCAAATGATGTTTTTAGCGTTTATAAGGGAAATATTACCTTTTAACTTCTCTTTAAGATCCTTAATCTCAACCTCAGCATTTTGAAATCTTTGCTTATTCACCTTCGCTTCATTTTCTAATGCCTGTATGACCTTGGTGGCTGTTTCTAACTCTGATTGAGCTTGCTTAAGATCTCCTTCTGCCATCTTTATCTCTGTGCTGAGCTGTGCAATCTGTGCTTGAGGATCAGAATCATCATTACCTGCAGGAAAAACAAAAGTGCAAGTATGATTTTGAATATGGTTTTGTAATGAAATAACAGTCTGTTTTACTTTAGTCAATTCTTCATCTTTCTACAACAATTTCTGACGCATTTCTTCTTTTTCTTTCTCTACCTCTGCTACTTCTGCAGCTGGTAGCTTTAACTTTTTCCTCAATGAGGATATCTCTATTTCTGCACTTTTCATGAGCTTTTGAATCGCAGCTTTATCATTAGGATCTACACCAATTTTCATAATAATCTTCTTCAATTCTTCATTTTGAATTGACAAGGCCCTTGAATTAGCCTTCTCTATTTTGAACTGTTTAATAACTTTTGCAAGAATGTTCTCAGCCTTAACTGCTGTGGCATTAGTCTTGGTTAAATCATTTACAATTAACTGCCAATTCTGCATATGAAGATTCATTTTATCCCATAGTGGGATCTTTTTAACATCCATAGTTATGTTTACCTCATTAAAATTGCTCGAAGATCCAAGGGACATCCTAGTTGGATGTGTCAGAGCCATCCTAAATTGATCCTTTTCAAGGTCCATTATAGTCAACAATCTGGTCTGATCAGCAGCTATGTGATGCTCTGCCTGAGCTTCTACATTAGCTTTTATCCTCTGATTTCTTTCTTCAATTTGTGTAAATATTTGCTTGACTGAAGGTATCTTCTCTGAGTAAAGTTCATGTCCTCTAGGAGAAGAGGGGGCATTTTGTTCTTCATTGACATGAAAGATAAAACCAGGCGAGTTGGAAGAATGATATTCAGCTAATTTGGTTCTATTTTCTTCCCTGGGCTCTTCATCATCTACTTCAAACACAAACCAATCTCCAAATTTTCAACTTGGTCCTAGCTGTAGGAACTCTCGGGCTTTTGGTAAAAAACATGGAGGAGGAACTCCATTCAAAATTATATAAGCAATAGACATGTAATGACTAGCAAACTCAAATAGCCCTGCTTCATTTCCTTCTTTTCTAGTCATATCAGTCCAAAATAACACAGGTTGCTTTTGCTTATTGACATCAACTATATTCAATCCCAGACTCATAAATTCTTCGCCATTCTGATATAAAAATAAATAGACAAGCAATGATGGAAATATAAAGAAACCTGTAAGAGGAAAGGCCAACAACTGGGAATTTACAATTTCCTGCCAGAAAGATGGAATGTCGAGAACAACCCCTGGCTTCATCATGAGCGCGTACATTCCCAAGACTGATTTATCAACTGTCTAGTCATTGTCTTTGCCCAAAATCTCCGCAATGCAACTTAGAATTGGTCTATACTCAACATCGAACGCTTCCAAACTAAATTCTTCTCCTTCTAGCCGAACCTCCTCTAAATTTGATCTCAAGTATGACATACACAGACTAAATTCTTCATTTGAAAGGTCTTCAAAATAACGAGTCAATGAATCTTCAGAAAATTGCAGTGGTGACTCATTTTCAGGAAAGCATAATGCTTGTCGAATTAATTGCGTCGATACCTGCAAAACGTTTTCTCCCTGCGAGTTCATTATGAAACACTTACCAGGGTATATTGAAGAGACCAGCCATGAGATGAACTCGGGAAAAAAGTGGGCTTTTGGAATACAGGCGAGCAAGACACCGAAACGTTTCATGGCGGAAAACACTGGGGATTTCTCAGCGTTTAGGGTCACTTGGTGATACAATAAGGGATGATTGACAGATGACATGGTATCCTGGACATCTTTTTCACTATCTAGAAGGGAAATGAGGCTTGAAGAACCAGCTTGAGAGACTCGTTTTTCCATGGCTGACAGACAATGGAAACAATTCGGGGGAAGTGAATCAACGAAAAAGGTGGCGAGAAGGGAAAAAACAATTACAAGTGAACGAGAATGAGACAAAAGAATTATTTAACAGCTGCAAAACCCGTAATAAATGCCGAAACGATGTGTAAAAAGCCGTTGAAAGAGGATGACAACTGTTCTTCCACCTCACTTGATGACGTCACCGCGGGGGGTCCTGGAGTACGGCGGAGAACCTCGACCTATGCCCCCCGCAAATAATCCAGGCCGTCGATCTTCATTTTCTTCACAGTCAACAAGTCAACTGCGAGGGTGCCAGATTGAATAACACGCGAGCTTTTTGCGCCCCCGTATTTACTCTTCTAAAAATGTTCTTCGACGATCACTACTTCTGCTCGAGAAGTTGCTCGAAACTTAAGCGTGAATCCCAAACGTACATTCAAATAAAGTTTAATGATAAACTCAATTTGCATTGATGTTGTAAGGATACTTCTTTTTTTATAATACAACATAAAACATTATACTATATCATATGCATTTTCGGAATTTCAGACTTTTTATTTTTCAATTTCAAGAAACAGAGAAAGGGGGTGCAAAATGTCTTCCTCGTCGTTGATCTGGGTAGCACAAATGATGACCATCGAGATTTAATCCAGAGATATTGAAAACGACAAAAGGATTTTTGTGTTGTGACTTTAGGATAAAAAGCTAACATGCAATTTAATTACAAAAATAATTAATCACTTATAAAGAGATTAATCCTTAATAAAACATAATTAAACCTAATCTATTTTTGGCGTATTTAATCTAGCTGCCAATTTATTTTTCCTAAGTCTATGTTCAACCAAGATTAAACAATTTGGTGAAATTTATTTCCTAATCTAGATACATAAATTTAAATAGTTTGATCATATTTAAATAGTATGATTCAAGCTTCTGTGGTTGTCATTATGATTCAAACAAAATTATTTTTGGGTTGTGGAATTCTAACAAGCTTCACACAAAAATCTCTTTTTCTTTATTTGAAACAAAGCAATTTCATTTTTTTTTATTGCTTCTATCTATACCTAGCATTTTCAAATTTTCTTTTATTTTTTATAGCACCTAATCCTAACATTTTTTGATTTGATTATTTTATTTTCACATTGAGTCCTAACATTTTTTGGATTTTCATCTATTTACAATCAATCCTAACATTTTTTAATTTTCCATTTTTCTTCTAAAATTTCTAACTTATCAAAACAAGAGATGTTACAACAGAAGGTTCGACCAAATCACAATAACGAACTCTAGAAGAGTCACCAGAGGACGATCCCATGGATGCTGACAGGTAGAGAATAGGAGCAATGTTATCCGTCATCTCAACATCGGGAGGAGGGATCACCATGTGTGGTTCATGTTCTAGTGCAATAATAGTACAAGAATCCACAGGTAGCGAAGAGGTGGAGTCTCTATGAGCGACCTCTATTTCATGAAGAGCCTGACAGGTATCGCGAAAGTCTTCAAGACGAGGACACTAGTGAGAATAGTGGCGAAAATTATCACACAAAGCACAAGGATTATTCATGTGTAATGATCTATTTTCCTTGGCTAACTCAGGTAAGGTAACATGGACGTACTGGATGTTAGAGTCAAGAAACGTGTGAGTGACCACATCTTCGAGATGAGGGAGCTTAGGAAAATTATTGGTGGCATGCCCAACAACATCACACAAAGCACACAGAGGTGTCGAATTTGGAGGCTTAGGGGTAGTTGGAGTTGGATTGGGTGCCTTATCTTTAGTTCCCTTTTTCTGGGCTTTGCCCCCCTCACTAGATATTGTCACAACATGTGTAGGTGCATGTTGAGGTTGCTGTGGAACTGCAGCAAAAGAAGGGGAAGGCACAACAGGTTGTACCGGGGTCAAAGCTATGTAAGGTTTAAGTTGATCACGTGGAGTATTTACGGGGGCATCAATGTACTAGTCTGGGATCCCCAGAGTATTTTTGGGTAAACTGAACATAGCCATGACAGGGGCAGAAACAATTCCTAGTGGGGGGGATAAGAAAGATATGTGACCCAAAGGAAATGGCCTGTCAGAACTGGTGCTAAATGGTTAAGGCCTAGTGGATTTGTTCCTGGTTGGAATGCACTAGGAGAGACACCAGCAGAAGGAAGTGTTCCTTGAGGAGCTATACTTGTATGTTGGGTTGAGTTGGGAGCAAAAGGTTGCAAAGGCGCTGACTATTATATGGGCATACTAGACCGCTTGTGAGCAGCCCGTGATGCTTGTAGCATGCAAACACTGGAAGAGTGGGGATTAGAAGGTGTAGATGGTGGACCATAGTAGGCACAAAGAAAAGAGGAATCTTTGTAGACTCCTGGTGAAACATTGGTGAGAGACGAGACAGTTGAATTGTCAATCACGGATGAAATGTTGGACTGAAGAAAATTTTGTGCCTTAGGATCATAGTATGTCAGTTGATCAACGGTGACGATATTTCCTTTTTGGGGAAATCACATCTTACAGAAAACCACAGATGTGACAAATGAGATGAAATATGTGTAACTACGACCCAAAAGGATGTTGTAATCCAATGGGGCATAAAAAACTTCTATATAAATGGAGACAGTCTTACCGACAATTGTGACAGGACAGTTGTGAAGTAAGCCAAGGGGTTGAGATGGATGATCGTCCCATGCAAAAAGAGTGAAGGTGGATGGGGATAGGTCAAGTGAACGAGGTTTTTTACAAACACTAGCAGCCATCACACAGGTGAAGGTGCCTTCGCCCATGAGACATCGCTGAACAATGGCGTTTCTTATTGAAACCAGTATTTCATTAGGGGAATTTTGAGGTCTAAAATAGGCCTCCTAAGAAAATGTACAACCAAAATAAGCTTTATAAGAACCAATGGGATTTAAGATGATGATGTCAACCATGGGGGATGATTCACCATTTTTTAAAGTGTAAAAATATTAAAAAATAATAAAATAATAAAACTACTTTTTCAACACGTATTTTCAACTTATCTCCCAAAGTTCTTACTCAAATTTTGAGCAGGAGTACTCATTGGATGCAAAATTTAATTTCTCATCCAAGGAGTACCCATGTTGCATACTTTTGATGGACCCTGCTACATGAAAAAATGTGATAACAATCACATTTTCATGTATTTCTCATTTTTCTTGTGGAATGATCCATTGAAAGTATGTAACATGGGTACTCCTTGGATGAGGAATTAATTTTTTCATCCAACGAGTACTCCAGCTTGAAATTTGATTAAAAAAATTGGTAGATAAGTTGAAAATACGAGTTGAAAAAGTAGTTTTTCCTTTCTTCCCTCTAAAATTTGATGATGTAATCAAATCTTATTTTATTATTTCCACTATTATTTTATAATTTCCTTATGAGGCCCATTTTAGACCTCAAAATTCCCCTAATGTGAAAGGAAACAAATGAATGAAGGGGGGGATGTTCTGATTGGTCAATGTCAAAGACGATCATACAATCATCTGAAGGATCCACAACGCCCAAGGCATTAATTAGAGCTTTCCATTGGGATGGGCATGTCTGGAGGACTTTCGGCATTGACATAGAAGCAAGAGACCGTGCCAAGTCATCTACTATGTTGTAGGTATGGGAGACTTTAGATAAAGCAACATTTCGACATAATGGTTCTTTGGGGATCTTGGTAATGACCTTTTCCTTAGGCTGAGGGATATATAAGGTACCATTTGATGACGAAATAGACTCTGTGGAAAATTTCGGTTGGGACTCAGTCACAGAATTATCGGGTGGCTTTTCATATTGGCGTGATCAAGTCCGAAGGTTGACTTGATATGTGTTGAACTCATCAGAATTCATCATGAGAATTTGATAATCATTAGGACCAAATTGTGGAGGTTGAGGCGCTACCTGACCTTGTGTGGGCAGGAGGTTATGTATCCTTGGTGGGGAAGTGGATTGGTAAGCACAACCGGCTGAGATGAAGCAGGGGTTGGAGGAAGCGAAGCCATGGGTTTTTGTCCTCTAGAAGTACCTGCTTGGGATTCCCATGCTTGAAGCATCATACAAAGGGCCTTGTTATGCTTGGGTTGTCTGCCCTGTTGATGGGTTGTAGGATTAGGTTGATTTCCTTGGGGTGGATTAGGTGGAGGACCTTGGTTACCCTCATTACCTTAGCATTGTTGATTCCTATTACCTTTCCTCTTGTTCTTCTTCTTGGTTTTGGGGGGATTGGTTACACTCTGTTTAGCATACACTTGAACTTGAGGAGGAGGTGGCTATTGTGGATGAGGTTGAGGAGGTATGGGAGGCTGAGGCACTTGTGCTGGAGGGGTTGGATTGAAATGTAGTTCACAAGGAACATATGGAGGAGGGGAAACATTCAGATAAATAGGTTGAGCAATATCTAGCCCTGACATCTTCTGATGTGATTAGGGATATGCATATGGCATGATTTAACCTAGATAAGGGTTGCCCGGTGGAGGGGGATAATTGTAGGAGGTACTGCCCCCCCCTGGGGTTGACCATAACTCATATGAGGGAGAGCATATGCTTGTGGGTAAGGGTGTGAAAGAGACCCAATGATACCATCGGAAACATGAGATGCCTCGGGTGCATTAGTTACACTGGGCTGGGGCAAATCAGGGAGAACGGTATAAATATAACTTGATTAAGCATATATCAAGTCATATTTTAAAGCTATTTGGAGTGCATCTTCATTTTTTCGATGGAAGTGTGATGCAACATATTTACCTATGGGGGCCAAAATTAATCTAAGGAACCAATCCATATAGACATTGTCTTCGAATGCAAGAGCCCTACATGTGTTCCTCCTTCTGCGCCATTCTTGGACATGGTCAGAGAGGCAGGTGGCGAAAGTTTGACAAAATGAAGTCAAGAGTTTGTTCTCGGTGTCATAAAGGAAAGGTAACTTGAAATATGATAAGAAATATTTTGCAATAGTTGCAAAAGTGGGGGTGAATCGTGGTTGGTCAACATACCACTTAGCCACAACTCCAGTAAGCGTGCGTTGGAATAACCAAAGACAGATGGAGTCATCAGTAATGAAATTAGAGGAACACCAAATGTGAAATGAACGAACATGATTAGTGGGATCTTCTCCAGGATTTCCCTCAAACTTGGGAATGTTTGAAGGAATTTTAGTAGGCATAACTGGCCAATTTGGGTTATGGAGAATAGGATCGTTGATAAGATGATTAAAATCTGGGAGATTCAAACCATCCATGAAGGGTAGCAGTATAGTAGGAGTGACCATAATGTTTGAGGTTCCACTAGTGGTATTACCTAGGGTAGGACCTGAGTTACCACCTTGGCTTCCTGCACCTGCATTGGTGCCTCACATGGTGACAATATGAGGTTAAGAAGATAAGGAATCAAAGGAATCAATAGACTCATAGTCAGAAGGACTCGATGGAGGATTGGGAAGATTAACTCGAACCCAAAGTGGAGGAGTAATACATCCTAACGGTAACTGACTTTGAAGGCCTCAAATTCACCATGACAAACACCTAGGTGGCGCAATGATGTCAAGACAAAAATGACACCAAAGGACTAAAGGATGATAGGAAAGAACAAAGTAACAAAAAACAAGCAAACACCTAGTGCAGTGGTTCCAAGTGTAAACTAACCATATAATGATGCTACTGTAATACAAGCAACATCGTCCTATCAAATAAAATGAATTCTAACCTAAAGGTGATCTAATTCGTAAAACAATCCTAAATCTATGGTTTTCGATGGCCTTCCAAAGAACTTATTCCTTGACGAATACTCATCCCCGCAAGAAGAGTTGTCCATAGAAAGGTGGGGTAGAGAACCAACTGCTTCACACAACCAGTCCTATAATGTGTTTTCCTAAGATCGGTAACTACGGTTGTAATGTTCCTAAATTAGCTAAGCTAATTGGAACATTAGAATTTTGTTTTATTTTTCATGTTTAGGAATAATAGACTAATGGAGGACATGCAACACTCCTTAGATCTAAAAATAAATACATGCTCAATGTGAACATGATTAAATATGAGCTGGTTGCATAAAAACCACTTGTGTATGAATAGGGCTAAGCTATTTGACTGGGTCAACAGGACCAAATCACAAGACAGTCCAGGTGCATTGAACCTCCTAGGTGATCAGCGCAGTTCTAGAAGGAGGAATTCAGTGTGAAAGGGGCTAATGCATTTGAAGTGTTTTAGGGCTTTTCACATCCCATTTTTATAAAAAGGAAGGAGAGGGCTCAAGTAAGGGTTGTTGATGATTTATGGTTGCTTGAGCAACTCGAGTTCTCTTGGCTGGTTAGCCAAAGGGAAGAGGGTTTCCTGTTTAGGAATCCTCTCTCCTTCCATGGAGTAGCTCTTTGGAGGAGAATGTGCTGCATTGATCGAATATTTGGCATTTGGCCAAGCTTCTACTTCCAACTGCAATGCAGATCCTATTGAGGGTTTGATTGCCTTTGTAAGCTGTAGCAAGTGGAGTTTAGATCTTTTCAGATCTAGAGCATTTCAGTACTTCTTTTCAGTGGAGGAGGGTTCTAATCCATTGAAGGGCTGTATTGGAAGATTTGAGCCTCATTTCAGATCTTGGCATCAGGCCAATATTTTTTTCATGCTATACTGCGCAGTTCCTTCCCCAGATCTACGTTATTGCTGAAGGAGCAATGTTGCAGGGTTTTTGGCATCATTTTGGAGCTAGATCTCTGATGTGAAGGAAGCCTCCTTGCATCAAGGGTGATCCATGGATTGGCCAACCAATCCATGTCTATTTCTGATCTGATTTATTCACTGGAGTTTTTGCTTCAGAATTTCTGAATCATGCTGTAGTAAAACTCAGATCTGCTTCGGCATTTCCATGTATTGCTGAAATCCCCAGGGGGAATGTAATAAAGAGCCCTTTGGGCATTTTGATTCATTATAGATCTCTGTTTTCATGTAATTATCAGTTTCAGATCTGTAATATAATAAAAATAAGCTTCAGCCTCCTGTAACTAATGTTGAAGGGTTTTTGGGTCATTCTCTTGTATTGTAGCACCTCAATCTTGAGGGATTTTCCATGTAAAACCGTTGTTTAACCTTGCTTAATGCTTATTTCATGTTACTAAACTCATTTCCTGATTTTAAATACTGTTTTACATCTTACACCTTTATAAAATACGCTTCCCTTGCTTCAGTAAATTTCTGCATCTTCCAAGTCATGGGAAATCAGGGTTTTTTAGCCTAGTTTGGGGAGGAGGAGCTGTTTAACTTAGCTAGAATTATTTTTTTGAGCTGAAATTAGGTATGTGAATCCCTATTGACCTGATCTAACATATCCCAGAGCCATGACCCTTATTTTTACACATATGTTTTAATACAGTCATTTTAGGGCATGAAAAGCCACTTTTCCTCACCTTTTTTAGAATAAAATTTAAGTAAAGGTTTCTGAAGCATTTGGAATTGATTTATGAGTGTTTCTAAACAATTTTTATGATATATTAAGCACACATCCATGAAAAATGCATTTTTCAGGCATGTCTTGCTGAGAAATCCATTTTGAGAACTGTTTCTAAACACTTTTTATGATAGCTAAAGCACACATCCCTGAAAAATGTGTTTTTCAGGCATGTCTTGCTAATAAATCCATTTTGGGAACATTAAAATGGTTACCTTCATCCCACGGGGGTGGTCGAGTCCTGAGCTTCCTGGTGATCAGTAAATGCACGAAATTCCCTACCACGGTTTGGGTAGCCCTGAGGAGAATCACTTGCATGATGGCCTAGCCTAACCCCCTTTGAATCAGGTTTATGAGGCACTCAAGATTTGACCGTGGGATGGTGAAGGATTTTAAGCTCCCTACAAACTCAACTTCTATGTCTCAATGTAAATGATCGATAGGTGTTATTGGAAGCCTATCCCACCGATCCTAAACCTAACTATACAGATTATTTGGCCCCGATGCCAAAGTGGGCTTCATGTATGTGTGTTAGATTATTAAAATTGGTGTGTTTTAAGTCTTGGCTTGGCAATTTTAACCAAGGTCACGTTTTCTTAGGGTGTGTATGTGTGTGAAAAAATGTGTTTTAGTGTATGAGTAAATTGAGCATGTTTTGTGATGTCATATGTTGCTGAAATAAAATGTTGAAATATTTTAAATAATGCTGAAATATGACAGAAAAATAAACAACCAAGCAAGAAAAAACCCCACCCAAAGAAGGATTTCAAACAACTAGACAAGGAGAGGAAAAACAACTAGTCAAAACACATAAAAAGGGCCTACAAGATCTAATGTCAATGGGACTGGGATCTAAAGGCTCTATGCTACTGAAAATGATGTAGATAAAAAACAAAAAATAAAGGTGAGATCTGTTGCGAGGGATAGGAATGAAGCTCAAAAAACCAAGGATACTCAAGGGGATCCTAAGGGAGAAGGCAATAGAAAACTCAAGATGGAGTTATAATGGAAAA
Organism: Pinus albicaulis; assembly: GCA_034641835.2. NCBI lineage: Eukaryota > Viridiplantae > Streptophyta > Pinopsida > Pinales > Pinaceae > Pinus > Pinus albicaulis. Next base: position 121,377,422 of record CM076577.1, on the reverse strand, counting down.
AAACCTATCCAAAAGGGCTGAAATAAAGTTGACCAACCCTGCAAACCAGTAGCTAAAAGTGTTGAAAACCCTAGACTCCTCGCTTAACCAATCTCTTCCTAAAAAGGAGGAGGAATAACGCCAACCCTAGGGGGATTTTTCTTCCTCAAAGAGACAAACTAAGAGTATCTAAGCCTAAGGATGACTGAAAACGAAGTGAAACAACTCTGAACCAGTACACAGGAAACACTCCCGCAGTGCTGGAAAAAACCCTAAAAAAATTCTAGAAAATTTTCAAAACACATGTACTAACCTGGAAAGGGTTGAAAATGTTTTTTTGCCAAATAGTGCGTTCTGGAGATCAAAGCACAATTTTGGGGCTCAAAAGTGTGTTTTGATCCCCGCGACCTTCAGTCGTCACATCTCGCTAGATGTTGTTGTCTCCTGCTTGGCTAGTATCGGTGACCTACGAAAAACACCAGAAAACCCGCCGGTATTCGGAAATTTGATGGAATAATGGAGAGAAAGCTATAAATAGAAAAAAGAAGCTAAAAATAAATGTAGAAAACCCTGAAATTTCTGAAGCAAAAGTCACCCAAGAAACCGAATTGTTACATCAATGGAGTCGCCATTGGGTTCATCTTGACAATGGAGAATAATAAAATATTATTAACCAAAATCTAGATCTAACCACTTTGAATACTTTATTATATTTTTAGAGAGGGAAACTATATTTAAAATGGTTAAATATATTTATTTAGAAATAATTAAGAAATAAAATGATTTATTAATTATTTTGTGAATAATAAGAAAAATGTGAAATGAAATAATTATTAAATATGATTTAACAATTATTTCAAGGATGAAGTTAAGGAAAATAAACAAATTATGATTTATTTAATTATTCCTAGGTGATTTAGTCAAATGTGACAATGAATAATTATCAAACAATGATTTAATAATTATTCATAGAGAAAATTAAATAAATGATGGTTTATTTAATTATTCTCATGGGTTTTAATCGAAAATAACTTAACAAAAGTGATTTATTAAATTATTTCTTATAGTGAAAGTGATTTTTTTATGGTAAAATTAAACTCACATGGTGCATTTCGATCCACATAGTTAGAAATGGATAGGTGATCATTTTTTGGTGATAACAAAAATGTTAATTAATGCATCTTTCCTTTCCAAAACCTTTGTCATTGTCATTTCCAATTTCCCTTAGCCATAATAAACCAAAGTGACACCCAATAGGATGTTTTTCCCACCATTCGATTTGGAATACATGTCCCATGACCTTGGTCTTATATTTTTTTACATTGATTTTTAACCAGGGTTGTTACACTTGAGCTGAATTTAATGCACTTAAATCATTATTTTATGAAGATGAATGAAAATAGATGGGGACGCCCTTAAAAAATTTGTTGGTCACATTACCAACAATTATTCATAGGTGTTGAATGCTAGATACAAGTTTAAAACTTCATTATGTGTGCCTTTCTATGCAAAAAATGGAGCTGAAACTCATCTTTAAATAAGGTTTCGACCTAAATTTAATGCTTGGCCCAACTTGTTATGGTCATCATATTTGAATCAACCCGTAAAAATTCATTTGGGTTGAACCTTGCGCATTTATTTTAAATAAATATAATTTCATTGCTCATCCATAGGTTGCAGGAAATATTAGGGGCACCCCGCTTGGAGTTGGGAATAATGAACCAAAAGTGAAAGGAGCTTAGGAGATGACAAATTCTATACTCCTAAAAATGCACCTAAGGCCCTTTTCGAGTGTAAAAAACTAAAAATATAGGAGAAAAATGTAGGTGTCTAATAAGCATGCCATTCGATCCTTGAACTTTACCAGCTCAAAAAAATAAAATTAGAAAGGGTAACATATCTATTTTACTCTTATGAAGTGCAGAAACATCAGTAGTCATGGTTTCCATTCCAATCCCTTGCTGTTAAATGACTATGGAAAAAACTAGGCCTAATAGAAATGTTTGTCTACAATCTGCAACTCAGTAAGATGGATGTCATACAACTCTGGATTGTGCAAGATCGTACCCATAAAAAAAGAAAATAGTGCCTAATATATCAACAAACCATTAATATTAATAGTAAAAATTTCGCATGATATTCCAGCACCTATAAAGACTCCAATTACTGAATATTGCATTGAAAATAACAGTTACAGTCTGCAACTCAATCAGGTCCATGACATACAACTACATATTGCGCAAGATCAAATAGATAAAATACTAAGCCAAATACTGCTAATATATCAAAAAACTATCAGATCCACATAACCAAAACACCATAAATTCCCTAGGATTCGAAGCACATATACATATATCCACTTGCATTACTTTGTTGTTCGCTATCCATGTAGAAATAATTGCAAAGGAATTTTTGTGTTAAGTGATCGAAAATAAAATGAAAATGAGAGAATAAATCCCCTACCACCCAAGAGTTACTAAATGTTTCTCAAATCAACCAAGGAAATGATTCAACAAATAATTTTAATGTTGATTAAAGAATAAAAAAAGTGAAACTGTCTGAATAAATTAGATGGCAGACAAGGATATTCTTCTGCAAACAAATAATATTGAGGAGCTATGGTTTGGCTATCAGAACTAAGGAGTTAAGTTTCTTTATGAAGCTATCACATATAATTACAAAACACAAATTTTTTTGACTACCTCATAATTATTTTACAAAATCCATTCACTTACAGTTAATGTTCAACACAAGTACCACAACCCTTTTAAAAATTTATAGAAGGGACATCCATCACAAATGTCTCCCACTCCCAGTGATGGGATGGGAGACCAAAAATGAATATCGGTCATCCCCAAGTCAATCCAGTTAAGTGATTTCTCCAAAAAATCGACTTGGATGACTTTTACAATGTTCGTGCCATATTATTGTCAGCATATGAACAAAAAACCTTTTGACGGTGCTGGAAATTGCTAACATATAGGGGGTCTCCCCAATGTGAAGTCCCAATTAGACCTCACACCGTCCATTTGAATATTAGGTCCAACCACCATTGCAATAGATCTTGGAGGTATGCATTTCCTCCAAAACACACATAAGAGATCATGCACATAAATTTCAAGACAACAAGTATGAAAGCTTCAAAGAAAGGGGAATAAGAGGTGTGAATATAATTGAAAAGCAGTAGTACTATCCTAATAGAAACATGTGAGATAAATAAAAAAAAGAATCATTAATTACCTTGCAAAATATCTCACAAGGAAAAAATGATTATGAAAAAACATAACAACATACATTCAAAAATATTCATACCTAAAGTTAACGAAATAGTTCATTCTCTTTAGTATGCATAACATAAATATATACCACAAAAATTTAAAGAATATTATTACAACATTCACAATATGTGCATGAAAGTATCCTGGCTCTAAGAGATTTTGGTTGATTAATGAAAAATACAAGTATGTTGTTACAATGATAGAACACTAACCCGAATAGTGGAACATAAAACTACCACTTGCTTCTCCAAAGAACGGTCTTCTCCCCTATGCCACAACTAGAGAATCCAAGGGAAATTCTCCCAAAGTCCAAGCCCTTTGCTTGACTTAGGAGGCCTTATATATAAAAAATGAAAGTGACCTTTGAGTTTGCTCATGACTCTTTGAATTCCTATAACCTATGGAATTCTATGTGACTCTTTGTATTCCATAAGTGTCTCCTAGAATTTCTTTTACATTTGAATTTCTTATTCTCATAAAAGACAAAAAGTGTGGCTATATTGGACAAAATTACAATAAGACAAAAATTTTCTCATGTAGGAGGAAAATGAAAATCAATAGCTTGAGAGTGGATTTCATTTGTAATGTAAGAGTGCCATGATTTGAACTTTTCTACAATATATTTGACTATTTATGGTATATTTTCATTGTACCACATCCTCACCTCCAATGAATTTAATAGTATGGATTTGACATTTTATTGTATAATACTCCACATCATGGATAACATCATATGAAATTTGGTTGACCTAGTCACATACTGTATAATGGCGCTTTTAGTCACCTCCAAACTCTCATGATTTGTTTCTTCTTGATATATTATGTTAATTTCCCAATGTTGTGAAGGAAACCTAGAGGTAACCACAAAACCACTTTGGAGTTTAGGATCTAGCCTTCCTAAAATTAGAGAGGGATCTCTCTGTCACATTTAACTTTGTTGTATTTATTATTTTAGGCTAGCTATGAAAGCTCAGAGTTTGGTTGGAATGGCAAGGGAAGGCCATTAGGAAATGGAGTCAAAAGAGTTTAAGATGATCAAATGTATAAATAATCAAGCTTAATTGCAACAGGGCAAGGTAGGCATACTATTGGATCCTTCAAATTTAGATGAAATGTAAGAGAATAAATGAAATAGGTTCAATTAAGCAAAGAGCATTTATGAATTCTTTAACTTAATATCAGAGGAAAAAATTCAAATTATCCACTGCTAGAATCAGAGTGTATCTTTCATCAAATTCCGTTCTTCAACTTTCTGTAAAATAATTAAGAAAAGAAACACATATGAAAACAGAGAAAACAAATTACAGTAAGAAGCACTTCACCACATAGATATGACACAAGAATCCTGAAACAACTTGTCTTGTATTACTGCAAAAGTTCACTTGAACTCAGTGAACAACTTTACAATTAATGGTATTCTTTTTCATTACAAATCCAAACATATATTACTTCAAATATGAAGTATTTATACAAATTCTTCACCAAATATCTTGATTGAAAAAATATCAAGATTTATTACAAATATCTCAAACTGCGTTACACAAATAGAACTGAACTATAGGTTATTAAAAAATAATGAATCTACTTGGAACTATATATTTGGATTTATGATGAAAAAGAAGAGCAATTCGAATTTGGTAGCAACTCTTATTGGATGAGGTGGCCTCCAAGTCACTAAGAGTCTATGCGCTTTTTCCTCATGAAATTATGAAAAATAGGGTCTAGTTATCCATTTTAATATCTCAATCCGAGATACCTGTGTAAAAATTGAAAGAGGTTATTGTATATGAATATGTTTTTTATATAAACCTCTCTCAATTTCCAAAAATTCTTCTCTCGTTGTTCACAATATTCTCTGAAAAAATATGTCTAAAACAAGACTTTTCACAATTAAAAAAATAGGTTGTGAAGATGTCAATGGATCTATCATTCTGTAATACCTGTGTAAAATCAAAAGTACATAATTGTAAGTTGGAATCTTAGGAACAAAAACCTCCTCTAGTTTCCCAAGATTCATCTCTGATTGAAAACAATATGTTCTGCAAAACAATGTCTAAAATAGGAAATTTGTGAAAAACATGCCTTCAAAGATTCATGAAAATTTCCAAAACCATAATAGCTGTTAGAAAACTGAGAGTGGTTTTTGTATATGATTTTGTTCCTGACAAAAACCTATTTCAATTTTGAAAAATTAGTCATCATTTTTTTGGAAACCATGATTTAAATAACTATGGTCTATAAGAAAAAAACATAGTTTTAACTGACCATGTAACAAATATATGACGTGGAGGCAGGAGGTGACATGGAGGTGGGGGATGATGTGGAGGCACATGATTGGAAGAAATAGTTGACATGTGAGCATGGAAGGAATGCGCGTGAGTGGAACAGTAAGCAAGATCGGGATCAGGCGGGAGGTGTGTTACACATCATTTTGTCACCGTCCCTGCAATCCCTCGTCCCGTACATTGGAGGACTATTCCCGTGACCTGTGAACGGTAAAATTTCCTAAAAACACCTTCATGGCATCCTCCTGCATAAGGAAAAAAATTCTCCTGAAGAACATTTCCTCTGAAAAACCCTAAAAACAAATTTTTTTTCCTTGGCACGACTAGCCAGTTCATCCCTCGCGCCAATGGGGGAAATCCACACTAGAGGGCGCGCCAACTGGCGCTCTGTCCCTGTGTTTCACTCGCAGCAACCTTATTAAGGGATGTTTTAAAAAAATAAATGGTGGAAGTTTGATTCTAACAAACTCTAGAATGAATCATCAAAAGAAGTTGAGTGGTTTGGCTCCGGATCTCCATGTATAGGAAGTGGTTTTCCACCTCTCATGGAAGCTTCCTAAGAGATAGGGCATATCCCATGATTATAGGGATCCCAACTTCCCTTCCTCCATCTATAAAAACTTGCCCTCTCCATTAACAAGCTAGCTAAACGCTTGGAAGATGAACATTGAGAAGGAAACTATAGCCAAGGAGAACCCCGTAAGGGAGAGAGCTTTGTCCAAATCCCCGACAGGCTTTGTTGAGACGCGCTCCGCTGCAAGCCCCGCTGAAGGAAGATCATAGCATCATAGCACTTGGTTGTAATCTCCCTTTTTGTCATCTATAATATAAGCGACTCTGATTTTGGTTCCATTCATGTGTTTACTCTTTTATGTAATGCAATGAATTATATCCTCTTTGACTGATATATAGTTATATGCTTTGAATATTACGTTGTATTTTGTCGTTTCTCTACGTGTGTATAGGTATTCAGACATGTCAAATGGAAGGATCATGATCTGTCAGGCTAAGGATGAGGAGCACCGCTTCTTCCTCGACAACAACAGTGTGGGATTTAAGGTATGCTACTTATCACAATCTTTTTCTTTCATATAGCTAGGAACCAATGTCATTGTGTGATTCGATTGTTGCTAGACCCAATCTAGGGCTAGTGGGATCGCCTCTGTCCACAGAGAGGATTTACCTCCTCAAAAATTTGGCGACTCCGCTGGGGAATAAGTGCGAGTTATTCCTTCCTCCTTTTGGGTCGTTTTTGGCTTTTTTATTGATTTATTTTCTTTTCTGGTTCATCTTCCTTGGTTTTAAGACCTTGTTCAGCCCCCAGAAGACCAGATCCAGTCTCTGTTTGTCCATTTTTATTATTTTTCTGGGGTAAACTCGATTGACACGTTTTTTCTCTTGACAGTCATGCCAGCTGTAGCTTGTTTCTAGTTAGGCCCTTGCGCCAATGCCTTTTTGGCGCAGATTACAGCCAAACAGGCACGCCAACTCTGCTTGGTGTTAGGGTTTGCTTGCTTTTGGCCTCCTTGAGATTGAGTTTTGGTCCTGGTGTCATTTTTCTGATTGATTGAGTGCCCTAAAGTCATTTTTGACTGTGTTTGGCCATTTTCCTCTGGTTGTTTTCCCTTTACCATCATTTTTGCATTCTAGCCCTAGGGCTTCTAGGTGCTTCAGTGTGCTGAGCCTCCCGTGGGAGTTTTGGGTCCTTGCTTGCCTGGTCAATTTTGTTTTTGCTTCTCTTCATTTGCCTTGTTCAACCCCATTGAATCATTACATTTTTTGAGTGATTGATTCCTCTTTCATTCAATTCCTCTTTGTGCTACTCCAAGCCTAGATTACACAGTTTGTTTGAGTCTCTTTCGGGACTCTTCTTTGCTTTGAGGGATTTCGTCATCAGTTTGAGTCTTGATTGTGTGCATTTGAATTAAGTGAACTTGTTTATTTCAACTCTCTCTTTTTCATTTCTCGAATTGGCGTTTTCATTAGTTTTTTATTCATTTAGTGCATTTTGCTCTAATATGTTGAAAAATACAAAAACAAAATCTTTTGCATTTGGATTGGCATAGTGAAAATTGAAATATTTTTCGCATTACTAGTGTTATATAACTCTAGAAAGAAGTTTTCTAGTTTCATTAGCTTGCATTGGAAACAGTAGTGGATGTTTTTGTGTGTTCGTTTTGTTTTCATTTGAAAGCTCTCAACTCTCTTATAGATAGCTCTTCATTGAACAAAATGATATTTTGTGGCATGTAGTTTTGCATTTAGAGATTTTATGAGATCCAACGTTCGATAGGGCCTTGAAATTGAAACATAAATTGAAGATCAACTTTAAAATTTACTGAATTAACCTAAGGAAACATTGAAACATTAACAGAAAATCTAATAGTCTAAGGTAGAGACGTGTTTTGGCGTCTTTAAGCCTAGTAGTTGTCATTGCCATCTGGCTTTAGACAGAGCTAGTACAGACTTGTGCTCCCCGTACCGTTGCATATATAAAGTGAGACCCCATTAGGTTGCAATCCTTTATCCATAGGAAGCTGAGTCTACCGCCTTTTACCCGTGATACACCGGACACATCATTCAGGGAGATTACCTGTACGTACGTTAAGTCCTTGGTTGATTTCTCTTTCATTTTTACCAAGGTGTATATGGCAGTTCACAGATATCTGGTACACCCTTTTACCTAGATTACCAGAGCAGTCATTTTGATCTTTACTGACTCACTAAATTTGAAAATATCATCAAGCGCTTGTCCTTTCACGCTTGTTTCCAAATTGAAAGTGATAGAGTCATCTTTTACTTGTTTCTAGACTCTTAAAACATGAAACAATAAAATTTCTAGTTTCAATGTGGTAAAATTAATCACCTATGATCACACGCCCATTTAGAGATTGATTTTTCGGCCTGTTTTTGTTTGCCTTGGTTTTTTCCCGTGTGTCTTTGTTCTTGATCTCTTCCTCTTTCTGCTACAGTCACAGTGGCAGAAAATTCAGTTTCGTCTACTGGTGGTCCTTATACTGACGACTCGTTAGAAGTCTCTCAGTCCTCTACTAAGCATCAACAACCTATTGTATCCGAGTTTCCCGATGGGGGACCGGTCATATCCGAACTTCCCTTTAGAGGACCAGTTGATTTCAATTGGCCCTTGTCCAATGCTTGGTTTGGATTTGGAGTAGGGGAGCACTTTCCTCCTCTTACATCAGGATCAACCTTTTTGGCTGCTATCATACCTCCTAGTCCCCATCGTCTTTTAGAAGATCTCACGACAGGGTCAGAGATGGACTCATCCGATCCTTCTCCTAGTGAGGGAATTCTTACTTCTGGTGAAGATTACCAGCTTTTTCCCGAAGACATCCCTGAACCTTCTATTATGTCTTCACCTGGTCCTTTTCTCCCAGCTGGATATAGGTCTTTAAGTCAGGTCATGGCCACTATTGCCTCCATCGGAGTATCGACTCCGTCCACAAGGCCCACCATTCCCACGTTAGGGATGTCACCATCGACGCCTCTCAAGACATCTCCTTTTGTTACATCGGCACCTGTTAGACCTACTGTATGCATGGCTGCGTCTACGCCTGTTGTCACTACTTAGTCAACTAGGACCTCGTTAGTTCCTGAAGACGTTTAAATAGCTTCTGCTATTCCGGAGAATATTTCTTCTGAGGAGTATCGGCTGTCTTTGCAGTCGTCAAACTCCGAGGTTGGTCAGTCCTCTCAAGATATTAACTGTCCTTAATTTTCCCATTATGGACCAGATGGTGCCCCGATCTCTGTATTTCCATATCAATACGATGAGCAAGGCAACCCCCTTCGTTTCCCTGCTCCTGAGGCTTATCAGTATATTAATGGTTTTATGTCTACCCAACCTAGGCAGCCTTCCAATAAACAAGGAAAATCCCTTCAGGGACAACCTTTGTTTCAGCAAGGATATGCTCCTGGCCCACAAGGACAACCCTTCTAGGGACAACCTTCGGCCCAGCCAGGTTATGTGTACGACCCACAAGGACAACCCTTACAGGGACAACCTTCAGGCCAACCAGGATTACTTTATGGCCCGCAAGGGCAATCTTACAATCCTCAAGGTCAACCTCTGCAGCCTCACCCTGTGGTCCAACCAGGGCAACCAGGGTATCAACCTGGACCACCATACGGTCCTGGGGGGCAAACCCAACCTTCTCAACCCTTGGTGCAACCTCAGCAACCTCATTTTCCAACTGGTTAAAATGTTGCACAGCTAGGGCCATCTTATGGTCCTGTCACAAGTCAACCTAGTTATCAGGCACAACTTTGCCCTTTCCCGCCATCAAGCCAACCTGTTCAACCAGGGCAACCTAGTGTCCCTCATCAGCCAGGTCAACCTGTTCAACCAGGGCAACCTGCACAGCCAAGTCAACCTGTTCAACCAGGACAACCTGCACATCTTGTTAACCCTGCTCAGCAACCGATCTATTCCATGCCACAGCCATATCCACCTGTGCGCCCTAATTATCAGACTCAGCAGGGTCCCACTTACCAGTAGCTTGTTCAACCCTAAGGTGGCTATTACTTTTAAGGTCAGTCTCAACCAGTTTACAACCCGCCCCAAGGTTCTGGTTATTACCTTCAACAACTAGGCTATACTTATACTTCGCAGTCAAATCCATATACTGCTCAAACGGGGCCCACATATAATTAGAATTAGTACCCTATTTATCAACCTCCGTATCCTGGTTTTCAGTCACCATATCAACCCAATTATATGGATTATACCCCCTATGGTTAGAATCCTTTGGGACAAAACCAATGGGGGCAAATTTATGCTCAACCAGATGGAGTACAGGTACAGGTCCTTATCGGGGACCTGGCATGCCTTTTAACCCTCAGTTGCCTTTTCTCGCCACGTTGGACTTACCGGACGTGTCCAAATTGACCAATGATCCGATTCTTCATAATCCATATTGGCCTCCGGTTTTGACGAAGGTGCCCGGTAATTGTCCTAAGTTTGAGGGTAAATATGGGGAATACCCCCAAGCACATGTCATGACATATCATTTGTGGTGTTATTCGAACTCTTGGATAGATGACTCAATTCGTCTACGTCTTTTCCAGCACACTCTCATGGGTGCTGCTACTAAGTGGTACATAGAACTACCCTGTGGTATTTTTCAAGATTTTAATACTCTAGCTATGGCATTCCTGATGCATTTCCAGTTACCGGTTCGTTATGAAGCCGGGACACATCTCCTGACATCTCTGAAACAGGACAAATCCACTCATATTTCAGATCATATTCATGAGTGGAGACGTCATCGTCATCTGATCAAGTTTGACATTCCTGATCATCTTCTAACTCACTGGTTCACTACCTCCTTTGTCAATAAGATTGCACAAGACATTACTATGGGGGCATGTGTAACTGAGGAACAAAACATTGCTCATGCCCAGTACCTTGATTTAGTGTACTCTCAGTCTGGCATGTTGTACAATATCTTGACTGATGCCCTGCGACTAGGGACCTCTAAAGCACCAGCTACCGCATCAGTAGATGGTGTTATTGGTTCCATCTCTCAGACTTCTTGCAAGTCTTCTAATGGGAAGCAGAAATCAAATTATTCCAACAATTCTGCTCCTCCAGCTACTCCAGATTCTGGTAAAACCATGGAGGTCAACACCGTCCAAGCTAATCCTATGGACAAGACTTCCAAGGGGAAGAAGAAGGGCAAAGGCAAAGCCAAATTCGATGCCCCGAAACCAGAATCCTCCAAACCACGTGCTGATGATGGTTCACAACAGAAACTGAAGTACCCTTGCCTGATCTGTGACGAAGAACACTACACAAAATATTGTCCCAGATGATCCGAGGTTAGTCAAATTATTAAGGGCTCTAAGGGAACTTCGGCAGTTCTTAAAGAACCTCTCCATCTCAGCAAACCTAGATGGTCGAGCAGCCATCACCATCTACACCGTTTGGGTCTTAAGTTTTCATGATGAATGGTGCTGCACTTGTTTCTATTGCCACTCGGTCAAAGGATTATGTCGTATCATGCCAAGCGGCTGGGAAGGAAGTCGTTGATGGCCCTCCTCCCCCGCCTGCCTCTGGCTCTCCGGAAATTGAAAGGCCCAGTGCTGAACCCATTGTACGACCACCTTCCAAAAGTGTTCTCCGAAAGTCTTCCTATAATCCAAATGCCTGTGCTACTCAACATTACAACATCGTTGAGGATTTAGCACAGGTGCCTTCCACGATGTCTGCGCTGGAAGTACTTCAGAGTTTTCTGTCCCAACGAAAATCTTTGTTATCTGTAATCGGCGAAATTGATCCTGCCGATTCTAGCCTTCTCACCTTCGATCTCGAGGATTTCGTCCCCCGATTTCCGCACCAGATCGCGCTCGTTATACAAGTCTGCATTAACGACCTCAATATTCATAGAGCCATTGTGGACGAAGGTGCCTCTACCTGCGTTATGTCATCTGCTTGTTGGAAGGCCATTGGCTCTTCGGCCCTCACTTCATCTCCCAATGCCCTCAAGGCATTCGATGGAAGGGAATCAAAACCCTTGGGTGTTCTCGCGAGTCTCCCAATTACTTTACAAGGTAAGATAGTCAACGTTGAAGTGGAAGTGGTTGATGCCAAACTCAACTATAATCTTCTGCTCGGTCGTAGTTGGACCCATGCCATGTTGTGCATTTCGTCCACCCTCTTTCGGCTTTTGAAGTTTCCACATGAGGGAAAGATTATTACTGTCGATCAGCTGTCTTTCTTCACCTCATCCTCCGATAACAACGTACCGTATGTGGACCAAATTCCTAATCCCCCCAACAGCATAGGACCTGGTCTTTTCAAGGACCCCATTCTCATGGGTATTTTTCCCATTCCACCACCGAACACCGTTCAAGTCAACATGATCTCTAGGTCGGATGACCCGTGGATCGTACCTTCTCCTAAATAGGTTGCCTCTTTTGGAGAATCAATGCCTCTGACCCTAGTTGAAATCAATTATTGCGAAATAGTTGCCGCATCAGATCGTCCTCCTGCTGATAATGCTCCTTTGAGCATGGATCTTGATTTTTATTCTCAATCCCCTTGGCTCGGCGATGCAGATTCACCTGATCCTTTGAGAGAAATTTTTCCGTCTGACGAAGCTATCGTGGAGACTATGTCTCTCAAAGATCTGCCTTGGAGCGATGGGCATCATCATTCCTCGTTCATGCCTGGCCTGGGGGCAATGTCTAATTGTCTCGAGCGTTTTGCATCTTAGGTTCCCTTTCCGCCTCTCCAAACGCCAATATTGATTCATGAGGTAATGTCGGAGGTAAATCTGAGTAATATCACCCAAACGATGCCTATCAACATCTCCATTAAACCGGGGGTCGTCGAGAACATCCATGTGGGAGTCACTTGTTCTCCCGATGAGATTCAAGTGTACACTAGCCTTTTTCGCTAATTCTGTGATGTTTTCACATGGTCTTATGAAGAGATGCCTTGGATCTATCCCAGTATCGTCATGCACGAAATTCCCACCTATCCTGGTGTGAAGCCTGTGCGCCAGCGTCTGTGCCCAGTGCATCCTCAGAAAGCCACTGCTATAAAAGCTGAAGTTGAGAAACTTCTTAAAGCGGGCTTCATATATCAGATCCCTCTGAAAGGGTGGGTTTCCAATATTGTCCCTATGGGTAAGAAGCAGGGCACAATTCGAGTCTGTGTTGACTATCAAGATATCAATCGGGCTTGCCCTAAGGACAACTATCCCACCCCCTTTATAGATCAGATCATTGATGATTGTGTGGGGAGTGAGATCTTTTCCCTTATGGACGGCTTTTCAGGTTATAATCAAATCAATATCCTTCCATCGGATCAACATAAGACCGCTTTCATCTGTCTGTGGGGAACATTCGCCTACAAGAAGCTCCCTTTTGGCTTAAAAAATGATGGGGCTACTTTCCAGCGTGCCATGTCCTACGCTTTTCACGACATACGTAATGTTGTTCAACCATATCTGGATGACTTGCCAGCTCATTCAACTCTGCGTGAAGACCATCCCGAACATCTCCACTAGATTTTTCTCCGTTGCAGACATTACAATATCAGGCTTAATCCTCACAAGTGTGTCTTCTGCGTTGACTCTGGTCAGCTTTTAGGATTCATTGTCTCTAAGGACAGAATTCACCTTGAACCTCTCAAGGTTGAGGCTATTTTTAATCTCCCATCCCCATCCTCCCTATATCAACTTCAGAGTCTTCAGGGGAAAGCGAATTTCTTACGTTGCTTTATCCCAAACTATGCAGAGGTAGCTAAAGGTTTTACGCGACTTCTAAAACAAGACGTCCCTTTTTGTTGGGACGAGATTGCTCAGCAGTTTTTCGATAACCTTAAGACGTTGCTCTTCAATGCTCCATTAATACGTCCTCCAAACTATCATCATGACTTTACCCTCTATTTAGTTGCCGCATTCATCACAATTTCCATGGTTCTGGTACAGGATGGCGATGACGGTAACGAACACGTGGTTCACTATCTATCTCAGAATCTCCTCAACACTGAAACGTGTTATTCCCACGTCGAAAAGTTGGCACTGGCTGCGATCTAGGCCATTCAGTGATTTCGCCATTACATCTTGTTGCGCACGGTAACCGTGATTTCCCACTGCAACCCCATAACTTACATTTTGTCTCGACAATTGCTGGGGGGCAAGTACTCAAAATGGATTGTGATCCTTCAGGAGTTCGATTTGGAGTTCACTACTGCCAAATCGAAGAAGTCACTGGTTTTTTCTGATCTCATTTGCTCTCTCCCTACCGACTCTGTTCCGTCTCAATCCGAGGATCATATCCTGGACGAAAATCTCTTCTTAATCAGCACTATTGATCCATGGTACAACGATATCATCGTGTACCTCTAGACATCTACCTTTTGGTCCGAGTTAATGAGGGATGCTCGACGCCGTGTTCGACACCAGTCACAACCATATCGCATTGTCGGAGATACCCTATATTGGGTCGAAGTCGATTCAGTACTCCGCCAGTGTTTGACCTTAGAAGAGGCTGAGAAAGTTCTGAATGACTGTCACAGTGGCGCCTATGGTAGTCACATGTCCGGTTATGCTACCGCACAAAAGATCCTTCATGCGGGCTATTTCTGGCCGTCTATATTTAAAGACTGTATTGTTGCAATACGAAAGTGCCATGCGTGCTAGATCTTCCAACGCAAGATGCGTGCGCCACCCCTCCCATTACATCCTGTCATTACCGTAGGCCCCTTTTCCAAATGGGGCATTGATTTTATGACATGTAACCCTCACTTGGCTAGGGGGCATGCTTATATCATTGTTTCCATAGATTATTTCACCAAGTGGGCCGAAGCGATGCCTACATTGGCCGCAGACGGTAAGACTACTACTTAGTTCATTTTCAACCATGTGATCATGCGTTTCGGCATTCCTCAAGCCATCGTCACCGATCATGGCTCTCATTTTCGAGACTACATGATGGCAGAGCTGACATCAAAGTTGGGCTTGTGTCACGACAACTCAATGCCATATTACCCCTAGGCAAATGGCTAGGTTGAAGCGGTGAACAAAGTTCTTGTCACGATGCTTCAACGGACAATTGGTATACACAGATCGAATTGGCATCTCTAATTGTTTTCAGCTCTTTGGGCCTACTGAACGTTAGTGAAGAGTGTGACTAAATTCACACATTTCCAGTTGGTGTATGGTCTGGAAGCTACTCTTCTGATTGAATGTGAGATCCCTTCACTAAAATTGGCTGTGGAATTACTGCCCGATACCTCCCCAGAGGAAGAATGTCTCCTATACAGAAAAAGCGGGTTAAAGCTCATTTTGATCAAACAGTTTCTTCGCGCTATTTTATCGAAGGGGACCTTGTCCTCTTGTATGATCAAGCCCACGACAAGCTTGGGGCAGGAAAATTCCAACCTATGTGGCATGGGCCCTATATCGTTAAATGTGTATTGAAGAACGAGGCTTATGAGCTGATTGATTATGAAGGTCTTCCTTTGGCTCAGCCCAGGAATGGGCTATACCTAAAGAAGTATTATGCTTGAATCATTCTTGCATAGTATATGTATATATGTGATTTTTTCATTTTTGTGCATGTGTGGTGTGCTTTATAAGCGTTTTTCTAGTCATTGGGTCTTCCTGATTGTGCAGATGTCTATTACTCCTTATGTCGGTTTTGCGGACAGTGCCTCCTACAGTACTAGGAACCTGTCTTCGGTAGCCTGGGTAATCTATAATCCTACTGGTGAGTTAGTTAATTTACAAGGCGTTTGTCTAGGGCCTGCTACAAATAATGTCGCAGAATATAGTGCCGTTTTGGAATTATTAAACGAGGCTGTCAACCTCGGTATTCGCGCGTTGCTTGTATATCTAGACTCACAGCTTGTGGTTTTACAACTCAATGGTCATTATTCAGTTAGAAACCCATGCATTTTAAGACTGTATCTACGTATTCATTTACTAGAAAGGAATTTTGATTACATCACATATCAGAATATACCTAGACCAATGAATACACTAACAGATGTAGTAGCCAACATGGTATTAGATAGACATTTACGCAATTTATAAAAAACATCATCATATGTAAGCAAGATCCATGTAGAAATAGGTGTATATATATATGTCAAATGTTTGTAGCGTGTGCATCATACAAAATCCAAAAAATATACATGTTTTTTTTTAATTACATTCGGAGACGACATGTCTCTCAAAAATATGCAAATAAAAGCCTAGGTGACTAATCGGCATGGTGCTCATGGTAGCACGTCACTGCCCGCACCAACCGCCTTAGTAAGCAATGGAGGCTACTCGGCACCCCTATGGTGTGCCTCTGGTAAGCCATAGGGACATCAGCTAGGCGAGCATAGTCCGAAACCCCATGAGCAATCCCCTCAAGGTTCTGTACTAGTGCGTCCCCCTTGCCCCCCTCACCTTGAGGGTCGTAAGCGAGCGGGGTCCTCCTCCCTATCGGTGACATCCCAGTAGGCCTCTCTGGGCCAACATTTGCATACATATATAACCAGTTGTTAGAACATACATGTATACCAAAAAATCATAAAATCCATAAAAACTAAAAAGAGTTTTACCCAGCTCCTCATCCTAGTCCTCTCCTTCCGGGAGCGGAAGGTCTGGGTCTCCAGTAAAATCAGTGCCCACATAGGGCCAGTCCTCTATGATGATCAACTGTCGTCAGAGCCATCCAAAGAACTTGGGCCGCCATGACATCTGTTGGTCACCCCCTGCCCTGAGCATCAATGCTGCCCATCAAGCCATCCGTGGCTCTCTCAATGGTGGATCTAGGACTATCGCCCCCTGGCCCTGGAAGATAGGCAGTCGTTCTAGGAAGAACGATACCAAAACTGACCCGTACCCAAACTGCTTCAGTTTGGCCTTTTTTCATTTGGTCAATTTTCATTTGATGTTCATAGTTACGGCTATGGCCCAATCAAATACTATTGGGTTCATGCACTCTGATGCCAATAGGAGCTATGTTTTGGTAGCCTCATGTGGTGCCTGCGATCCCACAACCCGCATTATGGTATGTAGCACCACCCTGAGTGCTAGATCAGGAACAGTATGAATGTCAACTTTGCCACTACCTGATCCCGTTTGTGCCCCCGGGCACACCCTCTCCATGACCATCGACATATTTTCACCAGAAGGCCTGTTGCCTATCATAATAGGAACTGGACCTCTGTGAGACAATCCAGTGATAAAGTAAATGTCTGATACTTCAAGCTCAAGTACTTGATCTCAGAGTTTAAACTTCTCCTCATCCTCATCCCAGATACTGATCAAATATTGCAATATTTCGGGCTGACCCCGAAGACATGGTGTTAGGAAGAATTTCTTCAAACCGCAATTTCTGAGAGCATCCATACACTACTCATTCTCCATTGCCATTTCGTCTTCCTCACCGTGTTCCCTTTCCTTCCATTCAATCATCATTTTCGCTGAGTACCTGAACCAAATCAAACATAGGAGTGTTAGAAACCTCCTCAAGTATTCGAATTTGCTTTTCATTGGTTCATTTTTGAGAATTTTCAGCTAGAATTTGTGTTGCGCCGTTGGCACGGCTGTCTGGTGCGGCCTCTGTGTAAAACAGATTGGATTGGCACGGGTCCGTGCCTGGTACCCGCGCCAATGCGGAGCCCTAGATTTTGTAATTCCCCCCCTCAGGGAGGTCAAATGGCAATGAAAAACTATGAAATATAGCTTAAACAATGGCTAATGGAAGCAACTCTCACCTGGAGAATACCGGATCCGAATTCGTCCACTGGATTGTCCACAATCGTCACCGCAAGATCGTAAAGAAATAGCTCACTATCGCTCTGCACAAAGGTAAAAGGTAAAAAGTAAATATGTTTTTACTATGGGTCATATTTATAACTTTTCGAAATCAAAATTAGGTTTTGGAGCTTATTTTTTTGATATTTTCGTTGAAAAATGGGTTTTACACTTGCTTTTTGTGCAGCGACAGGTTTTCACGCGACTGGGAAGACGAAACGAGTTGCATTTTATACTTTTTAGGACTCGGTAAAAACACGAAAAATTCACTATTGGAGTCATCTTTCAGCTCTTTTCTGGCTCTCTAAACATGAAAAGATTGTCGATTCGCTTGTCATTTTGTGCCCATACCACGTATCATGTATCAGAGATATCAGTTGTATTTGTATTTGCAGGTCTTCCAACGGCAGTGTTTTCATTTGGGCATGTTCTCATAAAGCATTTCACCCCTCCCTCTCTCTCGGACCTCATACTTTAGGGGGCATCTATTACACAACATTTTGTCACTTTCCCTGCAATCCCTCGTCTCGTACATTAGAGGACTATTCCCGTGACCTGTGAACAATAAAATGTCATGAAAACACCTTCATGGCATCCTCCTGCATAAGGAAAAACATTCTCCTGAAGAACATTTTTTCTTAAAAACCCTAAAAGCAGATGTTTTTTCCTTGGCGCAACTAGCCAGTTCATCCCTCTCGCCAATGGGGGAAATCCACACTAGAGTGTGGGCCAACTGGCGCTCTGTCCCTGTGTTTCACTCGTGCCAAGATTATTAAGGGATTTAAAAAAAAAAAAAATGGCGGAAGTTTGATTCTAACAAACTCTAGAATGAATCATCAAAAGAAGTTGAGTGGTTTGGCTCCGGATCTCCATGTATAAGAAGTGGTTTTCCACCTCTTATGGAAGCTTCCTAAGAGATAGGGCCTATCCAATGATTATAGGGATCCAAACTTCCCTTCCTCCATCTATAAAAACCCACCCTATCCATTAACAAGCTAGCTAAATGCTTGGAAGCTGAACATTGAGAAGGAAACTATAGCCAAGGAGAACCCCGTAAGGGAGAGAGATTTGTCCAAATCCCCGACAGGCTTTGTTGAGACGTGCTCCGCTGCAAGCCTCGCCGAAGGAAGATCATAGTGTCATAGCACTTGGTTGTAATCTCCCTTTTTGTCATCTATAATATAAGCGACTCTGATTTTGGTTCCATTCGTGTGTTTACTCTTTTATGTAATGCAATGAATTATATCCTCTCTGACTGATATATAGTTATATGCTTTGAATATTATGTTGTATGTTGTCGTTTCTCTGCGTGTGTACAAGTATTCAGACGTGTCAAATAGAAGGATCATGATCTCTCAGGCTAAGGATGAGGAGCGCCGCTTCTTCCTCGACAACAATAGCGTGGGATTTAAGGTAGGCTACTTATCGCTATCTTTGTCTTTCATATAGTTAGGAACCAACGTCATTGCATGATTCTATTGTTGCTAGACCCAATCTAGGGCTAGTGGGATCGCCTCTGTCCACAGAGGGGATTTACCTCCTCAACAAGGTGATATGTGGCAGTAGGGGAGTGGAGGTGGAGCGAAAGTGGAGGGTCACGTAACTGGGAGTGTAGATTATGGCTGGAGTGGCAAAAATCACTTTCAAAGGGTGGGAATAATTTTTTGTGGTTTTATGAAGGGTGGGGGGGGGGGGGGTCAAAATGATGAGTGCCCGCTGCGTAGTGTGGGGCCTAGGGAGAGGAAACCACTTTTTAGACCCCCCCACCGATAATGGGAGAACAAGCAGGGGGTGAAAATGACTCCCCGTTGGTGATATAGGTGGGGTAGATCGTAGTCGTTAGATGATGCACGAGCCCTAACAAAAGCAGGCCACGATTTTCTTTTTATTTCAACTCCATAATAAAATCAAAACTATAATACCAAGGCCTTATTACAATTTATTTAATCTAAACATACTTAATTATCCGCTAATGTTGCATTTTGACTTGCAAGCATATTTTTTTAATTTTTCTTAAGGTTTTGACCTTTTTTGGAAATAATTTACAACATGGAATATCATTTACAACATCTGAAATATAATAATCATCAGCTATAATCAAGTGACCCTATAAAAATTTAGAGGACCCTAACATAGGCTCCGATGGGGATGGCATCCTCCCTGTGAGGTGCCAAGAACACCGTAGACTAGTAGCCTGACCCATTAGGCTGATCCCAAAACTGCAACCTGCTCTATCATAAAACCTCTATGACTGAAAAAATTGAAACTGAAATCAAAACCATTTTGAAAACTAAAATCTGAAACTCTTGAATTGAAATATGAAATTGCAATCTGAAAATGAAACTGGAAAGAATGCTTGAAAAATGCTCAGGGCACTGAGCTTATTTGTAGAATGCTACCTACCCTACACTGCTGAAAATCATGTTAAACTAAACAATACAAAAATTCCAATGAAGCCAGTCAAGTAGCTACTGAAATAATTGAACTTCTTGACTGCTAGTTAGCAAAATCAAAAGGACAACTTGACTATTTGTCTACAAAATCAAAGCTATAACATGTAATGGCAACTGCTGAAGGATCTGGTCCTTATAGTGAAAATATAGTTGAACACTTAAGATGATTAAAAGAACCTCCATGTAGTCTGCTATAGAATCAATAAAAGCGTGATTTATCATGTTACCTTTTAGGCCTTCAATGACTAGTCGATCATGGATGATTTCATTAGTTGTATCCTCACAATTAAACTTCGATTCTAACTCTATAGTTTCAGCTTTGTACTTGAAAACATAATTCTCATCAATCTGAAAATAAAAAGGAAACACAATATCCTCTTGTTTTGGAGAAGAAATATTTTCCAAGAATTTCTTAGGATCTTGGAAATTATATGATTGAATTTGAAAACCCAAAAGTTCAATACCCTTCTCAAATATTTCAGAAACTAACTCAAGAAAACAAATTTTACCTCCATGAGAAAATTTTCTCGATTTCAAACAACGAAACAGGACTGTTAAAAAAACTTCATCAATTTGAAACTCTGCTAAATTATCCCTGAATTATTTTAAAACTTCACAAGATAGAGGACTTGCCACATACCCTATCATATTGTTTAGAAACAAATCTGATCAATGTGTAGTGGAGTCACCATAAGTTCTCTAAAATTCAGATTCTTTGACAGTGGAGGCACCGTAAAAACTTTGAAGCTCTGGATAGTTTGAACATGGAGTCGCCAGGTGAATGCTTTGACCTTCTTGTGTCTAATCACGGTTTACCATCAGTAATCAGATCTGGAACTTGATAATCTTTCTTGAGGATGATGAAACCTCGTCCCCAGTATGGTCACCACTATGTTATCACTCTGTAATTTCCCAAGGATGTGAAGGAAACCTATAGGTAACCACAAAACCACTTTGGAGTTTAGGATCAAGCCTTCCTAAACTCAGAGAGGTATCTCTCCGTTAGATTTAACTTTGTTATATTTATGATTTTAGGCTAGCTATGAAAGCTCAGGGTTTGGTTTTCGAATTGGTTTGGTTGGAATTACAAGGGAAGGCCGTTGGGAAATGGAGTCAGAAGAGTTTAAGATGATGAAATGCAGAAATAATCGAGCTTAAGTGCAACAGGGCAAGGTAGGCATACTACTGGATCCTTTAAATTGAGATGAAATGTAAGATAAGAAATGAAATAGGTTGGCTAGTAAAGAAATGATTTGGTTACAAAGGTTTATGGATGAATTAGGTAAGAAGCATGAGATGGGCATGTTATACCGTGACAGCCAAAGTGCCATTCATTTTGCAAAGAACTCAGCATTTCATTTCAGGACAAAACACATACATCTCAAGTACCATTTCATACGGTTAGTGTTGGAAGATGGCCAGTTCAAGCTCGAAAAGATACACACTAGCCAGAATCCTGTAGATATGATAACAAAAGTTATAACCAGGGAGAAACTGAGATTATTCTTAGTTTCAATTGATCTTCAAGGATGATGATGAAGATGAGAAACATCCAGGTCCAAAGAGTAGTCATTGTCGAGCAAATGAAGCCAAATAGAATATTACATAATCACTTCCAACGGGTTAATCGTTGGGTGTGGAGCCTTATTATCTTCTTTATTTATATGTATCACAATGTTGGACCCCTATTCTTAACGGGGCGGCAACACCGCCCGTCGTTTAAATGATGCTTGGGGGGTCCAGGGGGTTTTGGGGGCAACGCCCCCAAAGATAAAAACAAATGTAAAATTTCCTTGTATAAGTATTATAATTTCTAGTCAATCTGGGCCGTTCATTAAGCAGATGAATTGATGGTAGAAGTTATGTTTAATTTAGGGTTTTTTTTCCCTAGAAGGAAACCCCTTGTTTTGTATGAGGGAATTGTATTGCGGTTGTGTATTGTATGTGTATTCTCAGAGTGAGAAATAGATAGGGAGACTGTGATAGAGAACCGAGGATTATTACAGCGGATCTGTTGTAGGTTGTGTCTCTTCATTTTTTCTGGATAATAGAAAGGAAGGACTGGCTGTTCGGGGTGGACGTAGCCCAAATTGGGTGAACCACGTATATCTTTGTGTCTCTAGTTTTATATGTTTTTTTTGTTTGTGTTTCCACATATTTTATGCATTACATTGCTCTGTAATATATAATTTTCTAACACCTCCCATTCCTATAACATAAGGGGGCAGTTCTCCCGTTCCCTCGGCACACCCTCTAAGTGGTCTAGTCGCTTCTTTTGATTGGATTTGATTGGTAGGATATTGTCTTCCTTCTTACGTGTTATTTGATATCATAGTACCAACCTATAAGGTGGCCATACCTAGCACCATAATAGATGAAGGTGCATCTATTATTATTTTGTCCTCAAATACTTGGCAAGCTTTCGGTTCTCTGTAGCTATGCCTATTACCTAGAATTTGTGGGATTTTAACAAAGGAACCAGTCAACCGTTAGGGATCGTTCGAAAGTTGCCTATTACTTTGGGAGGAAATATTGTCTACATTGATGTGATGGTTTTCCAAGGCCCCTTGGATTTTAACTTACTCCTTGGGTGTGACTATACTTATGTCATGTGATCTATTGTCTCTTCTCTCTTTTGCCTGATGTGTTTCCCACATGAAGGGAGAATTGTGACCATTGATCAGATATCATTTATTGGTCCTCACTTGAATCCTAATCAACCATCATCCCTTAATGGTCCTTACATGCCAGTGGTATCTTCTCTGCCACAGGTTAATTATGTGGCAACTTGTTCCATGCCTGTGTCTACTGATGATTCATTCAGTGATATAGTGCATCATGTACTAGGGGCGTTGGATCTTGATTTCTAGAGTATTATTTTGCCATTGGATGAGAACCTCTTGGAAGACATGACCTATTATGGGCTGTGATCAAGTATCATTAGGGGAATTTTTAGGTCTAAAATGGGCCTCCTAATGAAATGGTAAAATAATAGTGGAAATAATAAAATAATATTTGATTACATCATCAAATTTTAGAGGGAAAATGAAAAACTACTTTTTCAACTTGTATTTTCAACTTATCTCCGTATGGGTTTACTCAAATTTCAAGCGGAAACACTCATTAGATGCATAATTTGATACCTTATCCAAGGAGAACCCATGTTGCATACTTTCAATGGACCCTGCTACAAGAAAAATGAGAAATACATGAAAAATTTGATTGCAGTCACGATTTTTCGTGTATTTCTCATTTTCTGTGTAGTAGGGTCCATCGAAAGTATGCAACATGGGTGCTCCTTGGATGAGGAATTAAATTTTGCATCCAATGAGTACTCCTCAAAATTTGAGTAAAACCTTAGGGAGATAAGTTGAAAATACAAGTTGAAAAAGTAGTTTTATTATTTTATTGTTTTTTAATATTTTTACTTTTTTTATCCCAAAAATGGTGAACCATCCCCCATGGTTGACATCATCATCTTGAATCCTATTGGTTCTTATAAATTTTATTTTGGTTGTACATTTTTCTTAGGAGGCGCATTTTAGACATCAAAAGTTCTCTAATTCTCAGAGCTTAGTTCCTTATCTTGTATCAAGCTCCTTAAAAAATGAAACAAGGTATCTCGGAGCAGAGTTTCTTTTCTTGTGTCAAGCTCCTTAAAAAATGAAACAAGGTCTTCGAAGAAGAGTTATTTTCTTGTGTCAAGCTCATTAAAAAATGAAACAAGGTGTCATGAGGATAGTTCTTTTATTTTTCCAACCTCATTAAAAAATGAAACAAATCCCCTTTCAATTCGAGTCTTTGACTAGATCTCGTAAAGTCCCATTCGAGTCTTTCACTTGATCTCGTAAATGAACCTTCATTCCATCCACCTGTTAGTAACCAATAGTCTACTTAGGTGAATGAGATGAAGCTTATGGGGCATGTACCTCGAATTGAGTCATTATGTTGGAGGCATGCAAACCAAATCAAGGCATAGTTTGTCTCTATTTAAAGCTTGTGTAAAAATGAAACCATTCCTATACATTTCTCATGATTTCCATTTTATCTGCCTCTTCTGCCAGATGAGCCTTGGTTTTCTCATTCCATCGTCACCATCTGCTTGGTCAATCATATGCTCTCACTTGGTTGTTTTTACCCTTTCCTAGGGAACCACTACGAAGAGTGGTCTTGTGATAAGGAGATCATGTCCATAGTTCAAAAATGCTCAAAAATGAAATTGCTCAAAAGTGTTTGCAACTTGAGTGACTGGAAAGGTATCATTACTGCGATTCTGGCGCCATGAACAGTTTGCAAAACAGAGGCCGTATGTAGAAGTTATGAAGGTTTGAAAAGCCCAGTAAACTCCAAAAAAAAGACTTTGACCAAGTTTGACTTGGCATGTTGAAAATTAAAAAAAGAATTTATTCTAGGGAATATTCTTGGAATATTCCTTAGAATATTCCATTTGGGCCAATCATTTAAGGACAAGTGACAGCGTTTGGTTTGATAGAAGGTTGACTTGTTGAAATTTTGGGCCTATCAACGAGCGCCACGTGGCCTGCTTAGAGGCTACCACATGGCCCCAGGCCCGAGGACTTATGGTCATGTAAAATTTTTGACTCCACGAGAGTCAAACACAACACCTGTCACCTGCCAACCATACGCCCGACTGCTCGAGCTACCACGAGTTTCTTAACCATTACGGGCTCAATGTCTATTTGAATTTTAATGTTTTCGGCGGTGGGGGTTGGGGAGGCCAGCCCATAAGGGCCAACCCCCCCACTATATGACCCTCCATACGTCGGTGCTCGGAATCATATCCTTAAGATCGGCAGTTAGACAACTGAAATTTCCGGCGGTGTGTTCACAAGGCAAGATGGTTATGTTAAACACAACGGTTAGTGTTGTGGAATTTTTCCATGATGCGAGGTTCCAAACCACTAACCATAACTGGTGGAGATTCCAACCGTTAACCCGACGGTTAAGGGCCATGTGGCCAACAAACATTTATTGCTGCAGATATAAACTGTCTGTTATCGCGGCGGTCAAAACGGCAGTGGTCACATGTGCCACTAACATTAAACTTAATGTTAACTTAACTGCCCACCAATTTTGGAGCGTGCCCACCAAATCAAGCAGAGTTTCCAATTTATTCGCATTAACTGGAGTTTCTCCACAATTAATGGAGTCTTTTAAGGGATATTGGGCAGTTTACTATTTTGGCCATAACTCCTTAGATATTCAACCAATGTGGATGGGTGAATAGTCAATTTTTGGTATTATCGACATTATGAACATATTGGAAGAGGTTTTAGAGCCATCAAAGGTAATCTTGTGCAGGTTTAGCTTTAGGAGAGGTAAAGGAGCCACCCAGGCCACTAGGGTGTTTTCAGTGTATTGAGCATCCATTCTCTGTTTTCTGCAAATGAATAGTCATTCCTGACTAATTCAAGCATTATGAAGCTATTTTGATAGAGAGAACATCCATTTGAGGCTTTTATTCACATGCACTTACCATTTTTGAGAAATAAGATATGAGGGACATGCCATTGGGAGCTCGACCAGCAGATGTAGCCCAAGAGGGGTGAACTTCTTCATCAAATTTACTAAGTATTGTTACATGTGATGTTTAATTATCTTTATTTACTATTGTACATTGTTATACAAGTAATTTACATGCTTTAACCTCACACAAAAATATGTTTAACTAAGTTAAAACTATTTGTTTCACCTGCAAACTTCAAAGAACCTTATGCACACAATTTAATTAATGTTTGGATGCTTAGCACAAAAAAACTAATACATTCCATTCAGATCAAGTTGGCATCAGAGCTAGATTTTTACTCCCTTCATTGTTATTGTGCAAAGTTTGTTTAACAGTTTGCAGAGTTTTTAATGCTTACTAGGCTGAAGCTTAAGAGAGGAGAAGGTCAATTGGTGAAAGCTCAAAGCAATCCTCAACCAAGGAGGGAAAGAGTGCCATTATCTCCACGTTCCATTTCACCTCAAAGAGAAGTAGAAGAAGCCATAAGCATGACTTCAAGAGAATGAAAAATTCCTGAAGAAGTTGATCCCAAGGAGGAAGAAAGAGTGTTCAGGAAATCATTCCTTGACTTGACTGAAATGGTGAGAGTTATATACCAAGAAAGAAATGAGAAACTTGAAGGAGAAGGTTCTAAATTTCACAAGGAAGGAGAGGGATCTTTCGGAGGAAAGAAAGATGAAGATAAGTCAAAGAAGGGAAATGGAGGAAATGGAGATCCACCATCCTCATCCTCATCCTCATCTTCATCTTCATCACCCTCTACATCATCTTCAATACATCAATCTCACAAAGTCAAGAACACTGGTAAATTTCCTTTTCTAAAACTTGATGTTAATTTTGAATTGCCAAAGTTTGATGGTGAAGTTAATGCATAAAAGCTAGGTAATTGGATTAATTAGAGGTCTATTTGAGAATTCAAAATTTTCATGATGACGAAACCAAAATCCAACTAGCTTCATTGAGAATGGAAGTTGCAACTCTTGTTTGGTGGGAAGCCAAGACAAAGGAGGAGATCAAGAAATATGGTAAGATTATCTTATCATGGACTGATTTCATTTTTGCAATAAAACAATAGTTTTATCCATTAGCTCACATGCAGAAATCCATAATAGATTGGCAAAATTTTTAGCAATTGAAAGGAAAAAATGTTCAGGTGTATACCCAAGAATTTAGAAGAAGATCTCTTTTACTAGGAGTAGATTTGCATAGCCAAGACTCTTTACTCAAGTATATAAGAGGTTTACATACTTACTTAAGACATACCATTCTCATGTTTAACCCTACATGCCTAGATGAAGTTTGTGTTCAAGCCACACATTTAGAGGCAAGGGGAAAACAAAACTTAGATGGGAATGAGGAAAGCGAGTTTAAAGGAAAATGGAAGAAAAAGAGAAATGCAAATACTAGAAAAGAGAAGGGAAAAATATTCTGCAAACACTATTCTAAAACTAGCCATGATCAGGACCATTGTTGGAAACTTCATCCAGAGTTGAAACCAAAAAGTTTTAAAGCGAAAGATAAAGCCAAGGATAAAGGCAAGACAGTTGCAATAGCTGAACAAGACCTAGGGTCATAATCAGGAGATGAAACAAAAATAATAGCCATGGGACTAAAGAACTTGAAGGGGAAAGAGAATGAAAATAAACCCAATTCTAGTATTTCTAATTGTCACATAGAAGCTCCAAATGAAGGGAAGAGAATTGAACTGTTTCATGTGAGGGTCATTTCCAAACATACCAAGGTTGACACATTGTTTGACAGTGGGTCGCAAGCGAACCTTATTTCTGAAGACTTAGTCAAGAAACTAAATCTTGAGACCATTCCACATCTGAAACCATATTCTCTTGGTTGGATTTGTAAGGATGCAAATTTACATGTTTCAAAGAAGTGCATGTTGCACTTTGCAATAACTGCACATTTCATTGACACAGTTGAATTAGATGTTGTTCTGCTTGATATTACAGGTATGGTGTTGGGAAGTCCTTACTTGTATGATAGGAAAACTATCTTCCATTGCCATGAGAAAAAATACCATTTATTCAAGGATGGCAAGGAGTACATTGTGAGAGCTCATTGCAAAAAACTAGACCCTTCTTTAGTTAATGCAGGGAAGATGAAGAAGATCGTCAATGCAAGTCAAAAATTGACATTGATGATGATTAAGCAAAAAGAATTTTTACATAATCCCTTCCATGTAAATGCTGATGTAAATAATGAATTTTTTCAGTTTGAAAGTAGGTTGTCTTTGAAATAAGATGAAAATCAGTTGCAGCAATCGTCTTTGGTGTCGAACGGTGCTGAAACAAAAGTGTCATTGCAAGAAGTTGCAAAGGTCTAAGAGAGGGCAAAGCAATTTAGCAAAGAAGGAAAAAGGTTCAGCAATTATCATTGTTGGTTTCAGAAAGGCATGGTACAATGGCGAGGAAACTTGGTCAGGAATCGACACAAGTTCAAAGCAAATTGAACAAAAAATCTCCATAAGGACATGATGCAAGGTGTTGTGGAGGTAAATCCCCTCTGAAGACAGAGGTGATCCCTACTAGCCCAGGTCGGGTCTAGCAACAATCAAACACGCTACAATGCAAGCTCCTAATTGCAAAAATCAAAGCGCGATAGAAGGCCTACCTCAGGTCCAACGCTGTTGTCGTTGCGGAGAGGATAGTGCTCTCGATCCCTTGCTCCGATAGGTCACAATTCCACCACTTGACGCGATCGAACACCTGCACGTACAAGAAACACAACAAACATACGAGCGTAAAACCATATAATTGCAATTATGTGTCAGTTAGCTGAGAGGACACAACTCATAAACAAGCACGAACAATACGAGTGGAACTATAATCGTAGTCGCTTATATTAATGAAAAAAAGGATGATACAACCTGGCTCTGACGCTGAAATCCTCCTTCGGCGGGTCATCAATGGAATACATCTCGATAAAGCTTGTCAGGAATAGGGACAAGCCTCTCTCTTCGATCGTCAATCTCCTTGCTATGGATTTGGCACTATGAGGACTATCAAAGCTCTTGCAGCATTCTTTAGGTTCTGAAGGCTCTTGGAGATTCTTGGAGACTAGCTTTCAAAGGGAAATGGCAAGCTTATATAGATGGTGGAAGAGGATTTGGGATCCCTACAATCATGGGATTGGCCCTATCCTCAAGGAAGCTTCCATGAGAGGTGGCAAACTACTTCCTCTACATGGAGATCCGGAGCCAAACGTCCCAACTCAATTTAGGGAGACTGGGCTCACAGAGTCAAGCTGGAGTCAATCTTCCGCCATTTATTTTTAAAACACCCTTTTATTAAGCCCGGGCGCGAGTGCTTAATTTCGACACGTAGCACCAATTGGCACGCCTTCTCTCTTCTTAGGGAGATTTCCTCATCGGGCGCTGTGCATAACACCGGCTAGTCACGCTGCTGATGAAAAGGCTATTTGTAGGGTTTTTCTAAAAGAGTTATCTTCAGGGAAATGAAAGTACATGTCTAGGGGAATGCCATGAAAGTGTTTTCAAAGTTATGTCACCGTCACAGTCATGGAATAAGCCCTCCAATGTGAGACGGACAGGTGTGGGACTATGACAAATTGTCAGGAATGCATGCCCCCTAAAGCATGAGGCCCGAACGAGAGAGAGGGGGTGAAGTGCTTTACGAGAACGTTTCCAACCGAAAACACGTCACATAAACTCAGAGAAGCAACTAATATCCTGTATACATGATATATGTGGTATGGGCGCAACCATCCATAAATAGAAAAGATACAATAATCTAGATCCAAGGCATGGACGAGCCATCCGCAAGGATCGATAAATAGACTCGTATGGTCGCAGCCGATCCAATCAGTTGAGTCATGTAACTAATCATGATAATCCACAAAATTGCAGCCTCTGATTATAATGCATAAGAATCCAGTGGTCTTGTGCTCCATCTCGACCCCCGAACAAAGTACAAGTTCAAGCATGCGAATAAGTGAGCTCAAGTCGAACATGCAAGAACATCGCCTGACACACCCAATGATGAAAGCTGTTAACAGACGTGAGAGGTACCACCAATAATGACAATGGTCCTCAAGGTACTATAGGTACAATCTACGGCATGTGAATCAGTGAGCTGGCATCGAACACCCGTAGAATCACTCGATCGGAGGCTAATGATGAAAACCTCACGTCGAACATGAAGAACATATGTTGAGGCATCTGGCTCAAGGTGCTAGAGGAGTCTGGATCATCCTCTTGGATAATGAGCTGAAGTCGACAGGAAGTGACCTTGATCGAAGGTGGGCCATAGTGTTTCCCACATCATCGACACGAGACAGAGGAAAATAACGTCTTTGTGAATTAGGACCAGATGAGAATCAGAGGAAGGTTGATACTTTCAGAGGTCAACTTCTCTTGAACATATGGCAGCACGACAATGAGTTTGGCAGTATTTTACATCAATAGATCAGAGGTCATGGCGAGGAGGCAAAGAGAAGATGATAGGTCAAAAAGGATTACCCAAACCCATGGAGGCAAGTGGAAAACGAGATGATATGTCCCCAACCCAACACGAATGTAGACAAGTGCCATGTTCAAGAGCGACATACTGCTGACACGACAATGATTCTGGTTCCATTTTTCCCCACTGTTTCTGGCGATTACCCCAATTATTTTTGATAACAAGCTTGAAGAGGAGAGCATATGATTGTAATATAAGTTCGTCCTTCAGACGAATCCATCCTAGTACATCTAACGAGCCCTAGGAAGGAGGAACTCGAATATCATCATTACGGCTCCATGAGGGCAGTGTCATGAGGGGTTCATGTGCCGAAAAGGAAGAACTTGGCGTCTTTTCATGTTTAGAGAGTTTGAAAGAGTCAACGAGAAAAGTAGCTCAAATCCAATGGTCCCTTTTTCGTAAATAGTTCCTCGGACTGAAAAGGTAGAAAACTATGTCGAAAACCTCCTAGTCGCGATAGGCTAGAGTGTTATTTTTCGTAATTAATCCATCCCCGCCCGATCGACTAGAAAAAGGGGTAAATGTATACTGGGTAGATATCGTTTCGCAGCGAATTTAACAAGTTCAAAATGACAAGCGACTCGACAATATTTTCAACTTTTAAGAGAGTCAGAAAAGAGCTGAAAGGTGACTCCTCCTAGAGGAACAAGTGGTATAAAGGGTAGCTAGTGGTTTCGGTAATGGTGGAACTTCTCAGAACAAATAAAGGTCAAGAGGCTGGCTAACAAGACCACTCACTGCAGCAGTTCCTCAGGAATGGGTGAAACAACCAAGTGAAGGCATATGTTTGGCCAAGCAAATAGGGATGATGGAATGAGAAAACCAAGGTTCATCTAGCAAAAACAGGCTGATAAAATGGCAATCACAAGAGGTAAAACAGGAATGGTTTCATTTTTACACTAGCTTTAAATCAGGAAACTCTTGCTTGAAGTTGGTTTCATTTTTACATAAGCTTGAAACAAAGATAAACTATGCTTGAAACTGGTTTCATTTTTTCACAAGCTTGAAATGGAGATAAAATATGCTTGAAAACTGGGCATGCCCCTATCATGGTGACTCAATTCGAGGCTACATGCCCCCTGACTTCGGTCCATATGAAGGCAAATGGAGTGAAGGTTCAAGTGCGAGACCAAGAGAAATACTCGTAAAGTTTTAGAACTTATCAAAAGAGCCTAAGATTGAGAACAGAACGTCTTTCATTATTTGAACGAGGTTGAAACGTTAAAAAAACTATCCTCGGGACACCTTGTTTCATGGTTTAAGGAGCTTGGCACAAGACAAGGAACTTTGCTCCGACAACCTTGTTTCATTTTTTAAGGAGCTTGACACAAGACAAGGAACTCTGCTCCAACCAGCTTTTTTCATTTTTTTAAGGAGCTTGACACAAGAAAAAGAACTGTGCTTCGAACAACTTGTTTCATTTTTTAAGGATCTTGACACAAGGGAAACAAACTACTGCTCAGGCCAACTTGTTTCATTTTTTAAGGAGCTTGACACAAGGTAAAGAACCTTGTTAGACGGAACCTTGTTTCATTTTTTAAGGAGCTTGACACAAAAGAACCGTACTCAGATGGCCTCATCATAAATGAACACGAATTCATCGCTTCCAAGGAGTTCCACTCCCCGGTGGAAGAAAGCATCCTGGAAGTTGAGGACCCAATGCCCCCGGCACACGATGCCACGGCAAACCACTATCACTGGGTACAAGCACGGGGTAGGTAGCCACATAGTTGACCTGCGATGGGGTAGATACAACGAGTGGATAAAAACCAGGAAGGGATGATGGTGGGCCAGCTGCCACATCATGACCAAAGAATGAAAGTTGATCAATGGTCACGATCCGTCCTTCATGCAGAAAACAGACCACACAAAAAAGGGAGGAGACAAGCGCTCCCATGGCATAGGTGTAATCGCACCCCAAGAGCAGATTGAAATCCAAGGGGCCTGGAACAACCATCACGTCCATATGGACGGTTTTACCTCCCAAAGTAACAGGTAACCTTGGAAGGATCCCTAATGGTTGACTAGTTCTTCTGTTGAACGTCAACAGATTCTGCGTAACAGGCGCAAGCGGCGATGAACCAAAAGCTTGCCAAGTAGTTGAGGATAGAACACTAACAGATGCACCTTCGTCTATAATGGTGCTGGGTACGACCAGACCAAAAGCCTATATTGTGATCTCGAAAGGCACATAAGATGGAAGGCGGTATCCTGCAAATTGATTCCAATCAAAGGAAGCGACCAAACTACTCGGAGGGGTTACCATTGAACTGAGATGGTCTTCCCCTGGTGTTACAGAAGAAGAAGGAGCATCCTCCATGACCTCCATCTCGAAGGTGGGAGGGGTATCCTCCGGGACCTCCATCATGGGAGGCGAAGGAGCTGCTTCTTGAGGTGTAGGGACAGGAGAATATTTCTCCAAGTCTGAAGAATCTGAAGAAACCAGAAGAACATGAGGGGTGTGAGATCCACTCTCAACGGAAAAGACCTGGTGCACCACAGATGGGGCCAACTCAACCGATCCCACGACCAATGGTTGGTTTGGGATGGATTCCTGAATTTGGATTTCCGAGGGAGCGGGATTGACCAAGGATGACTCTTGACCAATCGTGGCATCAGCAGGTGGAAGACTCAAAGAAAGCCGTTTATAACCAGCCGAGAGGCATGGTGTAGAAACGGTTGTGTTGTCCAAGACTCTTCTGGGTTCATCCATATACGGACAAAGGTGAATGGCATGGTGCCCTTCACACAACTTAGAGGGATTGGAAAGCTTACCCTGCTTCTTAGGAGCCTTACCAGCACCAGTTGAAGATGTGCCCCCAACCTGACTCCCGGAAGCCAAAGGCAATGGCGGATGACCATTGGACCATACTTCAAGCACCTTGGGAATTCCAGGGCAATCTCGAAGAAGATGGTCTCTCGTGCACAACATGCAAGGGAACTTGACTTTTCGTGGAGGGTTGGAAGGTTTATCAAGAGGAGACTTCTTAGGCGCAATAGTCACAGAGCTATCCTCTCCTTTATCGGACTTCTTCTTCTTTGTCTTCTTCTTCTTATTCTTAGCCACCTGGTTACTCGAATCCAGACTTTCACCAGGCGAAGTAGAAGATGAGGATGCAGAAACAGGCGAAGAAGGGGAGAGGTCCACCTTGGAATCAACATGATGTTTTTCAGGTGGAGGAACTGATTGACCAGTAGCTGAGACATTTGGGACCACAGAGGTTGAAAACAACCAAACAGGAAACCCAATAGTTAACCCAGGAAGGGACAACGTTGCCATGTAAGGAGCACCAACATTCCCAAAAGGAGGAAAATGACCAGGATTCCCATCAGAGGGGATTCCTTGGTTGGCGAACTCCGGGAAAGTTGCCGTCAGAAACAACTGTAGAACAACACCCTAAGAAAACTAACTTTAACCAAGAATTTTTCGTGGGCAGTTAATTTTAAAACATTGAAACAAAACTCTACCGTTTCATCTTTTAAGAGTCGAGAAACAGGAAAAAGGTGACTCTATCACTTTCAGATTGGAAACAAGTGTGAAAGGACAAGCGCTTGATGATATTTTCAAATTTAAGGAGTCAGATAAGATCAAAATGACTACTTAGGAATGATAGGCAAAGGGTGTACCGAATAATCGTGAACTGCAATATACACCTTGGTTTCAAAATGAAAGAGAAATCAACCAAGGACTTAATGTACGTGCAGGCAATCTCCCCGAATGCTGTGTCCGGTGTATCACGGGTATAGGGCAGCAGACTCGGCTTCCTATGGATAAAGGATAGAAACCTAGTGGGGTCTCCCTTTATATACTCGACGGTACGGGGAGCACAAGTCCGTACTAGTGCTGTCTAAAGCCAAGAGGCGAACGACAGCTACTAGGTTTAACGAAGCCGAAACATGTCACTAACCTAGACCTCTAAATGTTTCATTAATGTTTCAATGCTGCCCTAAGGTAAATTGAATAAATTTTATGGTTGATCTTCAATTATGTCTCGGTTTCAAGGCCCTACCGTATGTCATCTGACAATCTCCTATATGCAGCTATATGAGAAAAGAAAAATTTCAATTCGATGAATGCTATCTAGTTAAGGGAAGAGCTTCGAACAATGATGCGACAAACAACAATACTGAAAACGAAATTTTTTCCAAACTATATGACTTTCACTATCCAAAAGTAATTCCAAACATTCAACGATGCGAATAATGCAATGTAATCTATGCAAAATCCTCTTTTCCGAAAACTATGCAATTGTAATCTATGCACAATTTCCCTTTTCTTTTCAAATGATAAGAATGCACTCAACGCATTTTTCGATGAAATGAGAATCTACTTAATGCATGTCTTTAATGAAAGAGAATGCACTCGATGCAATTTTTAGTTTTCAATCATGAAACAATGAGATCTAAGTCCAATGATAAATCTCAAAAAATACTTTTCAATGCAATGTGATCTAATGCATTTTAATGAAAAGAGATGTAAACAAACACTAAGAATGCAATAGTTTTTTCAAACACTTTGTCACGAAATCCCTCAAAAGGCGACAAGACATATGAGGTCAAACACAAAGAGGACTTCCAAAGCAAGAGATCAAAACAAGGCATTCATACCCTTTTACATCAAACAATCATGGAAATAAGACATTTCAAACAATGAGCAATGTAATCTATGCTCATATAGTGAAAAGATCGGAAGGGAAAGACACCCTGGTGAAGGATTTAGGGAAAAAAATCTCAATTTTCACACACCCTGAAATTGGCACGACTTTATCATTGACAACTAGCGCCAACTCACGCGACTTTCTCACTGAAAACTAGCGCCAATGGCTAATTGGCGCGGGTTGCTAACTGAAAACTAGCGCCAACGCCTGAAAATGAAAAAAAAAAAAATTTCTCCCAAACAAGACCAGACTCACCACTTCAAGCAGAATCTCCAAGACTCAAATGAGCCATGTAATCTAGGCTCAAAGCGAGACAAAGTGGAATTTGAATGAAGAAGAAACCAATCACTCAAATAGCACAATAAAATGATAGACAACCACCAAACGAATGCAGAGAATCAATCACAAAGTTGACTGAACAGACAGAAACCAAAAACTCCCAAGGGAGGCTCGACGCACAATAACACCTAGATGCCCTAGGGCTAGAATGTAAAATCGATAGAAATAGGAAAACAACCAAAGGATGAAGGTGACAGTCAGTCAAACAAGGCTCCAGAACACTCAAGCAGGTGAAAAAAATCAGACCAAAATCATAGATCAAGCTTAGAGAGCTCAAAACTAAGCAAACCCTAGCACTTCATAGCACTGGCGCGACTGTCAGGCTGAAACTAGCACCCTAATAGGATTGGCGCGAGTAGTAAATTGACAACTAGCGCCAATTGGTGCGACTGTCACGCTAATAAGCGCGCCAGTCAAGTTTGCTATGCAAAAATAAAAAATAAGCAATCCACGAAGCAGAACAGTGATGTTGGAGCTCAAACCAAAAGCCAAACTCACGAAAAGAGCCAGCCAAAAGAGCTGATCAAGCAGGAAAATTCAAGAATCGACCGAAAGACAAGACACTACTCCAAGTGGTTAGTTCATAAACTAGACCGGAGATTGACTGAAGCAACATTCATCTACTTTCGCTAATGCAGAGCAAGAGCGTTTCGAAGGCTATCTGGCTAACTTCAGGCTCCGTCTGTAGTTTATAATGCAAAAAAAAAGCTAACTCCCCAGCGGAGTCACCAATTTGTTGTGGAGGTAAATCCCCTCTACGGACATAGGCGATCCCTACTAGCCCAGATCAGGTCTAGAAACAATCAAACATGCTACAACGCAAGCTCCTAATTGCAAAAATCAAAGCGCGATAGAAGGCCTACCTCAGGTCCAACGCTGTTGTCATTGCAAAGAGGATAGTGCTCTCGATCCCTTGCTCTGACAGGTCACAATTCCACCACTTGACACGATCGAACACCTGCACATACAAGAAACACGACGAACATACGAGCGTAAAACCATATAATTGCAATTATGTGTCAGTGAGAGAGGACACAACTCATAAACAAGCATGAACAATACGAGTGGAACTATAATCGTAGTTGCTTATATTAATGAAACAAAGGATGATACAACCTGGCTCTGACGCTGAAATCCTCCTTCGGCGGGTCGTCAGCAGAATACGTCTCGGTAAAGCTTGTCGGGAATAGGGACAAGCCTCTCTCTTCGATCGTCAATCTCCTTGCTATGGATTTGGCACTATGAGGACTATCAAAGCTCTTGCATCATTCTTTAGGCTTTGAAGGCTCTTGGAGATTCTTGGAGACTAGCTTGCGAAGGGAAATGGCAAGCTTATATAGATGGTGGAAGAGGATTTGGGATCCCTACAATCATGGGATTGGCCCTATCCTCAAGGAAGCTTCCATGAGAGGTGGCAAACTACTTCCTCTACATGGAGATCCAGAGCCAAACATCCCAACTCAATTTAGAGACCAGTTCAGGAGTTGGTTGGAGTCAATATTCTGCCATTTATTTTTAAAAAACACCCTTTATTAAGCCTGGTGCGAGTGCGACTCTGAGACAGAGCGCCAATTGGCGCGCCCTCTTTAGGAGATTTCCCCCATTGGCACGGGTATAACACTGGCTAGTCATGCCAAGGATGAAAAGGCTATTTGTAGGGTTTTTCACAAGGACTTGTCTTCAGGGAAATGAAAGTACATGTCTAGGGGAATGCCATGAAAGTGTTTTCAGGTTATGTCACTGCTCACAGGTCATGGAATAAGCCCTCCAATGTGCGAGACGGGGGATTGCAGGGACGGTGACAAATTGCTGTGTAACACAAGGTGAAAGTAATTTTTAGTTTCCTTTGATTATAAACCAATGTAGAAACAATATTTTTACTGCAAATTTAGGTTTTTGTTTTGCAAGTTTCGAAAATGTGCAGCATGACAATGTCAAAGTCAGCAACGGTTGGTCAATGGAATCAAGGAAAAATTTGCCATTTCAAGAAAAGCTCCAATTAATGAAATCAGGGAAATTTCAGTGGATTAATATTGGAAGAGTGGGAAACAGTCTCCTCATCTTCATGTTCAGTAGTCTATAGAGATTTTTGGGTCCAAAATCTTCCTAGTGGGGAGGTGTGATCAGGAGATCATGTCCATAGTTCAAAAATGCTCAAAAATGAAAGTGCTCAAAATTTTTTGCAACCTGAGCGACTGAAAAGGTCTTGTTGCTGTGATTCTGGCACCATGAACAGTTCACAAAATAGAGGTCGTATGCAGAATTTATGAAGCTTTGAAAAGCCCACTAAACTCCAAAAAAATGACTTTGACCAAGTTTGACTTGGCATGTTGAAAATTAAAAAAATATTATTCCAGGGAATATTCCCCAGAACATTCCATTTGGGCCAATAATTTAAGGACAAGTGGTAGCGTTTGGTTTGATAGAAGGTTGAATTGTTGAAATTTTGGGCCTATCAATGGGCGCCACATGGCCCCAGGCCGGAGGACTTATGGTGATGTAAACTTTTTGACTCCCCGGGAGTCGAACACAGCACCTGCCGCCCACCAACCATACACCCAACCGCTCGGGCTACCACTAGTTTCTTAATCGTTATGGGCTCAATGTCTATTTGAATGTTAATGTTTTCGGCGATGGGGTTTGGGGAGGCCAGCCCCTAAGGGCCATCCCCCCCACCATATGACCCTCCATACATTGGCGCTCAGAACCATATCCTTACGAATGGAAGTTAGACAACCACAACTTCCAGTGGTGTGTTCACAAGGCAAGACGGTTATGTTAAATGCAACGGTTAGTGTTGCAAAATTTTGCCACGATGCAAGGTTCTAAACCACAAACCATAATTGGCAGAGATTCCAATCGTTAACCAGCGGTTAAGGGCCATGTGGCCAACAAACATTTATTGTTGCTGATATAAACCGGCGATTACCGCGGCGGTCAAAATGGGAGTGGTCACATGCGCCACTAACATTAAACTTAATGTTAACTTAACCACCCACCAATTCTGGAGCTCACCCACCAAATCAGGCGGAGTTGGCAATTTAGTCACATTAACTGGAGTTTCTCCACAATTAGTGGAGTTTTTTAAGGGATATTGGGCATTTTACTGTTTTGGCCATAAATCCTTGGATATTCGACCAATTTGAATGGGTGAATAGTCAATTTTTGGTATTATCAACATTCTGAACACATTGGAAGAGGTTTTAGAGCCATCAGAGGTCATCTTGTGCAGGTTTAGCTTCAGGAGAGGTAAAGGAGCCACCAAGGCCACTAGGGTGTTTTCAGTGTATTGAGCATCCATTCTCTATTTTCTGCAAATGAATAGTCATTCCTGAATAATTCAAGCATCTTGAAGCTGTTTTTATAGATATCACAACCATTTGAGGCTTTTATTCATATGTACTTACCATTTTTGAGCAATAAGATATGAGGGACATGCCATTGGGAGTTGGACCAGCAAATGTAGCCCAGGAGGGGTGAACTGCTTCATCAACTTTGCTGAGTATTGTTACATGCGATGTTTAATTCTATGTTATTTACTATTGTAAAACGTTATACAAGAAATTTACATGCTTTAACCTCACACAGAAATTTGTTTAACTAAGTTAAAACTTTTTGTTTCACCTGCAAACTTCAAAGAACCTTATGCACACAATTTAATTACTGTTTGGATACTTAGCACATCAAAACTAATACATTCCATTCAGATCATCTTGTTAGCAGGTCTCTTGACCTTTACTTGTTTTCAGTAGTTCCATCATCATCGGAACTAGTTGTTATCCCTTTATGCCACGCGTTCCTCTGGGTGGAGCCAACTTTTAGCTCTTTTCTGACTCTCGAAAAATGAAAATATTGCCGAGTACTTGTCATTTAAAACTCGTTAAAGTAAATGAATTAACGTGGTCTTAGTATACGTTTACCCCTTTTTCGGGTTGTGACCAACTATTTGCGAAAAAAGAATACCTTGTTTGAACATGGTCAAGAGGTTCTCTCGAATATTGTTTTCTACCTTTTCGAATTTGAGAGATGATTTACGAAAAGGGACATGGTGGAGTTTTCTTTTTCATTTCTTTTTCAAAGTCCCTAAACATAAAAAATACACTGAGTTACTCTTCCACCAAACTCATTAAAATTAACGACGAAAGACTTGTCACCATGACGAGACCAAGTTCCTCCTTCCTAGGGCTCATTAAAATTACTAGGATGGATTCATTCGAAGAATGAACTTACATGCTCAACATATTCTATCCTCTTCACCTGGATATCAAAAATAAAGAGGTACTCGTTAGAAATAATGGGTGGAAATTGAAAGTGGAACGTCTTATGTGCTTTGGGTATCTTGTCGCTCTTGAACATGACACTCATTTGCATTTCGTGTCAGGTTGGGGATATCCTTCATTCTTTGTTTTTCCTCCTAGGTTTGGGAAATCCATTTTCCTCTCATTTGATTTCCATTTCTATCATCATGACCTCTGATCCTATTTGAGTCAAATGTTTCCACAATCCGGAGTCGTGTCACCACTATGTTCAAGATAATTCATTTTTATCAAATTCAAACATCCTCTGCTTATTTGACCCTCTTTGTTACAATCCTGAATCACTCTTATTATCTTAAGATATTTTTTGTTTCGTGTCGATGATGTGGGAATAATTATGGCTCTCCTTCAATGAATCACTTCCCATCGACTTCAACTCATTATCTAGGAGATGGTTTCGAAACTCCTTTTCAGTACCTTGGAGCTTGCATGCCTCAATGGAAAGTTCTTCGTGTTCGAAAACAGGTTCACATCATTGGACTTTGGTTGGATGATTTTGCAAGTGTTTGACTTCAACTCATTTATTCACACTTGTATATTGTGCTATTATAACTTGAGGGCCATCCTAATTATTGGTGGTTTTTCTCGTTCCTATTAACAATTCTCATCATTGACCGATAATCAGGTAGCTTCTACCATGTTCGACATCAGAACATCTATTCACATGGCTATATTCATACGTTGGGTGGATTGAGATCGAGATGAAGAACCTGGATCACATTTTCCATTAT
This sequence comes from Pinus albicaulis, assembly GCA_034641835.2. Classification (NCBI taxonomy): domain Eukaryota; kingdom Viridiplantae; phylum Streptophyta; class Pinopsida; order Pinales; family Pinaceae; genus Pinus; species Pinus albicaulis. The sequence continues at coordinate 121,337,076 of CM076577.1, read as the reverse complement.
CCAGGATATGTGGATTTATTGAGTATTCATGGTTGTACACATGATCTTGTCTATACGAATGGTTGCATCCATGCCGTGGATCTATTTCCATGATATCCTTCATACGAATGGTTGCGACCATGTCGTGGGTTCATGTGTTATTTTATGTCTAGTCCAAAGACCTATTGTTAGGAAAATTCATATCAGAGATGTCATATATTGTATTATGTTTGATTTGGCAGGTTTCCTGGCGGTATTCCGATTTCTTTTACTTAGTTCGTAAATCATTTCACCCATCACTCCCCATTATTCCTTCATGCTTTAGGGGGCATTTGTTACACATTAATTTGTCACCCTGCTCACTTCCCATCCCTGATCTTGAAGTACCCTATGATGAATCCTATGCAATATATCCACATGGGAAAAATACATAAAGACATCCTCTAAAGACTAAAATAAAGCCACCTTAAAAGATAATTGAAGAAACTTAGCTAAAACCCTAAATTTATAGGTCAGTGCTCTTCTCTAATTTCTTTCTCATGCTGATGGCAGGTTGAAAGTTCTAGCCTAGTGCTGTCAGTGCTCTTTTGACTGAGAAAACCGCACTGAACCCTTTCTGGTAGTGTTTTCTCAAATGGAGGAGAAGCTTCGACCTCTAGAAGTTTCCAGGATGACGAGTTGGATGTTATTCGGTGGAGATAGGGTTGAGCGCTCTCATTTGGAGATTTTTATCTTATAAATGGGGGATTATCCCTTGAAAATTGGGCCTTCCTCCTTCTTTCATTGGCTCCTAACTCCCTCTCCTTTCCTACAAATTGATCCCCATCCTTCCACTACTGGTTGGTGATTGTTGGGCTGGTCTGATCATTCATTTTCCTTTGCATCCCTATATTTTGATAACACCTAAGCTATCTTGGAGAAGGAGTGCTTTAAGAGCTTCAGTGAAAGATTTGGACATCACAAAAGGGAGGCCTCCAACATCAAGGCCATGATTGTAATCTCTCTATTCCATATTTATTAATAAAACATTTTGTGTTTACTTTCTATATATGTCAAATATTTAACACAAATAGTCTAATGTTCCTTTATTTGTTAGATAATTGATGTTCAATGTATGTTTTGTATTGGATTATGTTTGTTGTTGTATCTTGATCTCCTGTAGGTAATCATATACCACTAGTAGCGAAGAGAAATCTTGAGGGACTGTGGATCGAGGCCATCATAAAAGGATTCAAGTATAGCATCAGGAAGAGTTAGGCCTATTTCATTTCTCATATTGTTTTGAATATTATCTAAGAAAGCTTGCATTGGATAGTCTCGTAAGTTGCTAGAACCACTCTAGGGCTAGAGAGATCGCCTCTGTCCACAAAGGGGATTTATCTACATAAAAAGGGCCAAGTATACTTCATATTCCTTTGGTTTTGTGTAGAAAAAATTGTATTTAGTTGGTAGGAAACCTCTTGCAAGACCACCTTGTTGGTCGCATACCTTGGCATAAGGTGAGGGGAAGTTTGACACTTGAAAACTATGATGTATGTGCCTTGTTGTGAAGTGTACCAATCCACAATCTCATACAGTTCCTCCTTCACTTGATCTATCATGTAGGGTGGTTCCACCTCAAATATCATATGATATAAAACTGTAAAGAAGTTCTCGACCAGCCTTGTATATACTCCTTGGAAACTAATTTCTGATAATAGTTTGCAATGGAGATGGATGGGCAGTTTATCTTGAGGGTTCCAATTCCACTTCATTCATGTGAATGCATAGCGAGCGAAAATCCCATCCAAAAAACAGGTAGACATATAAAACTTCGAAGACTGATCGGTTTCCAAAACTTTCTTCGCCTGTTATACATTGATCTACAATTATTGACCAAGGGTATCAGCCTAGTTGAAGATCCTACTTATTTAAAAAACCAGGTTGAGTAAATAAACCCACCTTTATTCAAAATATTTTATGTTCTTTCACCCATGAAATATGCAACACATCACCATAAGATACTGATAGACTTTTCTCAAATATTTAGTCTTGTAAACCGCACATGGATTTTGTCGAAAATTTGCACGATCTTGCCACCATGACTTGAGAACTTCCCCGGTATTCAAGTTAGTCCATGTTGCATAAAATTGTGTGCTCAAGTACTACCTAGGGGTTGACAACTTATAATAGGATTGTAAAATATGTCGATGTCAGGTTGCAATATTCTTTCCGCTTTTACTGCTAAGAACTAGATTCTTCCTATCCATGTGTTGCAAAATCCACCCAATAGCTTCTACACAGGGAAACACTGGAAATATGCATGCTAATTTATGCATTCTGGACCTCTTTATGTTGATGTATACCTACCTATCCTCCAGATTCTCTACTAGATCCTTTTCAATAAAGGAATATTTTATACCCTACCATGTTACTTTGATAGATTTACCAATGAAGCATTTTGTATTTGATAAGATTGGTACACTTGGTTTGGAACATTCCACTACCTCCATAGTATTTTTTTCTGAGGCATATTTTAATGTAGCCTGCTGAGTGGTGGGAGGCATTGTCTCTGTAGAATATGAAAGGCTAATGTGTATTGATTTTGCAACATCGACAAGTGGAAGATCACTCATGATAAAAAAATATTAGTTCCCAGAAATATTCTAGCTATCACATGTAAGCTATGAAAAATACAATGACTAGGAAAGGATTGGGTAATATGGGAGCACAAGGCTGCAAGAATAAGACAAGGTGGCTTCACTAGCCACTAGAATTCTGCATTCTGCCAAGGCAAGGAAGAGAGGACCAAGTAGAGTGCAAGTTGAGATCACATTGCACAAGGGAGTTAATACTAGCGCTTAGCACTACATAGTGCACACTTGTGAGGGAGAGAGGCTCCTCCTAGGTGTAGGTCGCATCAACAAGGAAAAAAGGGAGACACACTATAAAAATAAAGTGCACAGTGTGCTATGGAGGCTTAGCATGGGCGCAGTGCATAGTTGCAATGGGAAGTGGATGCCTCACTATGGATTATAAGTGCACTATGCACTATGGAAGAGAAGCCTTTTATTTTTTGGGTGTAGTTTAGGGTTGCAATGAATGCCTATCATCAATTAGTGTGCAATGTGTTATCACTCCCTCCGTTTCCCAAGGCTGAGAAAGTATACTGAAGGAGGTAACCTCAAACCAATCTCTAGATTCAGTAGTTAGCCCTACGTAACTAGAGAGGGATCTCTCAATGTCAATTTCACACTCAATGAGGTGATTGGAAAGGAAATGATCTTAGGCTAGATATAAGCTCAGTGGATTAGGGTTTTGTTTTGAATTTTGCTCGATAGGAAGTGTCACCCTAGGAACTAGGTCTAGGTTTTAGGTATGATTTCAAAGGAACAGCTGCAGAGATGAAGATGAGGCCAGGTAGGTATACTTAGTAATAAAATTAAATTTTCATTATGGTACAGGGTTTGAAAATAGAGAGAGAGTCAGAATGAGCATATTACATGAGTTCATTCATCAGAGGAAGTAGAAAAAATTATGAAAATCTTATAAAACAGAGCAAAAAAAGAAAGAATTATGTTCACAGACTCATAATATTTATCATAGAGAAGAATCCATGTGATTTCATGGAAGCATAAAAATTCAGCTTGATGGTGTTACTGAGAAAAAACAATGCTAATAAGCATACCATTGGAGTCCCAAAATTATAGATGTAACATGTCTTTGACTCTCACTGAAAAATATTGTACATAAGTTGCACAACTGCAATATTAACTATCCAACCTATAAAATGACTTGAGTTGGAATCCATATAGAAAATAGAGAATATGCCACCTCATTGGGTTGAAACCTAATCCAAAATACATCATAAATGCACCCTATGAGTCATTACCAATAATTTATGGAAGTTAGAAACAGTCCCCCCAAATTTAGCTAATAACTAGGAGTCTTTGTCTCCTTGAGTAAATACATGATTCCTCAACAATGAGGGAGAAAGAAAACTTCCTTATCCACAAAAAAACTCATGGGATAGATTTAACCTTGATATTTTGACCATTTTTCACTGACATTTTTCCAAAAAACATCCAAGACAGAAGCGTTGTGTGGCACACAGAAGCGTCACGTTATTTAGCAGAAGCGTCGCGTGACTTGGGGGGAATTTTTAGGTGGCTTTAAGGAATCTTCCTGCTGATATGGATATTGGGAAAGGTAGCCCTAGATGTCCTCTATCCAACCCAACCTTGAAACTGACAAAATACCTCATTCAATGCCTTCAAAACTTCACTTTTCCAAGCTTACTCTAGAAGCACCGCATGTAGTGAAAAACAATGGTAGAAGCATGAAAAATAGGGCGTTTTTTGGGTTTTTCTTCAAAAATAGGAGGTGTCATGAAAAAAAAATACCATATCTGGAATGTAAACTCCAATATCAATCTAAAAATGTAAATAAAATCTCATTTGGAGCCTTTGAGGGAAAGCATCGCGTGGCTACGCGATGCTTCTGCAAGGGTGAAATTTCTAGAATTTTCCAAAAATCACAAAAAATATAAAAAATGCTCAAAACATGCCGAATTTTGGTCCGTGGAATCCTTGAATGATGATCTAGACATCTATGGATGCCTCATCTAGAAAATCTAAGTTTAATTTCTCCTTTAGCTTAATTAGGGTTTCTTTAAGATTTTTCTTCAAATTCTTAACCCTGACTTTGGCGATTTGGTTCCTGGTGAAATAGTGTCTCGCCATGTGCCTCTGGAGGTTATTGTTCCTTTATGCCTTCTTCAAGAGCTTCTCTAGATTCTCATTCACCTTTTTAAGCCAGAACTCTTTGTCTTTCTCAATCTCAGTAGTGATCAAATCATCAAAGCTTTGCTGACCTATTGGAGGAGATGACTCTTTTTCTTGTTCTTTTTGCTTGGTTAATCCTCTTGTCCCTGGCCTCCTTGGCTTTATTTCAGCCTCCTTGTCTTCCAACTGATAAAAATCTACCACTTTTTTTCCCTTACCTTTGTCTACCTCAATATATTCCTTTGGTTTTCTTTGGAGCAGTTGTTTCACCTTCAATTGCATGTTTTCTTATTGTAGGAATATTATGATCATGAAATTTTCCCTTGAGAGGTTGTCCTTGAGCTCTGCTATTTATGCATCATTTTCTCTGATTATATCCTCATCTAATTTTTATTCCACTTCTTCTTCCATGTCAACCTCAATAGCTGCTTGCTCCTCATGTTGTTGCAATGGTGACTCACCCTCATGCATAGGTGGTCGATCCATGGTTTCTCTTTGCTCAGTTGTAGTTTCAGGTGAAAGCACACCTTTGGTGATCATAGGAGAAAACACCATTCTTTTTACCTTCTCATAATTTTGAGTGACCTTTGCCCTTGGTGTTTTTGGAACATATTCTGGTCTGCTTGAAGAGCCAACCTCCTTTGGCTTTGCTAATGCTGGTGGTATGCTCTTAATGATAGGTGGACTAGTAGTGGGCATAGAAGCAACCGAATTCATATTCCCAAGACATATTGATTTTTGAGAGCTGATGAAAAACTATAACCTTGACCAAACCATGGTGGAACAAATTAGTATGGTGATCCTTGCCTTTACTTTGTACTTTTTCAGTCATTTTGACTAGACTCCTGAATAGATATTGAGGCAAATTGAGTGGCTTGGTGGCAGTGAAATGCATCAATAGCCTTATGTGGTACTGGTAAATCTTGGGAATCTCCATTCACATTTAAAATACTTCATGATTAGCGTCATCAAAGGGGCATACCTATCAAGTAAATGTCTGAAAGGAAAGATGTGTTCAGGAGCATCTTTGCAATGTGGTTTTCAAAACAGTTTATAGTTCTCAATGTCCAAGTCCATCCCTTTGAACCAGATTTCTCCATGGTTTGAGATAATTGTTGTTGAGGTGATAAAATTGACTGAAATAGTGAATTAAATGCATGTTATATTATCCTTATCTCTCCTAAATCTGGTGGAAAAAATGTTTTCCAATTGAGCATGACAACCTACCTCTTGGATTCTCTCAGAAAGCCTTAAACAACCACTATCTTCAAAGGATTTTTTGACATAGGGAGAAGCATTGATCTCCTGAAAATTGGATGGCTCAAACCTAGAATGATGAGATCCCTTATTTTACTTTCTCTTCTCACCTTCCATGATGTTTTTCAGCAAAAGAAAACCCTATATTTTTGTGAAGGAAAGGGAAAGTGAAAAATTAGGAGAATAGGGGATGATTGTACAATGGTTTTATGGACAGAAATGAGATGGAAGGGAGTTAGGAAAAAATCCATAAAAAATTGGGGAGATAGGATCGTGAGTTGGCAACACAATGCAAGTGAAATTTTTGGAAATGGGTATGGGAAAGGTGGAAAAATTGATCAAAACACAAAGTTTACCTGGTTTCTCTGCAAAAGCATAGTGAAAACTAGGGTTTGAGTGAACATGGTAGCAAGGAGGGATATGAATGACATGTAGTGATTTGGAAAGGTATATGAGTAATGTGTGAAGGTTTTTATGTGATGAAACCAAGGGTTTTCCAACTGAAACAAGTTAAACATCTCAGCAATCCAAAAACATAGTTGAAAACTCTAGAAGAGGGAATCCACCCTTTCCTCAAGGAATTGACTTGAAGGAGAGGTAAGGGATGTTCACTTACTAGTTTGGAAGCACCTGAACCTTTGAGAAATGATCATTTGACCCTTTTATAGCTTCTTGGAGCTTGGAAGCCAAGAGCGTAGCGACTGCCAGAAGCATAGCGTGGCTGCCCCAGAAGCGTAGCGTGGAGCATAAGCATAGAAAAGGGTAGTTGGGTATGTTTCTGTAGGTTGGCTTCAATATTTGGATAGATGTGGAGTGTTGTGAGTATGAGAGAGGAGATCCTTTGAAAACCAAAGGATGAAATGAACTCAAAAGCTTCATTTCCCTTTATAACTCACAAAATTTTCTTTTTGTCTTTAGTGAAATCAAAGCACTTTGAGAAAAAGTTCTTTAAAAAAAAATTGATCATGTAGCATACTCTTGAGAAAGGACAAGTTACCTTTGATTTATTTTCCTATATTTGCTAACTCTCAATGAAGGTGATTTGAATGGTGAAAATGACTCTTATTTTCCTTCTTCACATGACATGATTGGCATTATGATGGCGAAACAAAACAAGCCTAGACAATGACCTAGATGAGGGTGTGTTGACTAATCTATGACCCTAGATTTGTGATGAATGACATGACCTAGAAATTTATGATGACCATGAATGGGTGAAGGGAGCAGAATTAGACCTAGAAAACATTCAGTGATCAAAATTTATTTGAAAATTTATTTGAAAACATGACATTTTGACCAAGGACCACTACCACGTAAACCTAAAAGAGAGTACTTGATCACTGAACATTTAGACACTAACATTGGCTCCAGCTAGGGATGGCAGCTCCTTCAGGAGGTGTCAAGAAAACCGTAGATCAGGTAGCCTCATCCATTGGGAAATGGATTCAAAACTGGAAACTAAAAAGAAAATTGACAAACTGAAATGACTAACTAAAACAGGAAATGACTTTGACTCAAAAACTGAATTGAATTTTTGAACATTTTAAAGGAAAACATCAGCTGGTCATAGAAGCCTCATGACCTTCTCCTCGGGCTTCAAACTTCTGTGACAACTTCCTTATTCTTAGACAACAAATAAAATGATATTTACAATGAAAGTGAACCTTTTTCTTCAAGATCAGTGAGGTAATGTTTGAGAAACCTGAGGTAACGTTTGAGAAACCTACCACTCACCGATCCTCCCAGAATTTCCTTCCCATCAAGATCTTCTAACAAAAATGCCTTATTACCCCTAAATGTTGTAATATTATAAGGACCTTTCCATAGGTTATCAAACTTACCATGCTTTCCTTTGTCTTCATATCGGGCATCCCATCAAAGAACAACATATCCTAATTTGAAATCATCAACTTTGGTTTTCTTGTCATAGATATTCTTGTTTTTCTCCTGAAGCTTTGAAGTGTGATTGAAAACTTCTTCCCTTGACAGTTGCAAATGAACCATTTGACTGATTCTTCGTTGGATGTCATTTGGCTCATTGTTGATTTCTTGCATAATTTTCATCACCGACACTGCTAGGGAATTGGGAAGCACTGTGTCTACACCATAAACTAGTTGGAAGGGTGACATGCTGATTGATCTCTTTGTGCTAACCCTGTCCTCCCATAGAGCATTTATTAAATTTTTGTGCCATTTTCTCTTGTTCTCTTGCAAAAATTTCTTAATTATTTTCACCAATGATTTTTTTGACGATTCAGCCAACCCTTTTCCTTGAGGATAGTATGTTGTAGAATGCCCAAGTATTATGTGATATTTATCACAAAATTCTATTATCTTTTTGGACTTGAAGGTGGCTGCATTGTCAGTAATAATTTTCTGTGGACAACCAAAACGAGATAGAATATTTCTCTCCAAAAACTGAATAATGGTGGTGTTTGTAGCATTCCTCGTGGGGATGGCCTCAATCCAATTTTTAAAGTAATAGGTGGCAGTGAGTATCCACTTATGCTGAGCTAATGATGGAGGATGAATATCGCCAATGAAATCAGGCCCCCACTGCTAGAAGGGTGCTTGAACTGTAGTTGGTAATTTCAAGGGCAACGGTAAGAGCTTTTTCTTTCCCTGAAAATTTTGACACTCATGAAAACTCATGACAGTTTTATAAAAATCAGAAAACAAACTTGGCCAATAAAATCTAGTCCTCATATCTTGTTTTCTGTAGTCTTCCAGAAAATACTACCACCACAATCACCTTTATGAAAATCATTCATCACTTTTTCAACTTCACCTTCAACCAAAGAGTTCAATAAAACTCCGCCCTGATCTTTCCAATACAAAACATTGTTAAGAATGCAATATTTCAGAGCCTTCAAATTTAGAGATCTACCCTTACTGCTAGGTAAACTGGGAGGATGATTCAAATGTTGCAGCACATGAATAATATCAACATGCCATGGTGATGAAGTAAAAATTTCAGATACATGAGGTAATGAATCAACCTCTTGTTCCTCAAATAATGCAGCAATGAAATTGATGTCCAAGGCATGTAAATTTGAGTCTGCCATGAGCTTAGCCAAGCCTTGTCCTTTGATCAATTTTGTAGGTTTGATTTCTAAGTCATACTCCAACATAGCAGCTATCCACTTGCCATGCTGACCTTCAGGATCATTCTGTGTTAGCACATCTTTGACAACAACGTTTGGGACATATGCAAGAACATGAGAGTGGAGAATATAGACTTGGAAGTCCTTCAATTATTTAACTAGCACCAAGGCTTGTTTTTCAATGATATTATACTTCAAGGATGTGTCTCTTATGGTTCTATTGAGGAAGGCGATGGGTGTTCTGTTTTCTGATATTTCTTTTACATAAGGACACCAACTAGAGTATATTCAGAAGAAAAGGAGAAAATGATGAAATCAAGTGTATAATTCGAGCTAATAAGAATAGGAGCATGAGACAACAAAAAATAAACTTGATTGAATAATTTCTTTGCCTCATCGGACCATTTCACCTTGCTGTCTTCTTCAACATACCAGTAATTTCTCTTAAATGTTCAACAAGGTTAGGAATAAACCTTCTCAAGAAATTTATTTTACCATTGAATTACTGGATTTCCTTCTTGCTTCTAGGATAATCCAAATTTTGAATTGCCTCATTCCTTGAAGGATCTATCCAGGTGTCAAATTTAGATATGATATGACCAAGCATTTTCCCTTCTTCCATAGCAAACAAACTCTTCTTTGGATGAAGAGATATGCCAAATTTTCTGCACCTTTAGAAAACTGTTTTCAAATGTTGCAAGTGCTCTTCGTCTGTCTTGGAAACAAATATGATGTCATCAATATAAATGACCAAAAATACATTTGTTTCATTGGCAAACACGATATCCATCACTCACTGAAAATTTTTTCCTGCATTCTTCAACCCATAGGGAATTTTATCATACATAAAAGTACCCCAAGGTGTTGTAAAGGTTGTCTTCTCTTGATCATCCAGATGAACTAAAATCTGATTATACTTGGAATATCCATCCAATAATGAAAGTCTGGAAGAACCAACCACCCTTTGCAGAATATGATCCATCTTTGGAAGTGGGCAGTTGTCTTTCAGTGAAACTTTATTCAGATTACGGAAATCTATACACAAGTGAATCTCACTGGCCTTCTTTCTTACTGGCACTAAGTTTGACATCCAATTTGAAAAATGAAGAGGAACTATAATACCAGCAATATACAACCTGTTCACTTATTTTTGAATGGAGGGTAGCAACTTGGGATTAATTCTCCTTAGTTTCTGGCGGAAAGGATTCTAATCAGGCTTTAAAGGAATGGTGTGCTAAATTATACTCTTATCATACACTTTCAAATCGAAATATTCCCATGAAAAAACATCAACAAACTGAAACATGATTGCTTCATATTTACATTTCATTTCCGAGCTCAAGGATTTTAAATCTTGACCATTTTGGGTTTTTGAGTAGTGCCAAGATTGAGGTCTTCCACTCCTAGTTCTGTTGGCGGCATTGTTGGTTTCCATGCAACATCATCTTGGTCAAAAATCTCCTCCAAAGGTACAACACCTCTTGGAATAGAGTTTTCTTTCAACTGTAGTACCTTCATTTCTGTTGCATGCATTTCTTGGTCATTAACATAAAACTGGTCATCCATTTGTGAACTCAAAAACTCCTCTTCCATCTGCAAGAAGTTGTTGATTTTTTTGTCATCTTGAAAGATTTTCCAATACCGAACATTATCTGGAACAACAGGGCGATGTTTGATGTTAATTTCATACTTCTTGTTGGGATACACTGGAATTTGAAACATGCTAGCTGAAGTAAGAGAATAAACAATGACATTGCTATTCCTTGGAATCAATGACAAAGTATATTCAATGAAAGTATTGAGGATGTCTAACATTGCATTGCGGTAAGCTCACATTTTAGGATTCTTGGCCTAGTATTCCCCTTTGGCTTGTTTTATTACCGATTCATAGTCGCCATACACATAAATCTTCTTGGCACCTAATTTCTTAAGAATTTTCAGACCGACTATCAAAGCGTCATATTCTACCTCATTGTTTGAACAATCAAATGCCAATTTGTAAGAAGACATTCAAACATTAGGATGAAGGTTAGATGACTAATTCATAGGGCCATGATTCCACACTCCAATTCCAACCCCTTCCTTACCTGAGGCTCCATAGAAATCCATGGTCCACAAACCACTTTCTTCATCAAGAAGCTGCAATTTGGATGACTAATCTTGACTGACTGCTTGAGAAAGGTCTGTTGCACCAATAGGTTCTATTTATTTCATTGTTTCATCTATATTTTTGTTTGATGCACTTAGTTGTGAGCTACTTGACATCTTTTCTTTTCTTTTTTTTTGCACTTGAATTTTTTTTAATAGAATTTGAAAATTCTAAATTTTCTACTTTTTCTTCTATCAAAACTTCTAACGATGCTAAAAAATAATCATTTAATAAGATAAAAGACTCTAAATCTGTGTGAAAAACATGTATTGGGTGATTATTAGGCTTTTCTTTGCTACTTATTATTTATTTCATATTTTTTTCCCGGTATAGTTTTATGAGTTGCCCAAAGACCGGTATAGTTTTATGGATTTTGAGGCTAAGATAAAAATGAGGAACCTCACTATATTCTAAGTCACCATCCACAATAGGACCAAATAAAAGTTCAGGGTGATCATCACTCACATTCACTATATTAGACATTTGATATACCCTAAGAAACTTGGCTACTTGAAACTTATATTGGTCATTCTTGATTATTTCAGTTAAAGGAATGGAGACTTTCAATTTTGAGATTTCAATTTCAACACTAAATAAGGCTGAATGTTTTTCTACCTCTGTAGATGGTGCATCTTTCTTTTTAGACTGACCTTTGTGTTGAATCTCCTTTCTTTGTCCTCTGTCACGAATTTATTTATCTTTCTTCTCATTGCTGGTAGAAGCTTCATTGCCTTTCCCATGATTCGGAACAATAGGTCCTTTATCTTTACTCTGATTTGAAGTAGTCATCTCTTGATGATGAGCATCTATTTGAGAATTATGGTTTTTCTAACTTGAGGTTATACGCATGTTCCTATTCCTTAAACCATACTTCCTTTGCACCTAAGTAAGAGCATTTTGATATCCTCTTTGGTAATCTTCTGTCCATACTGATAACATATCATCGTTAGACAAAACATATTGTTGATCATCTAGTGCAGAAAACTGATCTTCTTCAGTCAGGAAAATAGGTTGTTGTTGAAAATAAATGATTTTCACCTTAAATATCTTCTTCTTGTTCGTCAAGGCCTTCAGTATAGTTTTTCTGAAATGGAGTGTGAATTTTCTGCTGACCTTGTTGATACTGGCCCCTCTACTCCATTTTCTTGATCCTGTAATGAGGTTGTTGATTTTGATCCTTGAAATTGGGATTTCTAATTGAGGGTTCAACTTGTCTATCCGCGATGGTCATATTGTCCATCATATTCTCCATTGTTTTGATCAAGTATCGATTTTTCCCTCTGATGAAGTAGAGGTTTCTTCCTTGATGGTTACCCTCTTTTTTGTTTTGATTTTTGACTTCTTGATAATAAGATGCACTTCAAATATCATTTCATTTCTCTGCATTTCTTCAAGAGTAGATGGATTTCTTTCCCTCGACTGGTAGGCCATATCAAGATCGAAACCATCTGGGTAATGAAGTAATGCGAGGCCTAGAGGAGGCTTGATATTTTCAAGAATTAAATCATAAATTATATTGAATCTAGTTGTGAAGTCTGGCACAAACTCATTAGGATTTCTTTTCAAGGCGTTGTATTCAGCTAGAATCTGTAAAGGGTTCTTCTCCTCCTCCCATTTTTCCATAAATAAATCAACTAGTTGATGAGCTACAGAACCAACAGTTAGGGAGCGAAACCATTTCTTAACCTCTCCTGAGAAACTCTGTGCTAAAATGTGCATCTTGGCATCATCGTTGTTGATCTCTTCAAGATCGATTAAATCAACTACTTTGACAATGTGTTGGTGAGAAGTAACCTCTCATATTCCATCAAACAGAGGCAATATTTGACCATAATTCTGAGGTAGTACAGTGAGTTGTGGCGGTAGTATCATGGAGAAAATATGGCCATGACTAACTAAGGAGGTTTTGGAGGTGTTGATGGAGTGAAAGTGAGAGATGATGGTGTAGCTATGTGAGAAGGTGTCATAGTAGATGGTGAAGCAAAAGCTTACTGTTGGTATTGGAAATGAGATTTTTTCAGAAGTTACTTGAAACATATCGACCAAACCTTGAAGTTTATGAAAATTATACTAGACCTTAATATAAAGCTAGAAATAAGAGGACTCAGAAAATGGAAAGTAGGTATCAAAATCAATAGGGTCAAAGAGTGTTTTTGAAAGGAAGGATTCATACTTAGACCTAAACAAATATGTCTCGAATTTGAAATTGAAGGAAAAATATTTTGGAGCAATTAACCTCATAGGCAAGGAGTTTGATTTCACAAGTGGAGGTTAACCCTTTCTAAATTTCCAAGACTTTGTTTTCTGCTTTCTTAAAAGACTCTCAGTGTCATTAACAATTGGTGAGGGATTCAAGTTTGGATTTGACCTGGTGTGTCTTTTGGGAGCCAATTTTCTTGAAAATCTGCACTTTGGCTCAAATTTACTAACTCAGCTTTCTTCGAATGTCAGAACTTGTCACCCACAAGTCTAACCTTTAGTGAACTAAAAGAAGTATCCCCAAGGAAATTTTTACATTCGCTCCCCGGCAATGACGCCAAAAATGTTATAACTCCCTCTGTTTCCCAAGGCTAAGAAAGGAGACTGAAGGAGGTAACCTCAAACCAATCCTTAGATTCGGTAGCTATCCCTAGCTAACCAGAGAGGGATCTCTCAATATCAATTTCACAGTCAATGAGGTGACTGGAAAGGAAATGATCTTAGGCTAGATATAGACTAAGTGGATTAGGGTTTTGTTTTGAGTTTTTTTGGATAGGAGGTGTCAGCCTAAGAACTAGATCTAGGTTTTAGGTATGATTTCAAAGGAGCAACTGCAGAGATGAAGATGAGGCCAGGTAGGCATACTTATAAACACACTTAAACTATCATTGTGGTATAGGGTTTGAAAAGAGAGAAAGAGTCAGAATGAGCATATTACATGAGTTCATTCATGAGAGGAAGTAGAACAAATTTATGAAAATCTTATAAAACAGAGCCCAAAAATCAAGAATTATGTTCGTAGACTCATAATATTTATCATATATAAGAATACATGTGATTTCATGGAAGCATAAACATTCAAATTGATGGCGTTACTGAGAAAAAACAATTCTAATAAGAATACCACTAGAGTCCCAAAATTATAGTTGCAACATGTCTTTGATTTCACAGAAAAAAAAAATTGTACATATGCTCCACAACTACAATATCAACTATCCAACCTCTAAAATGACTTGAGTTTGACTACATATAGAAAATATAGAAGATTCCACCTCATTGAGTCAAAAAATAATCCAAAATACATCATAAATGCACCTTATGAGCCATTACCTATAATTTAGGGAAGTTAGAAACATCCCCCCAAATTTAGCTAATAACTAGGATTCTTTGTCTCCTTGAGTAAATACATGATTCCTCAACAATGAGGGGAAAAAAATACTTCCTTATCCATAAAAAATCTCATGGGACAGTTGTAACCTTGATATTTTGACCATTTTTCATTGACATCTATCCATAAATCATCCAAGACAGAAGCGTCGCATGGCACACAAAAGCGTCGCGTTTTTTAGAAGAAGAGTCGCGTGACTTGGGGGACGTTTTTAGGTGGCTTTAAGGCATCTTCCTGCTGATCTAAAAATTGGGAAAGGTAAACCGTGATGTCCTCTATCCAACCCAACCTTTAAACTGAAAAAATACCTCCTACAAGGCCTTCAAAACTTCACTTTTCCAAGCTTACTCTAGAAGCATCACGTGCAGTGAAAAATAATGGTAGAAGCATGAAAAATAGGGTTTTTTTTGGATTTTTCTTCAAAAATAGGAGGTGTCATGAAAAAACAAGACCATATTCTATAATTTACACTCCAATATAAATCTAACCATGTAAATAAAATCTCATTTGGAGCCTCTGAGGAAAATCATCATGTGGCTACGTGATGCTTCGGCAAGGGTGAAATTTCCAGAATTTGCCAAAAATCACAAAAAATATCAAAAAATATTAAAACTTGTTGAATTTTGGTCCATGGCATCCTTGAATAATGATCTAGACAGCTAGGGATTAATCATCTAGCAAATCCAAGTTATCTTTCTCCTTTAGCTTAATTAGGGTTTCTTTAAGATTTTTCTTTAAATTCTTAACCGTGACTTTGGAAATTTGGTTCCTAGTGAAATAGTGTCTCGCTATGTGCCTCTGGAGGTTATTGTTCCTTTATTTCTTCTTCAAGAGCTTCTCTAGATGCTCATTCACCCTGTCAAGCCAGAATTCTTTGTCTTTCTTAATCTCATCAGCGGTCAAATCAACAAATCTTTGCTTACCTAATGGAGGAGATGACTCTTTTTCTTGTTCTTTTTGCCTAGTTAATCCTCTTTTCCTTGGCCTCCTTGGATTTATTTCAACCTCCTTTTCTTCTAACTGATTAAAATCTACCACATTTTTTCCCTTACATTTTTCTACCTCAAGATTTGACTTAGGTTTTCTTTGGAGCAGTTGTTTCACCTTCAATTGCATGCTTTCTTGTTGTAGGAATGTTATCATGAAATTTTCCCTTGAGATGTTGTCCTTGAGCTCTGCTATCTTTGCATCCTTTTCTCTAATTATCTCCTTGGTTGATTTTTATTCCACCTGCTCCACCATATCAACCTTCATAGGTGATTTCTCCTCATTTTTCTTCAATGGCAACTCACCCTCATGCATAGGTGGTTGCTCCATTGTTTCTCTTTGCTTAGTTGTAGTTTCAAGTGAAAGCACACCTTTGGTGATCATAGGAGCAGACACCATTATTTTTCCCTTCTCATAAGTTTGAGATACATTTTCCCTTGGCATTTTTGGAACCTCTGTTGGTATGCTTGAAGATCCAACCTCCTTTGGCTTTGCTAATGTTGGTGGTATGCTCTGAATGACAGGTGGACTAGTAGTGGGCATAGAAGCAACTGACTTCACGAAAGTTTCCCGAGACATATTTATTTTTGAGAGTTGATGCAAAACTATAACCTTGACCAAACCATGGTGGAACAAATTAGTATGGTGATCCTTGCCTTTACTTTGTACCTTTTTAGTCATTTTGACTAGACTCCTGAATAGCTAATGAGGCAAATTGAGTGGCTTGGTGGCGGTGAAATGCATCAATAGTCTTATGTGGTACTGGTACAATCTTGAGAAACTCCCTTCACATGTAAAATACTTCATGATTAGCTTAATCAAAGGGGCATACCTATCAAGTAAATGTTTGAGAGGAAATATGTGTTTAGGAGCATCTTTGCAATGTGGTTTTAAGAACATTTTATAGTTCTCAATATCCAAGTCCATCCCTTTGAACTAGATTTCTCCATGGTTCGGGATACCTGCTGCTGAGGCAATAGCATACACTGATATAGTGAATTCAATGCCTGCTATATTAGCCTTATCGTTCCTAAAGTTGGTGGCAAAAAGGCTTGTCAATTGAGCATGACAGCCTACCTCTTGGATTCTCTCACAAAACCTTAAACATCCATTATCTTCAAAGGATTTTTTGACATAGGGAGAAGCATTGATCTCCTACAAATTGGATGGCTCAAACCTAGAATGATGACCTCCATTATTTGGTTTTCTTTTCTCACCTTCCATGATGTTTGTTAGCAAAATAAAACCCTAGCTTGTTGTGAAGGAAATGGAAAGTGAAAAATAGAGAAAATATGGGATGATGGTACAATGGTTTTAGGGACATAAATGAGATGGAAGGGAGTTAGGTAAAAATCCCTAAAAATTTGGGGACATAGGATGGTGAGTTGGAAACACAATGCAAGTGAAATTTTTGGAAATGGGTATGGGAAAGGTGGAAAAAATATCAAAACACAAAGTTTACCTGGTTTCTCTATAAAAGCGCAGTGAAAACTAGGGCTTGAGTGGAAATGGTAGAAAGGAGGGATATGAATGATATGTAGTGATTTTTAAAGGTATATGAGTTATGTGTGAAGGTTTTTATGTGATTAAACTAGGGGTTTTCCAATGAAACAAGCTAAACATCTCAGCAATCCAAAAACATAGTTGAAAACCCTAGAAGAGGGAATCCACCCTTTGCTAAAGGAATTGACTTGAAGGAGAGGTAAGGGATGTTCACTTACTATTTTGGAAGCACCTAAACCAAGAGTATAGTAAAAGTGTGAGAAATAAGTTATAAGTGTTCATATATCCTATCACAATCATGAGTAGAAGGTGAAAGGTCATGGAATGCGAAGAGTTAGTAGAAACACCACATGAGACAACAACATGATACTTGTAGGAGTGAGAATGGATAAAAAAAACACTTAACATGCAAAGATAACATCAAAACACCACTAAGGAAAGAAAAAGTGACACCAAAAATGAAAAAAGGAAACAAAAGCTACACTCTGCAAAACTTAGCAAGAATTGGCGCACTTTTGACCAAGAGTGAGGAAATAATCCTTGTGATGAGAGAATGCACTCTACTCAAAGTAAATAGTGATTGTGAGAATGAACAATGAGATGGGATCCTTATAAAGGAAAACTACATGCAAGTTAAGATTAGGGTTTTGACACATGCTCACCACTTGTCGCTTAATCACTAAGTTAGGTGAGTGAAGTGGGATAGGGTCCATATTTTCTAGGAATGCGCTTTGCATGCAAGCAAGGACTGTGTGTTGATGAAAGGGTGTGCGCATGTACAAGGATTGTGCACTTTCAAAAGACAAGGTATGTGCTCCACTGTGAGAGAGAAGTGTGTTCTAACTGAAGAGGGCACAATTTTCTTCAACAGTGCATGTGTGGTCACTAAGTTTGGAAACTGCGCTCTCACTAGGAAAGAAAGATGCACTTTCTTTCTTTTGTGAGGTGTGCATGTCAAGTTAGAAAAGTTTGACTAGGTCATAGATAAAGCTCATGCTTTTCCTATCTTTAGAAATGCGACAAGCCAACTTCTAAAAGATGAGAAAACAAGACTTACGAAACTTTTCCCTAGAAGGGAAAGCAACACTTAGAGATTTTGAAAGATGATCGAAACTTAGGAAATAATGAATGAAGGAAAAGATGAGAAAAGGTGGCTTGAAGTGTTATCTCATGATGAAAACATGGGTAGGCTCCAAATATGAATGAGAAAATTTTTTTGGAGGGTCTTTGTTGCAGCGATAACACTTGGCGACACATTGGGAGAACTCCAACTTCTCTATTTCGGATTCAATATTTTTTGTCCATTCTATGTCCTAAGGAAGTATTAATTTATCGTATATATTTACCTAGATTCACCAATTATTCGGGTTTAAATTATAGTACCTCCTATTCTTTTCTCAAGTTATAACACAAAAAAACACTTGTCGTAACTCAGTCGCTTCGATTAGGGAATGGATAATAAGTATATCAAGGTTTGAATATTTAGAGTTAAATAAAATTCCCTAGTGTAGATTTTCTTCCAGTGAGTTTTTTTGGTACCCCAGTGGAATCACCTCAAGGAACACAAACATTTCTTCGCTGTCGACGAGCCTATTCAATACACCGACAAAGGTGTTTCCTTCACCTCTCTACACAGGAAGCCTTTCTCTTCTTCACCCTTTCATAAATTTTATAGTAGATATGCTCAAATAATTTATTCCATATTATGATATGTGCTAGAAGAGGGATCCTGACTTATTTGATGAGAAATATAGGTTATTCTAGCTTGTTTCATGGGTTTGGAAGATAACCAATGTTAATATGTTATTTAAAGTTTTCACCATCCCTTATATACTTGATAGATTGAACAAGTGGAAACAAAATTCAAATAAAAATGAGATAGAGTGAAGGTTCTAATATAAGTACATGTTTTATGGTTCTACCAGAGGCTCTCTACCCAAAATGAATCTTATTTCCAACCAGACATCATTAACCTGAAGGATTTCCAGTCCCAAGCAAAGAAGAAAAGTTACAAGTTATCCAAGAGTTGCATGTAACTACAATTTTCATTTTCAAATTTTAGTAACATTATCTTAGAGATGAACAAAGTACATTTCATGAAGTGTATTATTGAAAAATACAAACAACTCAAAACAACTGGAAAAAAAAATGACATGAACAATGAATATAAAAGAAAACAATGCGTTGAAAACTAACTAAATGAAACTAGGGCTACCCTAAACTAAGGGATAGAAGGTCAGAGATAAGTAAAGTGAAATTTCCACTGCAACCAAAAAATATGCTCCCAACCCCTAAACTGAAATATATTGACAAGTAAAACCACAATAACATAATATGCATTAAGAGAGATGAACAACCAAACCATCCACACAAAAAAGGAAGGTGTGTAGTGCAAACAAAGTGGTGTGAGGTGTATGTATAATTCATCTGGTAATGAGAATATGGATGATAAAAGGAGACATGTCAGACACACCTTTCAGACTCACATTTATATAAAATTGAGTTGGACTCACGAAGGTGCTTATTACGAGCCATCAAAATCACCAAGTAAGATCCTTCTAACTAATTTGCAATGGGATCATAAAAAAACCAACTTGAAAACTCTGTCGAAAAAGATTATAAATGAACACACATGTATCATGTAAAATATCAAGTGATGATA
Source organism: Pinus albicaulis (assembly GCA_034641835.2). Classification (NCBI taxonomy): domain Eukaryota; kingdom Viridiplantae; phylum Streptophyta; class Pinopsida; order Pinales; family Pinaceae; genus Pinus; species Pinus albicaulis. The sequence continues at coordinate 121,317,305 of CM076577.1, read as the reverse complement.
TCATAGATTTATCTCGATCGGATGATGGATCACATATAGATCGAAATTCATCAAGTCTGGTGTGTAGATAAAACTTGATAATGGGTGAGTATGAAGGAGTGTTAAGTCGAAAGATTTGTCAAGGATTCAACATATTCATTGTTTCTGGACTCAAGGCCAAATATTTTTTAGAAGAATAATCCATAAATGGGAATTTATGTATTTGATCAAAGATTATATCTTGAGGATTGGAAGGATTTATGTGAAGATACCAAAAATCCTTCAAGAGTGAATCATCATCCCATGATTCGATGTTGATAATAGAATTTTGAATTTTTTTTTAATCTGACCAAGTTTGAAAATTTCATCGGGGTTGTTATCACTCATAAAGTTGTGAAAAAATTCTTGATAGGGTCATATAGGACACTCACCCAATGGATAAGGTCTCCTAAGCCATTTCAATGTGGTATAGGAAATTTTTTTACATTTTTAGCCTATCCTAAGTTTTAGGATCACCCTCATTTATGCCATTTCATGTCAAATCAGTCCCCTATCATGTCAGTTTTCATTCCCCATGCATTTAAAATCAGAAAGGGCACATATGTCACTTTTTTTCAGTTTTTCGTAGCGTTTTACACAGGAAAATATCAGATTTCTCTACGAAACTACCTAATAGTTTCATATCGAATCTGTCAGAGGCTTAACTAATTTCGCTACGAAAATTTGTTTTTAAACCTGTCTTCCCAGAATTGTATGAGGTGTCATTTTATGATTAAAGGAGTTAGGGTGGAGGTCATTCAAGGTTGTTATGATAAATTCAAATGTACATAGTTGTGTTTGATGTCATCATTACCTTTTTTGGCTTGTATGTGTCATGATTGAAGCTTGAGTTGTCAGTTAAACCATAAAGCCTTACCTCAATTAGCCTTTTGTCATATTGTGCTTTATCCTTGCATGTGAGTCAATTTCTGTAGAGTTGCTTCATCGAGCCAAGCAGGTGGCTGGCATGTTCAAATTCTGCAGGTGTCATCAGCAAGCGAGGTAGTGAAGATTATAAATCATCTATGGCTGCAAGAAGGAAAACAAATAAGGGTGGCCATTGTCATAGGTATGAGCCCATGGATATGAATTTACTCAATGAAGACCCTACTGCCCTGAAGGTTTTCAGAAGAACTGGCTACTTGCAATTCTGTCAGAGGTTGCAGGGCTTTCATTTACAGGTTTCAAAGTATTTTTCCATCAGTTTCACAGGAACAACTTCAAAGGTTGGAATTCTGAACCTTACAAAGACACCATAGAGCATCTCATCAGCTACATGAATTCCTAGAGGAGGGGAACAGTGGCTTAAAGGTATCAAATTCACAATGCAGGATTGCAAAGAATTCATCAAGCAAGAACACAATGAAATTGATCTGACAAATGTTATCCCTAGGAGTTTCATGAATGAGAATTCTGCAAAGTTGTTGATCGTCATTCATAAGTACTTTACTTGTGAAGGAAGGTTTCACATGGTCTACTCCTATCATCTCAAACTTCTTCTACATTTTGTAGGTAAGAAGTCACTTGAATTACCTTTTTTTTATATAGAAGTCTAGGGAAAATGTCAGATAAGGTTCAAATCAAGACATAGGGCAATGAAACTTCTCTTTTTCATCATGGTCTAATTAATTTGTTAGTGTTAGATGAATTGAGGAGGTTAGACAGAGATTGGACTTCCTTATTGTTCATGAGTGGTTATGTAATTGATGTGGTTACTCCTAAGAAAGCCTCCAAACCTAGAACTACTTCATCACCAGTTGTGGCAGAAGAAGATGAAGAAGAAGATAGTTCACCTCTAGAAGAGCCAGTGGACATGAGAACAGAGCCTTTGCAAGAGAGTGACATCCCTCAAACAACACTTGCAAAACATAAGTAGACAGTCAACAAACAAGGCAGCAAGAGAGTCACTAGAAGCCAGACATTGGCTAAAGGAAATTTGGAGGATATCCTACATGCAATTGACATTGAATATTCACCCATTGTGCAAGTTGAAGACATTGAAGGAGGAGGAAGAAAGCTGAAGAAAGATAAGACTGCTAAAAATCTGGATTTTGCAGGTGATGATGCTAGTTTCATTTTTCAACCTAGGAAACCAATAACCAGACATGCAAGGAAGGTCATGGAAAGAAAAGAGATTGAGAAAATCAATGAAGCTTCCCATCCAACAAGCATCATAGATTTGTCTTCACCAACAAAGGAGGAACTGGTTATCAAGAAAAAAAAGGGTAAAGAGAAAATTATTGAAAAATTGAAAATTGAAACCCTTAAAGAGCAGTTGAAGGAGGTAGGTAAAGAGATATCAGTTTTGAAGAAAGAGGCAAAGAAAAACAGAGCTGAGAAGGTTCAATTAGAAAAAATGAGTAAAATATGGGAGGAACAAGTCACAAGTGTTTCAAAAACCTTGGACAATACAGAAAAGTTGATAAAATGGACTCAGCCACTAAGAGGGGAGGTTAAACATGTTAGGAGGATGAACTTGCACTTACAATCCAAAAACAGAGCATTGAAAGACCAAGTGGAAGATCTTCAGGAGCAACTGGATTTTATTCAAATGGAGTTAGAAAAGAAAGGGTTGAAGATGGCAGTGGTAGAAGAGCCCATCGACCAATTGATTGTAAATGAAGATGAAACACCATAGGAGTAAGAAAATGAGTTGGAATATGTTTGATGAGGTTCATAACATGCAAAGAACCCAAATTTTGCAACTGGAGAACAATTTTTGAAGACATTCTTGAAATTATCAAATTATGGTTTTTTGGACAATTTCATAGCGTACCTCAGGCTTGAGGCCAGAAATACACTACGAAAATTTCTGTAGGTTCATTTTTTCCTTAAAACTCAGTTTTTTCAAGTTTTATGAAGGGGTATTGACTGTTTTCAAGGTGTCTTGGCATAGGAAAGGTGTTGGAACAGCAAAGGAGTCAAAGAGATAGATGGAAAATCCATTTTTCATATGCTACTAAAACTCGCTACGAAACTTCCTAAACTACCATGTTTCATAGCGAGGAGCTTTTTGAAGAATTTTGATCTCAACGACACATTTGCTAGTTGGAAACCCCCAGCATGTCAATGGACGATACCAGCAAAGATTCATGTCTCAGAAGGAGTTCCACACAGCCAGCTCATCAGTCAAAACAATGTTTAAAGTGAAGGTCATCCATCCCTAAAAAGTAGGATTATGTTCCACAGATCTAGGGGTGTTTTGAAGATGTAAAGTGATGGTGAATTATGGTGAATTATCCTTCGAACATGTGACATAAATTATGTAATTGTTTCACTATTAGGAGAAACAAATGTAATAAATAGGAGATAGAGTCCTATTAGGAGTTTGTTTTCTTTAAGGATACCTGTCATTTTTTTGTTTCAAGTTAGTGGTTTCAGTTATGATAGGTGTTAGAGTAGAATTCAAAGATATAACCAACCAGGAAGATCATCTACATTGTAAAGAATGTCTATTTATAGACTAAACATCGAAGAGTAAAGGGTTGGAGAATATTGCACCAAATTGCTGCTTGTATGTTTTTGTCCATTATCAGTAATATACAATGACATTCTACTTCCAGACCTGAGATTCTCATGAGATTTTTGATGTGTTATTTCTTTGTATCTTTATGTCTAATCAATTGCAGTGAATTTTATTACTAATTACTCAGAATTCATAATATTATGCTTTGACTTCCTTTCGGGGTGAAATTACTGTGTTTTCCTTATGTTATGTGTATGAATTTTCTTTTTTAAAAACCTTTATCTACCTTAGCTTCCATGTGAAGAACAAATGTCACTAAGAGTACTGATGTTGACCCCATATGTCGAATGGTAGCAAGCCTTCATTTTCCAACTTGCAATCATACAAAACCAAGTCACAATTCATAGAGTTAGCCATATAGTATTATCTTTATTCAAAATCATAAACCCCCTTTTGAGAGATCCCTCTCAAACTAAAGAGGCTAATATTCAGTTAGAAGTGGTTTGAAAGAGTTACATTGAGTTGATTGATGAGCAGCGAATCAAGATCAATTTGGTGATAATAGGGGTAGCGAGTAACTGACATAACCATCATCATAGATTGAATTTCCACAAATCCTGACAAGATTTCAAACTTTTGAATGACGAACACTTAGGCTTTGAAAGTACAAATAGTTCAACATATGAATGAGAACAACTTCCATCATTTTCACAAATAGGATCATCATAGCTCAAATAATAGTTGTTCCATTTAAAATATTCATGGAATGCTTGATCATCATCAAATTTTTTTTAAATATTATGACATAAATATTCAATGATTAGAATATCATTCTCATGAAATCCTTCATTTCCTTGTTTCAGTGTGAGACACGCATATGGAAATAAAAAAATAACCACATGCATATGACATGCATGCCAAAACTATTGAGTAAATCATACATGCAACTCGGTACCTGTAAGAAAAACCAACTACAGCTACTGATACCAATGTCCTCTTGTTCATTACTACTCTTCCTTTTCCTTCTTGTTCCAAATCCCAAGTGCACCACATTCCTCCAAGAGCGCTCCAAGAAAACTCTAAGTGTCCAAGAGTATGAGAGAGAGGGAGAGAAAATTGAGAGCTCCAAAATTGAACTGAAAACATTCTGTGAACTGATCCTCAGAATCCGTTTTATTAATGAGGCCTCTAATTTCTTCAATTTTCCGTTATTTTCCTTCATTTTCCTCCTTACATGCAACATGTGACCTTTCACCTTCCATTTCTCCTAATTTCCATTATTTTCATAAATAAATGCCAATAAAATCCACTTTGCCTTTCCAAAGCCTTTGCCATTGCCTTTGCCGATTTCCATAGCCATAATAAACCTTATGAAAACTCACACTAGGATGTTTTTCCCAACATTCAGCTTGGAATATGTGTCCCATGACCTTGGTTATTATTTTTCCTTTATTAACTTTTATTACATGGATTTTTCACCAGGGCTATTACAACATGCTCAGTATTTTCCTTTCCTTTCATGATTTCGCTGCCAAATATTGCTTTGCTTATTGTTAATCGCTTGTTTTGCAGTTTGTTTTCTACCATTTTTACTGAATCTTTATCATGCAAGTGTTAATCCACTATCAAATTCAAGATACTCTTCACATTCATGAAACCTTCCATCTTCCACCATGCATGTGACAATAGCTATAAATCCTTGCACGTCCTTATCTTCCTCATATTATCATCAAATCCTGTTCATTGAACTTATTTATGAAATTCTAATAGGAAAGGTGCACTTCTTGATCTCCAAGCTCCATCAAATTTGAAAATTGCACCCTTTGTGATCATGTTTTCTTCCTGAGCACATGAGCCCATCACGAAGGCATGAAGCCTTTCCCTTTGACCCTGAAGAGTGCTACAAGGTGCCCTTTTTCCCTAGAGAACATGAGCACATCATAAAGGCACAAATATTCATTCACTCAGCCCTTCAACATGTGACAATGTTCCCTCCTTTGCCTTGGGTGCATAGGTGCATTGTGAAGATCTGAATATTTCTCTCTAATCCTTCATCCCTTCAGAGTGTGACAGTGCGCCCTCCTTGTCTCCCTAAGCACATGAGTGCACGAGGAAGACCTGAAGGTCCATTTAACCATCCCTTCGGTCCTTTGGGGTGCGACAATGTGCTCGTGTTGATTTTTATTCCTTTCTTAAGCGCATGAGTGCACTACAAAGCCCTGAATGACCCTGGATTTCCCCTTCATGCTTTGAAAGTGAAACCTCCTAGCTTTCATGTGTATTTTCCTATTATGTGTAAGTTATTTTTGGCTTTCGTTCACAATTTTTCATGATCTATCGTCTATAATGGCTCTTTGAATGTGATTTACAAGTATTGTTGCATAGTTCAGTTGTTTTAAGCTAATACTATCACTATGAGTGTGTTGCCCCAAGCAGATGCTTGCCCTATAAGAGTTGCCACTTCGTCGTCATTTTTTGGAGACATGTCACCTCGCAAAGTGACCTCCAAAGAACTTTCAGAAGAAAAATTTGATGAACCTTTGGAAGATACAAGGCCTAGTATTCCCATATATGCATATACTCAGTGCTTCATTGATAAAGGCACATAGTTCACTTGGAGAAAAATAAATAACATGATCATGTAGGAGAGGTTTCCCGGGGACTTAGAATATTTGCATGCATACATTAATATTAAGAAGTGTAGGGTGCATAGGATCGCATGAATATTCCCATCCATGCCATGTGTAGAAGTAATTGAATGGATCATTACACACATGGATGATTCTCACATTGTGCTACGCAGTAAGAGCGGAGGTCTACTCGCCACCTACACTGGTGAAGATATGAAAACATATTATAATATGCTCAAGGTAACTAAATATACCAATGATTACTTTTACAAAAGATTGGAAACCCTTGATACTACTGATGTTATCAAAACATGGTGTCGACAGCCAACCAAGTTCCACCATTGCCCATATTTAGTGTATCTGACGAAGATTCTCGGGAAAATGTTTATCAGTACCTGATAGGTATGTATTGTCATTTATATGGGCTTAAGAACACTGAGGTGTTCCAAGAGAACTGTATATACACACTAAATACAGTGGTGACCCATGGGAAGGTTTTCAATTGGGTAGATATCCAATCGTTTGAGTTGCAGCATGGGTGGATGGGAAAAAAATATTTATAAGTGAATCGGGCACCATAATTCTACATGTTTATAGTTCTCTAATATGGAATCTATGCACAGTATGCATTCTCGGGAATCAAGTGGAACTGAACTCCTGAGGAAAATTTTCTAATTTACTTCCACTACAAAGTGTTAAATAAGTTGAGCTTCAGAAACGTATATGAAAAATTAGTTGAACACTTATTTGCAGTAATATTTCACATGATTTTTGAGATCGATCCTCCTTGCATGACCGATAAGGTGAAGGAGTCACTTTGAGATATTGCGAATTGGTTTGTAGCTCCAGAGGTTACATACATTAGGTGTTTCAGTTTACAAATATCCCCTCATATTATGCCGCGATGTGTGACTAACAAAGTGGTCATGCAAGAAGTTGAAAATTAGTTGGACAAGGGATTATCAAGAATTATTCATAGGAGGAAGAAACCCCCTTGTCCTATATTTCCATTAAGGATCATATTGTATGAATTAAAGAGTCACAGGGCTATGGAAGAAGAGATACAGGAGCCGCATCATTATCACTTCGCCACTAAATATTTCCATGGGTATGATCCTAGGCGAATTTTCAAGCAACGTTGTCAAAGGATCGGTCACAATATCGGGTATGCATCTATGTCCAAAGCTGAAGATGAAAATATAAAGAGCTGGTACAATTCCAGAATGAAGACACATCCATTCATGGAGACCATTTCACCCCATGATCCACCAACTCAAGAATTGCAGGGGCATGAGGACGAGGAAATAACACCTCAAGTATGGAAAATAGCTCCCAAGAAAAGGATCAGATATTCCTTGATAGATGAGAGTAGCAAGAAATGGAAATTTTATCCCTTAAGATCAGGAGCTATACAAGAAGAGTCAGAAAGGAGAGAAGGAGAAGAAGAAGAAGAGAGTAGGAATCAGGATGAGTTACTTGAGAAACAACATGCATAAGAAGAAGATATGAGGATGATAGAAGAAGAGCAACATAGGTAACTCTAGGAGGAGGAAGAAACATAGAGATTGGAAGAAGAAAAACTAATTTTGGAGCTCGAAGTGGAGCACGACGTGTCACATATCTACGTGATACTCGCATCAAGAAATTATGGTACTTGGGCCTAGACACTAAGGTTGTTTGCTTGGAATAGATCCCAAAAAACCTTCAAAGAAATACCTGTTGTGGAGTTTAACTAAGATATATCAGTCTCATTTTGGGTAATTGAGTGGTGAGGCTACTCTACTTTGGCTTTTGCGCTATTCAACTGCGCTAATAAACTAGGTGGGATATGCCTTAGCTCTACTGGGATGGGTTGGATACTACCTAGAACTATGATCAGTGATAGAAATAAGCTCTCGTTGGTCATTAACCTAACCCCACTAGGCAGTTCATACCCTCATGCAGCATAGTGTTTGATCAATTGAAGAACAAGATCATATAACAAAGGCATAGGTACTTCCCATAGGATCCTAAAAATCTAACCTCAGTGTCTATAGAGAGGGGGATCACTGCCAACACTAGAAGAAATCTGAGGGAAGTGATGGAGGAAAATGTTGCATTTGCTACAGTGGCATAGGACAACTCATAGTTCTTTTTGAATGAGAATGCTAGGGTGAGAAGATAACTTGTTGCAGTGAAGCAACAAGTAGAACATCTTGCAACGGAAAACCAGCAGTTTTCATCACAAAACTTCAATACCGAAGAATGGAAATCAACCATGCAAGAAAATCTGGGATCAATGGAGGATACCATGGCATGACTATATGACTGTAATGTCCCCAGTTAAATTAATTTTTCAATTTTGATTAATAATAGCCCAAGTCAGTTTTGGTGAAGGGAACATAAGAGAAATGAAATTATTTGCATGTTAGTGGAATGTGGGGGCCACTTACCCACATGAAATACACACTTGGGGAAAAGGGAATTCGAATTCCCTAAGGAAAAATCGAATTTTTGGAGGGACCAACAAGAATGCATGCCAAACAATTATAAAAGGAAGGCATGGAGGAGCCATTTGCATCTTTTTCCTATTGAAGAAATTGAATTGCCTTAGATTCTTAACTAATCAAACATTGTGTTATTCAACACAAGAGCTTCCCAAGGAGCGAAGCTCAACCTTTCTTTGGTGGACTTCGAGTGCCACCCAAGGAAAGAATTTTCCTTGCCTTGAGACCAGAGGAGTGAGTACCCACAGGTTCTGCACTTTTCTCAAGATATTGGGATGCAATCCAGAGCTTCTATTGCGTAATGGTTGGATCCATCTTGGTATTGTGGAGTGGATTTGCTGGAAGATTCACTGGAGGAGATACAAGAGTGATTGAGGACCCATTTCTGGAGTGTAGTAGCAGTAGCAGACTTAGAGGAGCAACCTTTATGTAGTTCTCAGCTGGTATACACAAAGACTGCATAAGCACTCCCCTAGATTGAGTAGTAATTGGAGGAGGATCTTTTGTGGGAGCTTCCTTGGAGGTATTTTTGAGTTGAGGTGTTGGGGGGTTGATTGGAGGTTCATTTGAGGAGGTTTGTTGGGGTTTTGAATGGAAGTGATTGATAGTAGCAACTGCAGTAACAAAAATAGAATTTGGAGGAGTGCCAAGCTGCAAAGGGTCAAATTTTGAAGGTTGGAATTAGAGGAAAACCTTTCTGTTTTTTTCTGGGTTTTGGGCAAGGATCACCTTCCCAAATTCCTAGAATTTTCTGAGTATTTTTCAATGGGTAAATCAAAGAATGAAGTCAGGAAACAGTGCATAATTGAAACAACAACGTAGTTTTTTAGAGGAGCTCGCTATTAGACTTATGGGTTTTACTTGTACTCATCACTTGGTGCTTGTATCTTGCCTTGTGCAAGCCCATGTGCAGTTTCTCCAACTATTTGTACCACAATATCTTCATATAATAAAATTTGGCCAGTTTATGGAGTTGGTGCATATTTTCTGGTTGTTGTGTTAATTTCTAAAAATTTCTTTGTTTATATATTTGCATGAATTTGTTATCTTTGTAAATGTAGAAATTATACAAACATATGTATATCAATGGATTCAATCCGATCTAACAATGTACTAAAGCTAGATACTGAATCGCTTCTACAAATCAATTGCAGAAATTAAACACAATCGCCAATCACATGAAGCAAAGAAAGAATCAAATCAAACCACAACATAGATAATTTCATGGGGAAAGCTTTCTACTCAAAACCCCTCTATATTCTATTGTATATTAACCATGGAATCATGAAACAATTACAATGCATTCTTATCACAAGAGTCTCCTGCACTCTGCTAACTATCTCACACTGTCCTAGACAAAACTGACCAAAACTTTGCGAATTCTCAGCCTCTAAACAGCCTTCCTTGCTTGCGCAATTCCTAATGAATGCAATCCCTATTATTTAGGAATTTTGGCCTTCCTAAACTGTCCAAGGATCATGGGCACTCCAATGGATGTTTGGTTACATGCAGGCAACCTACTAATCACAGAAATAATAGTGAACCTCCCCTTCAACTTTGTCTCAACCGGTTCTCCAATGGAACTGAAATGCATGCAGCTATTAATAGTAAATCATCAGTTGCATGGCAGATCACTGATTGTGAATTAAATAATATTTAATTCACTTGATCTCTCACTAGTGCAACAAACAGTTACAACTAGTACAACTGACTCTAAGTCACCTAATTGAGTTAATTGATTACACATGCATTAAACTAATGCACAAACTGCAATTCGAACTCCATAACTAATAGAATTACTCTGCATGCCTCACCAACCAACTCGAAATACATGAGCTAATTGAGTTTATCACACTCAGTTAAGTGTTACAAGTGATCATGAGATAAGATTACATTTTATTGTCCAACTTAATTAAGGGAAAATTAAATTAGACACTGCACCAAATTAATTAATTAATTTGGCCCATACTAGTGTGTGTGCTGCAATTTCTTGTTGGACTTGAATACTCCCTCTCAACAAGAAAGGGATTATTTTCCACCTCGATCCTACCTCTATGGTATTCAACTTTTCTCCTGGTGAGCGCCTTCGTCAGAATATCTGCATCCTGATCTTCCATGGGAATGTATTGAAGTAACATTATGCGCCTCTGAACACAATCTCTGAGATGGTGGTACCGGATGTCTATGTGCTTGGACCTATCATGAAACACCAGATTAGCCAAGAGTTTAATGCAAATCTGGTTATCACAATGTATCACTGTCGGATCCATCTGAGAACCAAACAAACCAACCAAGATTTTTCTCATCCTGATGGCATCACATGCAGCTTGACTTGATGCCATGTACTCTGCCTTGACTGAACTAAGTGCCACATATCAATACTTCCTACTGTACCAAGATATTGTTGTCTATATTATGTTGAAGATCCATCATGATGTGTTCTTTCTGTCCGATGGACTACCTGCCAAATCTGCATCCATGAAGCCTTGAAGCTTCACTCCCTATCTTCGTCTGTACCATAATCCATACTCTGTACTGCCCCTAATATATCACAAGACATGCTTCCCCACCTTCCAAAATATCTTGGTCAGATTAACCAAACTTGACTCAGCTGGTTAACTGCATAGCAAATGTTTGGTCTAGTGTTCACCAAGTACATCAATGAACCCACTAATTGCCTGTAGACAGTAGCGTCCACTACTTCTCCAGAAGTAGCATCCTCTTTCCTCCAATTTCCTGGAAGAGGAGTGTCCATGGGTTTATAACTCTCCATGTGAAACTTACCCAGTATCTATTTGGCATACTTGCCTTGAGAAAAAAAAAGTTTACCATCCCGCTGCCATATTTCCAAACCAAGGAAATAGTGAAGGAGTCCCATGTCCTTCATTTCAAACTCTCTTGCAAGACCCTCCTTGCATGATTTTATCAGCTGCTCATCACCTGTCAAAATTATATCATCAACATAAACTGTGATAATCAAGAGCTTACTATCAACCTGTTGAAGCCTCGAAAATCGCTGCTACAACATTGGGGGATAACCACCCGGTCCGGACCTTAATGCAGCTCCTTTTCCGTTTATGATAGTGGCTCCGACTGGTTTAACTAGGTCCAGTTACCTTCTCCCTATCGCTATTGGTTTACGATATATCATTAACTACCAATAGACAGGGATATCAGATCAATTCTTCTTGCTGATCAGGCAAGAGAATGACCCTTAAGCTGATTTGGGTTCAGCCAAACCATAACTAATATTTTGCCTCTTTGAGAAGAGGACTTAAAAGAATGTAAATTTAATCTAATTGCAAACTTATTCTATAATGCAAGCAAAAAGAAACTAATCTAAATCCTATCTCAATCAGGTAGATGAAAATCTAACCCAATTAAGAGCAAGATAATTAAGTGATGAGAATTAAAATATGTTCGGCTTTTAATTAATGTCAAAATAACGAAGAAATTCAATTAGCTCACATTTGTGAGTACCAAAACACATTCTATTGAGACCATTTGACTAAAATAATAAATCAACAACACTCCGGAAGAAATTCACAAAAATTGATATCAATTATCATATCAGTCAAACTAATAATTAAACAATAACATGTGGAAGAAATTCACAACACATTAATATTTAATAAATCAGTGTTATAAGACATATTTCTGAGAAATGGTTACTCAGAAATCAGATTTTAATTCATAAGAGCAGAGATACATAACAATTTGAGACAAATTATCCATATCAACAGAAATGCCAAAACATGAATAAAATGAAACAACAATTTTATTAACGTAAAAATGAAACTGGTATTTGATACAGAAATGCCAAAAATACCAGTTAATTGAATCTGCTTCTCTGATCCTGGTCTCTAACAGTACTTTACATTACTTGAATTTCTGCTTTCAAGACTAGAACTGCAGAAATGCAAACTCTGCCCATCATGCATAATAAAAGACATAAAGCATAAACCCTCAATAATGTTCAGATCTGAAACTTTCTCTCCTCCCCATCTACAATTCTAAATTCCTATTACAGAAATGCTTCTAGAAGTCTGGAATTGCAGAGGAGAGCAGCCCCATTTACATTTTGCAATCTGCAATTTATAATCTTCCCAAAACTATTTTTTAGAAGAGAGTTTGTTTGAAGAAAAATCTGCCCAATCCAACTTTAATTGTTCAAAAATTCCAATATTTAATTGTTGGAGTCTTCTCATTGATTGAAATCTTTTTCCTCAATATCTCTTCTACTGTTTTTCCTGCAAAAAGAAATTAAAAATCATTTAAGAAGCAAAAATAAAATCCAAATATTATTTCTATCATTAAAACAAATCCAATCAAATTCTATTTAAATAAATAAAAATAAAATTTGAGCTTCTTATTGATACTCATAATGATTTTAATTAATCAAGGATATTATTGATGCATGAATCTGCAATTAGAAGAGGCTGGACAAATGAAAATGAAGAAAACAAAACTCAGAAAATTGATTTTATTTTTAAAAATTCGGAGCTTGATTTTCTGCCTGATTTTTGACCCAATAAATGATCAAATCTGTTATTGAAACCTCCTCAGAAATGTTCTCCTTGATTTTCTCTTTCCAATGAGCCGTCATGGGCCTCATTTGGCCAAGTAAAACTCAATTTATGAGCTTCCAAAGTTGATAAGTCAAATATGATATAAATCTGGAAATTCAGTTGCTCCTCTTGACTCAATCGGATCGGAAGATTTGAACATTGACTTAATCGCATCGGAAGATTTGAACATTGACCTCATCGCATCGCATAAGTTCAATGTGACTCAATCGGATCGGAAGTAATGAGCTCAATCGCATCGGGGCTGACAAGCTTAATCGGATCGGAGGTAATGAGCTCAATCGCATCGGATGAAACTAATGAGCCTCAATCGCATCGGGAAAAATCATTGCATCGGGGTTTTTTTTTTTAAAAGGATGTTCACATGAATATTTCCGATGCGATGTGTTTTATGCAAAAATTTAATTTAATTTTTTGTTTTTTTATATATTTGTTTTTAATATAAAATTTTAATTTAATTAAATTAATTATATTTAATATAATAATTAATTTATTTAATTCAAAATTTTATGTTAAAAATTATTTTTTTGTTTTTTGATCTTATTTTAGAGATGTTAAATTAGACTACGAAAAAATGATGATTTACCTAAAACAACCATTTTGACAATTTGGATTTTTTTGAGATTAATAATTTATTTGAAAATTGGAAAATTGGAATAAATGACTGAAATCCCGATGCTTTATGATTTGGCCGTATAAGTAAAAATAAAAATTGTTAGTAATAATTAATCTAGGGGTTAGTATTTAAACTAAATGCATTATTAAAATCCGCATTTTTTAACCCAAGCGACATAATTGATTAGACTTCAAAGGAGTGCTATTTACAAACCAGTTGACCAAATGAGACGAAACAAGCGTCAATAGGAAGCTTATAAAAAAACGATTTCAACCAAGCAATCAAAACAAGAATCTAAAGAAAATGAAAAATTAACAAAATCCTAAGATAATTGACTTAATAAAATCATAAAAGGTGTTTAGATAAAAAATTTATAGAAAGGGTCCCCATTATTTGATGTGAACAAGTTAAAAATGGGGGGTTGTTGTACCGTACAACACAACCACAATCTGGTACTGGTTTGCATCAGCTTTGGTGAAGCCAAACCCAGTGAAATAGTTGTCAATCCGAGTGTACCAAGCACGAGGTGCTTTCTTCAGCCCATACAGTGCTCTCTTGAGTCGACACACATGTGAGTCACTGTCAAAGATCTCGAAACATTTTTGCTTCTCTATGTACACTTCTTCCTCAATAACTCCATTGAGAAACGTAGTTTTCACATCCATCTGATGAATGTGCCACCCCATCTGCGCTGAGAGTGCAAGGATAGATCTAATGGAAGAGTACCTCGCGACTGGTGCGAAAGTCTCATCTTAGTTGATCCCCTCAACTTGTGAGAATCCTTGGGCCACAAATCTAGCCTTATAATTCTCCACACTCCCATCAGTAGCTTGCTTCACCTTATAGATCCATCTAGATCCAATCAATGATTTTCCGACTGGTCTTGGGACAATCTCCCATGCACTATTCTTGACGATGGAGTCATACTCCTCTACCATCGCATCAACCCAAATTGGTTGTTTCACTGCCTCCTGAAAGGAAGATGGTTCTGTCACAATACACTTGCTCATAAAATCCATGTATCCAGTAAACTTGTCTGGAGACTGCCTTTGTCTGCGCAGTGAAGTAGGGGCTCCTACATTCTCTGTTGCATCAAGTCTCAATCTATCGGCTTTTGTGGTGTGCCTTCTACCATTTCTGGTGGATGGCTCTGCATGAGTGTTTTCTGCCACTCCATGATCCTCCACATGTGGTTGCTCCACATCTTGAGGTTCATTCTTTGGAACCAAGAGTTCCTCCTCTACATGCAAATCCAACTCCCTCTCAAGGGACAATCGCATGGCTTTCTCCTCATCAAATTTTATATCTCATTGCACAGCAGTCATTATGTTGTTTGGAAAATACACTCGATAGTTGTGGGGAGTTTCATTGTACCCCAAAAATATCCCAATCTCAGTTGTTGGTTCTAGCTTCTTCCTGGCGTCTTTGGTCACATTTACATAAACAACTGAGCAAAAAATATTAAAATGTGAAACATCAGGTTTCTTACCTGTAAAAACCTCTTATGGTGTACTCATGCCAAGTATCTGATGAGGACAACGATTTTGCACAAATACTGTTATGTTGCATGCCTCCGCCCACAGATGCAACGGTAGGCCCTGATCATGCAACATCGCTCATGCTACACCCACAATTTTTTTGTTCTTTCTTTCTACGACCCCATTTTGTTGTGGGTTATGAGGCGCAATCAACTCTCTCTGAATTCCTTCTTTGCTGCAAAATTTCTTGAATTCATTGGAGATGTACTCACCACCATTTTTGCTCCTAAGAGCCTTCACATGCTTCCCCATGTCTTTCTCCACCAGTTCTTTGAACTCAAGAAACTTTGAGAACGTCTGATATTTCTTCTGCATGAAGTAGATCCAACACTTTCGAGTAAAATCATCAACAAATACCACATAGTACTTATGATTTGTTGTCGAAGCAGTAGAGAATGGTCCACACACGTTGGAGTGAACTCAATGAAGGATTTATGAAGCTTAGTTATCCTTCTCATGAAAAGTGGCCTTTTCATACTTCCCCGTATTAAATCCCTTGCATGAGTCTGACTGCGCGAGTGTACCCTTGGGAAGACCCGTAGAAATTTGCTACATGAATTTCAAGGCTCCATGGTGAATATGGCCCAGTCTCCTATGCCATAACTCACCCTCATCCCGGCTCACCACTTTTTCCGCCTTACCCATCAATGTTACACAGCCATATACATCAAGTTTATAGAGATTCTTAACTCGAATCCCAATCTTCTTGGCTTGTCCTATTATTTTGTGTCGCAGGAAATCTTTTCCTTCACTGAAAACAACATCATAGCCTCTATCCTCCAACATTGCAACTGAGACTAAATTTGTCTTCAATCCTGGTACATGCATTACATCTTTTAATTTAAAGGGTTTACCTGACTGTCTCTGGAAGGTAATGGTACCAATCCCAGTAGCACTATACTTCCCGTCATCACCCATTTCGATATGCATCTGGAGGTCCTTCTCCTCCAAGCTATTGAAAATTTCTTTGTCTCCCGTCATGTGAAATGAAGCACCACTATCCAAGTACCACACCGATCCCATTGCACTTGAAACCATGCATGCAATGAGAGAGAAGTCAAGCTCAAATTGCGAGGCCAAAGCCTCACCAACTTCAGATCCTGAAGCCTACTTGTTCTTCTTTTTTTGTGGACAATTAGTGCATAATGTCCATGCTCATGACAGTGAAAACACTTCACTCTGGACATGTCGCGCTTCTTGCCATATTTACCGGACTCAGATTTGGAATGGAATTTATTTCCTTTCCCATTCTTCACCCTGGCAGCCAAAGCACAATCTTCTTCATTTTCATTCTTAGATGAAGATCCATCCCTAGTATTTCCCCTGAATTCTTCTTGCACCAAATCCGACCAAAGTCGTTCCCAATCTGGAAGCTTTTCCCTTCCATTGACAGAGTCCTAATAACTATGCCAAATCTTGGGAATTCCTAGAAAAGCTAGGCTCACCAAATCATCATCAACGACAGTAATGTTGACACTCCCAAGCGCACCCCGACATTGGACAAACTTTGTTAAATATTTTTTCATGGAGTCGCCTTTCTCCATTTTGATATTCCTAATTTTATCCTTCAATGCCAATTTTCTATGACCACTACTGCTCTGAAATAGATCTCTCAAAGCTTTCCACATTTCATATGGTGTTGCTTTTCCATGGAGACTTGAGACAATGTGGTCTCATACTCCCTCCAATAAGATCCTCCTCGCCTTTGCAACCTTCTTTTTCCAGGCATCAATATTTGCAGCGTCTGCTACAACGGGTTTTGGAACATCATTGTCAATGAATTATTTCAACCAATTGTCCTCTGGTACTGCCTCCATCCTGTTTCTCTAGGAAATATAGTTATAGCTACCCTCGAGTGCATACTCCAATCTCAAGCCATTGAAATCCATTTCGATCCTGAATCGCCTGTCGCACCAAGAATTTCTTCTGCAAATTTGAATTCTATTAAGTCACAAACTCAGCTTCTCCTCCACTATAATGATGTTATGTGCTCTGATACCATGTAGAAATTATACAAACATATGTATATCAATGGATTCAATCCGATCTAACAATTTATTAAAGCTAGATATTGAATCACTTCTACACATCAATTGCGGAAATTAAACACAATCGCCAATCACATGAAGCAAAAAAAAATCAAATCAAACCACAACACAGATACTCAAAACCCCTCTATCTTCTATTGTATATTAACCATGGAATCATGAAATAATAAAAATGCACTCTTCTCACAAGAATCTCCTGCACTCTGCTAACTGTCTCACACTGTCCTGGAAAAAACTGACCAAAACTGAGCAAAAATTTTCCAATTCTCGGCCTCTAAACAGCCTGCTTGCCTTGCGCAATTCCTGATGAATGCAATCCCAATTCTTTAGGAATTTTGGCCTTCATAAACTACGCAAGGATCATGGGCACTCCAATCGATTTCTGGTTGCATGCAGAAAACCTACTAATCACACAGCTGATATTTTACATCCCTTTCACCTTTGTCTCAACTGGGCCTCCACTGGAACTGACATGCATGCAACTATTAATAGTAAATCATCAGTTGCATGGAAGATCACTAATTTTGAATTAAATAATATTTAATTCGCTTGATCTCTCACTAGTGCAACAAATAGTTACAACTAGTTCAACTGACTCTAACTCACATAACTGAGTTAACTGATTACACATGCATTAAACTAATACACCAATTGCAATTCGAACTCCATAACTAATAGAATTACTCTGCATGCCTCACCAACCACCTTCAACTCAAAATACATGATCTAACTGAGTTTATCACACTCAGTTAGCTATTACAAGTGATCATGAGATAATATTACATTTTATTGTCCAATTTAATTAAGGGAAAATTAAATTAGACACTACACCAAATTAATTAATTAATTTGGCCCACACTAGTGTGTGTGCTACAATTTCTTGTTTGAATTCAATAGTAAATTCTCCATTTCAAATATTACAGTGGTATTAGAGCATGATCTTGGCGAGATGTGGGGGAGCTAGAAAGGTCATGGAGGTTTTTGCCATGCATGCATAGTGACTGGTGAATTTATGGGCACTTCAATGACACAAAAAGGGAAGAGTACATAGGGGATCATGGAGGACATGATGAGGCAGAACCAACTGTTGAGGAGGAAAAACCAACAGTTCCTAGAAAGGATGCAAAAAATGATGGGGATGTTGAGTCATACCCAACAGATAATCCATGTGCATGTGCATGTGCTCTAGCAGAACAATACCCATGGTAGCCTAGCCAACTTACCATGCCTCATTTTCTAGATGAAACAGAGAAGGGGAGGGAACCCGAAAAATTTGTATATTTGAAGAGGTCCTTCGTGGATAGGATTGATGAGTATGATGCGTCAGACCCTAGGATCAGGAGGGATTTCTCATTTGAGGAGCATAGAGGAGTATCGTTAGAATATGGTGCTAGGGGGCATTACTATTGGTGGAGATTAGGTCTTAGATGTTGAGATCCTAAGTAGGATATTGAGCAGGAGGTTGAGGGCACATAAGAGTGCGAGTAGTAGGTAGACATACCCAGTGTGACGCATGTGTCACCCTTGTTGGAAATCCCTTTGATGGTTTTGATTGGAATCTTGGTGGAGGCAGCTGAGCATACACTCGTAGGGCCATCTGTTGAGGATGTATCAGTTGATGAGGCACTCAGAATTGTGATAGAGTTTCCATATGATGACGACCTATAGCAGGTTGCTGAGGATCCAAGAGACATAAAGGTATTTTAGATAGACTGAGTTTACAGATGATAGTCTCCAACAACATTTTTGATAGCTCCAGTTTGACCTTTTAGCAATGAAAAGGAAAGCCACAACAGTCTGAGAGACAATTCTACAACAGAATGATAAGCTAGAGGGCATGAGAGTGGTTTATTCTAAGTTGGTGGCCAAACTAACTCACGTTGGGGAATGGTTGGATTCCCTAGAAACATAGCTATAGGAGTACACCTTGGAGCGTCAAAGAATCCCTCTTCGAGAAAATTTATATGGGGTTGTTAGCACTGATAGGTTATCTGTGCACATTGGCAAGATAGAGGTAGAGTTTCCAGCCATATTATATGTGATAAAAAAACTAGCGAGACGAGGCGATATGAGCTGCATAGGGTGGAACATTCACAGAATGGAGGGTTTGTTCTGTATACATGTTTTCATGCATTTGATCCTTCCGTTATGGTTGGATGGTGAGAGAATATGAGATGGTACCCGGTAGAGTGGGCTAGCCTTGTAGAGATGATCATAGTCTAGAGGGAAGATCAACAGGATATATTAGACATTGGAGATGTTGGAGGCCCAAGTTGGCATTGGGATCTAGGTGGGGCTTCCTATCATATATCTGGGATGAAAGAGGGCTATGGCTCTGGTGGGGTAGTGAACTCAGTGAATGAGTGCACTCATTCGTTAGGGGAGTTCCAGGCAGAACTAGTATTCAGGGGGTTTGTGAGTTCAACCCATGGGTTTTTTGGACATGTTGGATGCACATGGAGTCACGGGGAGAGTGGAATAGTCTAGAAGGGGTTGGAGAGAGGATGTGGCATCAACAGACCACCAAACGACACATTGTATGGAGATAGTGCTCTCTCATGGGAACATTGGACACAGGTGCCATGGAGGCTAGGCACAGTAGTGTCATTCCCATTATCATGTGAGGAGATAGACCACTTAGGTCTACTAGGATAGATGAGGAGGAGTAGCCCACGTCATGGTGGGGTCACTAGCGGAGTCGTGGATGTATTGACACATGTGGGATGGCTGATGATTTAGGGTGGTGCGATAGTTGGCGTAGGTGTTCAGTGGTGCACAAATTTGTAACACATAGTTTAGTGTTCTGAAGAGGAGCATAGAGGTATATGGTGGAGTGTCGAGTCGTGTGGACGTGAAATGTGGAGTATGAGGAGTGACTCAATCCACCTTGAGGTTCTTCATGGAGTGACAAATACATCATCACAAGAGGGGTATCGACTGATACAGGATGGTGTGGTAGCTAACGGTGGTGTCGAGTAGTGCAGAGAGGGGTGAAATTGGGTTCAGGTGTGTGCCAAGGGGCACAAAGATACACATTTGTATGCAGGGGAGCACAGGGATGCTTGGCCGCAGGCAGTGATGTGTGACGCCAGCCATTGGGGTTTTGGGGTGTCACCTCCAAGGATACCGTCTAATAGAGGTGACGAGCATGATGGTGGGTGTAACTCACCCCAGATCATTGAGGATGTATATGAGCATCATTTGATGATATCCATGGGGAATTGCGGGCCAGTCTCACTTCCACATCGTTTTCAGGTGCAACGAAGTCAAATTTTATCCCTCGATGCCTTCATCGCGAGCAGAAGGATGCAAGAGGATCGCTCAAGACAGTTATTTGGGGAACAAAGTGTCTAGAGAGAGGCTTATCAATTGTGGCATTTGATTAGGGCAAGAACTGACAGGTACAGGTCTGGGGAGTGTTTCTTTTACTGCAGAGGTAGCATATGCTCCACCCCTGAGTTCACACTTAGGGAGGTGATCAAGAGGGAGTTACATGGTACTCTTTTAGCTAGACAACTCGAGGAATTAGATGAGCATAAGGTATGGGTAATGGTATTAATTGTTAGCAGGATGATGCCTAGGCTTCTGGTAGTACCCGAGAAAATCATCAGGAGCTGCGATAGAAAATATTGTTGTCTGATTTGGCAGGTGCAGAGCAATTGGTCATTCACAAGACAAATTCTTGATTCTCAATGCCTACCTATTAGATACATACAGGAGCCAAAGATGAGGCAGATATGCATCCCAATTGCTAGAAACATATCACAGTGACATGTAGTGAGAACTGGGAGTGGTGGACCTCCAATATGGTCATGGGATTCATGGATCCATTTGATGTGGGGGACACTCCATTACTTAGTGAGTATGGTCAAGATAGCTAATGATCCATTTCATTAACAAGTTGACACATGGGGAATCACTGAGGTTTTCATCGTATGGTGAGGCAGGTAGTTTTTTAAGATTGGGGACAACCATAGAGTGATAGGCGTGATC
The DNA here is from genome assembly GCA_034641835.2 of Pinus albicaulis. Taxonomy (NCBI): domain Eukaryota; kingdom Viridiplantae; phylum Streptophyta; class Pinopsida; order Pinales; family Pinaceae; genus Pinus; species Pinus albicaulis. Next base: position 121,295,924 of record CM076577.1, on the reverse strand, counting down.
ATTATTGAGTCCCCTTGGCAGGTTGGGCATAGCCTTGATTATCATATATATTATAGCCGAGAGTTGCAGGAGATGAGGCTTTGGTATAAGCATGTTAGAAACTTAGTGTTAGCTCCCTATATTACAGGTATAGTCCCTTATTATTGTTAGTGTAACCCCCTTATTTTTATTATTGTACCCCTGTAACCCCCATATTGTTATTATTGTGCCCTTAAATTATTATTGTTAGGTTGTCTAGGATTACATTGTGGCCCCATGGACTCCTATATATAGAAAGGAGGTTTTGTAATTTGCATCATCCAATAATTTTTCATTCATGTAATGTATTGCTGTTTTCCCCCTCGAAGTGGCTTATTTCTATGGTGTTGATATCTCTTTTCTTCTATTTTTGGAACTGGTTTCACAACATTTGGTATCAAAGCTTTGGGATTCTAGGGTTTCGCTTCTCCAAAAAGTTCATCGTGGAATTTTCTCTATAAATTTTTTTCTACGAAGGTTCAGAAGCTGAAATTTTTAGAGTGCGAAACCAAAATCTTGAGGAACATCTTTACAAAATTTCAGAGCTTGGTTCGCAATATTTTTGGAGATATGATCTGTGGAAGGTAGGTCATTTTGTAGGCTCCTGAATTTAACCTAAACAGGTCATCGTGGAATTTTCGCTATAAATTTGTTTCTACGAAGGTTCAGAAGCTGAAATTTTTAGAGCGCGAAGCTAAAATCCTGAGAAACATCATCACAAAATTTCATATCTTGGTTTGCAATATTGAAGGATATATGATCTGTGGAAGTTAGGGCTTTTTCAGGCTTCTGAATTTCATCTCAAAGAGGTGATCATGGGAAAATATTCATAACTCTCTCTCTGAGCATCGGATTGGAATGTTGTAAAACGTGACCGCAAGTACACGGAATATAGTTTTTTTTCTATCAATTTCATAGCCAAATGAGGAAATAGTGACATGTGGCAAGTCATACAAGTTCGCTCTACTAAACTAGTCCATAATTGGGTCATTGTGGGAGATTGGACATAAATTTTCCTTGAAGAATCCAAATTAGATCAGACCTATGGAATTTGAAAGAAGCTTCAGAAGGCTACTACAGGGAAAAATTTCAGATATTGAGGATCCACAATTATATAGATAATTCAATTTCAATATCGAGCTCCTCAAAAGCAAGTAAAAGGTGTGTATTTTTTTTCCAAATTGCATAAGTCTTGTTTTAAAAATCAAGTTGAATTGATTCCAAGGGCATATTGTAGAATAGATATCAGTATTGGATTCTAAAATGGCCCCTAAAAATAATTCAACACCCATTAAGCCTTTAGAAGGCTCTACTATGACTCATGAAGACGAAGAATGGCAACATGACATATCAAAATTACAAGAGCAAGTGCAACACATTTCGCTCTCACAAAGAGAAACAAAAAATGACATGGAAGTTTTGAAGAAAGGCATGGAAGCTAAGATGGATGGTTTGAAGAAATGCGTGGAATCTAATATGGATGGTTTGAAGAATGGCATGGATGGCATGGAAGCTAGCATGGAATCTAAGATGGATGACATGGAAGCTAAGATCGATGAAAAAATGGAAAACATGAAGAATGATCTAAAAATAGACATGGAAGGTTTGAGAAAGTTGATACAAGAAATGTTTCCTAATGGTGAAAAGACAGTAGAGGAAACTCATGATGAGAAAAAAATAAATGTTAATCATGATTTCATAAACTCTAATGTTGGAAGGAAGAACCACCATATTCCAAAAATGGATATGAGGAAATTTGATGGAAAGGATCCTGTAACATGGATACTATAGATGGAGCAATATTTTGATCTCAATAATGTGCAAAACACACAAAAGGTATGCATCGCAACTTTACATTTAGAAAAAAATACATTTGTATGGTATCGATGGCTTTGCTCCCGTAAAAAAATTGTCACTTGGTCAATTTTTACGGAGGAAATGATAGCACATTGTGAGGATACAAAGAGCAACACCTTCTTTAGCCAATTGATAAATCTCAAACAAAAGGGTTTAGTGGGGCAGCACATTGAGGACTTCCAAAAATTGAATATAAGGGTAACTAATATTCCATAGGAACACATGATTGATCTCTTCATAGGCACTTTAAAGGATAACATCTAACATGAAGTTCACGTTTTGGAACCTGATTCATTGGAGAAGGCATTCAGGTTGGCAAGAAAAGTTGAATGTAAAATTATGGCGACAAGGAAGCCTACCACTCAATTCTATAAAGAAGGAAGTGTTGCTACGCCTAGATTTCCACAACCTACAAGGTTGACACCACAACAATTGGAAGAAAAAGAGAAAAAGGGCTTTGCTACAGTTGTGATAGCAAATACACTAAAGGTCATAAGTGTGCTGAGAAGAAATTATTTTACATAGATTGTGAAGAGGAAGAGGAAAATGAACAAGAAGAGGATATACACCAGGAACCAGCCCCAGAAGAGGAAGAAATGAATCCGACCATATCGTGTAATGCACTGGCAGGAATTACCACTCCTCAAACTCTCAAGATAAAAGGACAAATCAAGAAGAAAAAAGTAATAGTGTTGATTGATTCAGGTAGCACCCATAATTTTATATTCATTGTAAGGTAGCCAAGGAATTGAATTGTTTCCTATACCCAGCACCAGAATGTCAAGTGATGGTTGCAAATGGAGGAACTATAAATTTCTCTGAAAATGCCATAATATCAAGCTAACCATGGGGGAATATGTATTGAATAGTCCAATGCTTTCCATTCCTATGGGAGGTGCTAATGTTGTACTAGGAGTACAATGGTTACAATCTTTGGGGACGGTAGCTTTTAATTTTCAAGAACTTTTCTTGAAATTTTTTTCAGAAGGAAAGGAAGTTGAATTATGGGGTATTGAAGGGAAGCCAGGAAGGATAATAAGCTCTAATGTCATGACAAAGCTTCTAAAGAAAGAACAATGAGGCGTAATTGCACAATTATGCTCACTAGAAGTTCCAACATCAAAATCATCTATTTCTGCAGATCTCCAACAAGTCTTGGACAATCATTCCAAGGTGTTTGAAACTCCCAAAGGACTCCCACCTATTCGTGATCATGATCATGCTATTCATTTGATTCCCGGAAGTGTTCCTCCAAACATCAGGCCTTATAGATATCCTTACTTCCAAAAGAGCGAAATTGAACGTATGATTGCAGAAATGTTAGAGGCGGGTATAATTCAACCTAGTCAAAGTTCTTTCTCTCCTCCTGTAGTAATGGTACACAAGAAGGATGGATCATGGCGAATGTGTCTGGATTATAGGAAGCTCAATAAGCTCACCATTAAAGATAAATTTCCCATTCCTGTGATTGATGAATTATTGGATGAATTACATGGAGCAATTTATTTTACCAAGTTTGATCTTCGTTCAGGATATCATCAAATTAGAATGAAGACTGAAGATATTCTGAAAACAACATTTCGAACTCATGAGGGTCATTATGAATTTTTGGTCATGCCTTTTGGCCTTACCAATGCACCTTCTACATTTCAAGGATTGATGAATTCCATTTCAAACCCTTCCTTAGAAAATTTGTGCTAGTGTTTTTTGATGATATACTAATCTACAGGAGGTCTTGGAAGGATCATGTTCAGCATGTTGACAGGGTGCTCAAACTATTGCAGGAGAAACAATTTTATGCAAAAAAATCCAAATGCTTCTTTGGAGTACAAGAGGTGGAATATCTGGGTCATATTGTATCTCACGAGGGTGTTAAATTAGACCCTAACAAAATTAAATCCATTAAGGAATGGAAATTCCCCACAACCATTAAGCAGTTGCGAGGATTTCTCGGGTTAACAGGGTATTATAGCAAGTTTGTTAAAAATTATGGGAGAATAGTAGCACCTCTAACAACATTATTGAATAAAGATGCATTTTCATGGACTCCTGAAGCAACTAAGGCCTTTGAACATCTTAAAGAGGCAATGTGCCTAGCACTAGTCTTAGCTACGCCAAACTTCACAAAAACCTTTATTGTGGAATGTGATGCCTCAGGAAATGGAATTGGTGTTGTTTTAATGCAAGAAGGAAGACCCATTGCTTTTGAAAGCCGTCCAATCAAAGGAAAGTATTTACAGAAACCTATTTATGAGAAGGAAATGTTAGCAATACTGCATGCACTAAAGAAATGGAGAACTTACCTAATGGGAAGACACTTCAAGGTAAAAACTAATCATGATAGTCTTAAACACTTTTTGGAATAAAGACTATCTTCAGAAGAGAAGCAAAAATGGGTCACAAAGATGTTGGGTTATGACTTTGAAATAATATACAAAAAAAAGGAAGCTAAATGTTGTTGCAGATGCACTCTCAAGAAAGAATGAAGAGGTGGAAGCATTGCTTTGTGCCATTTCTATTATCCAACCGGATTGGATAACCGAAGCAAGAGATGAATGGAAGAAGGACAAAGATGTATGGACACTCATTCAAAAGTTGCAGCAAGATCCTAGTACATCCGATACATTTAGTTGGAAAAATGATTCCTTATGGTACAAAGATCGCTTATATCTTTGTAAGGATTCCCAACTAAAACAAAATATTCTTCTGGAATTGCACACTTCTCCTTTAGGAGGACACTCAGGATTTTTAAAAACTTACCACAGGGTGAAGAAAGAATTCTTTTGGGATGGCCTTAAATCTGATATTCGAAAGTTTGTGGCGGAATGTTTGGTTTGCCAGCAGAATAAAGTGGAAACAATTAAGACCCCAGGACTTCTACAACCTTTATCCATTCCAAGCCAACGTTGGGAGGAGATTTCAATGGATTTTATCACAGGTTTACCTAAGTCCGAAGGAAAGAGTGTCATCATGGTGGTAGTTGATAGACTTACTAAGTATGCACACTTTTGTGCATTATCTCATCCATTTAAAGAAAGTACAATTGCTACTACATTTATGGACAAAATTCAAAAGCTACATGGAAGCCCAAGGGTTATTGTGAGCGAGATAGATCCCATTTTTACTGGAAATTTTTGGACGGAGTTATTTTCTTGTTTGGGTACTCAATTAGCTCATAGCTCATCTTATCATCCTCAATCTGATGGTCAAACCGAGATAGTAAATAAATTTTTGGAAGGATATCTTCGTTGTTTTGTATCTGATAAACAAACACAATGGGTCAAGTGGTTACCTCTCGCCGAATGGTGGTATAACACTTCCTTCCATACTGCAGCAAAAATGACCCCATTTATGGCACTTTATGGATATCATCCACCATCCATCACATCATCTTTAAGAGAAAATTTGAAGGTTCAAGCAGTGGAAGATCACATCGAGCATCAACAAGAAGTTATCCAACTCTTAAAGGATAACCTGAATTTGGCACAAAATCGAATGAAACAATAGGCAGATCAACATCGCAGCGAGAGAAGTTTTGATGTAGGAGACTGGGTATTTTTACGACTACAACCATACAAACAAATGTCCCTCAATCAAGCTAAGAAGGATAATAAATTATCACCAGTACTATGGTCCTTACTAGGTGTTGCAAAAGATTGGTACTATGGAATACAAATTGGAGCTTCCTGCTTCCTCAGGGGTGCATCCAATTTTCCATGTTTCATGCATAAAGAAGGTTATAGGTGAAAATCTTCCAGTTCAAACAATATTTCCCGAACTTTACGAGGAAGGAAAAATCATATTGGAACCTGAAGCGATCACGGAAACAAGAACTCGACAGCTACGAAATCGATCAATTTCAGAGTATCCCATCAAGTGGAAGAACTTACCCACTGAAGATTCTACATGGGAGGATGAGAATTTTATACATAAGCACCCAAAGCTACTCAAGCGTTGAGGACAACACTTTTTGAAGGAGAGGGGCATGTTAGGTCCCTATATTACTAGTATATTCCCTTATTATTGTTAGTGTAACCCCTTATTGTTATTATTGTACCCCTGTAACCCCCATGTTGTTATCATTGTGCCCTTAAATTATTATTGTTAGGTCGGCTAGGATTACATTGTGGCCCACTAGGATTAAATTGTGGCCCCATGAACTCCTATATATAGAAAGGAGGTTTTGTAATTTGTAGCATCCAAGAATTGTTCATTCATGTAATGTATTAGATGTTGCCCCCTCTAAGTGGCTTATTTCTAAGGCGTTGATATCTCTTTTCTTCTATTTTTGGAGCTGGTTTCACAACAATTAGTCATGACCAGATTGTTACAGGGGGTTGCAGGATAGTTCCTTCCCAAAATGGGCATGGGACCCTAGCATCGTAGTACTTGAGAGTTCAGCTACCCTTGGGATTGAGTCGGGTTTGACAGGGGGAGATCATTCTGACCTTTCGTTTGATTTTAGTGATTCTTTGTTGGCGTTGGGGACTTCACCGTCATGGAGAGATGATCAGCAGGGGGAGTTCAAGGGAAGCTCGTGCAAGGAAGGATTTATTTCCATAGGAGTTGGATTGTATCTTCAGGTGCCCACCCTTGCAGTACATGAGATGGATAAGTTGGTAGAGCAGTTTCATGTGGAGACATACATGAATTTATATGATTATGATGCTCTATTTACTGATGGTATGCAGAGTTTTTTAGGTGTCTATACCAGGTTGGACAGTGAATGGAGCAAGGGATTCCTCACACTGATCAGGATGGCTTGGGATCCTGGAAATATAGGTAATATATATGGGATGGTTGGGTGGTACATTTGGGACCCTGGTATTATGTTCAAATATTGTTTGGGTCAGTTGATCGAGAGGGTGCTTGTTCAGGCATTGCTTCAGGACTAGCAATTTTTTTTGGGGAGGATTGTAATGTCCTTAATTAAGTTAATTTTTCAAGTTTTATTGGTAATAGCCCAAGGTATTTTTGGTGAAGGTAACATAGTAGAAATGGAATTATTTTCATGTTAGTGGAATGTGGGGGGAACTCACCCACATGAAATACGCACTTAGGAAAAGGGAATTTGAATTCCCTAAGGAAAAATTGAATTTGTGGAGGGACCCACAAGCATGCATGCCCAAAAATTATAAAAGGAAGGAATAAAGGAACCATTTGCATATTTTTCCTGTTGAAGAAATTGATTTTGCTTAACTTCTTAGCCAGGCCAACATTGTGTTGTCAGCACAAGAGATTCCCAAGGAGCGAAGCTCAAACTTTTTTCAGTGGACTTCGAGTGCCACCCAAGGAAGGCATTTTACTTGCCTTGAGACTGTAGGAGTGAGTACCTATAGGTTCTACGCTTTTCTAGAGAGATTGGGACGCAATCCAGAGCTTCTACTACGTAGTGGTTGGAGCCATCTTGCTATTATGTAGTGGATTTGCTAGAAGATTCACCGGAGGAGCTACAGGAGTGATTGAGGACCCATTTCTAGAGTGTAGTAGTAGTAGTAGCCCTACAGGAGCATAATTTACATATTTCTCAGCTGATATACACAGAGACTGCGTAAGCACTTCCCTGGACTGTGCAGTCATTGGAGGAGGCTCTTTTGTGGGAGCTGCCTTAGAGGGATTTTGGAGCTGAGGTGTTGGGGGATTGATTGGAGGTTCATTTGAGGAGGTTTTCTAGGGTTTTGAAGGGTATTGATTGATAGTAGAAACTTCAGTAATAGAAATCAAATTTGGAGGAGGGCCAAGCTGCAAAGGATCAAATTTTGAAGGTTAGAATTAGAGGAAACTATTTCTAGGTTTTTTTGGGTTTTGGGCAAGGATCACCTTCCCAAATTCCTAGAAATTTCTGAGCAATTTTCAATGGGTAAATTAGAGGCTGAAGTTAGGCATCATTGTAGTCTTGAAGAAACAATGCAGTTTTCTAGAGGAGCTTTCTATTGGAGTTGTGGGTTTTTCTTGTACTTATCACCTGATGCTTGTAGCTTTCCTTGTGCAAGCCCAAGTGCATTTTCTCCAACTATTTGTACCACAATATCTTCATATAATAAAATTTGGCTAGTTTATGGAGTTGGTGCATATTTTCTAGTTCTTATGTTAATTTCTGAAAATTTATGAGTTTGTATATTTGCATGACTTTGTTATCTTTGTAAATTTTCCATTTGGAATATACAATGACGAGATGATACTTATACAGTAGGTCATGAATCCCCTCATTTTCATTCAGAAGAATGCACAGGAAGTGGTGAAACTCTTGAAGATAGAAAATAGAGCAGTGGATCAGATGCAAGAGATGGTTTCCGAATATCCATATGCTCCACAACATTTGGAAAGGAAAGACAAGGTTTCCACCGAGATAGACAGAGTTTAGTTGAGACTCCACCTACAGAATTACTCTCATCTTGGAGCATAGTCGGTTAGTACTATGGTTGCGTAAAAACCGACTGCATAATGGGTTTGAGTCTCTAACACAGAAGCACGAGATGCATGTTGTTAGTGTTTTTCAATCCTGCCAGTCACCAATGATCAAATGTGCTCTTACAAGGTTTTGTTAAGGTCTTAGGTTAAATTTTTATGGTTTCAGTAGGTCTTCAAATAAAAATTTGGTCATTGGCTAGTGTGTTTAGGTGTGTTGCTACTCCTTTCAGTCCATGTTTTGTTCTTGCCATCATTAATTTTGATGAGTCATTACTGAAATGTCTTCATCACCATCTTAGTCACATCATCGTGGTTATCATTCATCTCATTTCATGTAGTGTCATCATTAGGTCTGAGGGTCAAAATCATAAAAATTACTCATTTCACAATTAAATTCAGCATTGAAGGAGTAGTAATAAGAAAAAAATGCTCAATAAAGGTTTCAAAAGTGTAATTTCATTTCTATCATGATGTAATATGTTTCAAATTTTTCTAAAGCTGTAGTTCCAAATCAAAAAGTGAAAGAGTATGGTGGGGCCACTTAACCACTATGAAGAGAAATCAATTTCCAAAGCTATAAAATGCCAATGAGCTTCTCATTTTCTCATTTCATCTTCAAGAAACCTCTCTCCACCTTGAAAGACCATTTCCACCCTCAGAGCAGCCATCCCTTGCCACCAAAGTGCCTCATCAATTTCTGCATTGCGCTTTTGCCAGAGGTATTGCACTTTCTTCAAGGAGGGAAATATCTCATTCTAGTGGTTTCTACGTCAACAATTAGGTTCCAGTGTGTCAGATAAAAGTAAGTGAGCCCTTAAATTACATTTTTTGTCTTCATTTTGTGCTTGGAAGGATCAATTCCCTCTTCTAGGGTTTTTGGTTGCATTTTCTTGGTTTCATAGTCTCATTGATAAATTTCTGAGTAAAAACCTAAGTTTAAAGCTCTAATACCTTCCCCCACCTTTCATACACCTTCATAATAATTTTCCCTCACCCTTATCCCTCATTTTCACTAATTTTCCACAAACCCTAGCCTAGACTACATTTTCCTAGGTTAGGACTTTTTTTTCCACTTTTGACACCCTTCCCCTCACTCATTACCTGAAATTTAACTTCTCCCTACTCCCTAACATCTATCCCTACCCCCTAAATTTTCCCAAGAATTTAGGATACTCCTAACCCCTTCATCTCCCTTCATTTCTAAAAACTTCCCAAATCCCCTGCTTTTCCCTACACTAAACCCTAATTTCACCTCCCATTGAGCTAGGGTTTACTATGGATTCTAAAATCACTGATAAAAGGAGGCATAACAAAGGTCATATCATTAGGTATGAGCCCACAAAATTCCAATAAAACGTAGCTTCACCTTCCAAGATGTGGGTTGCCTAATGTTTACATTGCACACATGGACAATTCTACTTCAAAATTAGTTTCTGAAGTAAGAAAGATGAATTTTACAAAATGGAAAGAATTTTTTTCCATAATAAACCAAGGAACAAAAACCTCCTTCCATTTATCCACAGGTATTATGATTTGAGAGAAAGTTTAAAATTACAGTTTCTACAGGAGGTTTTTTACACTTTTGGAAAGCTTGACTTCAAGTCAGTTTTTCAAGGGTTTGAAGATGGTGTTTGCAGTGCTTGATGACTCTATTATGTATCAGACATCCTAGGCTTTCCAATGGTACATTTATATCTTGATTTGGAGCTTAGGAAGGCAATAAAAAGTTACCTTCAATATGGCATTGTGTTTTTTCCCTAGTGGCACTGTGTTTTTCCAATTTTTAGTGAACAACCTCAAACTTGGATTCCGACCAAAGGGGAACGTATTTTTGAAAAATGGAAGAGGGTTTTGTTCATAACATGACAAAGAACAAAAACCGCTCTCATTTTTGCAAAAAACGTTATTTGTAGAGAGATATTGACCTACCTTTGAGCCCTATGTTTGTAGAAAAATTCAAATTTTTGGTGTTTTTGGCTTACACATGAAACACAATTCAGCGAAAAGCACAGCGCCTTGGTGCTGCGCTTTATCCTCAGACCTCAAAATGCCAAAAAATTTACATTTATGGATATATAATAACTTATACATGTTATCTATCCACTTTTGGTTCCTTTTTAGCAAACTGATTGGGAGAAAATTCCCAAAAACATGCAAAAATGTCAGTTTCTGCCACCTTTCCAGACTAGGCGCTGCACTTTTGGGAGTAGTTGTGGGAGAATGAATTTTTCTCTGTCATTTATTATCCATTTTTATTTCTTGAGGTGTCTAATGACAACCAAACATCCTCATATTTCCATATCATATTTCATAACTAGATTTGGAGCAAGGGAAGGCCTTCAAAAGTTCCTCACAAGTTGGGAACTGCATTTTTTTCTAGAGGCGCTGCGCTTTTTCCTATTTGTGAAAATTTTGAGTTTTCTTCAGTCAATTTCAATTTTTATAACATACTTTCTCTAGTTTTATTTTGATGTGATGTAATAGAGGGTAAATGAGCTTGTTATGGTCATTTTGATGTACTTTTGGACCTCATTGATGAGGAGCAGGTCAGTCAAAGTCTATATGGAGGATTTGTTTGATCCTCCCTAGTCATTAGGGTTTTGTTGAGAAATTCATGTGAGTTTTTCCTACACTGAGGGTTTCTACCCCTGAGAGAGGGGAAGTTGTTTTTGGTCTATATATATGTGGTTTTCAGTCATTTTGATAGTTGGACATCAGAGGGTGGAAGTCTTGTAGCTTGTACTTCATCACTTTTTACAAGAAATCAAAGGACAGTTGCAACTATTATTCAAGAATTTGCATGTTGTGAGTTTGTGATAATTTTTTCTCTCTGTTATAGTTTTATATGAATGATATATTAGTCTCCTTACCATATCTTCCTTCTTTAGTGATTTCCTAAGTGTTTTTAAGTAGAATTATTTTAATAAAGCATTTGTTTTGTTAGGAATCTCATTTTGTGTGTTTATCTTCTTGATTAATGAATTCATGGTATACATGCTCATTATGATATCCTTGATCATTCTGCCCTACACTACACCTACCAATCCTTAAGCCATCACAAAAGCATAGCTAGCTTTCTCCTCTATATTTCTTGCAACTGAAACCTTTGACGTTTTGACCTAGTTCCCTGATTTTTACTCTTGATCTAGCAGAAAACCATAAAATATTTCAAACCCTAGAGCTGAACTATCTAGCCTAAAATCCATTCTTGTACCAGTCAAATTCTTGGTTGTGAGTTTCATAGAGAGATCCCTCTCCGATTTGGTAGGGCTAGCTGCCAAACTAAAAGCTTGGTTTGAGGTTACCTCCATCAATCTCCTTTCAACCTTGGGATATTGTGGAGGCTAACACCTGCCATTAGAACTCTTGAAGAAATCAACGAGATCAAGGATTACATTGAACTAATCAAGAAATCAACATAACGAGAAGGCTTGGAGGTAACCAAAGACATTATTCAACATTATCCCTTTTCACCAATCAAAGCGCACATGAAACTCTCATGGCTATGGAAAAATCTACAGTCAAGCTTCAAGAACATACTAATAGAGGCATTGGAGGTGAAGATGCGCTACAAAGGGAACTTTCCAGATAAGATCGAAGATATCACAAAGGAGTTAAGAGCATGGCACACTTACTTAAAAAATAAGCTCCATGAAGAAGCAAATGATTTATCCATTTGATGAGTCTTTGTCCTTTTAACAATTTTGTCTTATTATGCCACCGTCTCATTTGTAAATTGTCTTATGTAATAAATGTTATGCAATGAAGTCTAAGAGACACATGTGGAATATTAAAGCCACACATTGGAATGTAAAGAGACATGTAGTGAATATGAATAGTCTTAGGATTTCAAGAGTCATGATGAAGCTCAAAGGTCATTGTAATTTTTTATAAATAGCTCCTCATAACTCAAGCAAAAAGATTTTGGTCGTGGCTTTTGGAAGGCTTTAGATTCTAGAGGTCTTGCCTTGGATTCTCTTGTAAGACATAGGAGATAGATAACTATTTGGAGAAGAAAGTTATGGCTTCATCGTCCACTATTGGATACAGTGTTTTATCCATGTAACAATCTACTTGGGATCTTACACTTTTAATCAAAAGCTCAATGAGCCAACATTATTTCATGCATGTATCGTAGATGTAGTTGGATTGTTCTGGTTATGTGTATGGTATATGTTTCTTTATTCACATACTAATTTAATGAACTATTTTTTTTCTTAGCTATGGCTATTATTGAATGAATTATGTTATGTTTTAATGATTGTTGTTTACTACGTGGACTAATCTGTAGGTACTCAACAAGTGTTTCTTTGTATTCTCGGGTCCCCTTTTAGAATGGTACTACTACTTTTCTAACAGGTGGCTCTTTTTCCTCACCAATCATACAATTTTCCCTCGTATACCTTACATTGGATGTCCCACAAAGCTCACATTCTTACTTCCCCAAAGCAGTGTGTGTTATCTTGTGTTGGTTGATACCCATGGCATATCTTTTGTAACACCCTCCTCCCACACTTGCCCAAGTTTACTATTCCACATGGGTAAATACGTGATGAAGAGTTACTATGGTATGATTCAACGTCCTATATCACCTTAAGGAAGTGGAATCAACAAAACAAAACCTTTCTCACCTTCCTTGGGTGCTACAGAACCCCCAAGGGATAAACCACCCTTCCAGGTGTCCAAACCTTGAGTTAACTTGCCTTTTCACTGATGTGGACTCCCATTCGCATGCACAATCCTACATCCATGCGAATGTAGACCTCCAGTCACATGCATAACCACTGCAAGGGTGTGACTGTAGTCTTTTTCAACTATTTCTGTGCTTGAGACCACGAAATCTATGCCACCTTTTCAGGGCTAGACTCCATGTCACTACCCACAACTCTATGAAACTTTACAAAATGATAAATGACACAAAGAAAAATATTCTAACACAAAAATTGATCAAGGAATTTGCCTAGAATAGCCTAACAATGAAACACATTTTGTCAAACACATATTGAACATGTAATGTACAGTTCATAAATACACATCTAAACATAGGGGTCTCATACTTATCTGATATTCGTCAAGAAGGTATGATGCCCTCTCATAATAGGTGTGATATCATCTATTAGGTCATACATTCGTTATCCATTCATTTACTAGTAAAAACATGATGAGACCCATGACTAAGATTTGTAATAAAACCATGATTATAACCGACATATAACCAACAAAATAAAAATGATAGAACAGCCATTATAACCATATAATAAAAAACACATTTACATGTGATACACAAGAGAAAAATAACTCTTGTTAGCATATGAAAAATCCAACCAAGCTAGGGACTTCCATGTACCACTCGACCATAGATTGGGCTGAACCAAATATTTATTTCATCCAATCACCCCCGTGCCATATTCCAAGCATGAATCTGGGACTTACAAAAAACTAAGCAGGCATTCCTCAAGCTTTACTAAAATCCACCAAGGGATTCCTAGGGCAAAGCCCTCATCTATAAAACCAAGCTTTACCACAAACCCTCCAAGGGATTCCTATGCCCGAATAAGAAATAGAAACTACCAGGATTTACCACAATCCCAACATATATTGGTCTAGGGATCACTAGGCCTAATATAAAATGGCCCACCTGTGTAATCGATCAATCCTCACAAAGACTGCAACATCCCCTTTTAAGCATATATATTCCCTTGCCTTTATCATAAACTATAATTGTGCTATCAGGTAACTGAGTAGAAGGATTTTTCTCAGCAAAATATGACACTAATTCATTCGTTGCTAAAAGTGTCGGGCCATTTTTGCAACTGTATGTCCTATACTTTTCTTCAACAGGAAAAATTCCTCCAAATTTGTCCTTGATATATCAATCTTGTACCTCACCTTAAAATACATGTGTTTTCTCTTTTGTAGGATTTAACATCTTTCCCATATCTTTATTTACCTTTTGGCTCCCTCTAAATGGGTTTTCCAAAGTTTCAATTGCATCTGGATCCTCTACGGAATCAACTCCTTCCATGTCTTCATCCTTATCTGTCTTCTCAACTAAATGTACTAATCCTTCAGTCCTTCTTGTATCAACTTCAGTTTTTTCATTACTTCTTCCATTCTTGGCATCCCTTGATGATACCCAGCCTTATAAGAGTTTTTTTACCTTTATGAATGCTTGGTTATAGTATTAAAATTTCTGATTTGGAAACATTTTGTTTTCCTAGTTACCGTAGACCTTCTTATTATGGTTCCATAATTCTTATTTTCAATATGTTCTAGTCCCACAGCTGGCCAGGAGCATGCTCTGATACTACTGTTATGTACCAATTCTAAATTATGTAAATGTTTCCTTCATAAACAAACTTTTTTTGAAATTTGTTTACAAACAGTTAGAGTGCAATAATTTCATCAAACACTTGGTGCGCATAGTAAGGGAAATACAAAAACAAGAGGAAATAAGAGGAAATCATTAATTTTCCTGCTTAATTCAAAGATTTGTCACAATATAGGAAGATCAAGGAAACTAGAGCTTCACTTGGTGGAAACTTTTGACCAATCTCGACCCACTGGTATAAACTCGGAAATAAGGTACAAAATGTTAGCCTCCTTCACAAATTCTGAACCCTTTAATGATGCTACTAAGTACAGAGAATTTGGTTCAAATTTCTACAGGAAACATATGTATTATCTCAGCTTCAGAATATGATGATTGATCTCTAATCTGTCCTCCTGAAAACACGGATATATGGTGCCAAATATGAGAAAAATCACCCCTAAAATCTCAGACCTCCCTTAGGAATATATTATTAGCATATTAGTCTTCTTCCAAAATTATTCTATTGAACCCCATTCACAATACTTATTTCCAATAAAAAAATCCCTATTTTTACTAGGTATCCCCTATTTTTACTAAATACCTTTTTTAGAACCCCTAATACATATAAATTTCGCCATATAACTACAATATATTGACTCTATTTTTAGAATTGTAAAACCCCTTTATGAATGAAAGTTATGAGATAGTGGTCAAGAAGGTGAAGTCACTTGTGCACAAATATTGGATATGTTTGTTATAAAAACCAGTTTCTCAACTTCAAGGAATCCATATGAAATAAAAAAAGATAAGGCTTGAGCCCTAGGTATAGGCTTTCATGATTCCTAAACCTCATGTCTCCTCGGATACAATAGGTATTCATGTTGATGTGATGGAATACTTTGCCTCCTCCCTTATTAGACCAAATTTTTTTGGATATATTTCTCATGATGTTTTTATTCATTAGATGATGAACCCCAACAAGATGAATGTAGATGGGATGGCAACTAGAACCTTAGTTCATACTTGAAATCTAGTAGTGTTAGCCATTACCTTGGTCAACAAATTTTGAATTAATTTTCCACTCCATGAATGATAATATCCAAAGTATTCTTGTGTCAATCCTATAAGTTGAAGGGGATACCAATGAATTTACATCTCTGACCATGTTGAATCAGGATCAGAGTTTATGAGCTAACAAACTAGTGTTGTCTCACAGACATTGTCTAGAACACTTGGTTGTGTTTTGACACATTGAATTCATGATCCTAGAGCTGGGTAGGTTTGAAGGAATTCCATCATATTTTCCACTCATTCATGTCCCTCCGGGATGTGAGATATCATCTGCAAAATTCCCATTAATTGGTTGCATGGTTTCTAATTTTTTAGGGAGGGGCCCTACCTTTTATTAAACCTTCTCCACTCTCTGTGATATATATCAAGTAGCCCAAGGATTCAAATGCATTAATTATAGAGCTGGGGTTAATAGGATCTCTTGTTAGATAGATGTATTATGCCCTACTTCTGTTTTGTTGTTAGATTCATATTTAGTCAGTTTAACTATCTTGCGTTCAATTCTTTCAATGAGTGGGTATTGGCTATAGGATCTGCAGACATAAAAATGAAACTTTTTGATTTGTGCAAGATTACCAATGCTTTGCATACCTTTTCTTGTCACAAGTATGTGATTTGTCTGGGTCTAATTCCTTTTCTTGTTTATCGAAGTATGATCTTGAATTTCTATGATGTATGTGGAAACTTTAAATGTTATATCTCTTTATGTGGAGGTACTTCAACATTGGAATGCAAATGGATTTCTTAAAATAGAATATAAGGAATTGAATATCCATTTATTCTTCTTAAAATTCATTGTAAAGAAGATAGTTTTCCTCTAGTATTTTTAACATTTTATTTGGTAGAACCCATGGTAGAGAATGATGCACTGCTCCTTTTCTCATTATGTTTGGAATTTATACCAATTGACTGAGTGTTTTGTGTAGCTTCCTTTTTTTTTTTTTTTATACCAATAAATTCATTTATATTTTGTGTAGTTACCAATAAAAACTAAGCTTCATTATACCAATATAAATTAATCTTCATTGTGTAGCTTCATTTCTTGTTTTATACCAAAATCTTCATTTTTGTTTTAGACAAATAGTTAGTTTTGTGTAGCTTCATTGTTGTACAATGTTGATCATAAGAGAGTATTAATTCTTATGCTTTATGGTGAATATGGATGAGCATTAAGATCTAGAGATATTGGGGTTGTCTTAGTTTTTGAAACGAATACTTTTTAGGATGTAAATGAATATGAATGAAGAAAATCAAGTGGGTACATTTCATTAGATACATTGGAAGGGGGTATAAATAACATAGTTTTAGAAACAATTCCAAAATTCCATTTGTTTGGCACATATGACAGTTTTGGTAGGTATGTGGAGATAACATGCAAAGATGATAATATGGAGTACAACTAGTTAATAATGGACTTATTTTTATTTTTTTCACTCACAAAGGAGAGGCAAGGCCAGCATGCAACCAATAAGTCATTATGTTAGTAGGATGTTTACTTCCTTTGGACCCTAAGGATCGTGGCATATTGGGGCATGTTATCCACCCACATGTAAGGGTAAGCATAGGAGAATTTTTTCTTCTATGATGCATTTTTCCAGCTAGTTGTAATACATTATTTATCATATGTTGCCTTTTTATTTCCATTTGTTTTCACAAGATATATATAGCTTTATTTTTTTAGATTGTAACTTAGTTGACATGATTGCTATTAAGTTCCCAAGGTGTTATTTTTCTATGGTGATGTTCTATTTATTTTGTTTATACAAGTCATCTAGCCACATAGTTACCACTATCGCCTAACTGAAGAAAACTTGTTTGAGTTTCTTGCTTTTCTGGGGAAAAATGGCATTGACATATCTGATGTTGAGGAATATTTAGTATAAATCCTTTATAGTATACTTTTTTTATATTCCAGTGTTCATTGTATTTCATGTCTTCTACTTTTGCATAATATATTTTTTCATTTGAGAAGAAGAACTCAGTTTTTGATGATCAAAAGCATGAACTAAAGAAAGAGGAGAACAATAACACTGGAGCGACAAATGAAAAAAGAGAGAGAGAGAGAAGAGAACCATTCTAGTGATACCCTTAAAGAAAATATCTCGCATGAAACACACACATAGAGACTGATGATCAAGTCTTCAGACTTGGTGAATTCACCTACAATGCATTGGCAACACAATGATAATGTTTTGAAGTGATGAAACAATATTTCATGTGTAAATTGTAGTGCAACCAATATTAAGTCGAAAAATCGTATTGTAATACTTGAAATTGCATACACTAGTAGAAAATGGTGAAATTAGTGACTAGGTGACAAAAAATTTAGTCACCGCAATTATTTCAAGTGAATTACTACTAAATTTGAACAAATTTAACTAGCCGAACTAAAAATTACTAACTTAAACGACTAATTTAGTCAAGGGATAAAATATATGACTAGATAACAAGTGACTAAACTAAAAACGACTAACTTAAATGACTAATTTAATCCAGGATTAAAATATATGACTAGATAATAAGTGAAAAAATTAATAATGATAACGTAAATGACTATTATAGTCAAATAATAAAAATATTACCAAATAACAAGTACAACAAGCATATGAATTAGTCATTTATGTTAGTAATTTTTAATTGTTTCACTCCAGAAATGGAAAATTATAATTTTGATACTAAAGTGTTACATTTCACTACAGGGGTATCTGAATCCAGCTGCAATGTTAAAATTTAGAGACAAAGGGATCTTTGAATCCATCTACAGTGTTAAAATTTTGAATACCCTTTTGTCTCAAAAGTTTAACACTGCAAATGGATTCAAAGGCCCCCTTCTTTGAATCCATCGGCACTGTTAAATTTAGAGACAAAGGGGTCTCTGAGTCCATCTGAAGTACATAACACTCCATCCCACAACCATAAAAGTAAATCCAATTGACTTTAAAAATTTAAATCTTAATACTAATATTTAAAATAACATTCTTATTAAAAATAAAAATAAAAATTGCAATACATTTTTTTCTATTATTTTGGCACCATATTACATAATATCAAAATCCTTATGCCACAGAAAAACCATAAGTTAACCGAAAGAGGACGTGGAAAAATCAGTAGTGTCTAGAATGACTAAATTGACTAGAAGTGAACATTTGGTTTATTGTAGAGCTACTCTTTATTGCTTGAAGTGAGTGTGGGTCAACTTTGTACTCTTCCACCCCTAGCCAAATTAATATTAAACTTGACTAGTATCAAAACAATAAATAAAAAAATAACAAAATTCTCAATTAAACTTATTTTAATTTTAATTTTATTTTTTCACTAAATTATATTAAGAAAAACATTTTCTTAATTAGATTATTTTAATTCATTATAATAACCTTCTAAAATCCACCTTTAAATTCAAAACCGAATTTTATTTATACAATATTAATATTATAATCATTGAATTGGTAACCAAACTATCAATTAAATTATTTTAGCATTGTGACCCAACAACTTGATTTCACTTTTCACTAGATTTTGTTAAAGTTGTGTTGGTATAAAAAATAATTTAACTCTAATAAATTGTATGATCCTTAAGTCTATTCAACTTCCAACAAATCAATAAAACTTGTATATCTAACCTATAATGAGGTTACTAGTGACATTTGAAGATGGATTTTTTCCAACTAGATTTAAAAGAAAACCATATCTTATATCATAATGGTGTCTAAAAAAAATTTAAACCGTCCTCTCCCAACAAAGAAATACCATTAAATCCATACCTTAGAATGGCGGGAATAATGGATTCATTTTTGGAGAAACAACCAAAATGAAATGAACATACATATAGAAATGAGAATGGCCGGAATAGTGGATTTTTTTTTTGGAGGAACAACCAAAATGAAATCAACATACATATAGAAATGAGAATGGAGGGAATAGTGGATTCGTTTTTGGAGGAACAGCCAAAATGAAATCAACATACATATAGAAATGAGAATGGTGGGAATAGTGGATTCTCTTTAGTCTTCTGCATTAACCTAGTTCTTCATGTAGAAGTTTGTGGTTGATCAGAGGACGTCTGGGCTTAAGTTATTTGTTTTTAAGGGCTATTTTGGATTGCGTTTATTTCCCTTGCACGTTGCAATCCCTACATGAAGGTTATAGGAGTCGATCATATTATTCTGAAGCCTACATGTTAATCTAGCTTGGACCACACCTAGAGTAAGGAGGAACGAAGTAAGGAGTGAAGTATTTTTGAAGATACTCTCATGGGTTTGTTGTTATAAGTTAGCGCTGATATAAGCCCTAACCAGTAGTGAAATTCTTCTTAGATTAAAACTATCTTGGGAGTTTTATTTTTAGATAAAAAGGCCGCATTCATTGATCCAGGTTCAAGTTGCCTTTACTATCATTGATCTTTGGTTAGGGCTGAAGACTGAAGTGGAAATTTAACTGAGCTATCTCCTTTGCATTTGGAAAATGGAATTGGCTAGTCCATTTTGAATATGATTGTACTCTCTCTCTCCTTCTCTATACATTTAATATTTATAATAAAGAATATCGATCCAGGGTTTTCCCATCTTCGGGGTTTTCCCTAACTTGAGTCATATCCATTTGTACTCTTTTCTTGGATTGTCTTCTACATTTATGTTCTTTTTTTAGTTACTATCATGATAATAATGTCTTATGCGATTGCTAATGAAAAATTGGGCTAAATTGGGCTAATATGGATCTCTAAAGTAACTGTACTACAAAAATAACATGTTAACTTAAAATTAATAGCTAGGAGAAGTCAAGCCCAAGCAAGAGTTAGATTGATAAGTCACATAAATTCGGATGACATATCCTCCAAGGCTCGTATGGTACTATTTTGAGGAATATTTCGCTCTATGGCATCTTCACTTATCTATGTTTGTATGGCTTGGCTCAGAGGCTTATCTTCGCATGACAGTGTCACAAGATCTTGCCTTCATGTATGGCCTCGTGATTATCTCTGCAGTCATAAATCTCAGTTGAATGATGGAACTTTCACATTATATAAATTCGTCACTAATAAGGTATGGTCACACTCTTATACACGAATTTATGGAATGATCAATTCAAATATTATATCTCATGCTCATACCTTCGCTCTATCTTTCAATGGTCTCATCCTCGTCATGGCTTAAAGCTTCATTATTCGGTCCTTCAAATTCAACAACTATCATTGTGGAAGTTACTCAAACATGATTACCTTGTTCTGCAACAAAAGTCCAGTGTTAAGATCATATTCAGAAAAGTGCTTCTATTCAATTCGGTTTCCCCACTAGAATCTTAGCCTTAAGGATTAATGCCTTAGATTTGTGAGTTGACCTGCAATTTGTCATTAATAAGGTATATTTGGTGATGATTGGGTTTATGCTAAAAAATTATATATGATTTCATTTATGTATGACATCTCACTACAAGAAAATGATTCTCTGTAATACATGTATGATGGTCTTGTGGTCTCATCTAAGGCATCACAATCATCTGGCATCATTCTGAAGTATTATAGCATTCAAACCTTTCCTATGATCAACATGGTATTGTGGCTGAGAAATGGCTTTTATAATATGCGCTTCTGGTATATGTTCTTCCAACTTCATTTTATGTCATGTTCCCTCATCCCTAGAGTTTGGAAAACTGTAAGATGTTTATCCGATACGATGTCTTTTGAATTATCCGATGTATGGGATGCAAATGGAAGACCATTTCATTCTTTCTTAATCTCATAGCGGGCATGAAGCACATTCAGAGCTTTAACTATTAGAAAATTACGTAGAAATGACTGTTATGGTTTTCAGAGTTTCCCTATATATATAGTCTTGAAAATTATTGACTCTAGTAAGTCTCATCACATAGTATAATAAATAAAAAATTAGAACTTCAATTTGAAGGGTAAAAGACTGAGATTGCACAGGAATAGAAAAAGAAGAAAGTTAGATAAAAACTCTTGATTTTGAAATCAGCTGGAGGGTTTGAAATATTGAGTCAAGTTATCTCTTTACAGGTTCATATCTTGCATACATATGATGATAAACTCTATAGTATGAAGTAGCCTTTCCCATTCTTCTTTTTTTCCATTTGAAACCTTGGTGTACATTTGATATCCATAGGTGTCATCGCTACTCATTATTGTTTCATAGGGAATTGTTTTTCTAGAAGGCTCGTCATCCTATGGTAGCTCACATATTCTCTATAATTTGATGAATAGATAGTAACATAAGACCACAATATTTGTTGGGGTTTCTGTATTTATGAGGATGACCTCGTTGAATTATAGTGTTGATGAAATTGAAGCATATCTATTGTAACAATGCCTCCACAACAAACTATGATAACCCTCATTCTGTAAAGGTTTTGTTAATGATCTTGTAATATTCCCAAATAGGGACTGCTCAACCATGCATGCATAAAAAAAGAATTTTTAGAAATATATGCTATAAATAATGAAATAAAATCTTGGATCCTTTATATCAGTCAATATACAACCTAAATCCAAGAATAGAGCTGAAACAAATCAAACTAGGTGGGTTAAACAGACCTCCCACACCTAGGATTGCTAAAAAAACGATGAAACCCCAAACACTGCAACACAGGAATTTTTGCATAAAAGTGACTGCGCAGTATAATGAGGGTCTGTACACATAAATGGCAGAGACAAATATATATGATATTATATTAAACAATATTCTCAGAAAAGTGAGATCTAGTCTCCTTTATACAAAAACTAGAGAACCCGGGAAGGGTTTCTAGGAATACACCCTGAATACAAATGGTGATCTTCAGAAATATGACTGAATAATCACTGAAAACTGAAGCACAAGAGTATAGAAGGCTGTAAGAATATATATATAATGCATATCTGATCAAATTTCTTCCCCCATGGAAGAATAAACCCTCCAATCACAGGAAAACTCCCCGAAAGAGCCACAAAAGACACTGCTGAAACTGCCCTCCAGAAATAACGCAATTCCAGAATGGAATAACGCTGTAGGTGATGTAAATATGTTGGCCTACTACCAAATATCTGATATCATCCTTATAATTCTCCAAACTGATCCTCCAATGGAAGTAAACCTCCCTCATATGCAAAACCAACTCAGAAAGTGGGTTTCTGAACCCTCCACTGCAACAGCCTGCAACTCAACACAACCTCCTGCAGAAACTACGCTGAAACTAAAGATTGAAGCTTGGCACCAATGCCAAATGTGTGGAATGATAGATCAGGTCTCTCCCAAGAGCTACTCAAAGGGAAGAGAAGGAATTCCTGAACAGGAATAACTTAGTGCTAAACAGCACCGGCAATCTTAGTTAAACAGCTAAAGAGAGAAAAGTCTAAGCAGACATAAAAATACAATTCATAAGATAACCTAAAATGGCTGCCATCCTCTTCCTTATAAACTAAGTGAGCCTTCTCACCTTGGTTCCCACTCAATAGGGTTTCCACCATCACACAAACAATCTCCCTCCAAAACTGCGTTGTGCCTTCATTAGAGCCTCTCCTCTAAACTGCGTTGTTTGATTTGGTCAAGGTTGACCTCTTCAACCTGCTTCAGCCCTTTTCACACTTAAGGGTCTTCAATCCAGCTCACATATAGCTATCTAGGCTGAACCTCATTCACATTGAGCTATTTTATTTGTTGATCCACTCCTCCTACATTTATGTTGTTGACTTGGTCAAACTTGACTTTGTCCACATGCAAAATGTCCCTGTTCACACATGAGAGTGTAAAATCCATCTGGTATTATGATCCCCTTTCACACTATGATGGATTTTATCCTTATTTCTGAAATATATGGGCCTCCTTACCCATTTATTCATCTCCTAAGTGACATTAGCAAAATTTAATATTCCAATTTGCGCATGCAAATTTTGGAATATTACGGTCCTCCTCCCAAATGTTGCTTGTCCTCAAGCAACGCAAGGATAGAACTGAAGAGAATCCTCTTCTACACTGTACCCTCATAAGATAAAATCCTCCAAGGATCAAGGTGTTGTCTCATCAATATATCTCCAAGTTTCCCCTCCCAAGTAAAAGCTAGCTTTGGGTGAACATCCCAAATAGCTATCATCGTGTGTAAGTAAAATATCAATGGAGGCAACAATGGGTGGTATAAAGGCCTTCTTGAGGCATGAGGTCTGATATATATTGGGATCTACCATCCCCATATGAATCTCCCATCCCCGGGCTATCATCCATACAAAATGAGTTACATCCCAACATGGAAACTCCAAATCCTCCTCCACCTTGAGCTCCTGCAAAGTAGGTGGGATAAAAATCTAAACATGGTAGACAAGGTAGCCTACCCCATGTTGTCCTCCTCTCCACTTAAGATAAGTGTAGAGAATTTTCTGATCTTGGGCAATCATGTTTCCCTCAAGTGGCAAGAAGGAAACTAGATCTCCAAAGATCTTCCCCCAACATTGTGAATCAAGCTAGCCCAAACCATCTCATATATGATGGATAAGAAATCACCACCATATGGCATCCCATCCATCTCATGGCCCTCCTCATAAAGAAACAAATATTTTTCGTGGTGGCCATATCTCTTCCCATGCTCCCCTTAGAGCATGTAATGCGAAAAGTGTGGGAATCCTCCTTCCCAAAGAACACATCCACCCAATGTGTTTCTTCCCCAATCATGCTCCCCAAAAAGGCAAGAACAAAATCAGCAAATGGGATCATGACTAGCATCAAAATGAAAGAAATAATGAAGGTTTCATGTGGTCTGGAAGGTACCAACAATCTCCCAAGTGGTCACGGTAGGTCTTCCCCCAGCTTCAAAAAATAGCATGGCAAGTTGTTTCTTGACATATGGCTAGTTGTGTAAGTCATCACATCTACTAGAAAATAGTAAATGGTTGAATGTATCAACTGAGCATAAAAGAAGTAACCAAACACGTTCCCAAATCATACAATAGATGGCTGCCTCCATCATAATATCTAGCCAAAAATGGTCCATGGAGCCCAAAGAAAAGCTTGCCCCTTTGTGGAGCAATGCACTGCAAATAAATGGTAAGATCATGCAAATATTGTGTTGGACAATCAATAAATGAAAAAATAGAGTTCTTACCATGTAATGAAACTAAGATGATGATAGGATCCATAAATAAGGCCTCCATAGTGATATGACATACTCCTATGAAGAGGAATGAACCATATGCTACATGAATATCCTCCTTCTTATGCTTGGGAATCCAAGTCAAGAAGAACATACCACAAATAGATGAATCCATCCACTACTCCATCATTCTCACCTCCTCCTTGTCCACCAAGTGCATCAAATGTGAAAGTGATCCTGGGGACACTCCATCAATAAGTCCCTACTCCAAATTGACAACACTGTTGGCCTATGCAAATAGGCTCCTGCCAAGTTATAACTCCATTCTTTGACATGCTCAATGTCAAAGACTCCTCCCATAATGCTGCCACATACAAGAAGTTTCTCCCAAAGTGGAAGTACTTCCCGATCATCTAAGGCTAAGGAGTAGCCCCCTTGCACCATGATAGTGCCATTTTCTACTTCTGCAACATCATGCAAAGTGTGAGAGAAAATATGCCCTTGCTCTCTCAAAATCCTCCAAAGCAACAAAAGGTTTTTTTGCCTCCTCATAATTCCATCATACAAATCATGTGGTGAAAACATAATGATCATATCATCATAATGCATCCACACTCCTTGTTGCCCCATGATGCAAGTATCCTGCCAAGTTCCTTCCACCCACATACCCTTGGAAAAAGGATATGTCCCATGATGGCCAAACTCCTTCAAGAGCAGCCAACGCAGCCAAGCCTCTTGCTGCCCGCTGTCATAAATTTGCAAGTAGCTTACCAGCTTCTTTCTCTCCATCCACCCCCATTCATCCCAATGTGGGTGCCTCCCATCCTGATCAACCTTGGTACCCTTCCAATGAATACTACCCTTCTCCCAAATCATATTTTTCTTCCTGCATTCCATGGGATGTTGAAATGAAACTCCTTGGAGATCTCCTAGAAAAGATCTCACACCAATGATCATCTTGAATCCATAAGGATAAAAGTGAGCTAAACGCAAAGCCTCCTCACTACTACCTCTTGACAGTGTTGTAAATCTCCTCCATGGTGTTTTGGTTGTCTCATGTCCCAACTCAAGGATGAACATATGGTTTTTCATAAGTTTTTTTGGGAAAAAGTTCATCCTATCCTCCAAGAATTCACACCCCAAGTCCAAGTGTGGTGTGCAGCCCAATAGTGGCCCATTAGGATGATGTTTCATCCCTTCTCTGATCAAATCAAGGTTGCACAACGAAGTGCAATTATGTTGTTCCAAATGAGTAGTATGCAATGGTATACAATCCTCCATATGACTTACTGAAACAATAGGAGATGAAAATGTAGGCATACCTTGATGAAACTTGGAAGTATCTTGTATGGTTGTAAGGGCTTCTTCCTCCAATGAGTTGGCTCCTCCAACTGAAGATGTTGAGGGCTACTCCCCCATAGTTGTAACAGCGCTAGTACAAGTCTCCTCCAATGGTGGTGAGGGCTTCTTCTCCTCCGATTTCTCCTTGCCAAATTTCCTAATCAACCTTTGAGTAAACTCAATAAAAGTGATCAATCTTGCATGGCTCAAATGGCTGAACCACCAAATATTTGCTTCACCCTCTAGGTGCAGCACTGCAATCTCTACAGCCTCTCTTTCTACCACAAGATGTAGTAGGAAGAATGCATCTAGTTTCCTTTCCCAAACCCTTGCTGCAGATGACCCATCAAAAGTAGACAATATAAACCTATTGCCCTTGATCCTCCCTTGGCCATAAGGTCTTCTTTCTTCCTCCAAATGAATGAACTGAGGGAAATCTAGAGTCTCCTTGAAGGCTCTAGTTTGAGATTTGTACTCAACAAGGTATTCACTTAGAATCTTGTGATCCAAGTGTCCTCAATCTTTCTGCAATTTGTCCTCATTCTCAAAACAAAAGGGTATGTTCCAATGCTTTGGAGCTCTCTGCAACACTGGTCTCCTCTTCTAATCATAGGAAGTGCATGGCTCTTCCTCCCCTTGAAACTCTCTAGAAGTTTCACTGCTCCTTTTCTCTTCTTTTTGTTTAACCTCCTTGGAGAGGTTCTTCCTGGATCTGAAAAATGATGAAACCAAGCTCATTTTCTTCATAATTCTGATATTCCCTTCTTCTTATAGCATTTTGGCTTGAATTTCACAGGCTGAGCCAAAGATCTTGCTCCGATACCATTGTAATATTCCCAAATAGGGACTGCTCAAGCATGCATAAAAAATGCATTTTCAGAAATATATGCTATAAATAACGAAATAAACTCTTGGATCCTTTATATCAGTCAATATAAAACCTAAATCCAAGAATAGAGCTGAAAAAAATCAAACTAGGTGGGTTAAACAAACCTCCCACACCTAGGATTGCTAAAAAAAGGTTGAAACCCCAAACACTGCAACACAGGAATTTCTGCATAAAAGTGACTACATAGTATAATGAGGGTATGTACACATAAATGGCAGAGACAAATATATCTGATATTATATTAAACAATATGCTCAGAAAAGTGAGATCTAGTCTCCTTTATACAAAAACTAGAGAACCTGGGAAGGGTTTCTAGGAATACACCCTGAATACAAATGGTGATCTTCAACAATATGACTGAATAATCACTGAAAACTGAAGCATATGAGTATAGAAGGTTGTAAGAATATATATCTGATGCATATCTGATCAAAGGTATTCCCCCATGGAAGAATCAACCCTCTAATCACAAGAAAACTCCCTGAAAGAGCCACAAAAGACACTGTTGAAACTGCCCTCCAGAAATAACGCAATTCCAGAATGGAATAATGTTTTAGGTGATGTAAATGTGTTGGCCTACTTCCAAATATCTGATATCATTCCAATAATTCTCCAAATTTATCCTCCAATGGAAGGAAACCTCCCTCCTATGCAAAACCAACTCAGAAAGTGGGTTTCTGAACCCTCCACTGCGACACCCTACAACTCAACACAACCTCCTGCAGAAACTACGGTAAAATTGAAGACTAAATCTTGGCACCAAAACCAGATGTGTGGAATTATAGATCAGGTCTCTCCCAAGAGCTAATCAAAGGGAAGAGAAGGAATCCCTGAACAAGAATACCTTAGTGCTAAACAGCACCGGCAATCTTAGCTAAACAGCTAAAGAGAGAAAATTCTAAGCAGAAATCAAAATACAATTCATAAGTTAACCTCAAATGGCTAACATCCTCTTCCTTATAAACTAATTGAGCCTTCTCACCTTGGGTCCCACTCAATAGGTTTTCCACCATCACAAAAACAATCTCCCTCCAAAACTGCGTTGTGCCTTCATTAGAGCCTCTCCTCTAAACTGCGTTGTTTGATTTGGTCAAGGTTGACCTCTTCAACCTGCTTCAGCGCTTTTCACACTTAAGGGTCTTCAATCCAGCTCACATATATATATCTAGGCTGAACCTCATTCACATTGAGCTATTTTATTTGCTGATCCACTCCTCCTACATTTATGTTGTTGACTTGGTCAAACTTGACTTTGTCCACATGCAAAATGTCCCTGTTCACACAAGAGAGTGTAAAATCCAGCTAGAATTATGATCCCCTTTCACACTATGAGGGATTTTATTCTTATTTCTGAAATATATGGGCCTCCTTATTGTTGGTGTCCAAGTGAGAATGATTTATCCACCCTAATCTGACATTAATTTTATCAATCGGGGAGCGTATCCTTTCAATGCAACGTGCAAGGTATATGCAGGAATAAACACATAATCCATCTCAACCAAGGGTTTATAATCAAGGTTCAAAACATTTCCATGAGATTAAATCAAATACTGAACTTCAAAACTATCTTAACTGTAAAGAATAATAACAGCAACCATAACAAAGAAACAATTCACACACACGCAGATGCAACACCTGATCAGAAGAGCGGGCCCAGCTCTCTGATCAGGGCTGCGTTAGTCACGAAGACACTTAGAACAGAAAAACCAGAAGTACTTTATTAATCTGTAAGATTTTATTACAATATCTTTTTGGGAACCCCCATTTACAGGAACAATATCCATTTTATACACAGCACGAGAGAATAACAGATCTCCCTGGAACGTGGTAATCGCGCATTTAGAAATACACATTAGTTGGAACAACATAAACATCAGATGTCCAGGATAGAACAAGGGGCCAAGAATAGGCCCAGGGGATCGTGACTCTAGCTGTGCGATCTCCCTACAGCTGACCGTTACCAAATCTGTTGCAAACCGTTGGAGCGAGGGTTCCTGTTCTCCAAACTGCAGTGAAGCACATATCTTAGTGCCGCAAATAGGTAAGACTTCCTGACTTTACTTCATTAATTAAAATATTCCAATTGGAAAATTTAGGGGTATTTACCTCATAATTTTATCATAGAAAATGTAGTTAATTAAACACAAAAGGATAAAAAAGGATGATAAAAATGGTCAGAAAGGTAGCCAGATTTGGTGCCCAACATCTCCCCCCAACTAGCCTTCTGCATGCCCTCATGCAGTCTGCCGCCTCTGTAGGTTTGGGTTCTGCAAACTGTGAGCTTCATGAAGCCCAGCAAGATCATACTCTAAAGCCATCTCTGTCCCCGGAACTTTAAATCCATCTGAAAGGAGAACTTCCTTCCACCAATCTGTTGGAACATTTTACGCTAGGGTGTAAACTTCTGCAGGCAACCAAATAACAGGATACTGAAACCGAAGCCCCATCCACCGAATCCCACATGTTTAGACACATGCCACATATCTGGGTACTCTGGTGAGTACTTGCACAAATTTGAGTGCCCCCAAAAGGCTCTCTGTTCCGGACAGCTGTCGGTGACATCATCCACCTTCTCTGACAACAATCAAGGGCCTCTTTCTGAAAAACAATTAATTGATTGATACAAAGGTCGAGGCACCACCTTTGTGTCCTCAGAATTCTATCTATGTTCTCCTTAAATTTCAAAAATTTATGGTGTTTATTGTACATTGTATCTGACCTCTCATGTTCTCCTCTTACTATAAATGGCTTTGTAACTTGATTAGACTCAAAATTATTATAAGCCTTCTGCCAATGGATTTGATTGAAAGCATAAGAGGTGAGGGCCCTCAGATGGATGTCCCCTACATATGGGACTGGATTAAAATCTCTGTCTAGACGTAACAGATACCCATGCAAGTAAAACTCACACATCAGATGTTGAGTTGGCACATCATGATTCCTCATGATTCGGAGGAATTGTACACCATCTTCTATTTCATAAATGACCTCGTTTTTTATGCTCTCCATGAAGAATAAAAGAAAATGTTCATGAAAAAATAAATAATAACAAGAAGTAGGGGGACGGCATGCCATCACCTCTTGCACTAGATTGAACATTTGTTCCTTATCATCTTTCAGTTCGGCCACTTGTTTTTCCAACTGCTCCATATTGAGTTGTTGCTTCGCATGCCTTAATCTCATAATATCTATGCGCTCCACATATCCGAAGACGGTTGTGGAGGCTCTCTCCTCAGTTCTTTTGATCTCATTCTTATACTGAGCCACAGTAGACTTCCATGTCTGTAATTCAGCCATTAAGGCATACTCTCTGGCTTCAAACAGTTGTTCAATCGGGTTTGTTTCAGTTCCTGCTTCAACCCTAATGACTTTGGATTTCCTGGCTCGCCGCTTGTACTTGTTTATTTGTTTCTGCATCCTGTGCACTTTCCTTCTCAAATCTCTTACTTCCATTTTGAGCCGCATTACTTCCTTAAACTGTTGTTGGTATCTCTGTTTTATGGGAAGTCTTCGCTGTCCACGCAACTCTGCCTCTTCTTGCTTGACCTGTGCTTCTTCTGCATTGGCAGCTGGAGGTAAATCCCTTGGGACTGCGTCTGTCGGGCCAACAGTTGGTCCAACCTCCTCTACCTGTTCTTCTTCTATTATTTCTTGCTTCACTCTTTTCATGCTTACGTGCTCCATTGGTTCATTCATCGGGACCGCTTCGCTTGGTCCCTCCTCTTCCCCAATGGTCATTCTCTCATCATGTACATTCTCTGCAACCAGTGGTCACCCGGTACGATGATCCTCTGCTGATATGTCTATTGGGGCCTCTTCTGGTTGTGGCCTTCGTTTTAAATTTGAAGCCATAGGAATGGAAAAATCTTCTTCCTCTCTTTGCTACGGGGAACGAGTTACCCTTTCTCCCCTAGGAAGAAATATGGGGAACTGGAACAAATCCTTTGCATTCAGCCCCGAGGTCGATGTTGGTTCTTGTGGGGCAGCGTCAGCCTCACACCTTAGTTCTCCCGTCATTTCCTCCGTGGTTTCTCTGGTCGAAGTGGTCACGACTTCTTCTTCAATCATATTACCCTCCTCCATTGGTTCCATGTCGACAGGAGACCCCTGTGGAGTGACCTCAGTTGCAATGTCGACCAATTCACCCTCTTTCATTTGTTGTGGGTTTACCTCCATGCCCATCGCACTATCTATTTGCTCAGCTAACTCCGTGGACATGGCTGTTTCTTGTGGGACAGCCTTGGCCGTAGTGTCAGTGGATATCTCTGTAGCTTCCATCGATTCCACGAGTTCAAATTGCTCTTGGGGAAACGTCTCTTCTTCACACTCTTCAATCTCCATTTCCATCTCTTTCGGCTCCTCCTGATCAATGTAATCATCATCCTCTGCATCTTCCTACATGGCTTCATCCTCCTCTTCATCCTCCTGTATGGCTTCAGATTCTTTTTCCCTAGCAGCCACAGTGGCTTCTATTTCCTCCTCTGTGGAATTCTGAAACAGTTCCCACGGAATCGGGATCTTCTCAATGGCGTTCATTACTAGCAACTGAACCAGCCCATGGTGAGAGAGGACCACCAACACCTAGCGCGCCCCCCGAGCCGAATTTTCCATCAAATGAAGGCTCCTTAACAGAAAATAGGGTGCATTCATTTAAAAAGCCTCTACTTGTGGAAATCGCAGGTGAGCCAATATGCAGAGGTGATATTTGAAGATAGTAGAATATCTTCCTTCACATGTCATATACTTTATAACAACCTCTGCAACTCCTCCCCATGGACGAGGTAATGAAGTTCTGTCATAACCCCGACCCTTCTGCGCAATAATTTCTCCAGCTTGCAGAAAGGCTTCGGGGAGTTCTGGAGGGGTGTTCTCCTTGAAAACCAGCGTTCTCCTCCTTGCGGCAATCCACTGACTTTCGCGATGGTTTCTACTGTCACTATAATTTCAACTCCACGAACCCGAGAAACTCATTCTTCCAAATTCAATGCGAATTCCATTGCGATTTCTTCATCCCATCCATTTAGCCTGTCAAAATAAACATCCCAACCTGCATTTTTAAATACTTTCATACCTCCCGATTACTCCAGATTCTCGTTGAATAATAAGGTCCATGTCGCATAGATCGACCACCCATTGCTACAGAGGCGGAGTCAGCACGACGGCTACAGTTAGTTGGCAGGGGGGAGTGACAGGGCTCCAAACTATTAGCAACTAAAATAATGTCATGGCCACTTTCGGATATAATGGATAAATGGTACTAGTATGCTTGGGAGTAATGATAGATTATGGTAGTGATGTTAGATATTCTCAGGATTTAATGCGGCATGTTGGGAGGTGACTGATATGACTTTTTTGCATACGAGTACGCATTCCAACTCATACGGTATGATTACGGAGTACTTGAAGTCATTAAATTTGGTTAGGTGGAAATCATGTGTCATAAATGCCTTTACGAAGTACGCCGTCATTCATTATGACGGTTCCCTCCCCCCAACTAAATGACGGTCGTCCTCGGCACGTTTGACCGTCCTTTTGGAATATTTAATTAAATCCATAAAATCAACGAAGACGTACCTGCAGACTTACCTTAAAGTGGAGTCGCAGCAAGAAATATCTATCGTAGTATCAGCACGTCAGTGAATAACGACAACAGTGAGTAACAGCAGCTACGGAGTAACGGCAGCTACGGAGTAATGGCAGTTGCAGAGTAACAGCATCGACGGTGTAGCAGCAACTTCAAAGTAATGGCATCAACAGTGTAGCAGCAACTTCGGATTAACAACATCGGCGGTGTAG
Source organism: Pinus albicaulis (assembly GCA_034641835.2). Taxonomy (NCBI): domain Eukaryota; kingdom Viridiplantae; phylum Streptophyta; class Pinopsida; order Pinales; family Pinaceae; genus Pinus; species Pinus albicaulis. The sequence continues at coordinate 121,263,159 of CM076577.1, read as the reverse complement.
CAGCAACTTTGGAGTAACAGCATCGACAGTGTAGCAGCAACTTCAGAGTAACAGCATCAGCGGTGTAGCAGCAACTTCGGAGTAACAACATTAGTGGTGTAGCAGCAAATTTAGAGTAACAGCAGCTACAGAGTAACAGCAGTTACCGAGTAAGAGTATCAGCAGCTACAGAGTAACAACAGTTGCAGAGTAACAGCATCAGTGAAACAAAATATCTATAGCAACACTAATGGAGTAACACACTGAATGTTACTTTCCTCCTGGCCATATTTCTTTATTATTCCTGCAAAATACAAACAAGTAAGTAATAACCACATATTATTATCATTATTTTTATTTTTTTTAAGGAAGAGTGAGAGTGTCCTCTATTGCAATAACCATTAGATCAGCTGAATCTGAAAGGGTTTTGACAAAGGCATCTTTAGAGGCTAGACGATGGTATAATTTTTGACGGTGTCCATTCAACACAAACGTGGTCTGATTCTCATCAATTGTAATTAATCTAATCGTTCCATTGTCGAACACTGCATCTACTTGATATGGTCCCATCCAGCGAGTGCAAAGCTTGCCTTTGAAATCCTTAAATTGGGAGTCATACAATAACGCCCAATCCCCTTCATGAAACACCTTAGTTTTGATGAATTTATCATGCCATTTGATTCTCTGTTGTTGAACAGCAGTAGTTCTCTGGACTGCTACTGATCGAATCTCATCTAACTCATTCAGCTGTTCCAGTCGGTGTTTCTGTGCTTCTGATAGATCTAAGCCTACTTCCAGAGCTATTCTGAGTGTGCTAATTTCAAATTCTACCGGAAACAAGGGGGATTTCCCATAAACTAATTCAAATGGAGAAAACCCCGTTGTGTTCTGCCATGTTGTTCTATAGGCCCATAAAGCTTCTGGGAGTTTTTATGCCCAATCCCGGCGATGACTTGCTACTGTCTTTGTCAAGATATTTTCCAATACCTTGTTTGTACTCTCTACTTGCCCATTTGCCTGTGGATGATAGGGGGTTGTTACTCTATGTTTGACCCCGTATTTATGCATCACTCTCTCTATCATATGGGATGTGAACTGTGATCCTCCGTCTGATACAATTTCTCTGGGAGTCCCGTACCGAGCAAAGATTTCTTCAAAAAGAAAGTCGGCCACTACTTGCTCTATTGCTCTCATGACTGCTCTAGCTTCCACCCATTTAGTTGCATAATCGGTACAAACTAGGATGTAGGCTTTCTGATGAGAAGGTGGGTTAAAGGGTCCAACGAAATCGATGGCCCATTTCTCAAATGGTTCAAGGACTATCTAGGGTTGAAGAGGCATTTCATCTGCTCTCCCAGGTTGTCCCATCCACTGACAACTATCACACCTTCGAATATAATCCCAAGCGTCACGAAAGATGGAGAGCCAATAATATCCCATCTGTAGCACTTTATGACCTGTTCTTTTGTCTGAAAAATGTCCTCCACAGGGTCCATCATGTGCAGCCTTTAAGATCTCATAAATATCATCCTTTGCCACACAACGTTGGATCTGCCGGTCAATCCCTGTATGGAGGAGATATCCTGCCATTCATGAATATCGGGTACTCCGGTGAATGATCTTCCTTTTCTCCTTATAGGACAAGTATTGAGGCACCTCACTTGTAGTAAGATAATTAGCAATATCTGCATACCACGGAGTGTTAGAAAAAACTGCAAAAAGATGCTCATCTAGGAAATTATCTTCAACTGGTGTATTCTTACCATCATGTTCTATCCTAGATAAGAAATCTACAACCACATTGTCTTTCCCTGGTTTATCTACTATAGTAATATCAAATTCCTGTAGTAGCAACAACCATCTTGTAACACGACCAGGGGTAACAGGTTTTTTCATTAAATACCTGATGGCTGCAAGATCAGTGTGCACAAAAGTAGAATACCCGGTGATATAATGCCGGAACTTGTTGATGGCATAAATTACAGCAAGGAACTCTTTCTTAGTCACCGTGTAATTTAATTCAGCAAGGGCCAAATTCTTACTAATATAGTAGACTGTGTAAGGTAATTTATCCTCTTGATGTCCCAGTACTACACCAATTGCTATTTCGAAAGCATTCGTATGAATGTGGAAAGGTAACGCCCAGTCTGGTCCTCTAAGAATCGGGGCACTGCAGACTAATTCTTTAATTCTTGTGAAGGCTATATCACAGTCATCTGACCACACAAATTCTGAGTCTTTTGTCAGTAATTGAAATAGTGGGTGTGCTACTTTTGCAAAATTTTCTATGAAACGCCTATATCAACCAGCACATCCAATGAAACTACTTACATGTGTGGGTGTTTTAGGTGTTGGAAAGTGCAGAATTACCTTTATTTTTGCCGGGTCCATCTTGATTCCTTCAGCCAAAAGCAAATGTCCCAAAAAAATTCCTTTTTCCATCATCATGTGGCATTTTACTGTACTCAGGGAGACGCACGCTTGTATACATATTTCAAGAACTTTTTCTAGATTTTTCAGCCCCTCTAAGAATGAGTCCCCATATGGAGTGAAGTCATCCATATAAATTTCAACACCATCATCTATCAAATCAGAGAAGATTCCCAGAATTTCCCTCTGGAATGTTGCAGGGGCATTACATAGGCCAAAAGGAAGGACCGGGTATGCGAATGTTCCCCAGGGGCATGTGAAAGTGGTCTTGTCCTAGTCCTCAGGAACGATCTGGATTTAATTATATCCACTAAACCCATCCAGAAACAAGAAAAAATTATTGCCAGCCAATGTGTCTAAAACTTGATCGATAAATGGAAGGGGAAAATGGTCCTTCTACGTTGCCTTATTTAACTCTCGATAATCCACGTAGATCCGCCATTTACCATTCTTCTTAGGGACCATTACCAATGGCGAGACCCATTGTCTATCTGAGATAGGGTAGATAAAACCCACATCCAATAATTTCTGAAGCTCTTCTTTCACAATGTTTTTCAATGCAGGATTCATCCTTCTCTGAGGTTGTCTTATAGGACTACAATCTTCCTTGATATATATGTGATGGGTACATAAGTTGGCAGGGATCCCCTTCATGTCTGAATAATCCCAAGTGAAAGCTTCCTTATGCTTCTGAAGAACATCTACCAGTTGCTTCTTCTGGGCTTCTGACAGACCCGGATTAATATTCAAATTTTTCCCTAGTTCTATCTCTACTTGAACACTTTCATGAGGTGCATCAACATCTTCCTCTAATTCTTCCGTTGTTTCAATAACTTCCTGACTTTCACAGCTTAGGATGGATTCTAAGACCTGCTAATTTGACTCTGAAATGGAACAAGGATCATTCATGAAGGAAGTGATCACGTCGTCTTCTGATTCCATCTTCAACTGAAGGGCCTGCCCGATAGTAAGGACCGGTCTCACTTCTTCGTCTTCAACCTCTACCATAGATACAGCCTTCTTTCCGCCTGCTAACTTTTTAGGTGCATCTGGTTCTACAGGTGGGTATAGTACCAAGTTCTTGGTGTTATTCCCATTAGAGATAACCATATTTTCTGAACGGCACCCAATATAAGCGTCTGCAGTAGCCAGCCATGGCCTACCCAGAATCAAGGGGTGACCACCCACTGAAGATTGTGTATGCAATAACAAGAAATCTACAGGGTAATGCCATGCATCTACTGAAATTGTCACGTCCTCCAACTTCCCTACAAGTTTGACTGTAGATCAATCTGCCAATTCCAACACTGTAGGTGTATGCTTCAAATTTTGAAGGCCTAATGTATGCATGGTTTCAGTAGTAATGACATTGATGGCAGCGCCCAGGTCTACCAGCACATTTGGAATCTCTACCCCATTAATTTGTACTGTCAAAATCGGGTTCCCCGGATCTCCATATTTCACTGGTATTGATTTTCCCATCATGAAGTCTGATAATTTTCCCATAACATTTATAGTGAGGGGGTCCTTAGTTTTCTTCGCGGGTTGCTTTGAACAATATTCCCTAAGAGTCTTTGCATAAATCGACACATCCTTCATAACTTGTAACAAGGGAATTTTAACAAATAAACTCTGCAATTATCCTAATAAATCAAATTCAGCTTGTGGGCTTGGTTTACTCATAATCAATCTCTCTGGGTAAGGTGGTTCAGACTGATGTTGTTTTATAGGAGGCACCTGGTTTTTATCAGTTTGTTTTGGCTCTCTACTGGTTAGCTGTGCCTCTCTTTCTTGATTATCAAGTTGTTCAATGATAACCGAAGGGGGTTGGACATTGATTGTTCAACCTGATCGCAAATTCATTTCATACAGTTCTGCAGTAGAGATACTATACAGAGGTAGGTTAATAACATCAGCTTGATGGGTTCCTTTATTATTGGGATTAGGATTAGGCTGCATTGGAAGCTGAGGATGGACAGGTTGATTACCAGGAGGCACATTGGAGGGTAATTGGAGTTTCTGCTGTGGAATTTGTTGGGGAAACTACCCTAAAGAGGGTCCTCGCCAAGTTGGATCCCATGGTGAGCTCACACTGGGTTGAGGGTTCCATTGCTGCCACAGTGGGTACTGGTATTGCGGCCACATAGGGGGACAAGGCATGGTTTGAGGATTCATTTTGTAGTTATTGAAATAATGAGATGGATCTGGGTACATACCTTGATTTCCCATCAGTGGTCAAGTTTCCACGGCTTCCTGGTGCCCATAAGGTACAATTTCTTCGTGTCCTCCCCTGCTCCTTGAAACACCGCTTTCAGACCCGGCAAGGAAGGGCATGAGCTTGTTACATGATTCAGCTCACAGATGTCACATTTTTCTATGGAATTTAATGGGCATTCCCTTTCCAGATGATTCTTATTACACTTCGGGCAAAATATTTCCATGGTCCTATCCAGTTCCAGCTTTACTTGCAAAGTGTCCATTTGTGTTGATAGGGTACTGAGAATATATGTCCTTAAGTTGTCTAGCAGGTTCCCGATTTCTGCTTTCACAACACCCCCACCGGATCCTTTTACTGAACGGATCCCTGATCTGTTTCTTGCAATCCCCCTTGAGCACTAGATACACAAATCGCAAATACCTTCAAAGGTTTCCTTGGAGATGTCTCCCTTTCCCACAATATTCAACAGTTCCATTGAGTCCTCTCGAAAGGATCGAAGGAGGATAACCTTCAAAATTTCCTTATCCAGATCAGAATTACCTGACCTCTGTAAGAGGTACTTAAACCTCTCCACACAATCTTCCAAACTTTCATCTTCTTTTTGTGTGAACTTGAAAAGCTCCTCCTTGACGTTCTGGGATTTGCAGTAATCCTGGTACTTTTCCAGAAAATTTGTTTGCATATCATTCCATGTGGAAATGGATTTTCCTCCAAGGCCCATAAACCATCACAGAGCCGTCCCTTTTAGTGTAGAAGGAAAAATCTTTAACTTCTTGGAATTTGTCGTGTAATCATACCCCCAACACACTATGTCGAATTCAAATAAAAATGTGTCGGGATCCTCTGAAACAAGCCCATGGAAGTTCGGTAAGGCTGCCAATGGGATAGGCTTTGTAGGCGCGCCAGCTCCAAAATTCCCAATGGGAAATTCGATAGTGGAGGTTGTGGGAGCCATAAATATCTTCCAATAATCGCTGGGGATTTCAACAGGCTCTGTGGAGGATGGCCAAGGACTCCTCACTATTGGGACGCAAGTTACTTTAGTGGCACTTCCCCGGTCTCTTGGTGATACCAATATCCCCTCGTTCCTTCTTCTTGTGTCCTGATGGTTCAATCCCTCGACTACAACTTCCTTTCCCTTAATAGAGAAATCCGACTCCGTTGATGTTATACTTGTGATTTATTCCTCTGCTATTACCAGCACAAGATCCTCTTGGTCCAGTCTACTGCTGATTATTTCTTCTGCTACTGGAGGACCCTGTTGTACCAAATCACCAAGGGATACCGTGGCCTGCACTAGTTGATCCACTGACTGTCCCTCGGACTTCACTCTCCTAGCCCCTGGCCTTGTAGCCGTGCAAGAAGATGCTTCTGACTCCGCCTTTTCTATAATCTGCTGAATATAAATTTTTCTTCCTAGATCTGGTCTTCCCCTTTTTGGGGCTCTCACTCTGCCCCTCTTATTTGGTTCTTTGTTCATACAAAAATTGGTATGATGGAATTTTTGTGTATGAACCTACAATGCTCCAATCTTGGAGTAAGGTGTCAAAATACCATTCCTTCCCCATGATAAAAGAGTTCGCAAAAAGAAAAGAAAGACAACAGAACAAAAATCTAGGGTTTCAAGCCCAAAGCAGGGCATTAAAGAACTCCTCCCTCCCTAGGACAAGAACCAAAACAGCACAATCCACAACAAGACCTAATACTCCCAGATCTGATGTAGGGTGTCAAAAGACTCTCCCTCTCTAGGGTAAAGCTAAGGGTTCCCCACAAGAAAACACATGAAATTTACAAATAAATAACTCCACTCAGGGCCTGGAGCAGGGCGTCAAAAGGCTCCTCCCTCCCCAGGACAAGAAGATGGCCCTAAATCCAAAACACAAACAGAAATAAAAAAACCAAAATCAAAACCTACGCTCAAGACCTGAAGCGGAGTGAGAAAGCTCGATCTCTCCCCAGGACGAGAGATTGACCCTCTGGTTGGTTCAAATCGTTGCTTACACCTTGTTAGCCTCCCCGGAAATGGCGCCAAAATGTTGGTGTCCATGTGAGAATGATTTATCCACCCTAATCTGACATTAATTTTATCAATCCGAGAGCGTATCCTTTCAAGGCAACGCGCAAGGTATATGTAGGAACAAGCACATAATCTGTCTCAACCAAGGGTTTATAATCAAGGTTCAAAACATTGTTGTGAGATTAAATCAAATACTGAACTTCAAAACAATATTAACTGTAAAGAATAATAACAAAAACCATAAGAAAGAAACAATTCACACACACGCAGACGCAGCACCTGATCAGAAGAGCAAGCCCAGCTCTCTGATCAGGGCTGCGTTAGTCACGAAGACGCTTAGAACAGCAAAACCAGAATACTTTATTAATCTATAAGATTTGATTACAATATCTTTTCGGGAAACCCCATTTACAGGAACAATATCCATTTTATACACAGCATGAGAGAATAACATATCTCCCTGGAACATGGTAATCATGCATTTAGAAATACACATCAGTTGGAATAGCACAAACATTAGATGTCCAGGATAGAACAAGGGGCCAAGAATAGGCCCAGGGGATCATGACTCCAGCTGCGCGATCTCCCTATAGCTGACCGTTACCAAATCTGTTGCAAACCGCTGGAGCAAGGGTTCCTGTTCTCCAAACTGCAGTCAAGCACATATCTTAGTGCTGCAAATAGGTAAGACTCCGTGAATTTACTTCATTAATTAAAATATTCCAATTGGATAAGTTAGGGGTATTTACCTCAGAAGTTTAGCATAGAAAATGTAGGTAATTAAACACAAAAGGATCAAAAAGTATTATAAAAATGGTCAGAAAGGTAGCCAGATTTGGTGCCCAACACTTCCCCATTTATTCATCTCCTAAGTGAAATTAGTAAAATTTAGTATTCCAATTTGCTGCATGCAAATTTTGGAATATTACAGATCTACACTAACCTCTACTCCTTGATATTAGTGCTCTTGTGACAAAATTGATAGCATAATGTGATATTAATATGTCAATGGTAACGGTGTGAAGATGCATTTATTTTATACCTTCAGATCAAGAAGAGATCAATAAATTAATGTCTGTAGGAAAAACTGCATCCCTGTTATGATCTCAGTAAATCCCCAGTTTGTCACCTTCATCATTATCATAATTAAGAGATATATGTTTACTCTCGGGTTGAATCAATTGAGCCAACCTGGGGAATAATTATTTGCAGAGGAAATAGCTATAATAAATCCTTTTATCACATTGGAATGAAGGAAATATTCAAGCATCAAGGACATTTGTCATTTCACATCAAATTTTATCCTCTTTCAACTTGAACTCTCTCCACAGTGACTTACACTAGAACCCTACCGTAGCATCATTAAAGAAGAATCCTTAAAGGTATATAACCTTTCTATTGATTAATGTGATTCAGAAGTTTAAATATGTATTGCAAGGTCGAGATCATTTGTATCTTATGCAATGTCAACTAATCAAGAGGGAGTTGGCGCTTTGATTTGACCTATTGTCTTTTGTTGAAAGATCAAGCCTACAGGTGGATTTGATTCATGGGTAAGCTTCCAGAAATTAATGACTCGACACAATTTATACATGAATAGCTATAGTGTATACAGTGAAGAAGTTAATCTTTACTCCATGCATTCAAATTTTGAAGCTGCAATAGCTCCAAAACATCAACTGAAACAACAGGAGTCTCATGATGCGTTTGATAGGTCTGAGCCTTTAAAACCAGTGATATATGATGGGCCAAAAAGGGTGCATTTTGTGAACCTTGAATGTTCAATTAAAGGCAAAATTATTGAGCATCCAAATTCATGCATTACAGACACAAAATAAGCAAATCTATCCAGCATGTGATGACCAACAAGTGCAGTTGGAGTCAAGCAGCTTGTTGAAGCATGTTTCTGATGGTTGATGAGAGGAAATTTGGGCTTAAGTTATTTGTTTTTAAGGGTTGTTTTGGGTTGTGTTTACTTCCCTTGCAGGTAGCAGTCCCTACATGAAGGTTATAGGAGTTGATCATTTTAATCTAAAGCCTGCATGTTAATCTAGCTTGGACCACACCTACAACAAGGAGGAGCGAAGTATTTTTGAAGATACTCTCATGGGTTTGTTGTTATAAGTTAGGGTTGATATAAGCCCTAACCAGTAGTGAAATTATGCTTAGATTCAAACTATCTTCGGATTTTTATTTTCAGCTAAAAAGTTTGCATTCATTGATCTAGGTTCGAATCAATTTTGTAGCTTCCTTTACTATCATTGATCTTTGGTTAGAGTTGAAGACTAAAGTGGAAATTAACTGAGCTATCTCCTTTGCATTTGGAAAATGGCATTGGCTAGTCTATTTTGAATATGATTTTACTCTCTCTCTCCTTCTCTGTACATTTAATATTTATGATAAAGAAGATCAATCCAGGGTTTTCCTATCTTGGGTTTTTTCCCTGACTTGAGTCATATCCATGTGTACTCTTGTCTTATCTTGTCTTATGCATCTTATGTCTATGTTATTTTTTTAGTTACTGTCATGATAATAATGTCTTATGTGATTGCTAATGGAAAATTGGGCTAAATTAGGCTAATATGGATCTCTGAAGTAACTGTCCTATGCAAAGAACATGTTAACTTAAAATTAATAGCTAGGAGAAGTTAAGCCCAAGCAAGAGTTAGATTGATCAATCATAATTCGGATGACATATCCTCTGAGGCTGGTATGGTAGTTTTTTGAGGAAAATTTTGCTCTATGGCATCTTCACTTGTCTATGTTTGTATGGCTTGGCCCAAAGGCTTATCTTCGCATGACAGTGGCACAAGATCTTACCTTCACGTATGGCCTCATGATTATCTCTGTAGTCATAAATCTCAGTTGAATGATGGAACTTTCACATTATATAAATTCGTCACTGATAAGGTATGGTCACACTCTTATACACGAATTTCTGGAATGGTCAATTCAAACATTATATCTCATGCTCATACCTTCGCTCTATCTTTCAATGATCGCTTCCTCGTCAAGTCTTAAAGATTCATTATTTGGTCCTTAAAATTCAAAAACTATCATTGTGGAAGTTATTCAAACATGATTACCTTGTTCTGCAACAAAATTCTAGTGTTAAGATCATATTCAGAAAAGTGCTTCTATTCGATTCGATTTCCCCACTAGAATCTCAGCCTCAAGGATTAATGCCTAATATTTGTCATTTGATCTACAATTCGTCATTAATAAGGTATATTTGGTGATGACTAAGTTTATGCTAAAAAATTATATACAATTTCATTTATGTATGACATCTCGCTACAAGACAGTGATTCTCTACAATATGATGGCTTTGTGGTCTCATCTAAGGCATCACAACCATTTGGCATCATTCTGAAGTATTATAGCATTCAAACATTTCCTATGATCAACAAGGTACTGTGACTGAGAAATGGATTTTACAATATGTGCTTTTGATATATGTTCTTCCAACTTCATTTGATGTCACGTTCCCTCATCCCTAAATTTTGGAAAACTGTAAGATGTTTATCTGATACAATGTCTTTTGAATTATCCGATGTATGGGATGCAAATGGAAGACCATGCCATTCTTTCTTAATCTCATAGCGGACATGAAGCACATTGAGAGCTTTAACAATTAGAAAATTATGTAGAAATGATTGTTACGATTTTCAGAGTTTCCCTATATATATAGTCTTGAAAACTATTGACTCCAGTAAGTCTCTTCACATAGCATAATAAATAACAAATTAGAACTTTAATTTGAAGGGTGAACTAAAAGACTAATATCGCACAGGAATAGAAAAAGAAGAAAGTTAGATAAAAACTCTTGATGTTGAAATTAGCTGGAGGGTTTGAAATATTGAGTCCAGTTATATCTTTACAGGTTCATATCCTGCATACATATGATGATAAAATATATAGTATGAAGTAGCCTTGCCCATTATTATTTTTTTCATTTGAAACCTTGGTGTACATTTTATATCCACAAGTGTCATCGCTACTCATTATGGTTTCATTGGGAATTTTTTTTCTAGAAGGCTCATCATTCTATGGTAGCTCACATATTCTCTATAATTTGATGAATATGCAGTAACATAAGATCACAATATTTGTTGTGGTTTCTGTATTTATGAGGATGACCTCATTGCATTATAGTGTCAATGAAAGTGAAGCATATCTATTGTAACAATGCCTCCACAACAAACTATGATAATCCTCATTCTGTAAGGGTTTTGTTAATGATCTACACTGACCTCTACTCCTTGATATTAGTGCCCTTGTGAAAAAATTGACAGCATAAGGTGATATTAATATGTCAATGGTAACAATGTGAAGATGTATTTCTTTTATACCTTCAGATCAAGAAGAGATCAGTGAATTAATGTCTACGGGAAAAATTGTATCCCTATTATGATATCTGTAAATCTCTAGTTTATCACCTTCAGCATTATCATAATCAACACATATATGTTTACTCCCAGGTTGAATCAATTGAGCCAACCTGGGGAATGATTATTTGCAGAGGAAATATCTATAGTAAATCCTTTTATCACATTGGAATGAAGGAAACCTTCAGGCATCAAGGACATTTATCATTTCACATCAACTTTTATCCTCTTTCAATCTTGAACTCCCTCCACAGTGACTTACACTAGAACCCTATAGTAGCATCATTAAAGAATAACCCTTAAAGGTATATAACCTTTTTTTTATTACTGTGATTCAGAAGTTAAAATTTGTATTGTAAGGTCGAGATCCTTTGTATCTTATGCAATTTCAACTGTTATAGCATCATTTTCCACCTTCATATGCTTGATGATTGACACTTTGGCCTTGGGCGCCATTTCCCATCAGACTTGACCATCTTCACAAAATACAGTATCTTAAAACCCATACACGACTCTGCCTAGACTTTTCTACGTATATACGCGAGTCCATTCATAGATATCTGCGTATACCTTTTTAATCATTAAAAATATATATAATATTACCTATTTTCGAGGCAGGGTTGATGGTTATTCCTGTAATTCAACCACCCCAGCCCGTGGCCTAACTGCTGAAACTAATTTGGGGGAGTATAAAAGCCCCTCATGTGCATGGCCTAAGGGGAGAGAGAAAAGTATAGATATTATACTCTGTTGGAGCCCTATTTCAAGTCTGATATTCCCGTGCCTCCTGCACTTCCCAAGTATATTCAGGAAACCCTTGTTTCTTTGAGATGCTCATCATCCTATATGATGTCTAGTGTGCACACATCTTGGAAGAATTCTTGTGAGGCCAGGGCTGGACGGATCCAGAGGACGGTATGCTCGAAGGCCGTGGAAGGATTCAGGTGATCTCTCCACATTTCTATTACTGTATGTGCCATTTTTAATAAGAAGAACCATCTTGTTCCTGATATTCACATGTTTATACCTATTTATATATGTGTAATGATCATTAATTGAATATTTAATATTGTTCTTATGATATTGTGCATGGGTTACACTGACATATAGGAACTATATATGTTGTAAACTAGAGTTTCGTGTTCATTCTTTCTTGATTTTTAGGTTACAAAGCATGAAGGGTTGCTGGGGTTTTGCACCCCGTGGGATCTACATCAAACTTTGGACTTTCAATTAAGTTCTGCAACTTGTTATATCTAGTTTTCAGTATAAAAGATAGGTTAGGTGAGTCCTTCTTGAATGGTATGCCCCTGATCTGTGAAGGTTGCCAACCCAAAAACCTTTAGGGTATTATATCCCGAAATAGAACTGAGCAAGAGGGAGTTGGTGCTTTGATTCAACTTATTGCCTTTTGTTGAAAGATCAAGCCTATAGGTGGATTTGATTCAGCGGTAAGCTTCTAGAAATTAATGACTTAGCAAAATTTATACATGAATAGCTATAGTGTATACAGTGAAGAAGTTAAGCCTTACTCCGTGCATTCAAATGTTGAAGCAGCAACAGCTCCAAAACATCAACTGAAACAATAGGAGTCTCATGATGCGTTTGATAGGTCTGAGCCTTTAAAACTAGTGATATATGATGGGCCAAAAATGGTTCATTTTGTGAACCTTGACTCTTCAATTAAAGGTGAAAGTATTGAGCATCCAACTTCATGCATTACAGACACAAAATAAGCAACTCTATCCAGCATGTGATGACCAACAAGTGCATTTGGAGTCAAGAAGCTTGTTGAAGCATGTTTCCGATGGCAAAAAGGCATTCTCAATATCTTTTTATAAAGATGACTCCATTCGCAGTAAGCCCTACCCTCACTCATAAGTGAACATAGCAAAGAAATTTTTGTTAGAAGGGGCCAATTTTTAAGTTATCATCTTGCCTTGGGTTGTAGTGATACACTAAAGAGTGATTGTTATATTTATGATGTTGAATTTAGTCCAAATATGTCATCTAATCCTATTATTTTTGTGTCTACAGATGCCTATGAAAATGTGGCCACTGATACTGGTGTGGAGAACTTGTCATCTCATTTAAATTCACTTGCGTTGACATAAAATCAAGTGAAAATTTGAGTAATTTAGGGCAGTCATTTACCATTCATCAATAGAACTCGAAGTACCTAGTGCAATAAAAGATTAAGTTCATAATCATAAAGAGGTATATGTTACCAAACCAAGTCTGACTTCTATAGCAACAATACCATTGACCGTGGATAAAAATGAAATGTCGTATAAGTTATAGAATATTACTAACTTAAATTAGGATTTTATCTTAGCCATACATCTAATGATTGAGATACACTAATGCCCTTAAAAAACAATTTTTGTACCAATTATGCCCTTAAAAAATCAATCTAAAAGGCCGTGACTATTTTACTACATACAGTTTATGTCAGGAGATGGATTAGAAAGAGGTTTCACTTGCTAAAGTTGATGTTGTGCTTTATGATGGGGATAATTATTTGTCTTTTGTACAATGTTGCAAGTTTCAAGGGAGAGCATTAAACTTTACAATGCAATTAATGATGCCACCATCAACCTTGTTGACAAGGTAGAGAATGTTATGGTTTAGTATGTTCAATTAGCATCTTAATCATCCCTGATCTGTAGCTATTGATGACTGCAAAGGTTTACCTGTAGTTCTTTGAAATGCAATATCATGATGATATTAAGGCTCTTAATATCTATAGGCGAGCTAGTAAACAGGTATAGTTGGAAATCTATTGTTCCAGAAGTGTTGTAATTGATGTCTTCAGTTTCAAAACCTATCAAAATAGTGCATATACCTGTACCTTTTTTTTAAGGATGATTGTGATCTAGCATTACTTTTTTCCAAAAACAAATGCTTCAGTGGCATTCCCTCTTAACATGTTTGAAGTTTTCATCATTATTTACTTCCTCTCATGATGCATATACATACTTTCCTATTCATTTCCAAATGTTTAGTTTACGGAAACAAATTTTGTGGCAACATTTCTAGTGGATTCATTAATTCATTATATGATGTGATGTCTCATTGATTCATTACATAGTAGGAGAAGAGGAGTACATTGCAACATATTGACTTGCAAGTTCCCTAGTAGGACAAATGACAGGAACAAGAATAGGCGGTCTTTTATGATCTTGGAGGATTGGTGACTTGACTATCACCTCAATAGGAGGAAATAAAAATTCTATTTTCGTTGTCTTCCTTTGTGCTTGTCAATTGAGCCATCTTCTTTGCACTTTTCCCTGAAGACCCATTTAACCATTTGCACTTTTTCCTTTAGGAAAATCTTCAAGTTCCAGTGTTTCATTTCTCTGTATGGAATCACATTCCACCTCTGTTACTTTGTCCCATTCTTCTTTCCGTGTGCATTGAATCACATTCTACCAGAATTGTGGTGAATTTGTGATCAAAGCCATATATAACTGTTGCAAAGACGACTTCTGCAATCTTCTTGATTTCTTGCTTCCTTTACTACTTTCAGGTAGTTCCTGTAGCTTTGAGCCATCTAATGTTCACAAATTTTGTTTCAGAATCTTCTTGGGCATTGATGATGTTCTCACTGCTAGCATTCCATAATCTTCTTGGGCTTTGACGATGTCCTCACTGTTAACATTTCAGAATCTTCTTGGGCTTTGGTGATGTCCTTAGTACTAAGTTTAACATCATTGACTTCATTATCACTGGATCCTTGATTGCTCCTTTGTTCCTGACTTGGAATTATTTCTTCTGCTACCTTTTTACCTCTGTCTTCAATAGGCCATGGCACTTCAATTTCATTTGAATTACCTTGGATATAGTCGTCCTCAAATATAACATCTCTGCTGAGTGTATCTTTTTCCAAATAAAAAATATGATATCCCATAGACTCTCCATTTCACCCTATCAAAAAATACTTCTAACCTTTATCCTCATGCTTATGCACTTTTTTGAGAAACAAGTACACATACATTGCAAAGAAACACTTTGGGATGACTCTCTCGTGGTTTCTCATCACTTCATGCTTCTTTAGGTGTAACATTCCTTGCAATTTTCATTGTACTTCTATCAACAAAATACACTGGTGTACTAATTGCTTCAACTTAAAAATTCTTTGATATATTTTACCTTTTAGCATTCTCCTCACCATCTCTACATCTATCCTTCCTTTGCAACATTTATTTCTCTGTGAATTCCATGAGACTTGTAATACCTATAAAATATTGAAATGATGGTGTAATATTCACTTGTGGCCTCATGCCAACCTTACATGTAATCAAGGCTATAAGTCTACACATGCACTGCAACCACAACATTTTAATGTATTTTTTCAATATATACTATTTTAGGCTAAGGCCAACATAGTCAACTTCCTTGGAGCTAGCACCCCACTAGCCATCTCTACATCTATCCTCAATTTTTCAAGATGTCCTCACTATTAACATTCCAGAATCTTCTTGGGCTTTGGTGATGTCCTTAGTACTAGCTATGTCATCATTATTTTCATCACAAATTCTTTTTTCATGAGCTAAGTGTTGTCTTCTGTGATTCTTTAGCTTATGGGCACCTACATCTCATGTTTCTCATGTTCATGGGTTCATCTTCTCTCCTCTTTGTGTTTATGCTTTTTTCTGATTTATGGTTTTTTGGTTGTTTACATTCAATCCTTGTTTATCTCTTGTAATCTCAACATGGTATCAGAGCAAGTGTGAACGTGCCTCTTTGGATTATCTCATTTCTTCGAGGGTTTTCTAGAGTTTTTCCTCAGGTTTCACCCATCTTCAATGGCACACTGCAATGTTGATCCATAAGTGGTTCAAAATCATATTTTATAAGGTTTCTTCCTTTTAGAGCTTCCAAGTAAGGCCCACTTTTTACTATTTTGATCAAGGGAATTGCTTAGCGCTGGAATTTTTTGGGTTAATTAGTCAATCTATTAGACTAATTGCCAATGGCATTGCCCTAAGGGTTACAAGACTAGGGTTTTTAGATCATCTTCATTTTAGAGTTTCAAACCCTTCTTTAATGCACACCTTCTTAGGTGTATGCAAGGGATCTCTTAACCCCTTTTATCTTTAAATTTATAATTTTCCCTAATCAAAGTCGTTGCTTATTCTTGGGTAGATTTTATTTAGGATGCTATTAACACACATTTATATACACATATTTTACTGCACTATGCATGTTGGTCTCTACCCATTTCAGGATATGATGATTTGGCTCAATCATCATTGGTGGCTTTCCTTAATTTTTAGGAAACTGTTGTTTTATATTGGATGCCATGGTTGATGATGTGAGGCATATGTAGAAAAAATTAACTAGCTGGAAACCTTCATAGTTTTAAGTTTTTGCTCAAATATATTTCCGAGAGTACCAAACTAGAAGGTCTGATATACTTGAAGTAAATAGAAGGCTCTAAAATATTATTGCTATGCAACCTATTAGCTTTGTAACCTATCCTATTTTATATGCTCGAACAACCCTGCCATGTGTCGAGCATTGTTAATCTTTGCACCGACTGATAGGAACCTAATTTTGTCATCTATGGGTCTTATTCCCTTTTTTCTTGCAAGATAATGTGTTATTAACTTATTTATAAATTTATTTATATATATATATATATATGACATTCCCAACTCGTTCGTTCCAAACTTGTTGAAAACTTGTTTGATTGTGATCGTGCAAAAGTAATTTTTTTAGGACCAAAGTAAATCGATCGTATAGTGCCCTGAAGCAATTGTTAATTTTTTTTAAGGATTGAAAAAGGGTCATATAGATCATTTTGTATGTTGTATAGGGGTTGAATAAATGATCCATAAGTGACAAGGTTGTGTCAGTCATGGAAAAACCAGAGTGGTTGAAATAAGGGTCAAACCCTTCTGCCAATAGGAAGAGAAAAATGCGGGAAGAAGGGGTTGCCGAAATTTCGGTTTGTAGAAAAGGATCTACTAGTATCACCTTAAAGAATCACATATTTTTTAGTGTTTTTTTCCAGGAGAGGTGGGAAGGTATGGTCAATAGTCGTTGGTGGAAGAACGGTGGCCTGCACGCAAGCCTATAGTCGAAAAAAATAAAACCACAAGAAGCATAAGGTGGAAACTCACTAAGAAGGAAGAAACACGGGCTAAATTAGTCGACACCACTCAGCTGTTGAGAAATCGCGAGGGAAAATACATGAAAATGACCGATAGAAGGGAAATTTTCATCCTAGTTTTTGGATGGAGGAGTGCTATCAGATTTAGCTAGACCTGTGTCAGTGCAGGTTTAGTAGCCACCACACGTGGTCGAGTAGCCTAGTTGAAGCCTCAGTGACGAGCCTTCAGGCACAATTTGACCGAGAATTGGAGCAACTTCAGTTGACAAGCGGGGAAGCACATAGATCGTAGTCATAGGTAAGCAGGTGGGCTGTCGGGTTGGGTGCAGGAGCCTGCATCAAACTTCCTGTGCCTACATCCAAAATAGTCTTGCCTTCAAAATGGTGCATGTTCTCAAATATAGTTGTTTGATAAGCATACATCCTCATGTGTCACATTTGAGAAAAGAGTTGTAGGGAATCTCCACAATTCCCTCGTTGCCCATGTCTTTCCTTGTACCAAATCACTAACATTCATGCATATCCTTTACTAAATAGCAGATCTTTTCTCTCTTCAACATCTCATAATTGTAATGAACAATTGCCTCAAGATGTTGATTATCAGCGAAATTTTCCTCATGAGAAGGTGTCTTATCTTGAGGAGCAATTTTCTCATCAACAGACCATTTTGAGGGAATTTATAAAGAGGATGATAGAATAAATTTAAGAGAGATAGTTAAAGATGACTTCATATTTCCCTAGTTTTGTAGGGGAGGTGGGTAATGAGGCATTGATGGATCAAATATCAAAGGAAGAATTACAAAAAAATTTGCATTGTTTCCAAAATTATAAGAACCCTCAGTCACTTCGCAAGACAATAGAATTCTTCTAGTGGTTATATGGCTTCCTTCAAACAAACCAAGAATTTCTGACAAATTAAAATACACAAGCGGGATTTGGGAGCTTTCAATTCAACATTTCAGACTTTAATCCAAAAAATTAGACAAGAATGAGATGATTTTAAACCCATATCACTATGTAATTTCATCTACAAAATCATTGCAAAAATTATTGCATGTAGGGTCAAAATCCACTAAGCTGATTCCATGTCATTAGAAAAATTTTGCATCCTTCTTGGGAAACAAATCCATTATGGAATAGGAGTAGCCCAATAAGGAATTTATAACATCAAACCAAAAAATTACAAGCAATATTAGTGATTTTTTCTTTCCAAGGCATATGATAGAGAAAACTGGCATTATTTAGGGCTACTTATCCATATAGGGTTCAATGTGCAATTTGTTAACTAGATAATGAACTATCTTTCCTCAATATATTTGCAATTCTAATTAATGGCTTAGCATATTATTCTATCATGCCTACAAGAGACCATGGGTAGTTATGACTAATGGCTCCTCTGTTATTTTTTACTGTAGAGTAGGTGGTCTCAACAGAGTTATAAGAGAGTCAAAAAGAACTATAAGCTTGAAAACTATACAAATAGCAATTACCCTAAACTTGACATATTTACTCTTTGTTGAATATTTTTTGCTTTTGGATGATAGGACCAAGGCAGATGCAATTATGCTCAAGGACCCCACCCTTGAAGAACTAAAATTCCCACCTTAAAAACTACTAGCAACTGAGGAGCTATAAGAATCAACATCATTTTTTATTTGAATCGAAATAGCCTTATTATGTCAGAGTATTTCCCTAATCACAATGACCAATAGATTCTCCTCATGGATTATTTCTCTTAGTCTATCTATTAGTAAAATCCACAAAATGTATCCCTACATTTGAATCTTGGGAAAAATTATATATATATAATTGTTATCATTTAAATTATCCATATCTCTTGGAGCCCAAAAATCCATTTGTTTTGGATAATCTTTATCTATAACCTCAAAAGAAACCCTATTATAAGTTGAAGGACCATTATTTCTTCTTGAGTATTGACAAAGTATGATGGAATGAAATTGGGTGAAGACCAAATCCAAGTTTACCATGTCAGAACCTAGGTTCATTGAGATGACGACCTTGGTTTGAAGATATCCACCATACAAACTAGGACCACCTATACTTATTGTTTCCATCTCTCTTTCATCGTCAAGATTAACATACTTAGGACCTATAACCCATGGAGGCCCATGGTAGTCATTGCAATGTAATTTATTAGAATACATGCCATTTGTTATTATGAGATTTTCCACATCCAAAAATGGCATCATTCACATCATTTTGAAGAAGTCTACAAATTAGGTCAACATAATTTTTTTCACATTTACAACTTCCCTCAAATTTGTTGGTTCTGAAGCTCGAGCACTTTCATAACAAAAATAGGCAAAGTCAAACAACAAAAATGGTCCACTCTCTTTTCATTTGCTAATATTATAATGAAGATTTATTAGGCACTGTTTGTTTGTTTGTTTTGGTTAGAAAAGGGTTTTCTCTTGGTTTTATGTGACTTTCAATTTATCGTATGTAGCATGTTGAGAAATGAGAAAGAATAATGTGTGACATTTATCTTGCAGAAATTGATGCTGAATGAAAGGATACATAGTTTAACCAAGCTACAATTCACTTTGGTAAAGGTGGAGGAACATCTTAAAAAGTTGCTTAAGAATACACCATATACAAAGTTTGAACATAAGTACTATATGCATTTTTCTTTTGCAGATATGTTCTTTTTTCTACCCAAGATATCACAACAAGAAAAATATTGATATTGTAGAAATTGTTTGAGGACCTCATTGAGGTCGATTTTTCTTATGTACTACTTGATTGACACTTTATCATATTTTAGGAAGGCTTTAAATATGAACTAATATGTTCATGAAACAAATTAGATTCAAATTGTATAGATATAAAAGATAAAAACAAATGTCAATGTCTTCGTTTGATTGTTACTTGACTCTGTTGTGGGCAGGTTACAGGAAATGTGAATGGAAAAAGGATGGGGAGACAATACATAACATGTCTTGGATATGATTCATTTGTTGTTAGAGATCTCTTAGCCACCTGAGCCATCGACTTAGTTGATATGATTGTTCCTAAGCTTTCCCTGAAAGTTGAATACTAAGTTACTAAGGTGTTCTTTTCTATATGTGGCGACATTTTATTTGTTTTTTTTATATAATTCATCTGGCCACATTATAGTGGCCACTCTCTCCCCACTGAAGAAAATATGTTTGAGTTTCTTACTTGTATGGGGAAAAATGGCTTTGACATTGTTGATGTTGAGGTATATGTCGTATAAACTATTTATAGTCTAATTTACTTTATATTCTAGTGTTCATTGTCTTTCATGTCTTACACTCTGCATTGTATCTTCTTTTGTTTTCATAAAATGAAATTAGTATTGATGGTAAAAAGCTAGAATTGAAAAAAAAAAAAGAACAATAACGTTGGAGCGACAAATGCAAAAAGAGAGAGAAGAACTAGTCTGGTGATACCCTTAGAGCCAATATCTCGAATAAGACACACATATAAACACCGATGATCAAGTCTTCAAAGTTGGAGAATTCACCTGTAATTCCTTGACAATACAACGATAATGTTTTGAAGTGATGAAACATCATTTCATATGTAAATTGTAGTCCAACTAATATTAAGTTGGAAACTCATTGTAATACTTTAGCATTTCATATAATATAATTTATGTGGTTGAAATTATTTATAGTTGCACTTGATATTATTTAGTATTGTAATTAACATATACAACTTTGTGTTTTCATATTAGATGAACATGCATATTGTATGACATTTTTTAAATCCTACCAATTAATTTATGTTGATTAATGATCAACACAAAATCAATTTAAAACTACTAAAGTAGTAGTTTATATTGATTAATGATAAACACAAATAAAATGAATATACGACTAAATTAGTTATTTATAATGATTATTAATGAAAGTAAATGAAATGAATATAAACTACTAAATTAGTCGTTTATATAATGAATATGAAACTACCAAAAAAAGATAAATGACTACTGCAAATAATAAATTTGTGATTACAAATGACGACTAAATTTTGCATATATACGACTATTAGTAGCTAATTTACAATATCTTATAACACGATCAAAATTTAGTCATATTTATTTTGTCATTAATTGGTTTTAAACGATGACCAAAATTTGCATATATATGACTATTAGTAGCTAATTTCCAGTATCTTATAACACGACCAAAATTTAGTCATATTTCTTTGGTCATTAATTGGTTTCAAACGATGACTAAAATTTGCATATATATGACTATTAGTAGCTAATTTACAGTATCTTATAACACGACCAACATTTTGGTCATATTTCTTCAGTCATTCATTGGTTTTCTCAGGTGATCATATAGTAATATAGTTTGTTGTATATTTGGTCATTAATTTTCACAAATAATGACTAAATCAATGATTAAATCAATGACTAAATTAATGACCAAATCAGTGACTAAATTAATGACTAAATATACTATTAAACAACAAAATTGAGATAACCAATTAATGACTAAGCTAAAAATGACTAAAAGTTGGTCACGTTATAAGATACTGTAAATTAGCTACTATTGCTCGTCGACTGAAAAACAGTCGTTTATATGCAAATTTTAGTCGTTTTTTTAGTAATTAATTAGTCATTTTCTACTAGTGATATAATATAATTTATGTGGTTGAAATTATTTATAGTTTCACTTGATATTATTTAGTATTGTAATTAACATATGTAATTTTTTGTTTTCATATTAGATGAACATGCACATTGTACGACATTTTTTCATTTAGTCGCAAAATCATATTAATTAATTTATGTTGATTAATAATGAACGCATAAAATCAATCTAAAACTACTAAATTAGTAGTTTATATTGATTAATGATGGACACAAATAAAATGAATATACGACTAAATTAGTCTTTTATAATGATTATTAATGAAAGTAAATAAAATGAATATAAACTACTAGATTAGTCGTTTATATAATGAATAGGAAACTACAAAAAAATATAAACGAATACTACAAATGATAAATTTATGATTACAAATTACGACTAAATTTTGCATATATACGACTATTAGTAGCTAATTTACAATATCTTATAACACGACCAAAATTTAGTCATATTTATTTGGTTGTTAATTGATTTCAAACGATGACTAAAATTTGCATATATATGACTATTAGTATCTAATTTACAGTATCTTATAACACGACCAACATTTTGGTCATATATTTTTGTCATTTATTGGTTTTATCGAGTGATCATATAGTAATATTTTTTGTTGTATATTTAGTCATTAATTGTGAAAATTAATGACTAAATCAATGACCAAATTAATGACTAAATATACTACTAGAAAATAAAATTGAGACAACCAATTAATGACTA
Organism: Pinus albicaulis; assembly: GCA_034641835.2. Taxonomy (NCBI): domain Eukaryota; kingdom Viridiplantae; phylum Streptophyta; class Pinopsida; order Pinales; family Pinaceae; genus Pinus; species Pinus albicaulis. The sequence goes on along the minus strand of CM076577.1, from coordinate 121,240,643 downwards.
AGTTATAAACGAATAAAAGTTGGTCGCGTTATAAGATACTGCAAATTAGCTACTACTGGTCACCGTACAAAAAATGGTCATTTATATGCAAAATTTAATCATTTTTTTAGTAACTAATTAGCCATTTTGTACTAGTGATACAAGCATGGATACCTTCACATCCTTCCCAGGAAGTCCATAATCCACTTCCAAAGTCAAAAATTCATCTAATATGTAGTGCTACAATCCTGTGCCACTTGTCATCTTCAGTGAACAATTACCAGCTCATTATTTCACGGCACACTCCCAATGTGCATCTGATTCCATTTGGCAATGCTAATGACAAAAATCAATGTATTCCCTGACCTTCCCTTCTCTGCTACACAGTCCCTCGGGAAATCCAATCACGCCCTTTTGTGCAGTCACACACGTTCCAAGTTCTACGGGCATCCCCTTCTATGCTACACAATCCCTTGGTCGACCCCTCTCTCGACAAGGTTTCCTCGCATCAAAATGTCCAAAAACCAAGGAATATCCCTGCCTCAAAACCACCATACCGGTCATAGCATGCTCATGGAAATAAATGGACACTACTGGGTACTAGTGTCCCACACAATGGCCCTATTCCTGAAGTTCTTTACCAACATATTGTTGCATGTTCCAATTCCTTTTATTGTTGCTGCTAACATTCTTGCAATTATTTCCAACCACCCAAACCGTGCATTTCCCTATTTTCATGCACCAAGCACATAACTACCATTAGATTCAAAATAAATTGAAATAAATCCAAATCAAACCTCATTTGTGGCTCGTCAACATGGTACACTTGCAATCCTGTTTACTTCCTGTCACAACAAGTCAAACTAACTATTGACCAAATCATCATGTATAAGCATATCACATCCGGTTAGCTCAAGATGCAACCATCATAATTCAGAATCATAAATCACATGTAACCATCATAAATCAAAGTCATAGATCACATGCATAATCAAAACTGAAATAAAATACTTATACTTATCCTTCAATCGGTTATTTTGCTTCTACCTTTGTCCTTTTCGTACTCACACCGGATCAATTGCCACACCGAACAAACACCCAATTCCTTCTCTTTAGCCACGTACACATACACATAGTGTGCATCACACACATACAACCACACATGTCATACAACACCATATAATACATGCACCTACACTTGACATACAACACATACACCTACACCCGACGTACGACACAACATATACACTTGCATCCAGTGTACGATACAACACATATGCATACACCCAGTGTACAACACAACACAATACATACACCTACATCTAGTGTACAACACAACACACCACAACACATACATAGAGTACAACACAATGAATATACATATCATGATACCACGAATACGCAATGCACATACACAGTAGCACACATACACAAAACATGTAAAACATGCACACAATGCCAGACGTGCACAAAAAAACATGTACAAATTGCACACAATACCACATGTACAAAATGTACACAGTACCACCTGTACATAGCACCACCTGCACAACATGTACACAACACCACATTTATATAACACCACCTGCACAACGTGTGCACAACACCACATGTACACAACACCACATGCACGACATGTAAACTACACCATATGTACACACCAACACATCCACAACATGTACAAAACACCACCTGCACACAACACCCAATATACAACATGTACACAAAACCACATGCACACAACACCACATGTACAATCATACACACAACACAACATGTACATAGCACCATATGTACACAATATCACATATACAAAATGCACACAACACCATATACTCAACATGTACACAAAACTATAGGTACAAAATACTACATATGCTACATGTACACAACACCAGTACTGCACATCCTAAGACCACATTATCCTTACCAAGCAACCTTGCTTCTAGTGTCTTATCTACTATCCATGCTTGTCTCAACATGTCGCAGATCACACTGCTCTCATTCTGTTGATGTATTCCTGAACATTACCTACCATAGCATAAGAATATACATAGTATAATCACATAATATTAATTCATATCCACATGATACTAACCTCAAATATTTGTTAGAGATACTCTTCCCACTTGATTCCTCATAAACCAAGAACCTATTCATGTCATTCACTTGCATAAGCAATCATTCCTCCACAAGAATGATACTTGACAACCCTTGTAGACAATGACATACATACATATATATAAACATTAGCAAAAAAGATCATGATCCTGTCAGACAACGGCATACATACATACATGTATACATCATACAAACATTAGTATTAAACAATCATGTTTTTTGATGACCCTGTTAGATAACGACATACATACATATATAGACATTATCATAATCATGATCACAAAATAATTACCAAATATCATAAGGTCAAGGTTAAGATAACTCCCTTTATCCATGCACAACATGTGCAACATTGAGAACAACATTTCCCAACATAGCTAAGGCATTTGGTGTCTCACATCCATTTACTTTACCTTTCTGGTTACCTTTCTCTTGGTTGTCCTGCCATCATCCATCTATCCAAATGGACCTAACCAATCCAACTGACTGTCATACTCTTTCCTTCAACTGCCCATATACATGCACCAGGCTTCATTCAAGTCTTACATTACCTGTTGAGTTTCATTCATCTCTCCCTAAGCTCCATTAACTTTCATCTTTTCCAACCAATTACCAAGACCCTCAAAACATAAAATGCAAGAACAAGAAAAAAACAAGAAGAAAACCATGAAAATCCAATAGCAATACGATATCACAAACAAAGTGGCATGATCATGCACCAGACAACCAAAACTACAAGTCAAGTATAAACAAATCACAAAGCACCAAAAGCAGAAAACTAGAAATTAACACCAAGACTCAATCTCCATGGGTTCCCAATGCCTCCAAAGGAAAGCTCAACCTGAGCCTTCTTCAAGACTTCATGGCAGTCTCTTTTGTCACGAAATCCCTTGCACAATACTACCATGAACACATAACTATCAGTGGACAAATAAATATACAATATACAAGTTACCTTACCTTGATGTGCTAAGCATGTTTCCTTGTAACTGAACATATCCATGCCATCTCACAAGGGACTCCAATTCCTTGACGAATCCAACCATAATTGGAAACTAAATGTTACACATGTCAAATAAATCTTCATGAATATAGCACATATCCACTTAATGTTAGAAAAAATCAAGGTTAAGAACACTTCCTATATGCAAAGCACTCATTCGTTTGGAATTGCAATTCCCAAACATAGCCAAGGAATTCTCATCCAATTCATTTCTTTTACTTTTTTTACCTTGCCGTGATTGAATCTTATTATGTAGTATCACATCACCCAACTATTAGTTATATAAACAAATTAACTATTACCTTGTCATGCTAATACCAAGCATGTTTCCTTGCAACTGTTCACACATGTAAGTCACACGTTCCAAAGATAAAGACATTATATTTATTAATTTGAAATCAACATTTAACAAGAATAACAGCCATGTCATAATCAACTAACAGCCATAAGACATAATGTTGCAACTATCACCTACTTACACTCAAGTACATATCAGATGGCTCAACACATATTATGCTAGCACAATCATATTAATACAAGAGAATTTATTCATGCAATCTTATAGAAACATACTCATATCAAGAAATTAATCAAACATTTAGAAAACCTACAAAAATACCATGTTACTTAAACCAAATAGATGACATAATCAAACTCATACCTCATTCTATCTCAGGGGAGGCTATCACATCTGCACAAGTAAGTCTAGATTAGTACAACAAAATATCACAATTATATCGACTCATACCTTAATATAATAACCACACCCATCTACACATGCCAATCCAGATTAGCACGATACATATAACATCAATATCTTAACTCTAGTGACCATAATCATCATGTGTATCACCAAAATGCATATAAAAACAAGTTACTATCATGCATTATTATCTAATGCCCGCACATATAACTACATTTATTAACTAACATCTTTCATGCTTTTAACCACAACAACAATGGAATGACATGCATGCACATAAACACAATGCTTATAAAAACCATTAACCAACATAATCTCATGCCCAAAATACAAAATTGTATGACGATCTACTCTTACCCTGAGGTCTAGTGTTGCAACCTCGCACTGATGTTCTGCTTCTCCTACTCTATCTCAGCGAACATATCAGCCTCATAACATAGCAACAACATCATGATGACACAAACTACATAATGACCACTGTTGGCCCTTGTTTTTTATCAAATTTTGCTTATTAAAATCCACCTAATTTCCATCATTTTCCACTTTATACGATCCAAATATGACCTATTTTGACCTTATTATGCATATTCAAGAAAATAAATTATTTTTTCCAATTTTTAGAATTTTTTGTAAAAATTGGGTTTTAAGTGTATTTTTAGACCAAATCAGAAATTCACGTAATGGCCTCATGGTTTGCATATTTTCAGGACACTTGGGCTCAATATGGATACATTTCTAGAAATATTGGAAACTAATATTGGATGTACACCTATTTGTTCAGTCAAATCGAGCTAAAACAGGCCCGGTCAACGTTGGTCAAACATGACTTGTTTTTCAGGAATCCCTAGAAAATAGGGCAAAAATAGTAGATTTTGGGATTTTTCCAGATTTGTTGTAACTAATTGGTTGAGTTCAACCTATATGGATGGGATTAGGATAATATAAGGTTGTTAGAGACATTGTATCATAGTTTGGTTATTATTTCTCTATGAATACCAAGTTTGTGAACAATTGAAATATGTAGAAATTGTGTAACTTAACTTTGAGATTTTTGAGACTTTGGAGAGTTAATTGAAAGATCTATTCTATTTCAGTTGTTGTTTTTATATCTTGAATTATTGACTGAATTTTTAGTAGCTGAAAGCACTTTCAGTGTGCGAGGCAAGGGTGGAGGGCCCCCACACCGAGCTAAGTGCACTTCCTAATTATTTTTAGTTGCAGTTTCTGAACTAGTTTGTTTTATGCTTAATTTGTTAATTAGATATATGTTGACGTTTTATGAGTGTTGATGAATCTAATTCTCATAATTATTCTGCATATGAAATGACAATCAAATGTTTAAGTTAAACATTCTTTCTATCTGATTAAGATCTAGAGCTAGAATTCATCTTTTCCTGCTTTTGAATGTTTTTCTGAATTCCTGTTTTCTAACAATAGTATTATTGATGAATGAATCTGTGATGAAGGACAAGAAGGATCTCTTTAGTTAAGATCCTCTTCAATTATTGTTTCATGCAACTTGATCTATTGCTCAATTAGTGGTTTTTGGTTTCTAAAGCATGAAGTAATTTTGTGAGAGAAGGACAAACAAATCTCTTAAGTTAGGAGATTATTCTATTTTTTATTACATAATTCAATTTAGAAATTATTTAGTTTAGATTTATATTTGTAATATGCATTTCCTTAATCATCAATAAATAATCTTCTAACTTGATCATAGCTGAAACCCATATACCTTGGGGATGCTTCTAAGTCCTACTAGCCCGGATTGATAATAAATATCTATGTTTGTTTACCCATTAAACAACCCAACATTTTGGCGTTGTTTCCGGGGAAGCATATTTCGAAGTGGTCAATTAGGAAGATAAAAAAATAAACAAAAAAACACAACAAAAAATTAGTTTTTCTTTTAGTTATGTTTCTTTATGCCTAGAGATAGAGATTAGAAGAGCAGATTCATTAAACAAAACCCCCAACAACAACAACAAAAAAAACTAAATCACTATAAAATCCATTTTCCCGACAATATCTCCAAAATATGATGTTAAAGAAGTCATTTAGCGAAGGAGGGTATGCCACTACAAGGATCTTCTTAAATCCTTTTCCACAATTTAGAGTGATCACTAGGGATGAATCTTCATTTCAGAAGTTAGAAGAGGAACAAAGCATCCATGGAGAGGATCCATAAGAATAAAACTTAGAATATTCTTCTAGTTATATTTGTAAGGAGATGAATGATTCATGGATCACATGCGATGAATATCAAACATTAGAACTCGAAATTGAAGAAATTCTAGCATGTATATCATGAGATCTCTTGTGCATTCAAGATTTTGAACAAGTGCTACACAAAGAAATTTGTGATATGACAACTAAGGAGAGCCAAGAAAACATATATCATCTTAAAACTTTGTTTCAACTAGTCATTAGGTCACAACACCACTCCATTTTTCAATATGCATTAACATCAAATCTTTATTATCAACTAATTTTTCATGTCCAAGCATTCAATAAAGTATATTTTTCAAACTTGGATGTGAGTTTACTTACGATCTTGTTACGGAAATGGATGCATTGGAAATTCTCTTATACTTGAGGGAATGAATTAATTTTATACAATAAAGTAGGATATAATAGAATAAAATAAATAAATGGGTGGAATTAGTTCACAATAAGACTTTTTCTCATAAATAATTCTTCACATCATTGTTCAATACTCATTTGAAAGGACTTCATGACAAAATGCACTAAGGATAATCCTATTATGGGGAACCATATAGGATAATTTTTAAAGACATATTTTTAAACAAATTGTCTCTTGAAATCTAATTTTTAAATCCATTTTGAAAATTTCAATTTGGATCACAAATAAATATGATCAAAATAAACACTAGATTTTAAGAAAACTTTTAAGGACAGAGTTAGTACAGCATTGATTTGAGGGTTCTAATGGAAACATTTTTACCTGATATTCATAGAGAAGATATCCCTTAGAATATAGTTTCCAAATCAATTTGAATCAGCTCAATCCGACATCATATGAAAAATCTATGCTCAAAATACTAACTGCTTGTCGAAAAATATGCATGGTGACAATTCTAGGTCTTGACTATTCATTGGCATATTTCACATATCAAATCATCTTCTTTTCAAAACCTATTTCTACTGAAGATATATATTTAATTCTAGTTCAAGACACAATTTTAATCATCCCATTTGGAGGTCAGGTGAAAAATTTATTCCACCTTTAGTGATTGCATGCCTTAAAATCAGCATAGTCAAAACTCTACCTCCTAGGTCAGTTCATCATCAATTTTGTGATATCAAACCTAATTATTTTAAAAAATTGTTTCTAATAAAAATACAAAAAATGAATCTAATTTAATCTCCAAGCGGAATAACATCGATCCGATATTTAACGAAAAAGTTACACTCCAAAAAGTGATTGTTGGTTAAGTCAAAAATTCACAAGAAACTCTATCAAACATGGTACTTCTCATCATTTTTGGCATATCATTTTAAACCATTTTGAAAAAAAAATATATACTAGAGATATACATATGAATTCACATTAACTTGGCTTTGAAATCACTCTAATTGGACATAAAACGAAGATTTTGTGACCAAAATACCGCTAGGAGGTCTAGGATGGCCATTATTCCTCAAAGGGGTAAACAAATGCAATTTCTTTGTATATCATCTTTGGACTTGTTTTTAAGCATTGCTTGAAATTAATATACATATTTCTTGGAAGAAGAGAGATTGTACACCTCTCTTCCTCCATCACCTAATATTGCGTTATAGGAAAATGCTATGTTTTTGCAGGTCATACGAAGATTTAAGAGGAGAACTCCATGGACAAAGGAATTTTCAAAGTCAATTTTAAAAAAATCATATTTCAGAATATGAATACAAATGTTCAAGTCAAATAAAAGTGGAATTCACGAGATGTTGATTTCATCTAATGAAACTCAAAGCTCATGAAGCTTGCTTTAAGTTGCATACCAACAACACCAACAAACCTACAAGAAGATCAAGATTGAGGCAAAAGACATGAAGCTAATAAAAAGAAGAAGAAGTCAAGTTTTACCATGAAAAGCCATATTCATTGTCAAAGAAGCCTTTCATAAGCCATACTGTTCATGATGTCATTCATCTACCATATTGTATTTTAAGTTCTGCAATCATTCATGTTGAAGTCCAAACCTATTTTCTATCTATCTATCCATCTAATCTTAGATGATGACTTCAACCTGTCTTACTTTCATAAGCATTCCATACTTTCTGACTCCATTATACCCCACCTCCATCCAGGAAAAAAAAAATATATGGTTGTGAAAATCCAGGAAACTGGCACAATACAAACTCGAATTCATATCAGAAAACCAACTTGTTTGGCCAATATGAATTCTCTATTTTTTTTTACTTCAGTTTGATTTTGCAGAAATAATCCTCCAAGAAATGCAAGAGTTGAGGACAATTCTTAACATAAGCAAGGGGGAAGTTCGTAATAAAACTATGCAAATAGTTTGAGCAGTTGTATTGCAGAAGGGACCTGAAACAACATTGAATATCATTGCAAAAGGGACCTGAACAATATTCATCAGAAGGGACCTAAATCAATAGAAGATGTCAAGAAGAACATGAAATAACATAATATCAAGAGGTTCAAGTAAGCAGTTACAATTGTCTATATTCCATCTGAATGCATCTTTGAAGAACCATCATCATGAGTCAAATTTGGATGAACTAGAAAAATTCATCATCAAATCAGTATGAACATCAAGCTATGTTGTGAAAGGGAAAGTACAGTAAGTAAAAAAAAAAATGTTCTTAAAACCTTTGATTTTGAAAAATTTCTAGAATTGTTAAACTGATTTAAACTTGAAAATGCATCCTATCATTGTACTAACACCCTACATTTATCCTACCTATATTTCACCAACCTCATCATAATCCTTTTCATATCCATTATTCTACCATACATTCTACATTACAAATTTTATCATATTCCCACATTCAACCCATATAAATCCCCTACATTATCCTATAAACACTTTTGATCATAGATTGGGGATTTAAATTTTTTTCCCCCAAAGAATTTGAGAACATATGATGAAAATGGGACAAAGAACTACAATGATGAATAAACTATGGTCCTAAAAGCATATGATGAAAAGGAGGGACAATGATAAAAACATAAAATCAAATATGCACATAATGGATATTGAGATGTTATTAAAGGAATATGAATATAGTGCATATCTAAGAATCATGACTTAAATACTCATAACCTTAAGGCTATGCAAAAAATATGGAAAAGGTGAAATATGTTGGAGCCATAATACAGATGCATTAAGGCCTTATGAAAAAAATGTTCAAATCGCAGCAGCGACATTCAAATCGAAGTGGCCAAATTACGCAGTTCTGAAACACTGTAAGTTGTAGAAGCATGCTATGAGCTGCAAAGAATTATGCAAGAGCTACTCTGAGTTGTAGATAACTTAGAAAACTATGCAGAACCATGCAGAGAGGCTCTCTCAGCTGCTAAAGCCATAAATAAAACTTGAAACCCCGAACTGAGAGAGAATAGTCTATAAAATTACAAAGAGCCCATGAGTGAATAGCTAAAAAGGAATATTGAGCAGCAGTGATATTTAAAGATGGAGGATTTTGTGCCGAGCCAATTTTTTATGCAGAGAATCCCTCAAATTTTGCAGTGAACTCCCAGTGAAGATAAGCATCGGTTTCCTCGGCAATTAAAAAAAAAGTGATTTGAAAAATTGAACTTCAAATTTTTGTTGGAATGTGTCACAATAAAAAATGCAACTTCAGTTTCAGATTTCTTTTGCAAATCGAACTTCAGATTTTTATGTTGAAATGTGTCACATAAGACTTTAGCTCCGGATTTGTTTTGCTTAAAATCCTATGCCACTTGTAAGAGTCAACAATTTCTCGAAATGTTAGGAAAGTAGTTTTTAAACTATATGACTAACAGGAACAGAAATAATTAACACTGAGTTTTTCAAAGAGTCTTCTTCAAGATCAAAGAGCACAATGATTACAGTAGAAGAACATAAAATTGATTTCAAATTCTGAGAAGACAGTGGGTAATAATCTCATATAATTCCAGAAGTTCGATTTCGATTCCTAAGGAGAGAGAAGGTAATGAAAATAAAATTGTTCATTCCCAGAAATTATTTTTAAGTTCTGAAAATACAAAGTAGAAATAAATTTCGATTTCTGAAAGAGCAGAGAGTTAATCCTTTCAAGATTCGATTTCAAATTCTGAGTATTTAATTGCTAGAAATAGAGATATAGGATTTAATTAACTTTGTTGCAGCTCAGGTATCGTTAAAAAGAATGATTTCCTCATTCATATAAAAAACACAGTCCTATTTTTATTTGCACAGTGACAGCTTCATACACAGTGAGCCAAATTTTCTTCATTCTCAATAAATAAAAAAATCATCATATGGATAATGATATTTTCATATACAGTGAGCATAATTTTTCTCATATTTACAGAGAATTTTTTTTAAATCAGAGAGGAGAATTTTGTGAAAAATTTTGAAAAATGGAGATTGAAGAATGTGGTCATGGATTGTTAAGGTGTTTTTTTTTATACGATGAAAATTTTTTTTTTTATCAACAGTGGACTCCTTTTTGCAGCGGGGAAGATCAAAGAAGTTTTTGGGGTATATGGTGTTATCACTCAGATTTAACCTCGGGCTGAAGAAGGCAATTCTGAGGTAACCACAAACCATGCTTAGCTAAGTAGCTAGCCCTACTATGCAAGGGGAGGGCTCTCTCCGTAAGGATCACAGCTAATATGAATGAGTAAAGAATATATTAGGCTAGGTATAGTAGCTCAGGGTTTTTATTTTGATTGTATAGGGTTGTGCTGGATCAGAAGGAGTCAAACAGTTAGGACAAGGAAATTAGGTCAAAATTTGCAGGGTGTTCTATGGGGCAAGGTAGGTACAATGGTTTAGCACTTTAGGATTTCGATGGTGGGATGATCAAGACAGGTGAGGAGCTAGAAAGAGCATGGTGAACTCATGGTTTCTTTCTAAACTGAAGAAATTACGGACTGTGAATGTTTACCCAAAACAGAACATAGAAATTATGGATTATGCTCATCTAACTTGAAAACATTCACTTAATAGAAATGAAATGATGGATGAAAATACACAAAACATTCTAAAATCTAAGCACAAAAGAATAAACTAAAACTAAAAACCATACCACATGGATCCCATAAAAAAAAAACTGCAAATTTGATTAATGTCCAGGCCAAAACTGATACAAAAGTGTGTCTCTTCAAAAGCCAAACCTCCAAATGAGTCCAACCCTTACAAATAACTGAGAAAATACATGATATAGACCTAAAAACCACTCTCCCTAGCCTCAGGGAGTGGAATCCATGATATGGGAATTAGTTACACCAAATACTAAACAACAAACTGAAGACTAGGAAGACCCAACAATCTGCCTCTAAAAGAGAGGAAACTGATTCATTTGATCTCTAGAGGACTCTCCTAATGTATCTACCTTAGATAAAAGTAAAAACATGACATTGACATTCATCATGACCATTTACATCAGTAATTTCTTCATTTTCCAAAGTAAAAATAAAACTAGAGTGAAACTTCAAAACTTGCTGAAGACTATGAAAAATGCATTTTCCTTGTCAAATGAGCAGCGTCCAGGTAGAAAAAATGGCCTCTTTTTGAAGCCACTTTTGAGTGCCTTCCCGGTGGCCAAACCAACTCCAGGATAGTTCATTGGAAACCTCTCTGAGTCTAGTTTCCAAAATGGTTCTCATTTTCCCTGTCAAAAAGTAATTCTCCAAAGACTGGTAAACGCCCAGCGACTAGGTCAAAAAGGAGGCAGAAACATGAAAATTTGGTATTTTTTTGCATTTTTGAGGGACCATTTCTCCTCCAAATCTTCTGATACGTGATAGGGTTGATGTATTCATCATTATGAACATGATGGTGGTGGCCATTTGTCATTTGGAGACCCAAAAAAAGAGCGCAGCGTCCAGGTCATTGCGCCTTTGGCAGAATTTCTGCGTGCAAAAAAAAAAAAAAAAACTCAAAAAACCAAAAATGAAATGAAGTGTCAAGTGTGCCAAAATTTACCAAACTTTGTGAGGGTAATTTCTTATCAAGTTCTTGAGGCATGAAGAGACACCTCAGCAAGTATATCTAATGTTGGCGAGAAAACAGGCTTCGCAGATAAGACCCGGGTTCAGGTTAAGGGCCAACAAGGTTTTCTGCTGTAGTCTAGCACCACGCCGGCATTTTCACCCTGCTCCGAAGAGTCGAGAGTCTCACCCGAGGCGTGCTGCGACCTTAATAAGGTGGGGAGTCAATTTTTATTAGCCTAACAACATTGGTATGGGTAAATCAGAGTTATGGAAAAGGTCTAAACAAACGCAACGCAACGTTCTATGAAATATATCTCTCGAAAATGCATTCAGACTTGCAATAAATAAAATTTAAAAGTGCTAGTGAAACCATTCATTCTAGACCATAACAGATATCCAAAACAGCAACCTCTAATTATATTATGCATCAACTATCAGTGACAAGCTATTACAAGGCTCATCAACATGAGCTCGAACAAGACAGAATACAAAGAGGTCCTATTGGACAGAGAGAAACACAGAGATACAAAATAATAGAGAAAAATACAACACAGGCAGAGCTCTCCTGTGGCTCCTGTTGCCTGATCCCGTCTGCACCAACCTTCCTTTCCGCTGGTCGGCTGGCTATTTTTTCTGCTGCCAGCGTGACT